>CM022550.1:10114845-11314845 GCA_012273795.1 Dendrolimus punctatus
AAAAATTGGCCCCGCAGTTTTCATTTTATGAACATTTTTTATGAAAACAAAATTTCTTATCTTCAAATTTTTTTTTTCAAAACCAGTCAGAACCAAGCGCTTCGCTTCATCTTTTCTGGTGCGCCGAAGAATGGAATAATTTGCCGAAGTTTGCTTTTCCTGACAAATACAACCTTGAAGTCTTCAAATCACGAGTGAAAAGGTATCTTCTAGGTAAGAGTGCTCCATCATAGACTGCATCATCATTCACATCTTCAAATTTTTTTTTTCAAAACCAGTCAGAACCAAGCGCTTCGCTTCATCTTTTCTGGTGCGCCGAAGAATGGAATAATTTGCCGAAGTTTGCTTTCCTGACAAATACAACCTTGAAGTCTTCAAATCACGAGTGAAAAGGTATCTTCTAGGTAAGAGTGCTCCATCATAGACTGCATCATCATTCAACATTAGGTGAGACAGTGGTCAAACGCAAGCGCATACTTCCATAAAAAAAACCATTCCGTTCCATATGTACACCGATTATTCTGAGATTTATGATCCGATTTACGTGATTCTTATTTAGTTTGATGCGGATTAGTTGCCAGTTGGTCCCCTAAAAATTTAACATACTTTGACTCCGTAGTTTTCATTTTATGATTTAATTTTGTTTTTTTTTTTATATTAACTACGATCTAATTTCTACCATTTACGACTCTAATATTCGGCAAATACGGATTACATATTGTTACGTGCGAGCGGGGGTACGCACTTAGGATTGAAAGGAAACGCCATTTCTTTAACTAAACGCTTTAATAAAAGCGTTTAGTTACACAGCCGTACGTAATTCCTCTTCGCAGTGTTGCACCTACACACAACTAATGACGCACTTTCATGAGACTTATCATACCGTCGCCGATATTGCGTAGTCCAACTCCTGCAACTGCAGTGCTCACCTCCGGATTTACGGCGTTTAGCTCGCTTCCGGATCTTCTCTCGAACTACGCTACACCCCTCCTTCACTGAACTGTCCACTAAATTTTTCACTAAATTCACCCCTAAACTCGTCACTTTCTTCTATTAAACCTCTCTTCCAACTCTTTTCTATCGCATTTGTCGCTTCGCTGTCTTGAACTGAACTGAACAGCAAACTGCCCGGTAGACGCGCCTCACGCTGCTTATATAGGTACCCGGAAGAATCTTCTAGAACACATGATTTCGATTTTCTTTCCGTTATTCTTTTATTTACTATCTGTACCTTTCTATAAATCTATCTATCTCTGTCTTTTCCTTCTCGAACTTTCTATTCTAGAACTTTCGTTCATCGTCTATCCCTTTCTATAATGTATCCGTCCTTGTTTTAACCTTCCCGAATCTTCTACCTTTTTCTAGAGGTCTTGAGACCGGCTTACGAAGCTAGAAAGTTCTACCACCGGTCGCAACAATATTAAGAAATTGCATTTGTATTATCTTTTCATGCTTATATCCAACGGGGAACTCTGGAGCACATCCCAGTCATTCAAACCAGAGTAAATAACGGAGTTATTACGGACCTAGGCACTGTATGTTTAAGAAAATAGGCCGCCAAACAGTTAACACCTAGAACAGAGAGTCTATATGATGTTAAAATAAAAAATATAATATAATAACTGCCCATAAATGTCCCACTGCAGGGCTCGGGCCTCCCATTACCCCACTCTTGTCCAAGGCGGCTTGGCAGGTCTGACACATGGCTTATCTCGATGTGCCGGTTGTATCACGATGTTTTCTTTCACCGTTGTTAGTACGTGTTTATTGTAACGATATGCACATTAGGTCAGAAAATTGCCTAATTGCTGCATGCGGTCCGGCCAGGATCGAACCCGCGCCTTTTGACTTTGAGACGCGTACGCTAGCCATTACGCTACCATGACTATTTTAAAAATATTAATAAAGTAAAAATATTGGTCACCAATTTACCTTTTCTTAAATGAAAGGCTTATTTAATTTATTATTTAGTTTTAGAAATTTAATTATACAATTAAAATAAATGAAACTATACATATACAAATCAAAATGTCACACACAAGAACTAAAATAGCAAATCAAAATTAAACTCGCATATTAATAGTTCACTTTAAAGTAAAATTTAAAAATATTTTGAATAATCCCTATGCGCATGTCACTGAGAATCAAGTGCGAGATTTCAAGAATATTCCTTGTCTGCGGTCATTATGTTTCCCGCGCTTTAGTTGACAATTAGAAGCTTCCCGAGCTTGACTCCAATAACATAAATTAATATTAAAATTCAAAACTAAAAATGCATTTTAGAAATTGTTTAAATTAAATATAAATGACAAGAAAACACCATGATTTTTTAATAATGATTTTGGAATGTAATTTATAATTTGATTACAAATAATAATGTGTCTTTAAATACAAATAAACGGCTGGTTATTTTCAATATGGCGGCCGGAAGATTATTGTGGTTAACTACTGTGTTAATACGACTATGGCTTGGTGCAAGCGACTTGTGTTATGCTCAGTAAGTACTAATAAATATTTTATTATAAAAAATAATTAAGGTTGACTTACCCAGGCAGACGGCCCACTTGATGGAAAGTGGTTATCATCGCCTATGGACATTTGCTACACCAAAGGTGCTACAAATGCGCTGCTGCTCTCTTAAGGTAGACTGGTCACAAATGCCAGAACACAACTCAAGATTGTTATGTCGACATACTTTAGAACAGGGGTGGTAGCCATCCAGTCGGGCAAATGCCCTACCACCTTGCTGTGGGTTGTTTTGTCGCCTTCTACGACAGGCCGCCCGGCCGCAGGAAATTGTATACTTTCTCCGTTCCTACACGGACCCAAGTTTTTATCACTTCACTTTTTCTTAATCAAAACCAGACGTTTCTACGAAGTTACAGGACGATTTTTTTTCATAATCAGGAGACAAAAACACACGTTCTATATCCCCAAATTAAGCAAGTTACGCTTGTGTTATGGGTGATATACAACGGACCATTCTTGGTTCGTTCCAGACACCCAGACCAATAACGCTTCTTAAATACCATAATATTTAACAAGCGTATCAATATTACTTTTTTTTACATTTAATTTAATCTTTTTTTTGACATTTAATTTAATTCATTTTTTTTGTTCTATGGTAAGTATATTATTTTCAAACAATGTAAAGGTAGTCTGGAAGATATCGCCGGCGGCGATAAGACCTCCTATTGTATATACATATATGTAACTTATATATATGCAATAAAGAACATTCATTCATTCATTCACCATAGCAAATAGCAGAAGTTTCTGAAATTGACTAGCCAGGAAACGAACGCGGACCTTCTGTGTTCCAGCGAGTTCGACTGCTATGACTTAGCGCACACAACCACAGACGGTAAAATGACTAATTCCATTAAATATAATATTTATTTATTTGGACAACACAACAGATAACAATCAGTAATTCATTTATATAATATAGTTTGTAAATTATTACATCTAGATTGAGATCCAAGCGTGCTGATACATCCATGTTAAAATTATTTTTTCGCAAACAAAATTATGTGAATAATGTCAGCAGTAGTGATTCAATAAATAGTTAAAGCCAGGCTAGCTAAATAATAACCAAAAAATATTCAGAGACATAACTATTTATTGAATTGTTGTGCTTTTTCGAGTGTCTTAGCAGCTTTGAAAATAAATAAGCCACAAAAAGCCATTCCGGTCAGTGCTTGTCACCGACATTTTTTTCGAAAATTACCGAGTCTATCTAGGTGAAGTCTGGTGGGTGGAAGGGAGATGTAAATATTTTCTATTTCGCTGCACAAGAATATAGGCAGGAATATTGTCAAACTAATAAAAAATAGCGGTGGGCAATTGCCAGAACCTTTTATTCATCAACTAAAAATCGATTCATGTACAATTTTCAATCTATCGACAGTTTACAACCTCTCCAGATTGATTAAAAAAAATTAAAATCATACGGGGGCATCGAAAGATGAAAATGAATTCGTCCAAATTCATTATTTATTTACTTAGGCAACCAAGCAGCATATGACAGTGATATGTAATTCATTACAAATGGGAAAACCTTCCACACGTTCATTTGTTAACATAATTGACTTGTGATCCACGCACAGTTAAATCGGGACATTTCCCTAGAGGTGACAACCATGACTGTTTTTTGTTAAATGTATCTCTAAAAAGGTGTTATTCGATAATAGTCTTTATCCAAAAAACTGCTTGACGAATATTGTTAAAACCATTTTCGTTTTATTTATTTTTAAGTAATTTTTCACAGTATAAATACCAACATGTAGAGGCGACGAATCACAAACAGACTGAACAGAGTATCCCTGGCCCTCTTACTTTATTTTTTAGCCTGGGGTAATCTGTTTGAGGACTTAAGCCGCGACAGGCACAGAAGCCTGGGGGGATAGTTCGCGGCCCGTGTGTGGGATTCGCCAGGTCGAGGGTGCCACTAGCATGCCCAGTCAGAACTGGTGCCATACTATTGCCACTTCTCAGTTAGGTATGCCCACTACCCCTGGGCGTCCCGTCCTGCGCCTTATGCCAGGGTTACGAGAAAGCGCGAGACGGTTACAACTCCGCGAGGCAGGCGAGACCTCACACACAGGCCTAATCCACAGCCACGGGAGTTCTTTTGTCCTCTGACATCGTCTTAGTGGCCCTCTCACTCAACGCTAAGACCCACCAATCACGCCCACTCATTACAGACACAAGTAGTCACACAAGATTAGCTTAGGCGTGTTGCTGGAGAGTTTCGTCCGCCTTTTTTCTCTGCTAGATATAACACGTTGCGACGCGGAGTCGATATCGAGTCCCCATTATAACACTTTAGCCTGTTGGCTTAGCTCATTCACCCTCTCACTGCTTAATCCGATAAAGTCATCCCCCCTCCGCAGCGTGCTGCTCCCGAGTGGAACGCCTCCGCTTCCATGGAATCGGGAAGCCCACCAAACCCGGTGTCGCTGAAACAGCGTTCTGCGGCTATTCAGCTGGATCCTAAACGATAAAAAGATGAATCATGAATGGAATAAATAAAAATGAACTGCCTTCTGCGGTTTTCATAAAGCACTACAATACGGAGGGAACTCTTCAAAAAGAGTGTAAACAGATATTTAAAGTCTCAACGAGGTAGGCAACGCATCGACTCCCTTAGTGTTGCAGATGTCCATGGGCGACGGTAACCACGAGTGGACCGTATGCAAGTTTGACTCAAATAGAAACCTCACTAAGCAATATTGCATGTAGGCAAACTTTCATATATAGGGTCAGTCTATATAGATATGATTTACTTGTAAGGAATATATGGAGATATGTTGCAAAAAAAATTACGTTACGTCTTTATATTTATAACTATAATTATTTTCTATCCTTTTATTGCGCTTTTGTCTTATTGAATATGCACTGTTTGCTACAACTCCATTAATTCTTCAAAAGTTATTCTAGTAACATAATGCTGTATAAAATCTTTACAAAAAAAGTACTTAAATATAAAAAATAGAACAACAAATATAAAGATAAACAATTTTTAGCTAGACGTGTTGCTGGGGAGTTTCTTGCCGCTTCTTCTCCTTAACAGCAATAACACGTTGCCAAGAGGTGAACATAGACTAGGAAGTAAAATTAAATTTTAACCTATATGTATGACCTTCAAAAAGTGTTCTCCAGTGGAACTTATTTTGAATAAAAACTTTTGAATTTGAATTTTGAATTTGATTTTTAAAGCTGAATTTTCTAATGCTCCATCTAACGATACCTTAAATTTTGTTTTTTTGCACGAGTTCAGCAGACAGATAGATGGCCCACCTGATGGTAAGCGACTATGAATGTGCTGCCTCTCTATAAAAGGAGACTGGAATCTGGCCACTAATGCCGAAACACAACTCAAGGTTGTTATCGCGGCATACTCTAGGCCAGGGGTGGTAGCAATACAAACAGGGAAATACTCTACTACCTGGCTGTCGGTTGTTTTGTCGCCTCTTACGACAGGCCACCCGGCCGCACGAAATTGTATTCTTTCTCCGTTCTTGTACCCATAAAACATGTGTATATTTTGTCAATTATAGTCCTCCCCGCGTCACTTTTTCCAGGCCTTCGCTTTGTACACGTAACCTAGCGCAGGTCGTGGGTAAGGATAAACTGGTAGCACTGATCATAGTATACTTTTAACCAGATCAACCCTCCTCACGTTCCAAGATCTGTTGCCTGATGACCCTCGGCTGTACGACAAGATGAGACCACCGAAGATAAACGATCAGCCGACCACAGTCAATTTTCATGTCACTGTCATGGGATTGGATTCCATTGATGAAAACTCTATGGTATGTTCATGTCCTTATTTTGGCACCTCATACCATGTAACAAGTACCATTCTTCCATGCTTGTACTACCTATTACGGAGGGTAGAGGTCAGAAGGACCATCTAGTATGGGGGGTCAGTTGAAAAAGTGTCCACCTGTAAACAGCAAATTATGATTCGAAAACTCGTCAAAATAACGCTAGTGTAGGGAAAGGAAATTATATGAATTTAGCCGTTATAAAGAAGTGTCCTGGGTTGAAAATTTAAAAATTATAATTTGGAAAAGTATTGAGACTTTCTCGTATTGAGATGTATGTATGTATATAAATTTTTGACCAATTGCATTTTTGAAACCTATTTCACTAATTTAGATAACTAACTAAATTATCTGAAAACTTCACCATGAGGAGACATGCAATAGTTACATTTTGTTAAAATGCGCGGTGACAAAGAGGAAGTCTTTCTTACCTCCTTTAATCCTACTCTAATTATTTGTGACCCTATTTTTAAATACTTTCCACTTGCTATTATGGCGCCATCTTAATTTGCTGCCCTTCAGTGGACACTTTTTAATATACTGAGATGTTTCTCCTTACCTCTACCCTCCATACATTTAGCTTGCTTGCTTTTTGGTGTTATAAATAATAAAACACCTTTATATCTCTACGAAAAGCTTTCGTGGATGTCAACAAGAAGGTCACTCGGTTGTAGGCAAGGCTCGGTGCAGCTCGCTACTCAGCAGCATTGTTCGGCTGCCTTCAGGGGGAGTTTTCGTTACGCTGCATCGAAGTACTGGAATAACATACCGTAGCCGATAAGGAACCTGCAGTCTGTTTTTGGGTTCCGAACAAATTAAAAAAAATCTTATTTGACCATCAATATCGCCAGAGAGACCTTAAATACGATACAAGTATTTTATAGTATTATAATTCTCGAATGACGATTAGTACGTTTTAACAAACCACTACCAATTTATCATTTCGGCTTGTTCGTCCCTTCTGTCCGTTGTTTTTTTTTTGTTTTTTTGTGTTTTCTTTTATTTGTTTTATTTTATTTGTAATTGTAACAATGTTCATACACTAGTAATAATTATTTTTTATAATTTTGATGAACGTTTACTGTTTTAATTTGCATTGTGGAGCTAAGCCGTGGCATCACTTAAAAGTACTTGCGGAAGATCAGCGTTGGTTGAGAAAACTAGCATTATGCTGAGCAAGAGCCTTTTTACGACATCACAATGAATTGTAATATTTATATTATCATGTAAGACTTGTGGCCTTCGGCCACATTAAATAATATTTAATAAGATGCGCGAGCGCAGCCCGCCGCGGATGCGCCCGCGCGATGCGACGGGTATCGCCCGTGGACACGCACCCGAGTCATTCGATCGGGCAGTGCGGCTTATGACCTGTCCGGTGTCACGCGCGCATACCGTCCCACGATTTATTAGTAATTATATTTTTGTCGTGTGTTTGATTGAATTTAATATTGTATATCAAAATTATAAAACTTGCTTGCTGATAGATTAATGAATAAAGTTGTTAACTCCTTCTGTTGTTGTGGGTATCATTTGGTGTCGTAAATTTGGAGGATAACGCCGTACCAACATTAACCACCGCACCCCTACAGACTTTTTGTATCTTGTCCTAAATAAATACTTTTTCTTGCTTTCTTTCTTATTTCTTCCATACTACCTATATATTAATAATTAAAAATTCAGTACATTACACAAGCTTTAATAAGATTTTGTCCATCCAAAGATTGCCTGGAAGCTTTAAGGAATGATCAAATCTAGATCATTCTAGACCGATATCTAGCTCTGGCATTACCTACTTTAAAATAGTGGATTCTCAATTCGTTGTATATTTTCATAGTTTATGTTCAGCAATAACTTTCTTACTTCTGAACCGATTTTGATGATTCTTTTTGGTATTTTAGTAAAGCTTCTAGATAGCTTCATATGTTTTATTCGTCACGAACTTCAAGATTGGCTCTAAAATGGCTGGGGTTCCGGTGACACGGTGACAAGGGACATGGCATTGTTTTTAATGTCATATAAATTTGCTTAAAACTAACTTTTTAGGTGCTAAATTTGCATCGAATCCTAAATTAACTGCCAATCTACTTTTTCATATATTTAGTAGTAGTAATGGGTTCTTTGCATTTAGGGCAACTAGAAATTATGTTAAAGAAAACGCACAATTCACAGTTTACAGTAGTTAATTTTCTTTTAAAACGGGACTATCCGGTTTTTCATCTCTCTGGCAACTCTAGTCACATACGCAATTATTTTACCTAGAATCGTCTAAAAACCGTTGTCGTTAAAACTGCTTTAAAGCCAAGAGCCAATTAATACACAGGCAAACTGCTAAATCCCTTTGAGGCTTTGTGCAAACTTGTGGAGTGTTTTAATTAAGCTTATAGAATCGCAGGAACGTGATGTTATTGATTATTTACGTTAATTACTAAAGAGTCCTGTACATAGTTCGATGTATGATTAAAGGACGTGATTCTATAGAAAAAAAAAATGTCTCAAATGTATATATACGTTCAATTCAATTCAATTCAATTTATTTAATGCGTACGTACGTATACGTACCTGCACACAGAGAATAAAATACTCCTATTTTATTTATATATATTTTTTTACTTATTAAAGTATTATATGTATGTCTTTTAAGACCACGGGCCATAAAAATGGCTCGGACTTTTGGAGGGCTTGCGTGGGGAGGCCAACACGTAGAGGCCCCTTGACAAATTTAATGTAAATGTGGCGTGACACTGACCGGATTATCCCTGTCTACACCATATAATAATGCACCCAAGGACAAGCCCCGGCCAGTGTAAGACTATTGTGGGAAATGAGGACAAAAAGTACCGGGCTATTGGGGTGAACTGTTAGTGGTACTAGCGGTCTGGGAATATGGGGACTATGGCGTCTGCCCGTCGCAATGTTCAGGGAACATGGAAAAATGGGCAGACGGTGACTCGCCACTCCCTACATGGGCCCCTAAAAATGCCGTAAAAGGCAGGGGCAACATGGGTGTGAGTGGCTAAGTGCAGGTTCACCGAAGCTACTTCCGACGTTAGGCCATTTATCACTTCCACCCCTGGAGCTTGAGTCTTAGCTCTAGCGATCTCCACTCCGTGCCGGCTGGTTAAGGCAAGCACGGAGGCGGGGGCCTTAAATAATTAAATATTACTTGAGTAGAATTAGTTTTATTAATTATTATTTTGTTAACAAAACTCGGACGTTTTTGTCTTACGCCAAAAGGAAGGTTTGCACTGAAAGTCAGCGTTGTGTCGGATATAATTCCGTCACGATAATATGCTGAGTGCAAAACTTGTTTGCTGAGAATGCGGCGAACAAATTTTCAAAATATGCTCTGTTTTTATTTCTTTACCTAATTACTAAAACTTTAGAAGGAACAAAATTGAAAATAATTTAAATTGTTTATTCAACAAACTTATATTTTAGACATACGCCGCGGACATATTCTTCGCTCAGACCTGGAAGGATTTTCGTCTAAGATTGCCAGAAAACATGACTTCAGAATACAGGTAAGTCGTAAAATTTTGCCTTTTTATTATCGAACTATCTGTCCCGGCAGCCGTCGTCCTGCTCGGAAAAGCTTCAATCCGACAGCGCCACCTACCGGGTCCAATTGTGAACTAACTCAGAAACCTTCTTTGGCTCATGCACAACAACTTTGCTAAAGATCATCACATGATCAAATGTATAGTTTACGATTCTATAAAGGACATACAGACAAACAAACATTCATTTTTATACATAAGAAGAAGAAGAAGATATATATCCAGCTGTTTTCTTTTAAATAGCTTATAGACGCAGCATGTTATTTACATAGTTAGTTATTTTATAATTTTATGGATAAATAGATAATAATAGATACTGGAGGACCCTGCAGCGGAATTACGGGAGGAGATCTTGCGCGTCTCCGGGGCCCCGACTGACGACGTTACCCACAGGATGTATACTCACTTCTCTCCCTCTCCCGTTCAGCGGCCTCCTTTTGAGACATTACTGCCTCGCAGATTTTGAACGCTCCCTCCCAATGATTGTCGCTGTGCAGCATGGCTTGGACCAGACTACGTAACAAAGCAATCGGACCTACGACGGTCTCGAGCTCTCTGTGGTTACCATGCTGCGCACTCAACCAGCGCATAGAACGCAGAGTCCAGCGCCAAATAGGCGGCACTGAGAGGAAGGCAGACAACCCACAATATGATTCATGTACATATCGAAGCACCCATGTCCGAACTCTCGCCGCTTTAGTCTAACCTCCGCAAATGACCCGGTAGCGGACGAAATGTATTCAACAGAATATATTTCAAAAGCAGCAGCTTTAACAAAAACAAGGAGTAGAAATTATTTATATCATGCTATTTTGAAAATAAGATGTCGAAAATAAAATAGTGTTGGAATTAATTGTAATTATTTCCACATCCCCATTAAAGCTCGATTAACTTCACGAGCATTATTAAAATTCATTATTAAACTTTTGAGTTTAGTTTATAACACCCACGTCCCACAAGGGCATGCCATCTAGCCGATGCTGGGAGTTAATTAAGTTTTTGGCGTATACATTAATATGGTTGTTTAGCGTCAGTGGCATAGTTTTATTTTTGAATATAAATAATTTAGTATTTTCTTAAGTATTCGCGACTAAGACAGAAAATTAAAGCTTATAAAGGTTTTAAATATTTCATGCGTCATAAGACCCCAAGTATGTAGATAACGTTAAACTATTACATGAATAAAACATGACATATGAATTACACAATAATATGCCCTGTCATAACAATGACATAATAAGTAACAAAAAAAAATGATTGATGGCTACCACCCCTGGTCTAAAGGATGCCGCCATAATAACCTTGAGTTAGCCAAATTGAGAAAAAATCTTGAGTTGTGTCCTGACATTAATGGTCAGGTTCCAGTCCTATGTACGAATCCGGCAGCACATTAGTAGCACCTTTACTGTTGCAAATGTTCATAGGCGACGGTAACCACCTTCCATCACAGTTGGGCCGTTAGCTTGTCTGCTTTACTCCAGCAATAAAAAAAATATAAAGAAATCCAAAAAAGCACACGAGTTAATATTAACATATTTACCTATTTTAATATTAACTCTGGTGTAAAAGACTAGTTGCCAAGCCATAAACACAATGAAAGAGGAAAATGAAATAATAGTCTATGCTAACATGTGATTGCCACGTCACTACTGTAATATAGCCTAACATTCAGTCATAGACTTAGATAATACACCATTCACCTTATCTATTATAAAAGGATATTACTTGGAAAAAAATAGGCTAATAACCGGTACCAAAAACTTATACTTTGGTTTTCACTAATCATTTGAAATTTTCAACAGAAATCTACTGATATGAACGACAAATTGTTTGAAAATAAAATCATACGTTCTCCGGACGATTTTCTAATGCCAAACAGCCATTGCTTTGATCCCAAATACTACTATTAAGTACTATAAACTGTTTCTTTAACCGACAGATCCGATATATGTATGTACTACATACATACAAATTGTATGTACATATATCTACAAGCTAAAAACAGGTTACGCTTGTGTTTGGGTAATACACGGAGCACTGTGGAGACAATCTGGGACACTTAAGTCAGAGTAAATAGCGCAAAGTTCATTAACAAAATCATCATGCGCATGACGGGAATTGAACCCAGAACCTCTGCGTTATACAGAAGTAGACCGACAAAGGCTTAGCCAACTCACCCACAGAGACTCTAATAAAATTGATAGCAAAACATAACTCTTCAAGATCTCCCAAAACACTCTCTGGATCATCTTAAAATAACTCAATCGCCTTAATCCCAATAATTATAGTATAACTAGAGTTTTCAGAAGTTCTAGTACATATCCCTTGTTTATTTAACCTTTTGCTCATGTTACATTGCATTCATTTTTTATCCAGGCGCCTTTGGCGGTTCGATTGCACAATGTTTTTTTTTCATTTCTCATATTTTGAAAGTACGCTTGGAGTAGCTTTATCACAGGGATGAAAACTGTACTTTTCGTCTCTGGGAAACGATTTTCCTTGATGTCTAAAACTTTAAAAAATAGTGTGGTACCATAGATAATGCGACTCATCTCCTGACTTCTTTTTACACACACTATACTCTACAGTTTCTATTTAAATGAAAGATTTCTACAAATTGATAAATTACTTTTCATTAAATTACATACATATGAGTTAAATACTGACTGGTAGAATGCCACAGAAATTTACTTGACATTTCATGTGTAATATGTTCGTCAGATTTAGATATGGATATAACGCCTGATTTCATTAGAGGAGTAGTAGTTTGTTTTACTTATCCGTTTTTTATTTACTTTCCTCATATTTGAAAATCCTCATATTGAAGACCGTTAACCTCAGGTGAAAGGCCTATTTAGGCACTCGAATTAATGGCGCCCTCGCTACGCCAAACCTTGTTTTCTAATTACATTAAAAAATACGTATCTATTTATAAACTTTTACTGATAAATCATGGTTAGTGAAAAATCTAAAACTGCTGAAAAATCAGTTTTGTGACTTTGGAGGAATTAATAGATATACTAACAGACAGACAGACGTGAAAAGCGATTTTGTTTTATATTGTGCAAATATATTAACTTCTGTTTGGTACTCTCTCATCATAAACAATGTTGTTTTGGATCAGGCTTCTAGAAGTGGACTGGCTGAAGCACATGTGGCGTCCAGACTCCTTCTTCAAGAACGCGAAGTCAGTGACCTTCCAGACCATGACAATCCCCAACCACTACGTATGGCTGTATAAAGACAAGACGATTTTGTACATGGTGAAGCTGACTTTGAAATTGTCATGTGCCATGAGTTTCCTGATATACCCTCATGATACGCAGGAGTGCAAACTACAGATGGAAAGTCGTAAGTAATTTAATAGTTTCCAAATTTTGTTCGCACATTAATATATGGCACCGCTGTCGCCATCAATATTTTAGACATTGTCAAAGTTTGAGAGGTGGCAACACTACAAAGAGAGTGGCCATCTGGAGTTTTTGGCGGGAACTGAAAGGAGAAGTTGTGCTGTGCAGTTTTATTTTCTAAAAATGTGTATAATTACTCTAAAATGAACAATAGTTGCAGGATATTGATAGTTTTTGAGTAGAAATTATGTTTTTGTGAGAAATGTGAACTGTATAGTCAGGCGTGATCTTTCGGGTTTTCACAAGAACTCCATTGAATGGCGTCGGTTGTAGCCTGCAATACAACTGCGCTACTATACGAAGACCTATTAATTAACATGTTTCCGACTGAAAGGCTTTGATTCTATGGTCATGAATAAAGTAATTTAAAAAAAGTGGCCATTTTGGCTAACATTTTTGCCTCTTGATTTTGAGCGCGAATCTAAAATTGTATTGGAACATGTTAGTGAAAATTCAAGTGTCATAGTAGCCATAAAGTTAGTTTAATTACCAAACGACATAATGGAGACATAATGGAAGGAAATGGAAGGTATACTTACTTATCTTAATTTCTATAGCCGTAATCTAAACTAACACATTTTTCTTTTTGTTACTTGTAAAACACTAAAGGCTAATAAAGATTTATTATTATACTGTATGTCTTTCAAGACCACGGGCCATAAGAATGGCCCGGACTTTTGGAGGGCTTGCGTGGAGCCATGGGGAGGCCAACACGTAGAGGCCCCTTGACAAATTTAATGTAAATATGTGGCGTGACACTATTTATGACACTTTATTATTATAATATATATTATTGCCAAATTGATGAACCTGGAGTGATCCATCTACCATTATTGTGCTAACATCGTGTTCGAGTTGATATGCAGTATATTTAGTTTGGAAGCAAAACTCATGCCCGACGCCGCCCTCTACACTCTTGATAAACTGCTGCTGCGCTCGTTCGCAATTTCATCTGTATAAGTCCATACAACGTATTTTCCATACACTAACGTACAATATAGTATTGTAGATGAAAACACAAAGCTTACATCATTCAGTTAACAATCGTAAAAAGACAAAAATATTAACCAAGATGGTCGCTTTCCCTGTAGTGTTGCCACCTCTCGATCTTTTACTATGTCTAAAATATTGATAGTGACAGGGGGAGTAAAATTAATACATTTTGAATTAATAATTAATTAATAATAAAATGTATATACTTAAGATGTTACAATATGCCTTGTAATTAATATATTTAGCCTTACTAGGCGTACAATGTCCGAATACACGTCAGAATATTATAATATATTAATATTCTCGCAATATATTATAATGTAATTTTGTATTATAATATATTGCGATAATATTATGTCCAGTTAAAAATATAATTAGTCATAAATACACCATCCTCATATTAATTTACAGTATAATAAACTTTGGTCAGTAAAATTTTCAATCAATAAAATTAAAAAAGAAAGATATACATTATCGGAATTTAAAAAAATCTGTGTTGTTCTGCGGCTTCATCTGATATAATGTTCAAAATTTAGGCTTTTTCATGCAGTTATGGCGATAGGTTTAAAGCGTTATTTCAGGTGTGTTGGCAGATTTTGAAAATCGGCCCACAATTGACGGAATAATCGCGTAACAAACATTTTAAAAAATATATATAGTCGAAATGAGACCCTCCTTTTGGGAGTCGGTCAAAATATAGTAATTTTCATGTTTTACCTCTCTTAAATTCTTCTTTAAAAAATTTTCATTTTTAGTTATTTTTGAAGACTGTTTTGGTATTTGTTAAAAGGAAAATTTATTCAAATAATTTTCTATTCTATTTCAAAAGTTCGACACAATTTTTACAATTCAAGACACAAGTGCGTAGAATTTCCTTTTAGGTCTAAATATATATCAGAAACCGTCCATAAGACGTAATTAGAGTTTGGAGTGTCGAGAGCGGTGTTGGTGTCTCCAAATCCGAACTCAAGTGTCACTCAGGTATGGAGTACGAGAGCCTCAAGGGCCCTTCGTACCTTGTAATATTTTGTGTCGACATTCCTGCCGATGTCTAGAGAGTGGGTTGAAACTCGAAAGTAACGATGTGGGGAGGTACTTGTCTATTTAGAGATATTTTTATACACCGTGTTCTGGAAAAATTATCCCATATAAAGTTTCCAAAACATGGTGTATAAAGAATTATCTTTGTAAAAAGTTTGATAAGAACAGTGGTATGTTGCATTATTCTCACTTTATCGATTCAGTATTTTATAAAAAATACATAATATAACATACGTCCAATAGCAAAATATAAAAATATACCATTAAAAAGATAGAAATAAAATACAATACACTTACTTAAATTATTATAAAAAGATTGTTTGAAGTTCTGAGAAACAATAAATTAGTAGGCTTATAGGATTCTCTTCGCTTGCTTCGAGCCCCTATTCTAGATGAGGCCATTCCAAATTATCTGTCTGAGCAATCAGCCGCGTTTGATCTGTCATACTCTAAACTTTTCGATATTCACTCTCAAATTGCATATCACATTATACGACATTGTCTGTTTGTACCAAAATTAACATATGTCTTACGATGCGCCCCGCTTTGGAAATTTTCTAATCTTATAAAACCACTAGATAATCGCATTAAAGATGTGCTTAGTAAAATTTTAAATTCAGAACTCTCAGACAACAACTGGATCCAAGCTTCCCTACCCATTAGGTATGGAGGTTTAGGCATCCGCAAAATCTCTAGCGTTGCTCTACCGGCTTTTCTTTCATCCGCCTACAGCACTGGCTCATTATTTAAAAAAATTATGCAACACTGGGATAATGTCAATACATCCTTTTTAAATGAAGCATTAAACGCCTGGAAAATGGTCTGCCCTAGTGAAGACATTCCCACGATCATGAATTCGCAACGATGCTGGGATGAACCTATATGTAGAGGATTAAACACAGAACTTCTAAATTCAACTAACTCTACAGGACGTGCCCGCATCCTTGCCGTTTCTCGCAAAGAGTCTGGTTTTTGGCTCCAAGCTATCCCCTCCCCAAACATAGGTACATTAATGGATAATACTTCCTTTTCTTTGGCCATAAACCTGCGCTTAGGTTCTCGCATATGTGCACCACACACATGTGTCTGTGGAATAGAGGTAATCGACCCGGGATACCACGGTCTTTGTTGCCGCCGCAGTGCCGGCAGATGGTCACGCCACGCCGCCCTGAATGATGTCTTGCGGAGGGCGCTTGCCACCGCTAGCGTGCCGGCTCTATTGGAGCCGAACGGTATTGCACGTGATGATGGCAGGCGCCCTGACGGAATCACTCTAATTCCCTGGCAGCGTGGCAAGCCTTTGGTGTGGGATGCGACTTGCGTAGACACGTTGGCCGCATCCCATTTACCAAACACTTCTAGATCGGCCGGTTCGGCAGCGGAAACAGCGGAATCACTCAAGCGGCGGAAATATGCAACCCTCAGTGAGAGTTATATGTTTGTGCCGTTTGCTGTCGAGACGCTTAGACCGTGGGGTCCTGAGGCCATGAGCCTCTACCAAAATTTATCAAAACGACTCATCGACTCTTCAGGTGATCAGAGGGCTGGTGCCTACCTCGGCCAACGGATCAGTATGGCGATCCAGCGAGGAAACGTAGCCAGCCTTCTGGGCACCTTACCCATAGAAGACGGTAATCTGGGCTCAGTATTCTACTTATAGTCTTGAGGGACTATGGGTAGAATACAATATAAATAAGTTAAGTTTTCTTACATTGTATTCAATAGTATGTAATTTATATTTAGTAATTAAATATAAGTAACAAATATCCATACACATGATTAACGGTTTTGAGCGCGGCAATTTATTTGTTTTTTATTATTCCGACGTTTCGGCCACTTTTCAGTGAACGTGATCACGGAAAACAAAGATGTCAATGAATATTGTTAAAGTTTTATTTAGCCTACCGCCAACTTGTTCATTTTAATTATTTCGTTTTAATTTTGTTTATGGTTATTATTTACTCTATGGGAGCCTAATCTAATTTACCACCGCTTCACAACATGTGGCGGCTTGAAGAGAAGAAGTGGCGCAAGAAACTCTTCAGCAAACATGCCTAGCCCTAATAATTGTATATAATATTAAAATGGGTGGAAGGAAAAATAAAAGAAATTATCACTCAAGTTGGTTTGTGTTCTGGTGCATGTAGAAAAAGCTCACAGTGTCTTGAGGTCTGGCAGTTGGTTTTTCCTGGGTTTGGGTCTTAATAGTTTTGATGATCGGATCCCAAAACGGTGGTACTTGCCAACCATCTTCTCTATTGAAATTTGGGTGTTTGTTTTTATTCCAATAGCCTCACGCATCATTCTAGGTATGAAACGATTCTTTTTATCTCTCTTTAACATAAGTTTCTTTATTTGTATCTTAATTTCAGTAAAAAATATACCTCGACAATGATCGTAACGTTGCTAATGCAAAAACATATTGTTACACATCAGACTATCTTGACATTTAAACCGATTTTAAGCGTCGATAAGCCTCTCCAGGCCTCTACGGGCCACTGGAGGCCTCTCCGCTATAAATAGCCGCGTTAGGCCGTCCTCTCGCGTGCTGAGAGGCTGACACAGCATACAACGAGTGATTCGAGAGCCCCTCAGCGCTACGTTACAAACCCTCTCATACAAAATCAATATTTAGAACAGTGCGGGGTTTCTTCAAAATATTACATAAGAATGTTTATTTGACGTATGCTTACAACTAATGTCAAACAACCCACAGCCAGGTGGTAGGGCACTTGCCCGACTGAATGGCTACCACCCTTGGTCTAGAGTATGTCGCCATAACAACCTTGAGTTGTGTTCCGGCATTAGTGATTAGGTTCCAGTCTCCCTTAAGAGAGCAGCAGCGCATTTGTAGCACCTTTGGTGTTGCAAATGTCCATAGGCGATGGTAACCGCTTTCCATCAAGTGGGCCGTCTGCCTGTCTCTTAAACTCCTGCAACAAAAATAAATATAAAATCTACAAATGGTAAAGCAGGTCAGTGAATAGTAGGATAATATAGGAATCGATTAGGGTCTCCAGATTTAGTTTTGGAAATTCACTAATTTGATGATTTTTAGCCCAGAAGTAACATTTTAATAAAACTACGTTTTAACGGTTTTAAGCGCGGTAATTTATTTTATTTAGGTTTATCCGACGTTTCGGCCGCTTTTCAGTTGCCGTGGTCACGGAAGACAAAGATGACATTTGTCGAACGTGTATTGTCAAAGTTTTTATTCAGCCTACCGCCAACTTGTTCATATTAATTATTTAGTTTTAATTTTGTTTATGGATATTATTTACTCTATGGGAGCCTAATCTAATTTACCACCGCTTCACAACGTGTTGTGGCTTGAAGAGAAGAAGCGGCGCAAGAAACTCTTCAGCAAACATGCCTAAAAAATAATATAATTTTTTTTTTTATATAATATTAAAATGAGTGGAAGGAAAAAAGAAAAACAAATTATCAGTCAAGTTGGTTTGTTTCGTTGCACGCAGAAAGAGCTCACAGTGTCTTGAGGTCTGGCAGTTAGTTTTTGCTGGGTTTGGGTCTTAATAGTTTTGATGATTGGATCCCAAACAGGTGGTACCTGCCAACCATCTTCTCTATTGAATTTTGGGTGTTTTTTGATTTCAATAGCCTCACGCATCATTCTTGGTATGAAACGATTCTCTTTCGGGAGGATTTGTGGGTTATCGAATCTGATGTAATGGTTGGGTTTATCCAGCGTGTGTTCACTGATCGCAGACTTCGTAGACCTTGCGTGTTTCATGTCAGCAATGTGTTCTTTTACCCGTGTTTTTATTTTCCTCTTTGTTTGCCCAATGTATAATAAACCACATTCACAATCGAGCTTGTAAACACCTGCATCCTGGAGTGGGATATTGCATTTCACAGGTCTCAAAAATTGGGTTATCTTTTTATGCGGCTTGAAATATGTTTTGATTGAAGCTCGCCTAAGGATGTGACCAATTCTGTCTGTGACTCCCTTGATGTAGGGTAGGGTAACAGGGCACCGCTCAACTGAAGGTGGTTTGGGGCCTTTGTGACGTTGGTGTGGAGTCTTCAGCTGATTGCGTTGTAAGACTCGCTTGACATGCTGAAGCTCTCCAGCCACATGGTTCCCGTCACAGATTTTTTGTGCTCTCTGAAACAAAGATTTGCCCACGGTAGCTAACTGACTAGGATGGTGGTGAGACGAACCATTAAGGTATTTGTCTGTATGGGTAGGTTTCCTATACACCGTATGGCCAAGAGTATTGTCAGAATTCCTTAGGATAAGCACATCAAGAAAAGCTAATTTATGGTTTGCCTCTAGTTCCATAGTAAATTTGATATTACAGTTAATGGAATTAAGATGATCTAGAAATGCAGAGACTTTATCGTTTGGAAGGACGGCAAAAGTATCATCTACGTACCTTTTATACATCTTCGGCTTAGCCGGAGCAGTATAATTACCGCGCTTAAAACCGTTAAAACGTAGTTTTATTAAAATTGTGTACAAGTCGCGAAAACTTAAGAAAATATTACAGAAGTAACATGTTAGCCAGACTGTATCAGATACATTGTAGTGCTTGACACGATTTTTTACATCCGAGAAACAAAGTTTTATGGATGGATCTTGCTAGCTAGCGAACCACTAGCAAGATACTGTCTCGTTGTCCGGTTAGCGGACACTAAGACACTTCGTAATTTTATACCCACCCCAAACATTTTTGGACCCAGACAATTTTTGAGGACAGTATTTTCCAATCTGGAGACCCTCGAACATCACGTCAATCATCCACGTCAAGGCAAAATAAATTATCTGTCACTGTTTACGAAATTGACTTTATTATATTTGATTAAATGCTGAAATTGTTAACTTTCTTTTGGTCTATTTAACTTTTATAAATTTAGATAAAATAAATAAAAAGAATAAAAGTCAATAAGTCAAAATTGGAGATTATAATAATGTATGGAAAATTAATTGAAAAAGAAATATTTATAGCTTTTATTTCCTACCAGTGAAAGACAAAGAAGCCAAGCAGTTAAGTTTATGGTACAGGGAGAGGCGGGGAGAGGAGAGGAGAGGTGACAGGAGGCTGATTTATGATTTTTTGACATTAGAGAGAGTACTTTAGATTTTTGGAGGCGAGGAATAATTAAAAGACGCGATACTCTTCTATTTTATTTTTTCACAATATCAATAATGCTTTAAGCTGTTAGGTACGAACAATATAAAATTACGTACAACTGAATACAATGTAAGAAAACTTAGCTTATTTGTATTGTATTCTACCCATAGTCCCTCAAGACTATAAGTAGAATACTGAGCCTAGATCACTAGAAGTAGGCACCAACCTTCTGGTCACCTGAAGAGTCAATGAGTCGTTTCGATAATTTTTGGTAGAGGCTCATGGACTCAGAAGCCCACGGTCCAAGCGTCTCGAAAGCAAACGGCACAAACATATAACTCTCACTGAGGGTTGCATATAGGGTTGCCACCTTTTTTTTGCAAATAAAGTACATTGGTTATAATAGGTAAGAAAAAAAAGTACAATTTATTTTTCTTTATTATTATGTTTAAAAACATATTTTTTATTGCTTTTTGCAATTTGTATCAAATAAACATCTTTACTAAACAATTACACGGCATCTTTACATTCTATATTAAAAGGGTTTGGGTAAAAATGGCTTGATTTTTTAAGTTTGCCGCCAGCGATTACATTTATGCAATAGATAGTATACAGTAATAAAAATACTTTTTGTTTTAACGGTTTGTCTAACATGCTCGGAGCCGAAATATGTGAAAAAATTGAACCAATTATTTTTTATTAGATTTTGGGTTTTCATGCACAAAACTTTTTAATCTGCAGTTTATTCGTTAGTAGTATTAGGGTAATAGTTCACTTAAATTAGATATGTTATATTATTTCAAAAGCCATGCACAATAACATGAATCTTGTAACAAATAACCTTGCATAAAACTGTTACCTTAAGTTCATGCAGCACGATTTTGATCTTAAATAGCTCGGCTCCGATGTAACAAAACAATCGACTAAACTTTTCAAAATCTCAGAGAAATTAAATCATGCGAAATAAAGTATTTTTGTGTACTTTATTCTTGTCATAAAGTATAGAGTACAATTGTCTGAAATAACGCACAATACTTTATAATAAAGTACGGGTGGCAACCCTAGTTGCATACTTCCGCCGCTTGAGTGAATCCGCTGTTTCCGCCGCCGAACCGGTCGATCTAGACGTGTTTGGTAAATGGGATGCGGCCAACGTGTCTACGCAAGCCGCATCCCACACCAAAGGCTTGCCACGCCATATCAATAATAACCCGTTATACCCTACTATTACCTTTTGTACCCTACTATTATAATACTAGTTCGTAAGTTTTTCCGTAATGATGTACAATAAAGTGTTATCTATCTATCTATCTATCTAATATACAAAGAACTACATTAAAATAAATGTTGACGGTTTAAAGTTCATGACTATGGTAGTAGGTAGGTTAGGTAGATCACTATGTAAGGACGGGGCGTACAAATAACGTCATGTCTTCTTTGTTGTCTGCTCTGCTAATATCATTAATGAAGTACTCACGAACTTATGTCTCCGCCATTTAATTTTCTAATAGACATGTGTCAAAGAATGCTTTTAACCGAATTAGAGGCACATTTTCAAGTTGGTAGGTCAACTCAAATACCGGAATTTTGCCGGAATACTCGAATAGTTACATTCATTTACAATTTGCATTTTCTCCGTGCAGGAACGGAGAAAGAATACTAATTCCTGCGACCAGGCGGCCAGTCGTAAGAGGCGACAAAACAACCCACTACCAGGTGGTAGGGTATTTGCCCGTCTGGAGGGCTACCGCCCCTGGTCTAGAGTATGTCGCCATAACAACCTTGAGAGCAGTCGCGCATTTGTAACAAACACCTTTGGTGTTGCAAACGTCCATAGGCGATCCATCAAGTGGGTGGTCTGCCTGTCTGAACTTATACAATAAAACAGAGGTCGGCAATGATTTATTATTCCTGGGATTTAAGATTAAAAACCTTGGTTTGCCGCTCTATAACAAGACTTAAAATCTGCTATTCCAGTGTCACACACGACTGACGACCTAATCTTCCAGTGGGATCCTGACGTCCCGTTGGTGGTGGATGAAAATATAGAGTTGCCCCAACTCGAGCTGGTCCAGAATAGAACCGCTGACTGCACCCAAGTGTATTCAACTGGTAAGATAAGTACACAAATAACAAAACCTTTATCCTAAGCCAATGTTAAACAGTTTAGGAAGTCGCGACTAGGTGAAGGAGCGGGATGGAAATCCCCTCCGTTTCAAAGGAAGATTTTCCGACTAGGCTATTGTCGTTCCTCGCAGGTCTAGGCTTTTCTATTATTGTTGGAAATTTGTATAAATCCATCAATATTTTCATTTGCAAGAATGTAGTTTATACAGGCGTTATACAATTGTAGATGCACAGTACGTTCTACCACATAGTGGAGTACAAAATGAATTAAAATATATATATGGCATATGGATTTAATTATATCCATATGCCATATGGATAAATAAATCAATTTAAGTGAAAAAAAAATCAAAATTTTAGTTATAAGTAAATCAGTCTATTTATAGTATTTTATGTATGCACTTATTTGTGGATTGCAATCAAGATTTTTGTTAATAATATAATTAAATTTACATAAATATTCTAATTGAAAAAAAAGTCAATTAAGCTTTGGTAATGTATAAGCAATTAATGTCAAGAGAAAAAATAACAATTAGACCACTAAGATTTTCCATATAGATAATGACGACAAGTATTTTTTTAAAGAAATTCATCTACATTCTACAGTATAGAAACAGTCCTTGATCAACATTTTTTTTTAAAGACTTTAAGACTGGAAAATCCTTTCTTGAAAAAGGTTGATTAAAATGTTACTAATAGCAGTTTTTCCTTATGCAGGTAACTTTACGTGTTTGGAAGTAATTTTCAAGTTAAAAAGGCGGCTGGGGTACCATTTGTTCAACACATACATACCGACGTGTCTTATTGTTATTATGTCGGTAAGTATATAGTCAGTTAACAAATTGTTATCCATTCGGGCCAGATTTTAATCCATTTTTACAAATTAGAATAGCAGAACAATAAAATCAGAACTAAATGATTAAGGACTTAATTAATATTACACGGTAGTTATCTCGAATATTTACAAAGAGTCTATTTGGAATTATTGTTTAAGTAGATCCCTCCACGCAGCTTTGCTCATATTAATTTTACACTTTAACAAGACACTTTTAGTGCAGAAACGAAGAATTTCAATTCATTTTCCAAAAGTTTACATTATTTAAAAGAATATTACAACAAAGTACCTACATACCTATTGTTACGTACGAGCGGGGGTGCGCACTTATGGATTGGAAGAAAACACCAGTTTTTAATTTAAAATCTTTTATTGACTTACACAGCCGTACGTAGTACCTCTCTGCAGGGTTGCCCCTATACGTACGACCAACGATGCACAGTCCCGACGATAAGTTGTCACACCCTCAATACCGTCGCCGATATTGCGCGGACCACCTCCAATATTATCGCGTGTAGCTCGCTTCTGTTTCCTCTCTCGAACTACGCAACACACCTCCTTTACGTATCTGTCCACCAAACTTGTCACTAAATTCACCACTTAATTCGTCTCTGTCCTCTATTAACCTTCTCTAATAACTCTTTAGTATCGCACTAGTCGTTTCACCGTCTTGTACTGAACTCAACTTTAAACTGCCCGGTAGGCGTGCCTTACGCTGTTTCTATACCCTGAAGAATTTTCTAGAACCCATATATCTATCTCTGTCTTTTCTTTCCCGAACCTTCTTTTCGGGAGCTTTCGTTTATACATCTATCCCTTTCTAACATCTATCTATATCTTTCTTCCGTTTATCGTTTATCCTTTTCTAAATATATCCGTCCTTGTCTTTTACTTCTACATTGTTCTAGATTTTTCCAAAAGTTCTAAAACTAACTAGATGTTTCCACCATCATTCGCCACGCTATATATATATTGTCACGCCTGTTTCCCATGTAGGTAGGCAGAGAATATGGATCTCCACTTGCAACGATCACTTTCGTTTTATCAATTTTCATTAACTTCTTCATATTATGCTTTATTTACTATGCTTTTTGTCGGACCTCTCTTTAACGCTTTTGCTATTTGATCATGGTGTGTACGTCGTGGTCTACCAGCACCAGCTCTACCATTCACAATTCTGTCTTTAACTTATTTTGTGATTTTACTTTTATCCGTTCTCTCTGCATTCCCAAACCACCTTAATATTCTTTTTAACTCTTGTTATTACATCTTCTTTCAACCCACAACGTTCCATTATCCCACTGTTGCTCATCATGTCATTCATGTCCTTACTGGTAAACGTTGTATGTCAATTTTTAACGCCATTCACAAGTAATTTCAGTATCGTATCACAAATTACGCCTTAAACTCAACGCTACGTTTCCGTGAAATGGCAATTAACATTATCCCCGATGGAGCAGTAACATACAGTTTTGCTTGCACATGCTAATACACGATCATCTATACTAATATTATAAAGAGGTAAAGTTTGTGACGTTGTAGGGAGTAATCTCTGGATTTACTAAACTGATTTTGAAAATCTGTCACCAGTGGAAAGCTACATTACTTCCGAGTGACATAGGGTATATTTGAGTGTGATTAATAATAAGTATTTTTTTATTTTTTTTCTGATCCCTAGCGAAGTGGGCACGGGTCAGCTAGCACACAATAAACAAACCAAGTATCTTTGAAATTTTGAATATTAGCACAATTGTACTAACGTTTCTAGGGTAATGGAAAGTCTTATAACGATAGACTAATCCACGCATTCCGGTTTCGCCGGATTAACTGATAACAAGATAAGAGTGCTTACATGAAAAATAATGATTTACAACTGTTTGCTATGCAATGTTTATCATCCTTAATTGGATTATTACTGGGTCAATGTGATTATGGTCTCATAAGGTCGGTTTATTTCGCATATTGTATTAGGATTCCGTAATTTTTTACGACACAAACGTTATAAAATTGTCATGTCCTTTCGCATAGTCATTTATTTCAAAAACGACTAGGCGATAGAGTTGAGTTAGAATGATAGAGGAAACTCAAAAATTCCTTTGAATTTTCCTCTATTACTCTCATTCCTGTAATTTGCGCTCGAATGAAAGTCTTCTGCTAAAGATACCTAAACACACTCCGTCTTTCGTAGATTTTTTATGCCATACAGGCTGTTCGCCCATGTAACTCCCCCTTGAAAATCAGCAAGCCACATCCTTTTCTACATTCAAACACTTGATCACTGACCATTGTTTGTCCATTTAATAAAATTTGTTGCAGTAAATAAATTTATATTATTGTTCGCTTGTAGGTATATGTTATTTATATTATTATAATATACTAGCTGTCCTGGCAGACGTTGTCCTGCCCTGAAGAAATAAAATTTAGAACCCGATCTCAGCGCCACCTACCGATTCCAACGGTATAAAAACTATCCTAACTTTCAAGTTGGATCAAACTGGACACGGTGTGCAAATTTGATTAAAATCGGTTGAGTAGTTTAGGAGTCCATCGCGGAGAAACATCGTGACAGGAGATTTATATATATATAAGATTTAATTATGTATATCTATAGTAGTTTATTATTGTGTTTTTTTTACATACATACATACATAACTTCACGCCAGGTCCCTTGCGGGGTAGGCACGAACAACAGAGCGCCATTTAGGCTGTTTTTTTATTATATTAAATTACGACTGAATATGTTTTAATATAGTTATGTCACTAAATATTATTTTAATGTCTCCTTGGGCACTGGTTACCTGGAAAAGATCGCTATAAGCGACAAGGCCGCCCATTGCTCTATTGGTAATGTATAATATCAAAATAAATTGTCTAGGTTTAATTTATGGTGAACAATAAAGAGATTTCATTCATTCGTTTATTCATCGTTTGTCACCTTTATGAATCGCGTCGTAAGTCATCGTACGACTACCAAATACTCAGGAATTTTTTATAATATTCCAGTGGGTGTCATTCTGGATCAAACCCGACGCGGCCCCAGCAAGAGTTACTCTGGGAGTGACATCCCTGCTCACCCTCTCCACGCAGCATGCGAAGTCCCAGGCTCAACTGCCCCCGGTTTCTTATTTGAAGGCTGTCGACGTTTTTATGTCTGTATGTACTGTGTAAGTAGAATCATCGTATATTATTAAGATTTAGTATAGTAGAGCATCGATAATACAGACAGGCCAAAAACAAGGCCCTGTGCGGATTATCAAGGCGTCCAGATTGTGGTCTGCAATAGTCTACTCGTAATAAATAAACCACATGTTCAACCTAAGTTTCTTTCATTAATTATCAAATACAAAACCATTTATTGTCAAATAATTACATAGAAATAATGCGTTCTTAGGTTCCGCACTAGGACTGTATCGCGGAAACCAAGTACATGTGTGACTGACTTAACAATTTATATCTCGAAGATTAATTTTTAAAATAGATGTTAAATTGTTTGTGTGTATGGTGTGTGTTTGTGTGTACAAAATGATGGATCACAATAATCTGATATATATAATACGTTTTCAGTTTTTTGGTAATCAAGTTGCGAAGTTATCGAAAAGTAAGTTTTTTTGTTCTTGCTGGATTACACAGACATAAACATACATACATACTTACCAGTATACGAAAGAAAAGGCAATATGTATGCAACAAGAATATGTACTGAAGTATGAATAAGAGATAGAGTTACCATGAATCAAAACCATTTTTCAGCATTACATAATAAACAGTTATAGTAACACAGAGTTTAATATATTTTATTTCAGTTTTGTCTTTATGGCTTTGATGGAGTATTGCCTGGTCAATATCGTCTTGGGAGACGGAGCGGGAAAACCTAAGGTAAGAGAAAATTGTCATCCCAATAAACTTCTATTTTTTGTTTTTACTTTTGTTTTAGTATAATATATATTTATGATATTTGCAGGACGCAGCCGAAGCAGCCAAAGCTCGTACTAGGGCGATCAACATTGATCGCTTCTCAAGAGTGTTCTTTCCACTTCTGTTTGCAGTCCTAAACGCCATCTACTGGATCCATTTCGCGCAATATATATGACTCTATTGACATGCTGAATATAGTATTGTTAGTACATTATATTGGTATTTTACAGTAGCTTTCAGTTTCATCAACTTATATTTTATTATTTTTCTAGACGTTAGACGTAAAAGTCGTCAAAAATGTCCCTCTCTCCCCTAACTTTTTGAATGTAAACTGGATTATTTATAAGGAACTAACTAAATTGAGTTCGCTATATCGCTACACCATTACCACGTTTACGAACATTGAAATTGACAGAGTTTACTTACGACCTATTCGGATTACACAAATTAATTTCAACAATAAGATTACTAATGTTTTACAAAAAAATAATCTTGAATTTAAGCAAAGTTTCGTACATAAAATAAAATAAAGAAAATTATTCAATAATATTTTAAAATATTTAGTTTTATTTTCTTTCACATTTGTAATAACTGTTCAAACAAAATTATCAGTCGAATAAATATATAATATTATAAAATTCTAAAAATGACATGTCTGCACATTGAAGCTATTAAAAAAACGGTACTACACTATATAAACGATGGAGAAATCTAGATTTATTATAGTTTATGGAAGAAAAATATTATTATAGTGAATTTAAGCTAAAGTAAAAACCAAAATAAACTAAGTTATATAATACTTAATAAATAATAATAAAAAAAACGATGGATAATACGGTCCAATTTTTGTTTAGAATTCTTGTCTGTTTGTCGGTTTGCCTGTTTGTTCGGGATTCACGTAAAAATTACTGGGCGGATTTCGATGCAATTTTCGCTTATCCACAGCTAATTCTTAAACTTAAACTTTGTGCTGCTTCTTATCCTTGGAATCTCGCGGGAATTTTCTCGGGAGCGGTTTGTAGCTATTCGGGTGCATAAAAATTGGCTTATTCTAACACAATTTTCACTAAAACGATAGCTAACAGCCTTTTTTAAATGCTGTAGTTCTCTGTATCCCGGGAATCCCGTGGGAATTTCAAGCTAAGCGTGGACGAAGTCCCCGGCATACCCTGCTATACCTGTATTAATATAAGGTTAGTGTATGAAAACAAAATCGTTATTCTTTATTGTTAAAATTTGTATTTATCGTAAGTGAATTCGGTCCAATTAATATGTTCAATAATGTGGTGGTGATGCGCGAATGAGATATTAAACTCCATTTAGGTAGCTTTAACTTTTAACTGTTAGGAGTCATGAATTTCAATTGAATACTTTTTCGAGTTTGTTAGAGTTTACTTCTTAAGAATCAGTTTTCACATGCGGCCCCCGATATGGAAACTTTATGAGGAGTAAAATTAAAAAATTGTAACTCTAAGGGCCGCTTACATAACAACTGTCTTTAAATAAAAGTAGTGAATCATATTAAATTGCCTAAATACGTTTTACACAAAACGTATTGACAGTTCTTTATACATATTTAGCGGCAAATTTTTGCATTGTGCAAGACGCTAATTGTATTTAATACGTTTTGTGTTTCTTAAATAAATTTAAGCAATCTTATGCAAGCGGCCCTAACTGTTATCGTACTTTTTCTTTCTTTTTAAGCATCTGTATTGGAGCGAGCAATGTTTTTTGGTTAATCAGGGAAGACAGTTAAACCGTGATTTTACTAGATATATATTTTTTAATGTTAGAAATCAGTTTTACATTGTTACACCATTTTTTATTGAGTTTTTAGTATATCAGTTTTGACATTATGTATAATGTATTTTAGTTTAGTAGGCTAAGACAACAACACATACTGCACTGTCAAAAAACCTTAACAAGCAAAACATAACGATAGCCATTCAAATAGTTCAAGCCGTTTTTGTTCATAGTAATTTACGTTTAAATCCACTTGTCATATTAATGTTCACCTCTCCTACATTAAGCTTGCTCTCAAGGTGGAGTTTTAGCAAAAGTACTATTGTATGTCCGTCAGGCGCTTACTTCATGGTTTTAATCTTTAATAAATATGGTTTGTGAGTTGAATGTGTCTGTTACTGTCTAAATGTCTAACTGTCAAGTCTGTATATTAATGCCGCACATGTTTTTAATTTAGGAGTAAACTCCAGTCAACACGCACAAGGTTTCTTGTGGTTACGTAGCCGAGTAACGTAAGTAGTAAGTTTTCTTTTAAAATTAAAATAGCATTGACCGCCAAATGGTGGTCTTTATTATGCCGCACTAAATAAATAAAACTGTTTGTAGGAGATTCCAGCAGTTTTTACTAAAACATATAAAATATGATAATGCTATCCGATAAGCTGGAAATGGCATATCGTTGGAGTTCATGTAGTTCTGATGTGCCAAATGAAGGTAATAGGTAGACAGAGCGCTGAGTTCTCAAAGTCAAGCCGATTTTGAGATAGCAAGCCGATCGCGACATAGTGCATTACGATAACATACTATTATATATTAACAAAAAGAATTTATTTATGTTCCTTATTTACGCACTAATATTCAGTCACATTAGGGTACACACACACACACACACACACACGCACGCACGCACGCACGCACGCACGCAAGCACGCACGCACGCACACACACACACACACACACATACACACACACACACAAAAACACACGTGATAGCCGCGAACGGCACTTGAGTTCGTTATTTTCTGTTTTTTCTATGTTTAGTTTTAAGTTCTGTATATTTGCAATGTAATGTATCCTGTGCTATAATACTGTAACATACTTACTGTAATTACTAATACTGAATTGTGACAACATAATCTCGTAATTAAAATAATTAAAAGTTATCTATACAATAAGTACAAAATGGGAGATCTTAAGAAATATGTTAATTAATTTATTTAATAAAGTTATATTTATTTGTTCAGTTTGTTGTTTTATTTTTAGGCTAAATTCATTTGCAGCAGATAATACATATCCAAAATTATTTTTTCAAAAGGTCATCTAAAGGATATATTAATTTATGTATGTGAAAGCTCTTTATATATTATTTTTGAGTTGTACTTTAGTAGCTCCCTGCAGGGCTTGGGAACCGAAGAAAAACTCGAACCGGTTACAGGGCTTGGAAACCGGTATTTACCTAAAAATGTTAAAGAACATCTATGTTCTAAATTTAAATATTTAGTATACCTAATTAGTGGCCAGTACCTCACTAAATTAATAAAAACTGTTTGCTGGAGTTTCCAATAATTTATATAAAACTCTTTAAGGTTTACACTCCGAACCAAAGAGTACATCTCCGAACCAATAGTTGAGCAAACCCGGTTGTAAACAATTAAAACTATTAATTTTAAACAGGTTCTAAGCCTGACTTCCCTGTGTCTTAGAAGGTGGTAAACGCATAGATAATTAAACAAATAACACAACCTTTTTCATGTCCAAAAAGCGTGTTTAAATTGTTCAAACTGCAGAGATTGTGTAAAATAACTTTAATAAGTAAAAAGAATTGAGAGTTTCGTGAAGGTAATGACTACGTTACTTCATCCAGAAAAAGTATCTATCTTTGATCATACAAATTTGAAAAACCGTTATTTACATTACAGAAAACCTTTATGATGAATCCAGGGCTTCACATGTATCTGCGACAGTGAAATAAAATGATAATGAAGAAGAGGAAGGCTGAACAAATCAGACGGCTTTAAGAAATTGGTACATTAAATAGTTTTTCTTTATCTATTTTATTTAAAAAATGTTGTGGTAGTGTAATGGATAGCACTGCGTCCCAAACTCAAAGGACGCGGGGTCGATCCTGGTCGGAACGTATGCACCATTTAGGCAGTTTTCTGAGCTAACGTGCATATTGTTACAATTACCACGTGCTAATAACGGTGAAGGAAAACATCGTGATGCAACCTGCACATCGAGATAACCGATGTGTCAAACCTGCCAAGCCGCCTTGGACAAGCGAGGCGATTATACTGTCCCAGAGGCCCGAGCATTGGGACATTTATGGCCTGTTATTATATTTTATCTTATTTGTGAAATGCGAATCATGAACTACTTATTTTATGACTTACTATCTATTTGATTTTTCCAATTTAATTAATAATCTATTTATTTAATATACATTTAATAATAAAGTTTAATTGTAAATATCATCCATCTTGTTTGGGACATGTGATAATGAAATACCTTAAAACATAATTATAACCATTGAAAGTCGGAGTTTTTACAGTAACAACTTGTTCACACATGGTGTCCGTTTAACTGGTCCGTTTTATCGGATACGTTTTTTTAACGATGGAGCATGGAGTGGTATGAGCGACTTCACATATGGTACCGTATTCAGTATACAATAAAAAAACGGTCCAGTAAATTATGACAATCCGTTTTGTCATCGAATACCACATGAATGAAATATGTATCCGTCACGTTTCCGTATAAATTTATCGGATATAAACTGTGCGGGGGGTGAGGGGGCCGGCGGGCAATGCAGCTAGAGAAACAAGTTTGTAAGCGCACGCATTGTTTATTCTGGCTGGCTGGATGCTGCCAGTAACGTCGATTCTTCCTTCTCCGCCAGCGCATTTTTTTTTTAAGGCGGGGGAAATGCTTCCGATTTACGCACGATACTGGGTTCTGGCCAGGGTTCAGAATCACATCGGTCGGGGGCGGCATTACTGCATGCAAAAGTAATCCACCCGCGATCGACTTCAGCTTGTGACCGTGACCCTACTACCCACTAAAACCACCCTCCTCCCATGTGCCCCGCGCTTTTGTGTAGGAAAGGCTGAGACTTAGAACAGAGTTACGCCCAGTCCATCTCCGCCAGCGCATGTACCAGTACAACACGACAATGTCTATCCTGGTAGAATAGTGGCGGTATACTACGAATTTGCTTGTGAACATCGTATCGAGTAATGACGGATACTTTGAACGTTATACGGTGCCTATGTGTGAATAAAGCATTTTTTTTGTCGTATCCGTTAAAACGGATACGGTATCCGTTAAAATGGATTCAGTGTCACGGAGACTATGTGTGAACGGGCTGTAACATAACCCAGCAGCTACCGACACCCGACATACCCAAATTTTCCAGAAGCAGTAAATCTGTAGAAATGGCATTGCTGAGAATAATTGCGACAATAGAAGCCATCCAATTTTCACAGTTATTATTTTTACATATTTTAATAATCAATTTAAAAGAGATGCAAATCTGGATTTAACGCTGTTGTTGGTGACCTTGGAAATAACAACATTGTTTTGATATAGTACAATGTTTATCTCCGTTCATTAACTTTTTGTGAGCACAAAAACATTCCTTACGTAATACTAGTTAATTTGGCTGTTGATGTTTTTTTATGTCATTATCTAGAGACTTGTTCATTCCTTATGATAAATATAGAACTTTCAAGTATTTATGAATTCGTCAGTAGCGTAGCTTACCTTAGACAGGCCCTATATCAAAATGTGTTGTCAGTCGTAAAGGAAAAAGCTTTTTTAAAACCGTTTTTAAATACAAGATTTTGGGATCCTGGATATTATGTAGCCGCAGAGTGCTAGCCAAGACAATTAAAAGGAGCCCAAACACGACGGGTCTTTCTTGTTTAGTACAGGAGTTCCTATGGCCACCTTCCGACTCCATCATCAGATCAGCTCCATGGTGTTTTTGCACTGTCACACAATATACATATGCGTGCAAATTTTCAGTTCAATCGGAATCCGGAAAGTTGGTCAAATTTAACTTGCAAGATTCCACCCGAACTTGCATTGCAAATTAAATAAATGCTTGTAAAAAATCTCGAATAGAATTAATTGTAAGTTATTACTTATACTTAATGCTACTAGAAGCTAAGTTAGACAAACAATTCAAATTAAAGACACATTTTTCTCGCAAAGTTATTTATCTAATCATTCATAGCTAAAGACGGTTTCAGATTTTCTAGACTTTCAGCCTCTATAGACAATAATGACAAGTCTGATAGCAGTTTCTGTTGGTCTAGCAGTTATTCTCAAAAACGTTATTAATCTATAAAAGACTGTGGATAACATTTCAAAATTTTTCGCTTACACGCTTAAGAGGCCCCGTATCATTGATACGTTAAATCCCGGTTGCGTTCGGAGCGTTCACTCCGACGCTCAGGGCTCGCTTTCCTGGTTTTTCAACTCCACTTCGCGCGGTTCTCAGCATCCCCGGTTTTGAGACCATTGGTACGCATGTCATCCTTCACAACGCCAACATTTCTTGGGCCTTCCTCTTCGACCAGGACCTGGCGGAGGTGACATAGCTAAACATTTATTCCCCACATAATTAGCCGGTCTCCGTTAAACCTGGCCGTACCAGTCGTAAACGACACTCTTGCAGTTTGTCTGCTATGCTGCGGACATGAAGACTGCCATGGATTCGGGAGTTCCTGACACGGTCTTTCCGCGTCACTCCACACACCCATCGCAGCATATTCATCTCCGTGACACGCAGTTCTTGCTTGTGTCGCTCAAGTACAGGTCACGCTTCACTGCCATACAAAAGGACAGGACTAATGATGGATTTATAGATCTGTCCCTTTAATTTGACCGGCGTTTTGGGGTCATAAATGACACCTGTCACCTCACACTGCTTGGCCCAAGCTGCGTGTGACACGGTCGACTCGCCCTGCGACCTGGTAAAAGCCATGTTGCATAGCAGCTGCAACTGGGGGGCTGCGGTCACCTTTTGTGAGGCAGTAATGTCTCTGAAGGAGGCCGCAGAACGCGATAGGGAGAGAAGAACTGCTGCGCGTGCTAATGCGTTTACTCAAGGTCGCCGGCCTTCAGCTGGCACCCGGAGAGGCAGGTACACGCATTACATCCCTCCCTGAGTTAGGTTCCGTTTACAGCAGGGGGCCTTTAGCTTGCTAGGGAGCAAAGACCATTTACCCCCGCATAACGAAGTGGGGTGTGTTCTCCCAGGGCACACTCCAGACACTTTATTGCACTGGATCGCCTGGGCGTAACTATGTTCTAAATCTCAGCCATTTCTTCACAAAAAAGCGCAGGGTCGTCAGGGAGGAGGGGGTTTTTAGTGGGTATTGGGGTTGCTTGCCCGTGCAGCATCCTGTGAGTCTTTCCACACTAGCTGAGTCGATCGTAGACGGATCACTGCCAAGAGCATACTATTGCTGCAGTGATGCCGCCCCGACCGACGTGCGTCGTTTTCCTGGCAACGACCCAGTCTGTGCGTAAATCGGTAGCATTTTCCCTCGCATCAAAAAAAAAGCTGCGTGTGACACAGGCCTTGACGTCGTGGTCGATATCCCCGGACGCACCAAGTACAAATCCCAAGTACTTAAACTGATCCGTGCGCTCGACCATATCTTCGCCTATGCACACGGATGGGGAATCAATAGTATTGCAAGCCAAATACTCAGTCTTTCCCCACTTAGTTTCAGGCATATTAAAGGTTTGTCCTTCATAAACAACCGTTAGATCTCTTAGTCAATACCCGCAAGGTAATGACCAATTTAGGTAAACAAGATTATTAAACCCAATACCACACTTTAAACAGACTATTAAACCACAATGTATTTTATAACGATCATTAAGCGTTTTGTACACTTTACCTACATTGCGGTGTTATTAAAGATTAAGACTCATTGGCTAATATTTTTCAAATGACTCGTGATCTCTTTGTAATACTGTAACCACAGTTTGGAAATTTCGAAAAACATATGACTATGCCTCTACAATGCTACTCCCTGCTCTATCTAAGATAATTTTAGTGTTACTGACTGTGCCCTAATACGTTTTGTTTTTGGCGATAAAAATAACGCCGCTAATAATAAACTACATTAATGTATGTAAATACGTTATCTGTCAATATGACGTCATTAACTATTAATAACGGTAACAATATAACAATAATTTGACGGCAACACCAAAGGTGCTACAAATGCGCTGCTGCTCTCTTAAGGGAGACTGGAACCTGGTTACTAATGTCGGAACACAACTCAAGGTTGTTATGACGACATACTCTAGACCAGGGGTGGTAGCTATCCAGTCGGGCAAATGCCCTACCACCTGGCTGTGGGTTGTTTTGTCGCCTCTTACGATATACCGCCCGGCCGCAAGAAATTGTATTCTTTCTCCGTTCCTGCAATATGTGTGTTTGACAACCGATTAGTTATTACTTTTTAATAACAACATCGCATCAATAACGTAGTGACAAGATCACTAGCGCTAATATTATTATCTCTCTTATCAGGGACGTAACAAAACGTCCAATCGATTCTTTAAGTAGTCAAAAGGCTGGTGTCCACCTTTAACAACGGATTAGTGTGGTAGTCAAAAAAACATAACGCAGTCAATCTTTTGAGCATCTTACAAATAGAAGATAGACGACGATGAAGTAGGTCCAAAATGGTATTATTCGTTTTCATGGTAATATAATAATTCAAAAATTTGAGGCAATGGGGTCCAGAAGCACAACGCCTTTATCGAGATCTATCGAAATGGTCGATAGACGCATCACGCGACCAAAAGGCTGGCCTGTATTTAAGGAAACGCATAAGAGTTGCCAGACGTGGTAACGCGGGCAGCAATTTGGGACCCATTTACTATTTGTAGTTTTTTTTTCAAATAAAGCTGTTTTGTCAATATAGCTATATTAATAGTTGAAGACATGAGTGGATGAAGGTGATAAGTCGCATAATTCCAATTTTGAGTAAATCGAGATAAAAGTTTTACTTTTATTTTAAACTGAACTGAACTTAACACCTTTTTCAACTCTTTATTTTTTTCAATATACCTTATATCTATGGTCTAAGGCCTCTGAGGTCTGTAGTCATTTGGTATCGACAAAACCGAATATGCGACATATAACCTTCACCCACGTCTTCAGTTAATAAACTTACAGTCCAAAAAAAATATAAAAAGCAAAAGCGTACAAAAACATAGGATATATATAACCCATAGAGTAATTAGTAGAAGGTGAAATGGTAGTTATAAGACAGCATTATCTAAAAACAGTATAGTATAAATAACAGATAGTATAAAAACGATAAGTTTATGTAAGCATAAAAAAAGCATAAAGCCCGGATAATCACGTTCGTCCGGAGAGAGGAAAAAAAATATAGCTATTTTTTATTTTTGTATAGTGATTGTATATGAGAATAATTGTAAATCTATAATTTTATTTTATTTTATTTATTTTAACTAAAAATAAGATAAATTTAAAGAAGCTATTAATAAGCCTCCACAGATAACAGTAAAACTAAGAAGTGAAAAAAAAGAGAAAATTATACAAAGAAACAATAATAAAATGTACATAAATATAAGGTACTTAAACTGATAAATCCGAGTTTGAATAGAATTTGACAATATAAAATTTCAATACATAATATTATAAAATTTCTAAACATGCCGTTTCTGTGCATTCAAGCTATAAAAAAAGTGGGATAGACTATAATAAACAATGGAGAGCACAATATTTTTAAATTAATATAATAAATTTAATATTTTTTTCTAGATTTCTTGTGTTTGATCGGAATTCACGTAAAATCTACTGGGCCGAGTTCGATGCAATTTTCGCTGCTCGACAGTAGTTTTTATGTGAATCTGACAAAAAGATATAGATAAGATTAGATAAGGATTTAAAAAAAAACACCATACATTTTTTAATGCATCTTTGATATATTTAATGTATTTCAGGTGTTTTTTTTTAATAGCTTCAATGTACATACACGGCATTCTTAGACTTTTATAATATTAAAGATTTCCAAGCTTCCCTAGCAATACTGGGATAATACACATTTCAGCAATACTGGAACCAGTATGCATTCGTCATGTCTGACTGTGCTTCTATTTCTGTGTAATTAATTATTATTAGCCATGTTTCTCAGAAACGACTGGGATTCATTGGATGAAATTTGTCAGGAAAATGTAGTCTATATGACGCTAAACAATGTAGTACACTTGAGTGTATTTTTTTAAAATCTATACTAATATATAAAGCTGAAGAGTTTGGTTTTTTGTTTGCTTGAAAACGCTAATCTCAGGAATTACTGGTCTGATTTGAGAAGCATATTATGTCTATCTTTTAAGGTTAGCTCACTATAACGATTTTTATGCTAACCAAATTTGTTCTATTCATTATTTGCGAAGGTGTTTTTATAAACATGATATTAATCCTTATGTAAATAAATACGTTATTCATCACAAGTATTTAATTTAAAATAAAATTGCCATTTACATCATTCGATTTCAATGAATATCTTAGGCGATATCGCATTTTTAAAATAACATGGCAGCAAAATAATGGTCAAGTACCGCGCGCGCGTTTTAATCTAGTCGAGAAGTTTTTTTTCTGCGAATAGTAGTTACCAGTCTCTTGAAAATATGGTTGATGGCTCATTCGATCCGGAACAGCATATAGAAAGAGCAGTTTTTTGGATTTTTTCTCCCAATAAATATTACAATTGTTATTAACAAAAAAGTGAAAAAAAATAGCCGTTCAGCTTCTTGGGAAAATCTCAAAAAGTATGAGAGATATCTAAAATATTATAAATGTTTCTGAAAGAGCAGGAAATTTCTCGACTCCCGAAATCGTAGCACCAATATTTATAATTTTTATCTAACGTTGAAAATCGGGTTCCGCGCGGCAGTTTCGACATGCGCGCGCCGCTACTTTAATGAACGCAAGTTTTAAATATTAATTTAAAAATTTGAAAAAAATCCAGTATTATCTTAAAACTTCAAAGAAAATGATCCTGCGAGAGTAAAAGTTTTATAATCATTATTTATAAATTTATTGAATTGTTAATTAACCATTTTTATTGGGAGAAAAAATCCAAAAAACTACTTTTTCTAGATGCTATTCCGGATCGAATGAGCCATCAACCATATTTTTAAGAGACTGGTAACTATTATTCGCAGAAAATAAACTTCTCGACTAGACTATTTATGATGTGCAAGGCCGGCGGTCAGTCATTAAGATTTAAAAATATTTTCACTTTCTACGAAAATAAAATCGCGGGCCAAAGTTACCGTTAGCCCAAAGTAACTTTTCCATGCGGACAAAGTCGCAGACAGAAGCTAGTGTAGGTACAATAAAAGCATCTCAAATAATTAAACGTGCATGTATGCAGAAGTTAATAAAAGTAGATGAAGCGAAAGTGGTTTGTCATGATTGTCGCAAATGGTCTGATCTGTAATCTCTGCCTACTCCCATGGGAAACAGGCGTGATAACATTGTTACGAGTTGCAGGACTCGAATTAAAATGCCATTCGAATTATTATAGAGTTTATTAGAACTTCACAAACACGTATAACAAATATAACCGAACGCAATAATCCCAAAACATAAAGCAGAAGATCGTAATTCAAATACACGCGCAAAGTCAATCACTAAATAGGTTACCGAATGTACACAAGTTTTGCTTCGCTTGTAGTTATCGCTCGTCCTCGTCCTCGTCCTCGCTCTCCTCATCCATCAATCGAACCATTGCTTTGTACTGCACGGATGCAATATCTCTGCTGGGCCGCGTGGACCGAATTTCCTAAAATTACAATTGGCTAATGACTGCCATAAAAGATTAAAATACACAATGGGCTGTTTTTCTAATAACAATTTTTAAGACACAGTAAACAAAAGAAATCCAAATGCCGAAAAGGTCGGCAGCTAGGACGTAACAATATATAATTATGTACGTTTGTATGTATTTAATATATAGTTATATATGTTATAGTCGAGGGTTGATGTGCAGTCTCTTTCCGGAAGGACTGGTTTATTCTAGGTTCGACCGAGGCTTTTCCACAAAACCCAAAATAAATTCCAATTTCGGCCTTTAAGTAAAGTATTTTTGGTAAAACCTAGAAGTACCTAACTTTTTAATCAAAAGTCGAACGTAAAATAATCTGTTTCGGGCTTTGCCTGGTCGATCCTAGAAGCGCCAGACAAGGCGTTCCAGTGGCTCACAACGCCCAAAATGCCAAGTTAGTAAGTTAGTGGTCGTGGCGAAAACGTCACCAATGACGTCATCATTTTTGATCACACAACGCTCACAACGACCTATGTCAAGAGGTAGGTTGAATAGCCGTTCCACTTGGGTTTACGATTGTAACACCGGCAAGCAAGTGGAACGGGAAAAATCACGGTCGTTGTGAGTTTCTAATGGATCGTAGCCAGAGCTACGATGTTTGACTATGACATATACAAACACAATCTTCGTGTGGGCTGTCGTTCAGATCTTTGTAATCCATGACAGTTTTTTTAAGTCAAACGAATTGCGCCCCTTACGTCCGTGCGCCCGGGTGCCACGCACCCCTTACACCCTTGGATAAACACGGCCCTGTGGATGATCTCTGTATGGATTTATGTAATACTAGCATAAATCATAATATGTAATACCTTACTCCTTATTCCTATCCTAACATCAGCGATCTGCCAATAAAAGTCCCGTCAAAATCGGTCCAGCCATTTCAGAGATTAGGATGAACCTCCAGACAGGCAGACTCAAAATTTTGTTATATGTACCATTAATTGATAGTATTAATTAATATGCATTTAGTAAAAAGCTGTTATTTTGACATAACAAATGTGGACATTTCAATTTTATTCATGTATTATTATTCATGTAGGTATAGATTGAACAAAATGCATCATGTTAGGTAATCAATTAGTCAAAGGAAATGAAACGTTCACAATATTTAAATGTGTGACTTATTTAAATACAAGTATGTTTTGAACATGCTTTGTTCTAAAATGTTTATTGGTATCTTTCGACAGAAAATATATATCGATGATTCTAAATACGGCAATTGATTGTTACTATACTATATATATTATTGTAATTATAAATAAACGCAATTAAAAGTAAAGTAGGAACATGGAAGAAAGTCGTGGTAGCGTAATGATTAGCGCAGGCGTCCCAAACTCAAAGGGCACGGGTTCACTTCTAGCTAGAACGCATGCACCACTTAGGCAGTTTTCTGACTTAATATGCATATTGTTAAAATTACCACGAGCTAGCAACGGTGGAGGAAAACATCGTATTGCAATAAGCACATCGATATAACCAATGTGTCAAACCTGCCAAGCCGCCTTGGACAAGCGGAGCCGGATATTGTCCGGTTATCCGCTATAGTGGGAGTGGACGTTTATAGGCTGTTATTAATATTATTCATTTTTTATTAAAAGTATTTATAGTTAACTATAATTTTTCTGGGACTCCGGGAGTAACCACGAGACCAAAACATAATTTTGAAAGTGGTCAAAGCGGCTATGGAAATTTACATATGATTGGTGATTAGATTAGAAGAATAATTTAGCTTTCTCAAATTCAATAATCCAAAACGATAAGAACTTTATCAAAAATATACCAGAAGTCTATTTTATATATGGATGAACATGAAATCGTAAGCGTAACGGAACGTTGATATATCTAGTGCCAATCAAACTTTAGTTGCGTTCAGAATATCGTGACGAATGCGTGTGTAAATTGTTTATTAAGAATTCGAGACATTCGTTTAATCTTTTATTTGAATTAACTTTTTATTTAGCTCGCAGTCTAAAGATAAATATTAGCCAATTGTACCGATTCATTGCGGTTTAAAATAAATAGATAAAGCGAGTTCAAGTTCACGGTCATGGTTTCAATCTTTCGAATGCACGACTATCACTTGTCAACTTTTTTTGACAAACGTCAGTCGATCGTTTCGTGACGTTCTGTTTGAACGTGTATTGTGTTTTGTATATATTGTTTCCGCTGCGCGGATCACAGAGCAATTTGCATGCAATCGCATTTATTCAATTAGAAATTATATTATTACATACGTAGAGTGATCTTAAAGGAGGGAGATGTCTGAGCGTGCCCGGACGGTGTGCAGACTGTAGTGTATAATTTATACCGGTTATAAAAGTAAACTAGCATCGCGCCATACTTTGCAAACTTTTGTTTTGATAAATTGCAAATTTTTAGTTGATTTGAACTAAGTGAACAATGAAGGTGAACAAGGAAGAAACATCGGATGATGAATCCGGCTTCGGCTACCAAAATACATTGGTAAATAATTTTTGTTTTGTTCAACTTTCTACTTTCTAGAATAATTCGAACTTTTTGCAATGTAAACTGTCCTAATTGCTTCCTGCTTCGTTGCAAAAGTAGATGTTTTATAATTTAGTTATTAAAATTTGTCTGCAAATATTTTCTTTGTTACTCAGATAAGTTTGTTTACATTTGAACTTGAAGAATAACATTCTTGGTGTATTTGTACTATTATTTTAGCGATTTTTTACTTTAAAACTTTTATAGTGTTCATTTATGTCTTAATAAGTATTAATGGTTTTTTTTATAAGAGTTTTAGGATTTTTATACATTATCTGAATCAAATTAGCATTTTTTTTATTGTATGTTTCAATGAGGTAAACTCTTGTAAACTTCATAAATTTAAATCATATCACTGTGCTTAGTTCTATTGACAAAATAATATTCGATTATATCTCCTTTGAATATTAACCTCTGTCGATATTACTCAATGACTAAATCATGAATTCTGCAAATGTATTACCCAAGTTATTATAATTAAGAGACATTATAAAAACTATCTACTTATTTATTAGATCCACAAATCAGATTAGTATACTCCCTAACAAAAATTTGGGTGTCTACACTTTGGTTATAGAAATCTATTTCATATCTGATTCTTGGAAAAAAATTGTGCCAGTCTCCTAAATATTTATAAAGTCGGTAGCACATTGGCTAAAGCTTCTATGTTTCATTCCAAAGATGTGCCTTTAAATCTGGACAGGTACCCTGTACCTTCTAACCTATTATTTGGATGTTGATACTACTATCTCATGCTGGTCATAAAAGATAACATGGTGAAGACACTTGCAAATAAAGAATTTTTGGCTAGTATAACATCTGTTCCCCTAGACTGGGAAACCCTTAGCCTAGCAGTGAGATTCTTATGATATACACATCTATTGGGTCTACACCTCAACTCTGCTGCTATAATATTATTAAGATGGTTGATCACTGGGGTCGTAATGGCTGTTTTTTATACAAGAACAACCATTAAGACACCAGTAGCCCACTATTCTAACAATATTGTTATAAATTAATTGAGGCCTTGGATGGATTGTGTGAACTACTGAAGGACATAAGCTATATACAAAAATATTATAAAGAAGAGAAGATATTATGTTGACACCCCAGATAATTGGAACCAGGTCAATTATTTTACCTATACAAGAAAGCTCCTGAAGTTGGCTGTTAGTATATTAAAGGTCTTGTATTGGTTCAAAGTATAGCTTAATAAAAAAAAGAATTATTTCCTGATAATTGTGTAAATAATATATTATGCTGATATTAGACAGATAAGTATAATTGAATCAATATGTCACAGAGCTGTTCAATGATTTGAATGATTCAATTTTGGTTGATTCATTCTAATTGCAAAACATAAATCAACTGTCTAATATCACCTATAGACTAGGTAAAGCTTCTGTAGAAGCTTGTGCATGTGTATTTTAAATTCAATCAACCCATTTATTAAAGGCACACATCTCATGTACCAGGAAGTCTTACTGTGATAAGAAATGTCCTATATTCATCCTTAATATTGAAAGAACATATATAAGGAATTATTTGCAATATGTGAAAAATAAAAAATAAACATATTGTCCCACATGAATATGTAAACAGATCCCTATTATACATATCTTCATATTTCTAGTATGAATGGTTGAATTAAAATGATAATTCTATTAAATACAATGTCAGAAAATAATCTAACAGATAACAAATAAATAATATAAAACTATGACAGATTTATTTATCTATGTTTAATCTTATGAAGGTTTTACTTCCTGAAGAATAAACTAATGTTGGGTAACATTGCTTTATTTAGTAATGATAATACAGATTCACTGTTATCTCCTTGTTATACTCCTTTACTGCTTCCAAATGTCTAAAAATGCCTACCTGTTATAGACATTAATGAATTTCTCACAGCTGTGTTTCTGTAGAATTAAAGAAGTAACTTATATTTTTCGGGATGAAACTCATCCCAATGTCATGTCTAGTATTCAAAGTATATTCTATAATCTGTCACTAAATATATTAGTAACAATGAAATTTCTTTTGTTGGGTCCTTTTATTTGCTATTGGAATTTTTTCCATAGGCAGATAATTTGGTTGTTCACTAACAAACACTTCGTTTTTCGACTTGTGTGTCGTGACTCCTAGGGGGGTCGTAGAACCTTACTCTGGGGCAAAAGGGAAAAGGCAATTTAAATTTATACCTCATACTTAGGTACTTTCTACACTCAGTAGCTTTTTATAGAGTATAGGTGCTTATAATGAATATAGAGAATAACCTAAACATAGTCTTTTAAATTACTAACTTTTTGTCTGTCTATATCCCAAGGATGTCACAAAAAGCTGTAAAGGGGTTGCATATTCAAAAAGATTGACAAGCACTGGTTCAGAAGATGAGTAAGAAGGCAACATGCAATGATTTGCTTTCTGTAATTTAATTGGAGCTATATTTTGCATCCAATTTGAGAATGTGCATTTGTTTTAGGAGCCTTTGTGAGACGTTATGCTTTTGAGCATATCTGATGAAGGTGTCAGCAATCTCCTCCCTTATTGTGGGAACTGCTGAGTACTTGTGGGCTTCGGCATTTGTTGTGTGTGGGAGGCCCAAGCCCCAGCAGTGGGACATTTATGGGCTGATATTGTTACAATTCAGGTTCCGACGAGAAATCCACCTGTATACATATCTGAAAAATATAAATTATTAATTGTTGGCATTTAAACTAATTGTAATTCTGTTATTATCGTCTTCTTTTCTTTTCTTATTTATTGGCATACGCTTCTAGAGAACAGCCCATTGTTTTATTGTATACGTTTATAGCTGCTTGCGGACGACACATTAGCCAGATGTTTCGGATTACGTCAACTACGTTACGGGCAACGTGCTGTATAAAACGATGGCATGATTGAAGGGAGGTGGGACAGTCAAGCGAGAACCACGATCTAGGCGTGACGTGTGTACAATCTAATAGTGACCGGACTTTCGTGTTTTATTGAATTACGACCTTCTGCATTATGTTTGGACTTGTTGTATTCGGTTATGTTTGTGCCTGTGTTATGTTTTTGTGTAGTTCTAATAAACTATAATAATTCCTACGGCATTTTAATTCGAGTCCCGCTAAACTTGTAACAATATTATGATGAGGCAAACTTACTGTTGCTTCTGGAACGTTTTGAAATTTAAATTAACTGCATGTATTCATGGTGACCTAATTTATATTCACCAAAGCAAGGAATCGTTGTACCTTAATCTAGAAGTTCCATTATTCATCCAAAACCACAAATGCTCGTATGTGTTTATTATCTATTACGTATTTATATATGAATTGTATTTAATACTTTGTTATCGGGTATATGACGCGACTTCGTATTACTGGAAAATTTTGGAGGTATCGAAGTATACTTGCACCTATATATAATAATAATATCAGCCCATAAGTGCTTGGCCAGACTGAACACGCGGGCGCGGTGGCGGCGCGGGTGCGGGAACGCGCGCGGCGCACTTGTCCGTAGTGACGCGCGCGGCGCACTTGTCCGTAGTGACGCGCGCGGCTCGTCCTAGTGGTGTCGAGTCCAGTGTTTGCCAAATATAATATGGATGAAGAGGACTTATCTTTATTAGAAAATTGTTCCTTAAAATGGCAAAAAAATGGAAAAATTCCTTAACTGCGGCCACTTGTATGAATGTGCTATGGCTTGAATTGCCAGCGCGCTCAACGCGCCATGTCGCCCGCGCCGCACGCCGCGCCCGCGTGCCCACTACGGACACTCAAATAAGGTTTCATATGTTTAAATATGCCGCGCCACGACCGCCCCGCGCCCGCGTGTTCAGTCTGGCCCAGCACTAAATATCTCACTGCTGGACTCGGACCTTCTATTATTATCTAGGGGGGAACGGACCAGTATACCCGCCACGCTTGTCTAAGGCGGCTTGGCAGGTTTGACACATCGGTTGTCTCGATGTGCAGGTTGTTTTGTTAGCTCGTGGTAATTGTAACAATATACACATTAGATCAGGAAACTCACTAAGCCGTGCATGCGTTCCGGCCAGGATCGAACCCGCGCTCTTTGAGTTCGGGACGCGTGCGCTAGCCATTACGCTACCTTTTATACATTTTTTTTAAATGTGAGATAGTCTTCGTTCAATAAAGATAGTAGAGACATTGTCTCCTATTGTGTGTTTGTATTTCAGGTGTATGTTATACACGAAATAAACAAAAGAACTCCGAATGCGGGATGGGTAATAAACCAGATGCGTATTTCTGCAACAGTATCAATGAATGCAACGAAATTTTTAGATTTTAATTTTTACACATATAAAGACGTAATTTAAAAGAAAATCAGACACTGCAATAATGCCATTGTTATCTATTTTTGCAATAATTTAAAAATTGTAGGGAACAAAATGAAATGACAGAATGTATTCTTATATAATTTAATAACAACTTAGTTTAATATTTAATACCGCAGCTATTTTTAATATTTATTTATTCACATTGTTATTAAGCATTGTGTATATGAAAAATCGGTGGCAGATTAATGGTAAGCGTGCACCTCCCATACTCAAACAGCGCATGCGCTTGGCAGTTTTTCTGACATAATGTGCATATTGTTACAATTACCACGTGCTATCGGTGATGGAAAACATCGTGATGATACCTGCACATCGAGATAAGTAATGTGTCAAACCTGCCGAGCCCCCTTGAACAAGTATGGCGAGTATAGTGTCCGTTCCCCCATAATGGGAGGCCGGAGGCCAGCAGTGGAATGTTTATGGGTCATTATTGTTACCAGTTAGCAGGACTCGAATTAAAATGCCGTTGGAATTATTAGAGTTTATTAGAACTATACGAACACGTATAACCGAACACAACATGTCCAAACGTAATGCAGAAGAAGGTCGTAATTCAATTAAACGCGCAAAGTCCGTCAGTATTCGATTCCCGATTGTACACACGTTACGCCCGTATCCTAATCGTAGCTTGACTGCCCCTTCTCTCCATCAGGTCGTCGTTATATACTACACAAATGGAAATGAATCCGCAACACCTGGCTAATGATGATAATGCGAGAGTACAATAAGAGAATAGGCTATTCTCCACAATAATTAGAAACGTATGCCAATAAATAAATGAACAAAAGAAGTCGATCATAAAAGGGTCACAATTGGTTCAAATGCCGACGGGTAATAAATGTGCTTCTTACAAATCTGTCCGTGGAATTTGACTTTATCGTCGCCTAGGTTGTGACATTATTATGATTTTATTTATTTATTGCCGATGAGAACGTTGGTTTTGTTTTAGTAAATTATACTTTTGTAATTATAATTCCCGGCACAATTCATGAGCACCTTAGCCCACGTATAGTGATATTGCCGTTATTTCTTGGAGTATGGGGTTTTTGTCCCTTTCGAGTAACGGGACACAAACAACCTTTTCGATATGTCGATAAATAGCATCACATTGGCTATGCTTCATGTGTAAAACGATTTCTACCATTCCGCCGAACGCTCAAGACTCGTGCCGGGAACTATACCTATCCGAAGTCTGAAATGGCAGAATACATACGATGTTGTTAGATAATTCTTTAGATTTTTTACCGCACTCACTGCGTAAATAGTGTTGTATTTATTTACTGTCTAATCTGACAGATTCGGTGGCGACGAGCTGTCAGCTTATCGTTCTTGCTGACATCTGGACAGACATATTACATATTTTGATTTTTTTATATCACATAACGCATATAGATAAAAAAACGTTTCCTGTTTAATAATACTGATATAGCATATACTAGCTGTCCCGGCAGACGTTGTCCTGCTCTGAAAAAATAAAATCTTGGACCCGATCCCAGCGCCACCTACCGGTTCCATTTGTGGATTTAAACCACCTGGTGGCCCACTCAAACAAAATCACCAAAATCGCTCCAGGTGATTATGAGGATTCTAGAACCCGATCTCAGCGCCACCTACCGGTTCTAAGTCGAAAGCGATTGAGTATCTATCTATACAAGTAAATAAAATTAAAGTGTCTCTTTGTGATGTCAAAAAAATAAACAATGACAATAAACAGGGGGGATAATTCGGACCAGGAAATTTCGAAAAATTAGCAATTTGTAGAATTTTTAGATTCGCGAAGAAAATAAAAAGCAGCAAACCGCCTCCCGATTAACCGCTAGTGCGTATGCTTCAAGTTCCTAATCACACGAAATAAACAATAAGGAAGACACGAGTTGTCTGGAAGAGATCGCATTTAGCGATGTTGCCGTCTTTTGCGTACGATTTGAATATTTGTAAGTTTTTTTTGGTGAGTGATAAAAGGCAGGAAAATGTTAAATGAGGCTTTACAATCTTAATCATCATTCCATTAGATTTGTAAAGACATACCGTACATGTGAGGGACTCCCCCAAAACGCTCATAGGGCCCTCTCGTCCGGTCGCCAACCGGCACTATGACGCATCTTGGGATTTTTCGCGAGTTGGTGGGGCAGCGTTTCTCGAGTGACTAAAACGTTACTTGGGCCCCCCTATTAATTGCGGTCGGCCAGCGGTGCTTCGTATCCCGCTACCCTCCGAGACTAGTCACAGAACATGGTGGTATCTCTACTTCTCTGTTACAGTGTACAACAATGAGTTATATCTATATATCCGTGTAATAGTAAGAGAGCGTCATTTGAAGTAAAAACAAACCAGTTTTGACGGCATTGAACACGGTCGGGATTATCTGTTATCTAATCCATTTTGCTATCGGACGGAATGCCCTCATGTGATAACAGTCATGTGCTTGATAAGTATTATCTTTCTTCTTGTCATAAATTAAAAAGTTATGGTAGCTGGTTTTATTGACTATAACAGGAGAATAAGTGGTCAAAATTTATGATGTTGTAGTGGAACACTTGCAAGCCAATAGATGGCGCTGTGCAATAATAATTGAGATCACAACCTCTTCCTGAAACATACAAAGAATATATAAAAAAATTCTACTGTAACAGATGGGCCTAGGCCTGCGAGGAATTACCTATAAATTTGCTGGAATATCTTCCTTTGAGACGGAGGAGCATTCCATTTCGCTCCTCCATCGTATACTCCATCCTCCCCTTCAATGTGATTTTTAAACAACTTCAAATTCAAAATTATTCAAAAGTTTTTATTCAAACGAAGTTCTACTGGAGATACATTTTTGAAGATACATATTGTTACATGCCGTCAAAGGTAAACGCACACCTGCCTGTCGTAAAGCGCAGTTTATTTCCTTCCCGGATTTAGGAATTCTTTTGTTTACTTTGTATTTAGAATTTGTAATTAAGAAAAACATTCTATTGTTATTGTACTTGTTTTATGGCTGTACTGGTTGTATCCAGTTATATTTTTACCTGTTTTATACGTGTTTGTACAATTCTAATAAATTCTATAGTAATTCCAACGGCATTTTAATTCGAGTCCTGCGTAACTCGTAACAATATAAAGAAAGAAAGAAACAAAATACTTTTTTCTCGCATCTTTATTAGCCCGGGCGAACGAGGTTACCCAAGTTATATAAGTTTATTTATTTGTCACTCAAAAGTTTACAATTTTAACTTTAAAAAATATAACAATTTTGTACTTAATTACTTACTGTTGTATTTACAAATGTAAATAGGTCATAAAGACATATTCTACATTATAGTGTTTCATATACGAGTATACGACTCTAAAAGACGTTCATATATCTTTACTCATATTATAAAGTTTGAGACATTGTAGGTAATCTCCGAAGCTACTGAACGGATTTAAAAAAAAAACTGCTGGCAAGCTTCTTTTTTTTGAAGCGGGGGAACTGAATTTCGCACACTACCGGTCCTTTACTAGGGATTAGACCAAAGCGACGAGAGGTGACACCATGAATGGACACCGAAGTCAAATCGCTGGCTTGTGTAGAGATTCGAAAACTCAATACTCCACTAAAACCACCCTCCTCCCATGTGCCCCGCGCTTGTGAATTGATATACATCTTCGACCATATCTCCGCTCTGCATCGGGCGAGATAATGATCAGACGGCATCCCATACTGTAATAAGAAAAAGTTAAACCGACTACACCCGTCTTACCGCGACGGTACCGTTCCTGCCAAAATGGCTACATTACCCTGAAATTATAGATACAGTTAAATAGATAGGTATTACATATTATGTTTTATCGTTTCGCAACGTACAAAACCTGACCTACGTTGCATAATTGCACATGCAGTCAGCCGAGAACAGGTCTCATTGCGAAATCCGGAAAGCAAAACACGAAGATATGACTCAAAGATAAGAGCTGTGCATGCGAAATATTATTGACCAATAATATTGTCAATTCATATGGATCTTCATATTTGTATAACACGCACATTACTGCATCGCTTAAACTAGAGAGGGATAGGCAGACGTTGTATCTCTACTTTCTGCAATTTTATCACATACTTTTCGTTTCAGATACTCTTAATATTAATATTTATTTATAGACATTTTATGGAAAATAAAGTAAACAATAAAAAATATTTTTTATAAATAATTAACGGCCAGATTTTCTTATTGGACAAGTACATTAACAAACTGCTCGTAGAACTTCAAGTGAAAATTTTGTTGCGATACGTTTTTCCACGTGTCCTTTGAATTTTCACTTCTACTATGTGTCCCAGCACACATTTCAATTTTTCGCATGTTTGCTGCAAATTATGATTTGGTTAGGTTAGGTACATTTTAATGAATGTATTTTTTACTTAAACATATTTTTACAAGTCGCGGGATTCGGGTTAGAATTACTATAGAATTTATTAGAGCTATACAAACTCGTATAACACAGGTACAAATATAACCGAACACAACAAATCCAAACGTAATGCAGAAAAAGTCTTAATTCAATAAATCGCGCAGTCTGTCACTTATTACATTCCCGATTGTAGTACACACATCTCGCTTCGCACGTGGTTCCCGCTCGACTGCCTCCATCAAGTCATCGTTTTATGCTACACAAATGTAATGTTCCCGTATCTAAGCCGACTTAATCCGCCACACCTGGCTAATGATTGCCATAAAAGAGTACAGTATAACAATGCGATGTTTTCTAATCACAAATTTTAAACACAAAGTAAACAAAAGAATACGATCATAAAAGAGTTACAAGTAGTTTAAATACCGACAGGTAATCAAATGTGTTTTGTTTCAGATATGCAGGTGGATTTTGTTTTTGTCGGGACCTGAGTTGTAACAATACTTATATAGATTTAAAAAAAACAAAATGTGCTGTTGTAATTTTTTTTTTTAGGAAGGCTGGTTACGATTGGAAATCTAGAATTTGCAGCTCATAGACAGATTTTTGCACAGGGACAAAATATCTTCCTCCAGGCACATTTCCTGATCGCCATAAATGTATGAATGAATATTCATCGCCATTTTAATAATAACACAATGTCGAGGTCATAAATTAATTTTATCCTCAGCCAGTTTTGAATTCTAAATCAAATCTAGACAATTATTATTGTGAGACTAACACCGGGGTCGTATGCGCAGACGCATGCAGCATTATTATATTGTTGTTACAAGGTAACTGCGGAGAAAGGTGCCTGAAGATCGTATTATGTGTTCACTGAACAAAATAGCAATATTTGCAGGCGGGTTTCTCTCAAATAAATAAGCATATGCATCATCATCATCACAATATATGTCGAAAGATTTCAAATTTTGAACTATAATTTTTATTTAATCTGTTATCTTATCTTTAGAAAGTGTCAATGTCGAATGTAGATGTCACTGTCAGTTGAGTTTTTGTATTAAAAGGTTCCAATGCTACGATGTGTGTGAAATTACGGTATATTAAAATTAAATAAACAGATTGAAATTTCGATCAAGTTATTGGTTTCTTCTCACAACTTATGGCGGCTCGTCGAGATTCGAACCTGGGACCCTTCTTCCCACACACGTATATATAGACATTTAACATAATCACTCACCATAAGCTATTGGTAAGTGGTTACCGCCGCCTAGTTAGATAGACGTTTGCAACACCAGGGGCGAAAACATTTTTTTTAGATTCGCGTCGCGTAGAAGGTAAGGAAAGGAATGCTCCTGTGGTACGGGCGTGTGGAAAGAATGTATGATGAAAGAATGACTAAACAGATATACAATGCAAAAGTGGATGGATGCAGAAGTCGCGGAAGGCCACGACACACCTTCCATGATCAAATTGATCGTGTACTAGCAGAAGGTGATGTCAGGAGCCTTAAGAACAGACGAGCGTGCATGACAAGAACTATGAATGTCAAAGAAGCAAGTGAGGTGTGTAAGAATAAGCCTAAATGGCGCTCTGTTGTTCGTGCCTACCCCGTAAGGGACCTGGCGTGAAGTTATGTATGTATGTATGTGTAGATTCGCGTCTCCATCATGTGGTAAGATAGAGGGTTTTCTTTTCTTTCAATCTTTTAATAGCCTTCAATAACATCTGTCTACTTATTTATATCTAGAGAGAGAGTGATAAAATAGAGAGAGAATGTAATGAACAAACAAACGTTTTTTCTTTCTTCACTACATAGTATAAAACAAAGTCGCCTTTTCTGTCCCTATATCCCTATGTGCGCTTAAATCTTTAAAACTACCCAACGAATTTTGATGTGGTTTTTTCCAATAGATAGAGTGATTCAAGAGGAAGGTTTATATCTATAATACAAGTTTTTCTGTAGTGTATTTAATTTTGTATCAGCATTGCACCCGTGCGAAGCCGGGGCGGGTCGCTAGTTCTTATATAAAATTCGTACATATATGATATGCTGCTCTTTAGGTGCTACGTCATTTAACACAATTAGAAAATAACATATTACTAGCCTTTAGTAAGGGGTAATAAAAAAAGGTAAGTCGTAGTAGCGTAATGGCTAGCGCACGCGTCCCAAACTCAAAGGGCGCGGGTTCGATCCTAGCCGGAACGCATGCACCACTTGGCAGTTTACTGACCTAATGTGCATATTGTTACATTACCACTTACTAATTTCATTTTGAGAAATAAAGTTCTTATACCTTAAACCTTAATAACGGTGAAGGAAAAAACCTGCACATGGAGATAACCGAAGTGTCCAACCTGCCAAGCCGCCTTGGACAGGCGTGGCGGGTATACTGTCCGTTCCCCCGTTCCGGTAAGAAGGGTGTGTCGTGTTGTAGTAAATGCCCAAACATTCGTTCCTGTCTTCTATGTTTTTATAATGTTCGCTTTTCTTTTATTATTAACTAGCTTCTGCCCGTGACGTCGTCCGCGTGGAATAGTTAAAAAAAGTAAGTTAAACAAACCCTCCTGATTTTATAACATTCTTAATTGTTGCTCCGCTCCTATTGGTTTTAGCGTGATGATATATAGCTTAATTGTTTTTTAATGTACAAATTGTTTTTTTGTATGATGATACCGACAACATCAATACTTAATTAGGTGCATAAGTTGTATAATAAGCTGTTTAAGTATTTTTTAACTATACCACGGGAACTCTTTAATTATTCGGGATCGAAAGTATCCCATATGTTGACCAGGGATATAAGCTACCACCATACAAAATTTCATTTCAATCGGTCCAGTCGTTTCGAAGATTAGCCGGTACCGACAGACAGACAAACAGAGAAACAAAAAAATTAAAAAAAAATCTAAATTAGTTCTATTTTACTTCTTACATCGCCCTGACTCGGTTTTTATCATTTTTTTTCATTGTACAGAAATTCGACCTCTACAATTTTATTATATGTATAGATAACACATCTTCATTGGGTTTCTTGCTCTAAATACATTTTGACGACTCAACATGGGAGCGTAGAGTCCGTAGAGTCAAATTAAATGAGATGTTTTTATCGTCTTATAAAACCTCGCAGCCTCACATTCTGCACGAGCATACAAACTTATGACGTCATAAGTTTGAACGTAAAGTAAAAGTAGTCAAATATCGCATTCATTATTATTTAAATAGCAAAGGATTAAAGAGACTATCAAAAACCCGGAATAAACCAACTTCTGATAATTTGCTTGACTTTTCCAGTCTTTCATTTTTCAAAAATTCAGAGAAACTCCTTTATTACTACCAAAATATTTGCGAAAGCCGTTTGTTTCTTAGCGTAGGTATCTCTATGTTTATAAAACTTTGACGTCAATTCGCAGATTATAATGAAATACTGGATTTCATTTTTTTATGTATACTCCGTTATCGCTGCTATGTTGTAGGTGAAGTGTTAAGATTGGTTTTATGGAAAATGACTGGAGTTTTTTTTAACTCGTTGATTATATATACATTCTTATTACATGGAAAAGCTCATTGTGATACCGCCTGACTGTAAGACAAAGTTGCTAGTTTCACCACATAATAATGGCATTCTTTGTTTGAACTGGAAATACCGTTGTTGTGGAACACTTATTTAGTTTTTTTAATAGCGCCATCTGCTATGTAAGTGTCCCATTATAGTGTTATAGTGTCCACGCGTATGATAGTTACTCAAATGGTCCAAACGATTATGTTTCGCCTATGTATCTTGTACGCGGTATGCAAAAAGTATTTATGTACTATTTCTGCTTAGATTTTAACCAAAATTGTATGTCCTTGTTACCTTATATTAATCTTTTATAGCATGAAGGAAAACAATTTAATCAAAGACAGTTGAAATTAAGAGACTATCAAAAGCAGATAATAATTGCAAGAATATACACAATAGTTGGTAAAATTTATTTTAATTGCTTAGTGTTGGTAAGCGGCTATACTTGCCGATGGATAACTCCAACGTCGTTTAGAGTGCTGCAAACACTTGTTAAACGGAAAATGGAGAGAAAACATATTTTAACAATGACACGTTATTTATTTAAGTATCACCAATTAATTTCAGGATTAGTCGAGGTCTGGATATTTAGAAATATTGTATAGCAACAAACATTGTGATATAAAAAAATAAATTGCGTGAAAATAAATATTTCGATTATGAAAATTAAGTCAACAATACAAATAAATGCTTAATCCTTTACTAATTATGTTTAGAAAGCATATATCAATATATAACATATTCAGCTTCATATGTTTGCGGTGACAAATGTCGCGAGTTTACTGAATCTACTTTGTTCGCTTAAAGTTTTTACATAATTTTGCATTTTACTTTTATTTGAGAAATGTTTTATATATCATTTGGAAAAGGAAAATTCCAAGCGTTTCGCTTGGCTTAGGTAAAAAAAGGACTACGTTAAAGCTATGTGAGGCTAAGTTTAGGTAGTAAAATAATATTACAGCGACTTTAAACAAAGTCGATTTTTCTTCAATGTCTGCGACATTAATCGGGGTAACTGTCTATAAAGTAAACAACGTGTACTGGCTTGGGAGCGACACACTCATTGCGTACACAATTGTATATATGCTTATTATAATATGTACCCCTTTATATACTTTATTGTTGTATTTAGGTATATGTAAGTATTTAGTGCAGGACTCATAATTAGTTGTATCGTGATATTGTAATTAGTGGCTGCACTGGTTGCTCTTTGCGAAATATGTAATATATATTATTTGTATATTATGTAATGTTCAATAATCGAAGTGAGAGTAGTGAATAAAAAATATATATCAAAAATAAAATGTTAATTAAATTAAAAACATATTTATTAGTGATTGACGGCTGTGATAATAAAAATAAAAGTTCAAGTAAATAATTGTTTAAAACATATATTATTATTAATTAATTACCTTTAGTAAGCCGTTAAGTTAAACAATAATTACGTGTAAAATGTAGTAAAAATTTAGTGTAAAATAACAATTATTCGAGTATGTTCAAAATAAAACTGAAATTGTTTTTTATCTATTTATCAAAACAACGAAAGAGGAATTTAAAATGTTACATCTGCAATATTTTATAGTAAGTTCCTTTGTTGCCTCAGAAATGTGTAAGTAATTTCCTTTAATGTCGGTGGCACATACGTGCGTATCCTGATTTTTTTAGCTGACCTCATGTCACGTGCCCACTGTTGGGACAATGTTACAATTTTTGCCCTCCAGCATCTAGGGAGCGGAGGAGTCTTCACCTCTGTTGACGAAGTGAGTTTGCACTGCTTCCCGGGGCATTCTCAAGCACTGATGCGCTGGGATCACAATGGGCGTAACTACGTTATCTCACGCTTTTCCTACCATAAGCGCGGGACACATGAGAGGAGGGTGGTTTTAGTGGAGTATTGAGTTTTCGAGTTTCCACACAAGCCGGCGATTTGACTCTGGTGCCCGTTCGTGGTGACGCCTCCCGTCGCTTTGGTCTAATCCCTACTAGAGCATCCGGTAGTGTGCGATATGCATTTCCCCGAATTAAAAAAAAGTTACAATTTTTAGTTTCCTATGAAATATATTGAAGAAATCAACTCAAATTTACAAAAAAATATTGAGAATTATTTTTTATTGCTTTCCTCATTTTCCGAAAAAATAGCCTGTACACTAGAGCTTTTTTGTTTTGACTCTTTCTCCTGAGACATCTTGCATTGTATGTCGTAAAATAATTAATAAATAGTAGTATCAAAACTTTTTCAGTGAAAACTGGATATTGAAAAATTATCTGACAGCGCCACCTGTCTCGCTTTTTGATATAGTTTCATTTAAAACTTATTTTTATACCAAATCAGTGAAAATTAAGTTTAATTAATAATTTTAGTTAGTAGATGATACTTTCTAACACAAATATGTTTTATATTCAAGCGGATAAAATTGTAAACCCAGCCTGAAATGGAGTGAAGCATTTTTTTTAAGTGGTGTGATATATTATTATTAGAGTGTTCTGTTTAATAGTAATAGATCGACTGGAAACCATTTCACTTTTTATCATTTAAGTTCTCGTAACGCCCTGTGTCGCCATCGGCTTCCTTTAACCGGCTTCACTATGAGAGCTCGGCGCTCATTCTACATATATAAAAATTTATGTATAAAAATATATAAAAAAAGAAACGTTCAAACGTACACTAACTCTTTATAAATTAGACAGTTGATGTTTAGGACAACGTAGGCATTTGTTAGTGAATTTAAAAAATGCGTTTGCAGCGCCATCTGTTTTGCTAGTCCGTCTACGTTTCCCATGGAAAGTATTTTGTTTGTAAAAAGTATCCAAGTGTTAACTCGGGATACAACCCATCTTTATGTCCAGTTTCGTTCATATACGTTCTATAGTTTTCAAAAAAGGTGGGAAGCAGCGCCATCGTATTCAATATTTTCGTCTATCCCGCGGAAACGGTGTTATTTATCGGGATAAAAAGTATCCTAAGCTACGCCCCGGGATATGAGCTTGCTCTATGCCGAGTTTCATTTAAATCCGTTTAGTAGTTCTCACGTGATGCTCTTACAGACAGAAAGATAAAAATTCTAAAAATTACATTTTCAGAATCTCCTGATCCGAAATAGCCCCCCTGATTTTTTCACATTTTTAAGCGCATTGTACAAACTCGTTCCATTTATTATAGTATAGATTGTAAATCTGCGCAAGAGCATGTGTCTTGACTCGCGAGGCGAGGAGCAAGTATAATGGGTAATTGTTTATTCGCAAGGGGAAGACTTTGTGGGTTCGCATTCACAAAACTAATACGATAAATTTAACACGATTTTTTTTGGTTCAATTGTACGAACTTCAAGCTGTGGGACTTGAACTTATACTTACTTATCATACTGGTACACGGATTTGTGTTAACTGTGTACACCATGATATGATTAAAAAAATATCGTAGCTCTTGTATTAAAGACAGTTCATGTACGGTCTATATGTAGGGTCACATTTCCCTGTTGTCAACACATTAATTATAAGTTACTTCAAACTGTCCAGTTCTTATCTACATTTGTTACCTAGATTCTAGAGTATTAATCTGTCAACGACCCCATAAGTGTCAAATTCATTTTCATACAAAGAGATAGCGACTCAGGCGAATTACATCGCGGTATGGTTCGCTGATGTGAAAACATCATTGTTTGTGTCCTTCCGGGCGTTTTGTTTGAAACCCCCTGGATTTGACACCTTTGGACACAAAAATTGTAACAACTCAGTTCATAAACGCACTCCGACGTGCGTTTACATCGAAGAACTTTTAGCTGTATAATCAAACTACAACAGCAGAGCGGGACCCACACAATTCATTTGAGTAGTTTCGGCTAGTTGAGTTTCTGTTATCTATTACATACATAGGGAAAAAATAATAGTTATGATATTCAGGAAGTCCAAATCAGTTTTGGTTACTGCTTTTAATTGTGAGTATTGGAGCACATCTTGTACTTTCACGACACGTGGCTTATGTCTAATTTTCATCAAGATTATGCAAGCACATTTTAGATAGGTCAAAATATCACCACTAATCGTGGTGGTATTTCAGGGTTATAAATAGGAGAGCCAAGTATGTTTTATTTATGTGCGCATTTATGTGTCAATTTACTGTTATTATTATTTTTATAAGATCTCTGAGAAAATTATTATCTTAATAATAACCAATATAGCAAAATACAACAACCAACTCCACAATTAGAAATTTCATTTTCTGATCGTTCTTCATCTTTGACCATGGGTTATAAGAATATCCCAGATTCAAAAGGCTATAGGAAGGCTGCCACGTAGGGACCCTTTTATAACAATTTAATCTAAATGTGTTTTGTTACTGAGTGACCACCATTCCTGTATGCATCTTGTAAAAATCACCAAAGGACAAGTTGCGGTCAGTGTCCTGTTATTTTTTTATTATTAATTGTAACAGCCTGCCAGTTTTTAAAGTTGTTGTTTTTATTTAGATAGCATACGATAAAACTCTAGACATTACCTGATTTAGCGTCGTGAATATCGATATCGTGTCGGACAATGGAAACAGCGTCCCAGCGACACTTGCGGTAGGCGATCGCTTCCGTATGTCATTTTAACTCACTCCCAAGTGACGTGTGCGAGCTACTGTTTTAGGTCCCATTGCGTCCTATTAATAGCAGGTTCCTATTTTTACTTATATAGGTCTACTGTACTTCATTTTGAATAGAGGGCTCTGGGCATATATGTGTTAAAAGTATTGAGAAAAGAGGTAAAGATGAACATCTTATGTTTAATTGGTATTTATTCCATATTCCATACTTCCTGTAGGTTCCTCCCATACCATTTCCGTATCCCTAGCTACGTACCTGGTGTTGCGAACTTACCATCGCCGTGATGTTTACCCTCATTTCCATGAGCTCCCACGCTCAACCACACAAGGACTCTAAAATATTTCCGGGTACTACAATGGTCTGGAGGGAACTTCCTGCCGAGCTTTTTTCCCTCTGCGCGATAACATGAGGTCGTTTAAGAAGAGCGTTATAATATTCTTTTGTGGCCGGCAAAGCGTTAGCAACGCCCCTGGTTTTGCAATTGTCATTCCTGATTTCCTAGTATTGTTTTTCCCATTTCATTAAAAAAGTCGTAGTGTTGTTTCATAACTAGTTTTTTTTGTAATTAAAGGAAACTTGTCTACCTTCCTACATACAATTTTAGTTGCAATAATATTATCCTTATTTAATTCTTAAGTACTTCGTGTACTAAATTAATTGGTTTGTTATAACGGCTCAATTGGTTTTAATTGTGAAGCAGGCCGAAGACTCAGCTAATGGAGAGTGGTAACCGTCGTAGGATGGGGTAGAAGGGTCTGAACAAAAACGTGATAGAGGGATCGACACGAGGTATGGGCCCATCCCCTCTATCTCAATAGAGGAGATGGGATAGGGGTTTAGTGGAACACTTACAAGCTAATAGATGGCACTGTGCAATAGTTGACGCAAACCATTCCTGATGAGTAGAAAGAATATGTATAAATTTCCAACAATATATATATATATTTTTTTTTTATTTTTTTTATTGCAGGAGTTCAGCAGACAGACAGTTGAGATATGTCGCAGTGTGAATTTTTAACAATATTTTTTATTACAACTCCATAAATTTTTTGAAAAGTATTTGTTAATTGTTCAAAAGATTTTTTAGCTGATACGTGTTGCTGGGGAGTTTATTGTCGATTCTTCTTCTTTTCAGCGATAACACGTTGCAAAGCGGTGTACGCAGAATGGAAGTAGATTTAAATTTTGACTTTCTAAAGTGTTCTCCGATGGAATTTTCTTGAATAAAAACTTATTAATTTGAATTTGATAAGGGTCAAGGTAGTCTAATATCGATACTATTAAAGGAACTGCAAACATCACGTGAAAAGCTACTTGTGTTAGTAATAACCGCACAATTATCACCATATTAGAGCTGTGCATATCGATAAATGTTATTGTTATCGATTTTCAGGGACGCACTAAAAAGTAATGCATACTAAGCATATGAGCCAACTGAAAATTCGTAAATGATAAGTAAGGGCTAGTTCAGAGAGCAACTCTCTGAATTCTTAAATCTACATATTAATAGTGTAAAAAGTAGGAAGTAAATGGTAGTAAAAGTAATTGTACCATATTACTATAATTAGAAAAGAAACATATTGTAATTTAAATAGTGTATTGCTTAGTATTTTGTTAAATTTAATGTTATAGATACATAACTATAAGATTGAGACATTAGTAATAATCATTAACACAAAATTTGTATTATAATAAGTATGTAAGAAGAATAGACGAGCGTGCATGACAAGATCTTGTTCGTGCCTACCCCGCAAGGGACCTGGCGTGATGTTATGTATGTATGTATGTTATAAGTATGTACTTATATAACATAAGTTTCAAAAAACTGCACGCCAAACCGGTAAAAAACACATGATCATTATAAAATAATAACACCTATTTGTATAACTGCCGTGTTTTTATGCGATTAATTATTTGATTTAAAAAAATACAATAGTACACATATGAGTAAATCTATTAATATTGGTTAGTTATGAGATATCTGTGTATATTTAAAAAAAAAGTGTGTGTGCAATTCACATACGGCAGAAGTGAAACTTCAGAAAAGTAGCCTACGAGAGAATGAGATAAATATGGACGATTAGGATAATTATAAGATTTATCAGCTTTATAAATAATTAAAATCAATGTATTTTTTAAATAAATAATATTTATAAAATTAAGTGTTTTATAAAATTAAATATTTTTTTATATAATTAATTTTATTTTTTTATTAGCTTGAATAAATTGACAGAGTCAATAATTATATATTTAACCCTATTTGTATTTGTTTTCATATATATGGCGGGATCTGAGAGATGTGCTGTGCAGTTATATTTTCTAAAAATGTGTAAAATTTCGCTAAAATGAACAATACTTGTAGGATATTCCTAGTTTTTGAGTAGTAATTATGTGTTTTTGTGAGAAATATGAACTGTTTAGTCAAATGTGGCCTTTCGAGTTGTCACAAGAACCAACCTACAGTTCAGCTGAGCTATACATAGGCTTTATGAAGAAACTATATTGTAATATTAGCAGAAGGTGATGTCTGGAGCCTTAAGAATAGACGAGCGTGCATGACAAGAGCTATGAATGTCAAAGAAGCAAGTGAGGTGTGTAAGAATAAACCTGTATGGCGCTCTGTTGTTCGTGCCTACCCCGAAAGGGACTTGGCGTGAAGTTATGCATGTATGTACGTATATTTATTGTAATCTAGAATCTGGCTTAAAAGCCTATCTGCGAAGTTACAAACCTAAATAATAATCATATATATGGCTAGTGTAGTACCCTAAAAAGCTTCGTCAATCGTTTCTACCGGTGATTATGACTCAGTAACACTCATAATTTCGGCGTTCATGCCCAGGATCTATCCAATTTACATATAGGATTGTTGCAAGGAACCGGCTTATTACCGAATGTTGGCGCCATATTTCATGTAATGACAACTTCCACTTTTAAAAGAAAAAAGTGTTTTCTATGAAAGTGTTTAGTACTTTGTTGATCTTACTTTGTTATCGTTCTTAATTTAAAGTTTTGAATAAGTAAGTAGTGATGTGATGACATCGATAAACTTTATAATAAATATTGTATACCTTATTGAATTAATTCAATTTTAGAATTATTGAATTACTTTTATTTCAAACTAGCCATGTATCAGCAAAACGTATTTGGCTTTGATAAAAACGTGAATGTTAGTGAATTTCAACGACAGATCTGAGTAAATATATTTGTTAAGGCTTGTTAATTAGCAATATTTTTATTTATGTCATTAATTTATATGTTTGCTTGTATGTGAGCCTTATTAAAATATAATAAATAATAGAAGATTTTAATTGTCTTAGTATAATATAAATGATATAAATAACTTACTCATACTTCCTATTGGGATTATTTTTCCTTTTTTTGAATCTCAATTTGAGATATGGTGCTAGATTTAACACCAACCAAATTAGGTTTAACTACGAAACAACAGCTCCTCCTAATACACACGATCACGACTTTTTTTAAATTATTTGGTTTAAAATCTCAACGTTTCGATGGTTTTCTTCATGTGGCCCTTTTTTTTGAAACTGGTAAAATCATAGAAGGCCTACCTGATGGAAAGCGGTTACCGTCACTTATAAACGTTTGCAACACCAGGAGAGCGAAGGCAACGCGTTGCAAACCATTGGGATGGGATAGAGCAGTGATTCCCAGACTATTTTAGGCAAGAGACCCCTTTTCCAAAATACTGTAACCTTAGACTTTGACATCATTTTGTCATCAAAATTCAACAAAGTAAGTAGACATGAATGAATGAATAACAGTCCATAAATGTCCTACTGCTGGGCTCGGGCCTCCAATTATAGAGGAACGGACAGTATACCATGGCTTGTCCAAAATGGCTTGTCAGATTTGACACATCATGTGCAGGTTGCATCACGATGTTTTCCTTCACCGTTGTTAGAACGTGGTTATTGTAACAATATGCATGCTAGGTCAGAAAACTGCCAAAGTGGTGCATTACGCTATCACGATAAACGGACATAAAATTAAGTAAATATAAGTGTAATTAATATTTATTAATATATATTACGTAAAAATACTTAAATAGGCAATTATTTTTTTAATAAAACACATTTATATACACGTAACACAACTTATACAGGATATTAAAAGTTTCAAATAAGAACTTGTGTTAACTATAACTAATAAGGGACGATTTTTAGGCCTTCTCGGGCCCCCAGAATAAGTTTTCGTTTATGTCGACAGGGGGTCGTTATCGGCTACTTTGTGAATCCTCGGGATAGAATTTATACACTAAACCACCACTAACTAATTAGTTTTTCCCCCGGTCAGTAAGGAGTACATAAAGCATTCCACATACGAGTAAATGATTTTTATGAAATTTATCATTAAGCTGATATCAGGTGTTGCGTCTACGAGTCTTATTATTTATTATCATTATCATAAAAAGAAAATTACTTTTCAAGTTAAAGTTTTCAATACTAACTATATGCTCTCTCAAACTTCAGCAACATTATGATATTTATTTATTTCATTTGTTTGGGAAATATACAACAACCTTTCACATTTATTATTACGGTTATATTCATCTATCTAAAATATAATAAATCTGTAGAGGGTTGGAGTTTGTATAGTAAATTTAAAGAAGAGAAAACGAAACAGTGGGGCTTATTCGGAGCAGCAGATTCCGAGATTACAATATTAAGAATTTTGTCTGCTTGTTAGAGCATCACGTTAAAAATATTTAAGATTTTAAATTAGAGTCGTCACAGAGCTAGTTGTTTTGTATTGTTGTATTCTGGGTTGATATTTCAGATACTTTTTATCCCGATAAATAACGTTTTTTCGTGGAATATATTGTAGTAAAAACAGACATCTCTTTATTTTTTGTGGAGCTGGAAAACAGGCAGACAAGCCACCTGATGGAAAGCGGTTACCGGCGCCAATAGGCGTTTGTAACAAACACCAGTCCAAAGGAGCAAATCCAGCGCGTTGTCAAATTTTAGCATGGGATAGAGTGGTAAAACAGGACGAATGGGATAGAAGCCATAGGAGACGGTAATGAAAGGGGGGGGGGGGTCGGGAAATGGTGTGGGGTATGGTTACGTGGCACTTTTATTTATTATGAAAGAAAATATTTATTTCTAAAAATGCGACTATTAATAATACTTGATAATGATAATATTAATAATGAAAATGTGTGCCGCAATTTGCGAAATGATGTAGGCACTCAGTATTTTTCTGTGCCGAAATTTTCAGTGCAGACCTCCTTAATCACAAAAGTCATGCGACCCATTGTAAAAACAAGCAAAATTAAAATTATAGTCAATAGTTATACGTGAAAGGAATAATAACAAAGGAAAGAAAATTAACAGATCCGAACTATTTTTAATACAGGTTAGGTTATTTTGATACCCATAAAGCGGCTGAGTAAGCCGACCCGTCGTAAGAGGCGACAAAACAACTCACAGCTAGGTGGTAGGGTATTTGCCCATCTGAATGATTACCATCCCTAGTCTCGAGCATGCCGCCATAACAACTTTGCGTTGTGTTCCGGCGTTAGTGGTCAGGGCATTGGCAGCCCACCTCTGCTGTTGCTAATGTCGCCAGGCGATGGTAACCACTCTCCATCACAGTGGGCCGTCAGCCTGTCTGCTGTGAATCAGCAATAATAAAACAAAAACTACAAAAAAATCACTTTATATCTCAAATTATAAACAAAAACTTGCCTCATATTTATACCGCATCCTCTGTGCCGGCCCTAAGAGCTCAAAATAATGATTCCAGCATGGCATTACCACTGTCAAATGTAGTCAAATAGTATGTTAATAAATCAAATGATTTAAGTAAACCTACTCTATCCGCCAGATTGAGTCGACTGAGGCCGACCTAAACAGTTGTGACATTTACACGAACCACTTGAATTTACGTGGGACCATACCTCACGAGAGGATTAATCTAACCGCAGTAACACAATTACGCCGTGAACCGCTTGTGATGAACGCGCCTTTAGATTTCAGTTTCAGTAAGGAGTGTGAAACCTACGGTTAGTTCAGTTCAACAGGACCGGTCGGACGGTCAACGGGATTTTCAAAAAACTCCGTTTAAAATCGAAATTACGATCGCTAAACTCCAAAATTGGATGGATTTTATGTGTTTTATAATTAGTGTTTAAATTTTGGTTTGGTAGTGACGTGAATTTTATTGCGAAGATTTGGCTTTTTTAATACACCATAATTTATCGATAAATTCTTCTGCGTACATTTAATTATTTTATATCGTATAAGGGTACCGGTTTATTTAATTGAGATGCGTGGATTTTTTGTGATCTGTTAAATTCTCGTTGCTCTGAAAGTTGTTGCCCAAACATAATTATACACGAAAGCACATAATATGATTAAAGATTTAAATCACTAGCATTTTTGCAATGTGCAATTTTTGTATTTTGAATATTCATAATCGCAAAAGTTCAAATAACGAATGTAACAAGTTTTCATCAAATCGTAAGCTTGATTTCTATAGTCTATGTAAAGAAATTCCAATAGTTTAGAAAAAGTCGTCAAAACGTATAATATTTTTTTATAATAGCATTATACACGTAAAGGGTTATTGTTCGTAAACATGTTACAATTTTGTTAATAATACACTTGCAAAAGATATTTCTTCTGTTTTGATAACTACAATATGTTAATTTCTAATAAAAATATTATTGTATAGTAATGGTTACGAATGCAATTTCTACGTTCAACGTCATTTATTACAGCTTAGTAATGAAATTGTTAATACGCCACCATTTACCTCCAAATAAAATTTGCAGATGTAACGATAGCATAAAATATCTTTATAGCGTTCATAAAATAATTAAATAATTATTATCGATAAATTTCGAACGTGTGCAGCTCTAGTGATTGGTACGACATAAAGTTGCGCGTGTCGGAATGAAGTTGACGCGCCAGACATTGGTCTCGGGAGACACCTCCGAGGATGAGATCGGGCACAGCTACTTGAGTACTTTGGTAAGTGTAGCTAAAATCATGGAGCAAAGTCTGCGTTTCTATAGTATTAAAAAGCTAGCCTAAGTTTGTGCGAGAGGGCTTGTTTTATGACGACGAATGATTTTCTAGACGGAATAATGCGATCGTTACTAAGCCCATTCATTTAAAAAAGATAAATCTATATATATAGTAGGGTGGTCGTTAAAAAAATAAATTTCTTGCGACGCCCCCTAAAAAGCTTCCTTTTAATGAAAAAACACTGAGATTTTTTTATAATTTTTTCAAGTCAAGACATCACGTGCCTGCTGGCCGTCAGGGCGATAAGGGGATACCCCTTATCGCCCTGGCGGCCAGCACGCGCTGCGTTTGCCGCAGCAAGGCTATATTTCTGGCCGTCAGGCGGTCTGCCCATACAGGGGCCCGTATAGGGCCATAGACCGCACGATGCCTTCGAAGAGTTTTCGGCACGTGGCTTCGGGCCCCCTGATGTTGGGCAGCAGGCGTGAAAGCGCACCCGCCGCCCCCTTGAGCTTGGGGGCCAATTGCCTAAAATGTGCCGAAAAGTCACATCGGCTATCGAGGACCAATCCCAGATACTTCATAGTTTCCCCGATGCCGATGCGGACGCCTCCTACAGTACAATGTAACCTGTATTAACACCTGTTCTTTCAACAAGAAGCACGCACTAAAGGTTTTTTTTAAGGCACACCAACAGCACACACATTATGGTTACATTACGTATCATTCAATACAAAGGTTCTGATGTGTGGACCCATTAGAGGAGTGCACAGCATTTACAATTTAAATGTCAATTTCTAGTAATTTAATTAATTAAAGTCAATATTATGCATATGTCAAGTACAAATATAATAAAAAGTTAATGAATATAAATAATGTTGTCAAAATTAATAAGGAAAGCAAAAAAAATTAGAAGAATTAAATTAAAAATAATTATTTTACTGTCGCAGCTGATGTCAACACTTTATTTTTGAACCAATTATATTATGATTTGTGAAAAATATCAAGATCAAAGGTTGAACTTGAAGGGGAAACTGGTCAATAGTTGTGTGCCAATCATTGTTTTGTGGTGCTGATAATTGGTTTCTCTTATATTACAACAATTGCTCGTTTAAAGTTATAATAATATTTACGTACTCAATAGACATTAGTACAGATTTGACACGAATAATAATGCAGTGTACCAATAGAACGCTGACCCTTATTTTTCATATGTAAATCGTTGAACGTATTAAAATCGGATCGAGACGGGTTATTGAGTAAATGTTTGTGACAATTAGTGCAAGATAATATTTAGTCTCATACACAAGTATACTCGTTTCCGGTTCATTATTATGACTGTAGACTCGCTGGCGCCGATAATCGGAGGACTGTTATACTGGACCTACACTTGCCATCGGGGTTCTGTCCTAGTTGGGCATATAGTAATTGCAGTCTTGTATATTGTGATATTTTCTATCTTAGGTAGGGATTAGCTTATTTATGTTAGAAGGATTTTTTTTAGTCGTTATGACATTGTTACGAGTTAGCGGGACTCGAATTGAAATGCCGTTGGAATTATTATAGATTATATAGGAACTATACAAACATCTGTAACAAAGGTAAAAATGTAACTAAACATAACCAGGCCAAATGTAATGCACTATTCAATAACCCGCGCAGTCCGTCACTAAATAGATTACCGAATGTACACAAATCTTGCTCCGCTTGTGGTTATCGCTCGACTGCCTCGTCCATCAATCGAGGCTTTGCTTTATACTGCACGGATGCAATATGTCTGCTCGGCCGCATAGCCGAATTCCCTAGAATCACACCTGGCTAATGACTGCCATAAAATATTACAATACACAATGGGCTGATTTCTAATCACAATTTTTAAACAAAAAGTAAACAAAAGAAATCCAAATGCCGAAAAGGTAATAAAATGTATTTCTAAAGTGCTGCAGGTGTGAATTTGCCTTTGTCGGCACCACCGGTCGTAACAATATATAAAGAAACATAATTTATTTAACTTAATCGAAGAATGCCTCCCAAGACGACAGAAGACATTATTATTGTGACTGCCTGCGAGCAGAACACATCTGATGAAGTGTCTTGATCTCGATTATAAACTGATGCTCTGAACCAGTCTTTCATTCAAAGATAGAGATTCCGGTCAGCTCAGGATCCGCTAGCTGTTGCAGTACCTAGTCTACACACGAGGGCGTCACGGTGCAGTACCACTGTTCTAGATCCAGTGGCGTGTTTTTTTATTGCATGAGTTTTGCTGACAAGCAGACGGCCTACTTGGTGGAACCCGGTTACCATTGCCTATGGACATTTCCAACACCAGAGGTGCTACAAATGCGCTGCTGCTCTCTTAAGGGACACTGGAACCTGGTCACTAATGCCGGAACGCAACTCAAGTTTGTTATGGTGACATACATTACACGCTACATTTGGCCTTTCCCCGTATTCATTGCTTGAGTGTGTGTCGCAAGAGACATTCTTCAAGGACTGTCACAAAGAAGTTAATCATAATTGATATCTTAAAAATTGTTAGGGAAAAGAACAGTAGAACACCAAAATAATGACTTGAATGTAATCTTTACTTCTGGTAGATTAAAGTCAGATAGAAGTTTTTTAATACACCCACCCAGGGTGGAAGACACACGTTACATCTTCTATTTTATCTTTATCCGCGTCTGTCTATCGTGACTGACTTTTAAGCGGATTTCATTATCAGTTAAAATGATAATTTAAAAAAAGATTTATATATATTAGGGTGGCGCAAAACACCGATCATTTTTTTAGGTCTCGAGAGAAAAATGTTAGTTTTTGATGTTTTAAGAACTCCCTGCAAAAGACAGCTCAAAAAATATTTTAAGAGATCGCTCCAAATTTTTTAAGTTTTCAAAAATTGCCAAAATCTGTTTTTTTATTCAAATTTTTATTCATATTTTTTTTCTCCTTACGGTATAATTTTATAGACCAGAATAATATGTTTCTGAAACTTTCAGTTCAAAATTTGAATTTTAAAAGGTCGTTCATGATTTTTTTTTTATGTACTTGATTATGTAATTTGTTTCTCTGCGAGGTTTATTGTAATGGTCATACCATACGCAAAACAAGATTTCTCGTCCTTTATAAGAAGGACCTTTTTTCCGATTAAAGACCTCAGAAAGCAACGACCGGTTTGCGAACCGAATTCATACCTACTACCTCGATTTTTTACGTATGTTTATACTATATACCTATGCTCTGGGGTCATGCAGTTCAGGGGAGACAGGGGGAACGTCGTCCACTTAGGAAAAACTTTTTTAAATTTATTCTGAATAACTTTATATTCAAAGTTGGACAAAATATTATAATTGTTAATTTATTCTGTAATTATTAATTCGACACGAAAAGTTTCATACTTTTATTTTACTACCACTAGAACTGTTCTGATTTAAAAAAAATCTTTCAGTATTAGATAGCCCATTTATCGAGGAAGACTATAGGCTTTATATCATCACGCTAAGACCAATAGGAGCGGAGCATCAATGAAGAACGTGAGGATTTTTTTTACTATTCTACGCGGAGGAAGTCACGGGCTGAAGCTAGTGTATGTATAAATAGATCTAAGAATAACCTCTAAAATTCGTTCTTGAAAACCCCCACCTGCGCAGACGCAGTCATCAATCGTGATAAGCTTATTTGTGCTGCAAACAGAACACCTCCTCCGCTAATACGGTTAATTTGACTATCACTGGCGCGCACTAATGATTAATTAACACAAGCGAAAAGTAATCATGTGATCATTAATTAGTTCTTTTAGCGACGTTTAGGAAGGAAACTATTGATGGAATTTCAGAGATTGGTCGGTTTGTGCAATATGCAAATTCGCCAGTCATTAATTAATAAATGAGGCTTCTTTTTTAGTGCATGAGTTCAGCAGACAGGCAGACGGGTACTAAGGTACTACAAATGCGCTGTAGCTCTCTTTAGCGAGACGGGATCTTGGTCACTAATGCATACACAACTAAAAGTTGTTATGGCGGCATAGTCTAAACCAGGGGTGGTAGCCATCCAGTCGGGTAAATGCCCTACCACCTGGCTGTGAGTTGTTTTGTCGCCTCTTACAACGGGCCGCCTGGCCGCAGCAAATTGGATTCTTTCTCCGTTGCTGCACGAAGAAAAATATACTTAATATTTGTCGACCCAAACATAGTAAGAAGTTGCAAAGCTAATTTTTGTAGTTCTGGATATTTATTACCAAACATAAATTTTATCAAGACCTAGTCTCTGGAAACTTCCATGTTTTAAAACTGTGGTGCAAGATGCTGTGTTCTTGCGGCCCGCACAAAATGGGTCGGCGGTCCGGACTAGCACCGCGGTCCGCCATTTAGCGACCCTATAGCGCTCCGGAATATCCATGAGAGAGTTCATTTTGAAGCTTGCACACGTTTAAAGAAGCGAGCGTCATTTACAGTGCACAATATTCCGCCACCAATAAGAACAGTTCGAAGTGCACATTTTTTTAAAATCAAAAGAAGAGCTCCTAAGAACACCAAAGGCAGGAATCAGATCTCGCACTTGATATCAATAAGCGCCTTTTAGTAAGCCTGCTTGAGTCTTTTTCATAAATATAGTTCAATTTAATTTAATTTCTCTCCTTTTGTTCGTAACGTACCTATTATTATGTTTCAAAATCATTATTCTCAAATTACAATTATTATTTCATAACATATTATGTACTTATATTAAATTACTTAAAATATGTCTATTCTTTGTTTCATCTTGTCTAATTATAAATAGTATTGTTACATACCGACAAAGAAATGCGCACCTGGTTTATTACCCTTTCCGCATTTGGACTTTTTTGTTTACTTTGTTTTTAAAATTTGCAATTAGACAATAGCCTACTCTTGTTGTTTTCATTTACGACCGTTCGCAGGAATAATTAATCGGGTGTGCAGATTACGTTTTCTTGGAAAAACACAGTCCAAGCAGTCGATTGCTATATTGTACAGTTTACTATAAAACAATGCCCAAACGGAGGTGTGGGGCAGTCAAGCGAGGATTACGATACGAGCAAGACGTACATTCAACAAGCGATATAGTGACTTTGCGCGTGTTATTGAATCGTTCAGTTTGTACTAGTAGTGTCTAGTTATGTTATACGTGTTTGTATAGTTCTAATAAATTCTATAGTAATTCTAACGGCATTTTAATTCGAGTACTGTAGCTCGTAACAGTATTAAAATATTAAATGTTCATTAGCTATTTTTTTTTCTGTGCAGGTGACGTTACTGCTTGGCACTAACGGAAGATCGGCGTTGGTTGTTATCAACCAGCATTTGCTGAGTTAGGCCCTGTTCAGTAACTCTAAATAAACATTATTTTCTTTCTTGCAATTTTCAAATGACGAGGATGCTTGAATGAATTTTGGAATTTTCCAGTATTTTATGTATTAAATCTGTCTTATATAAAATATGGATGATATGTTTATTGTCCTTTAATATCGACCTTGTAGTAAGGACAAGCTTATTTTGGATTGAGCATTAATTCGAAACTTGTCCTCATGTAAAAATATTTTTTTGTTATAAATATCAGCAATGACCTCTGTTGTGAAGTCGGATGAAACTTTGAGAAATTATTGCCGTGTACCAAGGCTTTTGATAACAATAAGGAAGTATGTTTTGATGAGAAAGAATAACAGCGTTGTGCTCTAATAAATCTTAGTTAAAAACCGACTTCGAAAAGGGCTCCTCCTTTTTGAAGTTGGTTAACTTCGGTTCTCAATTCAACTGTATCTTATATTTTATATTATATATTATGTTTGTTAAACGATTTTTCCGTCAATTGTGGACCGATTTTTTTATTTATTTATTATTATCCAATATGTAAGCACATTCATATACATTAGAAATCACATTTTAACTGTGGCACAGAACCTTATGGGTTTATTCGTGCCGCATTCGTCGTGACGCATTGTTATATCAAAAAAATAGGAGCAGAGACGAGTAATTGTTGTTGTTCGTAAGAATATACTCCTAAGATGATCCCATTGTATTTCACATTTTTTTCTAAAGCTATTCAAGTATTTGCCGATTTTAAAGTACGTAAAAAACAAAAAGACATATTTTCTATACCTTGGAGTTGGTGTCACCAAAAAAATAAGAAATTCTAGAACAAATTTGCAAAATATAGTATTTTTATGGTTTACTTAGCACCGACTACAAGATGTGCAAAAACATTTTTGCTTGTCTTTTTTTAAACTTTTAGTTGTTTTTTTTTAATCAAACAGATTATCATTCTTTTTATGCATATATGTAATAAAATTAGTATACGAGTATATTATAGGTGCATTATGAATAACTATATCATAGTATAACTGTGAAAATTATTTACAATAATAAAGAAAGGTTCTAAACTGTCGATAGGTTGTGATTGATTTTATTTGTAATTCTGACACGCACCGGCCACTGCCGCAGCACGGCTCGCTCGTTTTGGCTAAAGCCAGACGTACCTACTGGTACCTACTGCTCGAGACGACCTACAGCCGCGCTCATATCCTATTGTTTACTTTTGAAGTACATGGCCCATATAACATCAACCAAGGCAAGCAGGCATCACAAATTACTATACAAATATTCACAAGGTTCATTAATTTTAAATACCACGGAAGAGTTACGTTGAACGCTGTAGTTTATTTCATATCTTACCTCTCAAAACTAGAAGATTGCTGATATACTTTTCTTCTATGAAATTGCGCAATCCAAAATTGATTGTGCAAATCTCGTTGGAAATTACTAAACACCCTTGACTCGCACAGTTTACCGACGTAATACGTTTCTTATCAGACCTGTAAATGAATTTGATAAATTAAGTAATATGGATGATATTGATTTGGACCTATTTTTTAAAAGTGTAATAATAATAAGTAATTTGATAATTTTACTTGAATTCTAAATTCAAATCTTTTTCATCTAATTTTTATTGCGAACTAAGATGTTACACGTTGGCTTTGAGTGAGCGAACAAGTGTCACATCCGTATGTCAGACATAGAATAGATGTGTATATACATACTCATCGGAATCGACCATCTAAAATTGGGCTGAACAGGACACACGTTACGGTGTTGAGCGAATAAATGGAGCCAACAGGTCACTTTATGGTATCCAAGGGATGGTGCAAGACTACGAAAACGTTCGCTAAGAAGATGGAAGATGATCTTCGGATGGCCCTGTGACTGTATTGGACAAGAGTCCCGGCAGACAGAGAGCAATGGAAGCAGTTGGAGGAGGCCTATGTCAAGCGACACACCGAGCTAAGAGACATTTTATTAAGCATGAGACTAAACAAAGAGGAACTAGCTCGAAACAAAAGGCTACATCAGCATCATCATCATCATCGTTAAGGTGTTACACATAGGTCTTGTACAATGTAAGTGATAATAGCACTTATTACTTAGTTGGTCCTTTAATAGCATCGCTATATTGTTGTTATTTAACCATCTCTGTCCGGCCTACCTCACTGCAACGGAGAGGCTCCAGGTTCGATTCCTGGTATAGTAAATTTCGGGAACGTATTTTTTCGTTATTATGGTCTGGGATCGGCCCCAGAGTAGTCAATTTTATATTACCCATAATATACTCCATATATCAGATACTTATTTAATTTTAAAATTATCTGTTTGAGTATCCTAGATTTCTTCACTTTTTATTTCTGTTACTAATAATTTTCTGTCATCTGGGAAGGCTTAGCAGTAGTTTCTCCTTGTCTAGTTTGTAACCTAGTTACTATTATTTTAGCTATTAGCCCCCTAATATAAAATAAAATAAATAGAGTATAAAGTAAATGTATAATTTATATGTGAACTTTTCAAAATTTACCAACTAGACCGTTTATAATTTGGCCTGCCCCCTAGACTAGTACCATTGGCGCTAAACGAATAGAATAAACATTTATCGACATACAGAGAACCTGCTTAGCGTAACGATGTCATTTTGAGACATTTTGTGTTCTATTCCTTTAATGTGCTAATGCCGTTTGTCTACAGGGGCAGTTAGATTATAAACTCGCGTTTCTTACAATATTCCGCTGGCATATATAGCAACAGATACAATAGTTGTATGTATGTAAGTATTTATTTGCATAAATCAAGTTTATTCACTCATCCGTTATCTGTTATGATGTGTATATACCGAAGGAGAGACATTATTTACATAATTATCATATTTTATTTGAATGGATACAAACAAAGTCACATGAGTGCTATCGTCTGGCCTGGGGATAGTGCTCTGGCTCGTATGCTCGTCACTGAGTAAATGCGAACCAATCTATACGTGCAGGAACAGAAAGAATATAAGAAAGTCGGCGTTGTGCCGTCACAGCAATATGCCTAGTGCAAACCTTCTTTGCTGAAAATGCGGCGTAGAAATTCTCTAAATATGTTTTTATTGAAGTGATAAGTTCTTATGGGAGGGTAAACCGCTTCGTTACGTAACGCGTTATGGCGACAGTCTGTCTGGGTTCCCTTTCTTTCACACATACGGCAGCGGTAGGCAGACTCCTCCTCTCTCACCGTAACCCGCAGCGCTAGCCGTATTAAGCTAGCCTACTTTTTGGGATAACCTTTACATAAATCTATCCCATTATCCGGGATAAAACGTATCCTATTTTCATACGTTCTTCTACGTACTGAGTTTCAGCGAAATCTGTCCAGTAGTTTTCCGTGAAAACGGAACAGACAGACGGAGTTACTTTCGCATTTATAATATTAATGGGAATGTATAAGTAAATTAATCAAAAAGCGCAGTCATTATTATTTAAAACATACCTAATTTATTTTAATATATTTTAAGATGTTAAAATGTTATCCTAACACCTGTTATTTTATATGCAAATAATGTTTAAATTTATTGTAACATATGGCCACGTGCCTCTATTAAACAATAATTATAATATTGTTACGAGCTACAGGACTCGAATTAAAATGCTGTTGGAATGACTATAGAATTTACTATACAAACACGTATAACACAGGTACAAATATAACTGGTCACAACCAGTAAAAACTGCGCGATCCAATAACACGCGCAAAGTCCGCCACTAAAATGTACACACGTCATACCTCGCTTGTGTTATCGCTTTGACTGCTCCACCCCTCCGTTCGGGCATTGTTTTATACTAAACTGTATAATACCGACAAAGGACCTCGTTCACTAAGTTAATCCCCACATCTGGCAAGCTTCGACGCATTGCAATAACAAGAAGGATTAGGTCGGCACTAATGACGGCCATAAAATAAATACAATAACAATAGAAAGTTTTTCTTTATTGAAAATTTTAAACAAGAAGTAAGCAAAAGAAGTCCGAATGCAGGAAAGGTGATAAACTGCATTTTACTACAGCCAGGTGCGCGCATTTCTTTGTCGGTATGTAACAGTATTTTGATTCACAATGCACAAGGTGCGTGGCGGCACCTTGGGTCGGTCTTGATCTAAATGCTCCATTATGATTGTCTATACTTGACAACTCGAGTGTGCAATTGTGTTTAATTGAACGCACATCCTTCATTAATAATGATAATAATCACTTCAGTATAGAATACCTACTTCATCGCTTCATAGTAATCTGTTGGAGAGTGAATTTTGATTGAAATTCGGTCAAGTATGGCAGTGGACGCCTAATAATGTGTTCCATAACGGTGATTAATTTATACATACATTAGAAAATACGTTTTCGCGACTAGTACACAGAATACAACGTAGTTTACATTGTAACGGTTTGAAGCGCGGTAATTTATTTGATTTTTATTATTCCGACGTTTCGGCCACTATTCAGTAGCCGTGATCACGGAAGACAAAAATGCCAAGTGTCAATGAGTATTGTCTAAGTTTTATTTAGCCTACCGCCAACTTGTTTATTTTAATATTGTTTATGGTTATTACTTACTCTATGGGAGCCTAATCTAATTTACTTCCACTTCGCAACATGTTCTGGCTTGAAAAGAAGAAGCGGCCCAAGAAGCTCTTCAGCAAACAGGCCTAGCTCTAATAATTTTATATAATATTAAAACGGGTGGAAGGAAAATAAAAGAAATTATCAGTCAAGGTGATTTGTGTTCCGTTGCACGCAGAAAGAGCTCACAGTGTCATGAGGTCAGGCTGTAAGATTATGCTGGGTTTGGGTCTTAATAATTTTGATAATTAAATCCCAAACAGGAGAACCAGCTTCTCGATTGAAAACTTAAGAACCATCTTCTCTATTGAAATTTGGGCGTTTTTTTATCTCGCGCGGTTAAAACCATTTAAACGTAATTTTTATACTTCTATTCTTTTTTTTAGCTGCATCTAATAAAATACTTCTTTTTTAATTTTCTCTCAGATTTTTTCCATACAAATCTAGTAGTTTCTGAGCAAAATACTTGTGATATTCATAGACAAACAGACATAATAAACAGTTTTCCGTTTTTACCAAAATTGCTACGGAATCCTTAAAACAATCTGGCATTGATACACCACGCTTTCGCTTCCTCGAAACTTATCGCAACCATCGGGTGGATGTATCAATTTCAGTGAACTGTCAACCTTCAATGAGCCCAGTTAATAATAATGACATATAAATGTCGTTTGACGGCAATTCATCTGAGGTTGCACATTCAGGAAGAGCTGATAGGGAAACTGGGGCGATTGAGACATGGCTGTTGCGTCACTGCGTCACGAAGGCTGCGAACTTGACAGTCGCAATGCACGCGAGCTGCCCGGTTAATGTCAATGCAACTGTCAGTGCGAGTTGCGGAAATACTGACAATTATGCCATTGCAGCGGATCGTCGCGTGAGGATAATTTCGATGGCTCTTAAGCGGCCCATACACGATCGTGCATTGCAGTCCTGCGGTGGGCGCATCTTGCAGGACTCAAGAGGCATTTCGTTCAGTGTTACCAGACGCAATGCAGGCTGCAATGCAGGAATAGTATAAAATCGAACTAGGACAATAGAATGAGTTTTGATTGTCGTGCATATTAGTGTCAAATCTACGCCTCTGTGGTTGGGCAGGCTAAGCCTTCGCCGGCCTACCTCACTGCAACGCAGAGGCTCCGGGTTCGATTCTGGTGTAGTAAATTTCGGAAACGTATTGTCTCCGTTGTTTTTATTATTATATCTTATATATGTTTATTATTATATATTAGCTGTACCCGGCAGACGTTTTGGCCCTAAAAATAAAAATCTAGAAACCGATTGCAGCGCCATCAACCGGGATCAATTGTGGAACTCAACCATTCTCGAATCTACTTGGAAAAAACACAATTGTTTTTATCAAAATCGGTTCCACCGTTAAAGAGGTGTTCACATGCGCCATAAAGAAACAAACAAAACAAATGAATGGCTAGACTGTTTTTTGTAATGATATTTTTTATTGATGAATATCATATTTTAATACTTATTATCCGGTTGAAGACAATTCCAAAAACACAAAAATCATAAAAATTGCTCGAGCCGTTCTTGAGTTATAAATGGTGTAACTAGCACGACTTTTTATATATATATATATATATATATATATATATATATATATATATATATATATATAGGTATATGAGGGTTGTTTTGTCGCCTCTTATGGCAGGCAGGCCGCAAGAAACGGTATTCTTTCTCCGTTCCTGCATGGATAAAACGTATTTCAAAGATTCATTACACGAAAAATATTTTAACAATGTCCGTCCGTTTGAGTAGTTTTTTAAATATCGATTAAATACCAGTATCATCATAGCCTAATGATGAAAACAGTGGGCGTTTGTCATGTCTATCGAAGTCGTGGTAGCGTAATGGTTAGCGCACGCATCCCAAACTCAAAAGGGCGCGGGTTCGATCCTAGTCGGAAGGTTTGCACCACTTGGCAGTTTACTAAATTAATTACAATTACCACGTGCTAATAACGGTGAAAGAAAACATCGTAATGCAACCTGCACAGCAATATAACCGATGTCAAACCTGCCAAGTCTTGGACAAGCGTGGTATGTATATTGTCCGTCCCCTCATAGTGGGATTCGGATATAGGAGGTGTGGGACATTTATGGACTGATATTATATATCGAAAACTTCATAGTTCCTGGACTGCCACATACTAGCTCGATTTTCTTGTAAAGTAATGATAACAAAAAAGCGACACTTTAGTATCATTGTAAATACATGTCGACGAAACTCACACCGCGCAATAGTCATATCTGTTACGACGGCCAACAATTGCGTGAATTTTACCTCATCAGACGTTATTTCCTTCCCTCCCACGGGATGCTTTACCCGTGACTCCGCTGGGCAATTGTTTAATGGCACCGAATTGCTCCCAGGTGTAACGTTGCACCGTCGTAACCCGAGTTAGATTGGAGTGTATCGTGTTTTGCCACAAATTGGGTAAATGGTAATTTAATAAGGAATATCAGAGGAAAAGGGCAATGAGTGTCAAGTCCTGTAGTTTATGTTTTGGGAATTGCGGTAAGTGACGCGCGTTTAATTTATCTCTGAACGTTTTGAATGCTACCGTGTTATGGTATTAAGATAATTAAATTATTCAATTATGTATTACTTTTCGCAAGCACGTAAATCTCATCCGTGCAGGAACAGAGAAAAAATACAATTTCCTGCGGCCGGGCGGCCTGTCGTAAGAGGCGACAAAACAACTAACAGTCAGGTGGTAGGGCATTTGCCCGCCTGGATGGCTACCACCCCGGGTCTAAACTATGTCGCCACAACAACCTTGAGCTGTGTTCCCGCATTAGGGATCAGGTTCCAGTCTCCATTAAAAGAGCAGCAACGCATTTGTAGCACCTTTGATATTGCAAATGTCCATAGGCGAAGGTATCCACTTTCCATCAAGTGGGTCATCAGCCTGCGAACTCATGCAGTAGATTCACTTTCAATTTTAACGGCTTCTCTGGTTAAGCGGGCTAAGTCTTAGCCGTTCAAACTCGCTGGAACGCAGTAGCTCCGGATTTGATTCCTGGCATGGTAAATTGAAGAAACGAACTTTCTGCTCTTTACTACACCCACAAACCCAGAGTGTATGTGTCTGGGATAGGCCCCAGAGGCGTCCAGTTGTATATCACCCATAACACAAGCGCAACTAGCTTAGTTTGTATATCCCACAACGTGTGAGTTTGTCTGCAGATTTTGTATAAAATTTTATGCGATTTTTGAACTTCTATATCACGTAATCTAACACCTGTTTTCGTTTATGCAAATAACAGCTTCAACAACTCATCTAAGGTCATCTGAATAATAAATATATATTGTTGTGTATTATTTAAATCGTTTCCTGTGGTTTCGTGTTGATTTGCATTTTATTTCGGTCATTGTAGACTTGATTTGATTTGTTATTGGAAACTTTTTCATTTCCATGAAACTATAAACGATTTTTGGTAATGCTACTGAAGGGTGAAGGTGAGGGGGAGTGCCCCGTATAGGCCGCCATTACACGTTCATTCCAGATCAGGATCCAAGCAAGGTGACGGATTGTAGTAGATTGACGAATCTTGGTGTGGCTGGTCGCGATATTAGACGGTCAATCCAGATCATATCAGTCCACTGTTCGATACCGTCAAATGCACACGCATTGACAACTACTAAATGGATCTGAATAAGAAAAAATCTTGTGCAACAGTAATTATTGCTGTTTTCTGAAGAAACGCGTGATGAGGAAACGTTGCGTTAAACCATGGGTACTAAAGATGAACATCTATACACATTTGAACTTGTTAGATGTAATTCATAGTACTGAAGAGGAGGAGGATTACGCAAATTACTACAGGATAAAAGATCGGCATTTTCGACGTTGGTGGCACTGGCGGCCGGGCCGGCATATCGTCGTTGTTGTCGTCCGACTCCATCCCGGTGCGAATGCGGACTGACGTAATTTGAACTCATGTTACATTACACGATCAATCTGGATCGCGATCAATGGATCGAAATCATTGATTTCAAAAAATCTAGATATTATTGATCAGAATTCACGATCCGTCAATTACATACCTTACACAGTCAATCTGTATTGAGATCAATGATCACGCTCAAGGGTCACAATCTAGATTGAGTGTGTAATGGCTGCCATAGAGCAAGATCGGTAGAGTTGCCAGCTAAAATCGGTATATTTGTACCCAAAATCGGTATTTGACTAAAAATACAAAATTCAATCAATTCGTTTATTTATTGAAAAAAAAAACTTACAGACTAATTTATAACAATCATACTTAAGTATAATTATTTTTTATACCAATATTCTTTGGCCATAGCCTCGGACATTTTCAAATTAATTTCAAAATCATAACAATTAGCTGTATTAAAGGTGGTTTTGCATGTAATAGACCAGTGATTGATTCAGTAGACAGCCTATTCACTGTTTTGTTTTCAAAAGATTAATATGTGAAAATATGAGTTCAACGTTAGCGGATGAATGGGGAAGTCATAAAATATTAAAGATGAAATCATCCAGTTGTAGGACACAAGGGTATTCCCCAAAATATATGGAACATTCTGCACTAGGTACATAATTGAAATGGGTTGGCAACTCAAAAGTGTAAAATCGTTACACTTCGGTATTTCAGTAGAACAGAGCCCATATCGGTAGAAGTACCGAAAAATCGGTAGGTTCGAAACCACTGGTATAGAGTGTAGGAGCGAGATGGAATGTTCCTTCGTCTCAAAGGAAGATTTTCCAGCGAAGCCATCGTTGTTCCTCGCCCTTCGGCTATTGAAGTGAAACTTCTATCTTACGGATTTTTGGCTCACGAAAAGGTGTCACAGTCACGTGATCACCGTCACTAATTCTTACATTTTTAAACTCGTGATATCTTCCGAATGGAATTTCCGAATTGAATAATTCAAAAAGTTGTATAAAGGTATTGAAGCAGTCTTGAATATGAAGTAATTTATTTTGATAAGGATTAATACCAAAATACAAATAAAGAGCCTTTTCTAGTGGCGGCATTTTAACTAAATTTTTAAAATAAAAGAACACTTATTGTGGCATAACTATAATAGTTAGACACATGTTGTCGCGACACTTTTTGTAGATAATGATGTGTTCTACAAAGTCTTAGTACATTATTTTATTCTATCATCAATAGTTTTCGCAGTGCACGCGATTTTAAGTATTTTTTACACATTGCGTTACATTATTGGAGTTTTAGTAAGGATCCCTAATTTTTTTATAAATATAATATACCCTTTGTCACCCGGGGATAGTGTAGCTTGCCAACAGTGAAAGAATTTTTAAAATCGGATCAGTAGTTTCAGAGCTTCTTCAATGCAAACAAACAATCTAATCTTTCCTCTTAATAATATTACTCCAGATATTCATATATTTACTTTAAAATTAATTCGATATATGCATATTACAAAAAGCGTAAGATTTTGCGCTAGAAGTTGTTTAATAGAATTGGGAGCTGGGTTGCCCTAAAAAGTGATTTATGTATCTCCGAATGCGCTATTGAAGCCCCAGTGAGCCGAACGCCGAGGAAATACCGTAAACGAGAAAGCGAGCGAGGATGTACCTCGTCCCTCTAATACCTCCTTGTACTCGTATACATAATAAAACTACGTTTATTACCGCGCTGAAAACCGTTAAAACGTAGTTTTACTATCTATACCTCTGCTCTCCACGTGACTGGGTATCACTGCCACTATTTGTGGTCTATGTAAAAAAAAATAGAGAGTTTATTAAGGAAACAAATTAACAAAAAGAAAACTTTGCCAACGGTTCAGTTTTTCGAAAGTCACAACAAAAGTGAACGACAACGAACGGCAAAACTGTTGACGTTAAAAAATAGTCGGTGCTTGTGCAGCGTATTACACCATTAAAATGTACCTAACCTAACCAAATCATAATTTGCAGTAAACCTGCGAAAAATCAAAATGTGTGCTGGGACACATATTACAAGTGAAACTTCAACGGACAAGTGGGAAAACGAATCGCAACAGACAAGTGGAAAAACAAATGGCAACGGACAAGTGGAAAATCTTCAACTGATAAGTGACAAAATGAATCGCAACAAAATTGTAACTTGAAGTTTTACGGGCAGGTTTTCAAATTGGACAAGTACATTAACAATCTGCCCGTAACATTTCAAGTTGAAATTTTGTTGCGATTCATTTTGTCACTTATCAGTTGAAGATTTTCCACTTGTCCGTTGCCATTCGTTTTTCCACTTGTCCGTTGTTGTTGAAACGTTTGCGACCTCTATTAATGCAAAGCGCCATCTATTGGCTTGTAAGTGTTCCAGTATACTATATCCGAAATGATTAGAACCTTATTATTAGCATAAATGCGAAAGTTTGTATGTATGTTTTTTTTTAATTCCTGGAGTACAGCAGACAGGCAGACGGCCCACTTGATGCAAAGCGGCTACCATCGGCTATGGAAAATTGCAACACCAAAGGTGCTACAAATGCGCTGCTGCTGTCTTAGATAGGAACATGGTCACTAATGCCGGAACATAACTCAAAGTTGTTAAGGCGACATTATAGCTAGTATTGGTTAAAAAGATAAACTATAATTTAACAAATATAATTTTTCAATTTCCTTTTATAGGAATTTATATTTTTAAACTCCTTTATTTCGTTTGGTATTTGTTGTAAATAATGGCTCCTGCGCAAAAAATATTTCTAAGTTGAAATGGCAGTGGGCTGGTCACGTCTGCCGCAGGGCCGGTGGAGCATACGAGTCCTGGAGTGGAGACCGCTTCTCGGTAAACGTAGTGTCGGACGCCTTCCAGCCCGATGAACCGACGACCTGTGCAAGGTCGCTTTTCCGGTTTCAGGTTCACTTCAAAACCTAACAATTTCTTTGAAACTAAACTTTAGCAGTAATTAATTTTAATTACTCCGCGAAACGTTAAAACGACACTGTATCACAGCTAATATTTTAATGCTCGTCCTATTATGTCAAAATGGACGTAAATCAAAATTAACGAGCCAATGGCGAGTAATGGCTTAAAAGTTATTAGCACTCATTTGCATGATTAGCATGGTGAGTTCTACAGTAGCTTAGTGGTTAGCGCAATTACGTTTCGAACGATGTGGCTTCGAATCTGACGGGAAAATATGAAAGAAATATTTATTTAGAACAAATGATAAACTACGGAGGAGTCTGCCCGGCGCAATATTCCTTGAACATGGAGAAGAATGGGCATACGGTGACTCGCCAATCATTACATGGGCCCCTAAAATGCCAAGATTGGCTAGGGGCAACATGAGTGTGAGTGGCTAAGGGGTGTCGAGAGGTGAGCTGCAGGTTTACTGAAGCTACTTCTAACGTTATGCCAATCACTGTAATCACTTCCACCCCTGAGTTACAGTTTTAATTCTAGCGATCTTTACTCCATTCCGGCTGGTAAAGGCTAGCAAGGAGGCGGGGGTCTTGCCCTGGGCCCCTGGAGTCAGGTCCGAGGTGTCGCTGGTCACCTACTAAGGCGTCGCCACAAAGCCCTCCCTGCGGTTAAAATTATTGTTCCATGCCGACAAAAAGAATGCACACCTACCTGCCATAAATAACAGTTTATTACCTTCCCGCATTTGGACTTCTTTTGTTTAGTTCGTGTTTGTAAAATTCGTAATTACAAAAACAGTCTATTGTCATTAGGCAGGTGTGTCGAATTGATTCTAAGAAATCTGATCTATGCGGGCTGGCAGCCATTTTGTATGGGTGCAGCAAAGCAAAACAGCAAAAGCAAGGCAAAAAGCAAAAAAGATCGGCAGTCAAGCGAGGATTAAGATACGAGAAAGACGCTCATTCAATAAGCGATATAGTGATGGATTTTGCGCGTGTTATTGAATCATGCAGTTTGTACTGGTTGCGTCCAGTTATATTTGTAACTGTGTTATACGTGTTTGTATAGTTCTAATAAACTCTATAGTAATTCCAATGGCATTTTAATTCGAGTCCCACGCTCGTAACATTATTATTATACATAGTAATATGTAGATGGAGGTATTATTGTACTACTTACAATATGTAAATACACATATCACGAGTGCAGTCTCCTCAGCCGGACAGCTATATTATTATAATGGTCAATTATATAAACAACCCGAGTTATGTGAAACAATTTACAAGATAACATCTTGAGCCTTTGTTTCTAGAAATCTAGATATACCGGGTTAAACCTTACTTTTGCAGTTCTGGACGTTTGTTATTAGATTATTCATAGATTTTTCGTTTGTTGCGAAGTTAGCGAACAGGCAGACGGCTCATGGAAAGTGGTTACCGCCGCCTTACAGACGTTTACAACGCCAATGACGAAGTCAATGCCTTGCCAGCCTTAGGGATGGGTGGATGAAATAGAGGGCTCAATCAGGAGGAATGGGAACACCTTGTAAATTCTAAATTGTAAAGTGAAACACTCACATCGTGTCAGTGCTGTCACCGCAATATATGGAACACAATATTAAGAAAACCACTTTTAATTTAATAAATAACTGAAGTAGGAAACATAAGTTTGGGATTCTATTTTATTTAAATGTCTTGAAAAAACTGCATGGATGGTAGTATTAAATTTTTGTTGCAGATTTAGTAACTACTTCTTCCGTAAAAGTATAACAAACAAAAAGATAAATATATTTTTATTCCGGAAACTATCCCATTTTTCGGGGTATCCTATGTTCATTTTCGGCATCGAATATATATATATATATATCGCCCAAATGCACCAAAATGGCAAATCACAAAAAAGTGTCGTTACAACTTTTTTGGTCTTAAAATTTTCCGTCTAGCCCCCTTTCGCCATTCGTACCGCGCGATAAGGAACTTCGTTCCAATAACTTTATTTGCCTAAATCAAATCCTAATGGTGTGTGAAGCCCCGTGGGGACGATTAAGTTACTCTACCCTTGCTTCTTCTACGCTCCTTTGCCTTCTCCCGGCCATCGCATCGCGTCCGCAGAAGGGATGGGATGTGTTATAAGGAATAGGGGGACGGGAGGGGGTTAAGTGGACCATCAGAACTCCCCCATAGGCAGATAGATTCTAGGGCATATGTCCATCAAGATGGCTACCTGGTCTAGAGTAGGCTGCCATAAAATGCCGTTGCCTGGTTCCCGGTTCCCGTCCACCCTTCGAGGGCGGCAATACATCGGTAACACCTTAAATGTTGCAAATGTCTATATGCGACGTTAATCCACTTTCCACCAGGTGGGTCGTCAGCCTGTATTTTGTATTCCAGCAATAATGCAAATCTTGCATTTAAGATTCTCCACAAAAATCCCTCTAAAATCTGAATATTTCATATAGACATTATTTTAGAGATCCTGCGCTGCGCGAGAGTTCGTTGACCCATTTATGGTCGGCCATCTTAACGTCACTTGCGTGTGCGCCGTTTCGCGCACTTGCGAATGTCATACGCGGATTTAGGAGTTAAATGGTCAATTTTATTGATATTGTTACGAGTCGCGAGACTCGAATTAAAATGCCGTTGGAGTTATGATAGAGTTTATTAGAATTATACAAACACATATAACACAGATACAAATATAAGCGAACACAACAAATTCAAACCTAATGCAGAAGGTCGTAATTCAATCAAACGCGCAAAGTCCGTCACTATTAGATCTCCGATTGTACACACGTCACGCCTTGATCGTGGTTCTCGTTTGACCGCTCCCCTCCCTCAATCAGGCAATGCAATGTGCCCGTATGGTAGTCGACTTATTCCAAAAGACCTGGCTAATGAGTCGCCATAAACGAGTACAATAATAAGTAAACAAAAGAAGACGATCAGAAAATAATTACAATTAGTTAAAATGTCGACAGGTAACAAAGTGTGTTTTTTACAGATATGCAGGTGGATATTGTTTTTGTCGGAACCTGAGTTGTAACAATATGAAGCGTGTTACAAGTGTAAGTGAGATGCAAATATTGATGTTGGGGGATTACCATCAACTGAACCGTCTGTGCCTTTGCAGATAAAGGCGCAGACGGTTCAGTTGATAGAGAATGAGAGATGATTGAAAAGCAAACGTAAAAAATAAACAAATAAAATTGGCACTAAAACGCACATTGCATACCCTCAAGTTAAGCAAATTACGTTTGTTTTGGATGTGTGGCGCAATACAAACCGCCCCTCGCATAGAGTACGACATCGCCCGGGGCTTGTCTCCCCCCGACAGTGGAAGAGACTTGAGCCACCGCCTGCCAGGGCCTGCGAAATAGCCAGACCATTTACTTGTGGCCCTTGCATAAGGGCAAAATACGGAACATCTAGGGGTTTAATGGGTAACAACAACGGTGATAGAACTTCGTTCTTGCGGTGTTAGGTGGTAGGGTGTCACCCCGCGTGGCGAATCACACACTCCCCACCGCGCTTCCCCCGCAGTGGACAGTCTGTAATCAAACGTATTGCCCCTCGTAAAAAAAGTGTGAGCCGTGGGCTTGTGTAACTAAGACTAGGTAGGTCTTTTTTTCTTTTATTTTTCCTTCCACCCATTTTAATATTATATATTTTTTTACTCTAAGTGCTCGCATCGCGGTCGAGATGCGAGCACTGCAAAAAATCTGCAGAGTGACGCTCGCGGACCGCGTTCGTAATACCGAAGTAAGAAAGAGAGTTGGTCTGAAAGAGAGTGTCGGGATGAAGGTAAGGAAAGGAATGCTCCGGTGGTTCCGGCATGTGGAACGAATGTATGATGAAAGAATGACTAAACAGATATACAATGCAAAAGTGGATGGATGCAGAAGTCGCGGAAGGCTACGACACATCTTCAATGATCAAATTGATCGTGTACTAGCAGAAGGTGATGTCAGGAGCCTTAAGAACAGACGAGCGTGCATGACAAGAACTATGAATGTCAAAGAAGCAAGTGAGGTGTGTAAGAATAAGCCTGAATGGCGCTCTGTTGTTCGTGCCTACCCCGCAAGGGACCTGGCGTGAAGTTATGTATATGTATGTATGTATATTTTTTTAGAACTAGGCATGTTTGCTGAAGAGTTTCTTGCGCCGCTTCTTCACTTCAAGCCACAAAATGTTGTGAAGCGGTGGTAAATTAGATTAGGATCGCATAGAGTAAATAATAACCATAAACAAAATTAAAACTAAATAATTAAAATGAACAAGTTGGCGGAAGGCTAAATAAAACATTAACAACACTCGTTGGACAAATGTTATCTTTGTCGTCCGTGACCACGGCCAATGAAAAGCGGCCGAAACGTCGGATAAACCAAAATCAAATATTTTTATATTTTTTTTATAATAATAATAATTTATTTTTAACAGCAAAAACCAGATACAGTGACATATAATTACAAGTTGATATAAATCTAACTAGTTGCCGCGCTTAAATCCGTTAAAACGTAGTTTTATTATGTATACAAGTCGCGAAAACTTAAGAAAATATTAAGACTATAGGTAACCTAGGCTCAAAAGATCATAGGTAGAAAACAATATAAGTTTTCTTCATTGTATCTACTTTATAATTTACTAGTTATTCAATGTGTAAGCTATATTACTGTAAAGTTTCATCAAAAACCATTCATTAGTTTTGCGGGAAAAAGTAACAAACATACATCCATGCATTCTTACAAACTTTTGCGTCTATAATATTTATAGAGATGTATATTTTGATGTAAATAAATGTTTGTTTTTGACACTCCATAATTCTTTTTTTATTCCGAGGCAAAGAATAAACATGTCACCAGAGAATCAAATAGACGTTTTTCCGCGTGATTCTAATACGGGTGTTTTTAATTGCATCGAGGATTGTACCACTTTTGTTACACTTTCTGGTCCTGTAGACATGTTAAGTGGTATTAGTGCCAAACGAATATAATAGAAAATGTATTTGCATGATATATCTTTACGCTGAGTACTAAGTATTTCGTTCTCATATTATATTTTCGTTCTGTTCTGTATGTTTAGCGCTAATTTCACTTGTCTACAGTGTCTGATATTGCAAATTACAATAGGGAAGATCAGGATCTTTAGGCGGGGGTGCAAGGGGCGGGTGGCACCCAGGGTCAAGGGACTTAAGGGGCGCAATCCGATTGACTTCAATAAAAAAAACATGAAAGAAGATCTGCCTAAGGACAATTGAATGATCTACACTAATGTGCAATGCCATATAGAGTTCATCTTACTCTCGCATATTTTTTTTAAACAAACCCAGTAGTTCTCGAGAAAAATGTGTGTCACATACTGACAGACGGACGGGCTGATTTTACAATAGTCCATTTTTACCAAACAGCTAGGATCCTTAAAAATGAAGGCCATGTTTACAGGCATCCACTTTCCACTAGGTGATCCATCTGTCTATCTGTTTTACAATAAAAAAGTTTCGGAGTGTCTCGGCTAACATGCAATTTTTTTTAAACCGTCCAAGAACACAGAAAGAATACAATTTCCTGCGGCCGGGCGGCAAGTCGTAAGAGGCGACAAAACAACATACAATCAGGGTGTAGGGTATTTGGCCGACTGGAAGCCTGCAACTCTTGGTCTAAAGTATGCCGCCATAACAACCTTGAGAGGTGTTCCGGCATTAGTGACCAGGTTCCAGTAGTTCCTTAGAGTGCGGCAGCACATTTGTAACCCGTCTGCTGAACTCTTGCAACAAAAAATTAATCGTTTTTAACGGTACGGCTGTCAATAGATTCCTATACATTATACCAACCGTATTAAATTTAATATTTAGATAGTCAAGAAAAGAAATAAGCTTCTAAATCCTTGATTAAATGTTTATGTAACTCTGTAGACTACCTCCATTCTTAAAAGAGTTTGTTTACGGTGTACATAATTCCATATACAAACATACAAAGGTTATACTAATCTTAGAGTAAATCTCTGCGCCTGCGCAACCAAATACTGTGATCCTTGAAATTAATATCATTTGTAAGTAATCTCTTTTATCACTTATATTAATGCTCAGCTTAAAATCAACAATTAAGTGAAAATTGTTCTTTTATAAAATAAAAAAGGCAATTATACTAGTAGTACCGACGATAAAAACTTCGTTTAAAAAAACCGACTTCAAAAACTAGAAAACTAAAATGTATAAAATAACTTATTTCTAAAGCTATTATTATTAATATATATTATGTAAAACATCTTAAAGTCGGTGCTTAGTAATTTTCAAAATATAGTAATTGTTATGTTTTACTTTGCACCGATTTCAAGATGTTTGTAACAAAAAATGTTCGTAAATGAAAACTACTGGGCCAAACTATGTCAAATTTTTAGGGGACCACATGGCAGCTATTCCGCGTCGAACAATAAAGAATCACCTATATCGAATCATAAATCTCAGAGTAATCGGTGTACATATGGAACGGAGTGAAAATTATTTCCATGAAAAATGTTCATAAAATGAAAACTACTGGGCCAAACTATGTAAAATTTTCAGGGGACCTATTGGAAGCTATTCCGCGTCGAACAAAAAAGAATCACGTAAATCGGATCATAAATCACGGAGTAATCGGCGAACATACATAAAAAAAGGAACAAAAAAAAAAAGATCCCGACGAATTGAGAACCTCCTCGTTTTTTCGAAGTCGGTTAAAAACTCGTTCGCGTTGCCATGACAACTTGATAACGTGTTCATTAGTGGATTCAATGGCGGTACAAACAACAAAACACTACCACATCCCGAAATTTTTTTGGGATAGGTGTATGCCAAATGAGGACGCGGTATAAGCGTCTATAACAAACCACGGCCTTAACCTCCTGACGCCCGGGTTGTTCAACATACAGTAAACGCCCAAAGCCCTTAAAAAAGGTTTCAATGGCGAAACCCCAAGACTTTGAACTTTAAATTTTTTATCTTACAGTAATCGCACAAGTATGATATTTTTTTCCTTGCATCAGGTGAATGAGGAGAAGCAAAAAAAGGATAAAAAATAGATTACCTTTTGGTAGGCCTTTGGGTCAAAAGCACTTGACTACAAACAAGCAACTTTACCACATATTCTTTTTAACTACCTTCAAAAATATTAGAATAAAATTTAACTTTAAAACCAATTTAATAAAAAATAATCCTTTAAAATTAAGAGAAAAAATTATTTTATTATTATTTATTTAAAACATTCGAAACAATCATGATAGTCCTTATTTAACCAAAGGTCTATTAAAAGATCTTAAAGTTTGAATTATGATCATTTTCACTATATCTCAGATCCATATAAAGTTTTCTTTTGTGTTTTTTAGCACTGGTGCTTGGTCATACACAAGCAAAAACCTCGAACATACGCTCGGAGACATCACATTTTAAAAAGGTGGTAACTTAAAATTACTAACAATGGTTAAAGTTGGGGTACTTAGAATAGTACCCTGGGCATTCATTTGACGAAATTGGATTTAGTGTTGGGCTATAATCACTATTTCATTGAAGTAATTTTTAAGCCTTAAGAACAGACGAGCGTGCATGACAAGAACTATGAATATCAAAGAAGCAAGTGAGGTGTGGAAGAATAAGCCTAAATGGCGCTCTGTCGTTCGTGCCTACCCCGCAAGGGACCTGGCGCGAAGTTATGTATGTACTTTTTTAAGGACCGTGGGCGCTAGGAGGTTAAGATAATTGTCAGGTATATTTTATTTCGGAAATAAATTCAAATTCAATTCAAATTCAAAAGTTTTTATTCAAAATAAGTTCCACTGGAGAGCACTTTTTGAAGGTCATACATATAGGTTAAAATTTAATTTTACTTCCTAGTCTATGTACACCGCTTCGCAACGTGTTATTGCTGTTAAGGAGAAGAAGCGGCATGAAACTCCCCAGCAACACGTCTAGCTAAAAATTGTTTTTCTTTATATTTGTTGTTCTGTTTTTTACATTTAAGTACTTTTTTTTTAAAGATTTTATACAGAATTATGTTACAGAATAACTTTTGAAGAATTAATGGAGTTGTAGCAAACAGTGCATATTCAATAAGACATAAGCGCAATAAAAGGATAGAAAATAATTATAGTTATAAATGTAAAGACGTAACGTATTTTTTTTTGCAACATAGACCATATATTCCTTAGAAGTACGGCAAGATAAAAACGTTATACTCGTACAAAACACAGTATAAGAGGTTGGAGCGAGCTGTTATGTAAATGAACTTTTGTCATTTAAATATTCTTCAATAGTGTAGTATCCCTTTTTAAGCAAGATACTTTTTATTTTGATTTTGAATTTAGTGAAGGACAGATCTAACATTTCACTCGGAATCTTATTGAAGAAGCGTATACAAACCCCCAACAAAGAAGACAATACTTTTTGTAATCTAAAAGATGACAATATCAGTTTACACGTATGCCAAGTAAGAATTTATGCGATCAAATTCACAGGGAATTTCTAGTTAGGGCCATCTATATTATGTGACGTGTAATTACGTGACTTAATAAGGGGGGATGGGGTCGACGAAATGTGACAAGAGGTGGGAATGGGGAGTGGAAATCATGAAGCGAGTGTTGAATCCCGGTTGCGTTCGGAGCGTTCACTCCGACGCCTAGGGTCCGCTTTCCTACTCTTTCTACTCCGCTTCGCGCGGTCTTCAGCATCCCCCGTTTTAAGACCATTGGTACGCATGTCATCCTTCACAACGTCAACGTTTCTTAAATCTCCCCCTTCGACCGGGAATTGGTGGAGGCAGAATGGCTAGACATTGGTTTCCCACATTATTAACTTAGAGTTTTTCTGGTATGTCACGGATATGAAGACTGTCGCGGATGCGGGAGTTCCTGACACGGCACTTCCGCGCCACTCCACACATCCATCGCAGCATATGTTAGCTAGTTAAAAATAATGAAATTCGTGCGATGTAGTTTTTAGGGGGCCCCTTATTAAAAATTTCCTTTGATTATTGCCAGTTCTAACTGTCGGAGCTAAAGCAATTGAGATGGCCTCATACTAAACGAGCCACTTAAGAGAATCGATCTAAAAATAAATAAATCAAAATATGAATTTTGTCAATAGGCATTTTTATTATTATGGATACTTGCCGAAACCCGTTTCATTATAGCTTCATCAGATCGAGTTGTTTATTACCCTTCGCTATATTATATTGTTTATAGGGGTGTGCGAATAATTCGAAATAACGAATTATTCGTTCCGAATCGAATATTTCGATAATTCGTATTTTTCGACACTTCCAGAATAATTCGATAAAAATCGAATAATTTCGATGTTTTTTCGAATTATACGCAATTTTTATTTGGTATTTTAAAACTTTGCATATGTAACCTTTTTCTTATGGATTTTTTTCAAACGGAAATAAGTAATTATAAAAACCAAAATGAATTGAAAAGACCTCTTGCCAATATTAATATCTAGATTTTTTATATTACTAACATAAATGAACATACATTTAAATCGAGCAATTGTTTTCTCCGGGCAATAGATTTTTAATAAAAAAATATATTATTCGTAAGTAGAATATTTTGATACATGATGTAATTGAATTCAAATTGGAAATCATAGAAAATCCAATGATTTTTCGTTAAATCGCGAATTATTCAAATTTTCTATTCGAATTTCGAAGCGTATATTAATATTCGATTCGATTCAATTCGAATGATATTTGCACACCACTATTGTTTGTTAAAATTGTTATGATCCCGTCCAACCAATTATTGTAAGAAGCAATTTTCAAAACCGCAAAAAAGGAAAAATGTTAACAAAATACATATACGTTTCTGAGATCAATGTGGACTTATAAAACAATTTTTTTTGATGGTGTTACAACAAAAATGATAACCGTCGCCAATAGACATTTGCAATACCAAAGTTGCTGCCCAGTGCTACCAAGGAACTGGAACCTGGCTACTAATGCCAGAACAAAACGTTATGAGTTAATTACCTTTGAAATTAACGGTATTTTCGAAAAACATACTGTCATACCGGTATATTTTATTACCGTTACTTGGTAACGTTCCAACCCACAGCCAGGTTGCCCGACTGGATGGCTACCACCCCTAGTCTAATGTATGTCGCCGTAACAACCTTGAGTTGTGTTCCGGCATTAGTGACCAGGTCCCAGTCTCATAAGAGAGCGGCAGCGCATTTATAGCACCTTTGGCGTTGCAAATGTCCATAGGCGATGGTATCCGCTTTCCATCAAGTGGGCCGTCTGCCTGTCTGCTGAATTCCTGGAATCAATATATATATATATATATATATATATATATATATATATATATATATATATATATATATATATATATATATATATATATATATATATATATATATATATATATATATTACATATTGGTAAGTTTTACGTAATTTCAAGCGACGTTGCCATTTTTGAAAATTAGCTTTGCTGTTCGATTAACTTTGCGAGGGACAGAAAGCGACAATGGTAACAAAATAGTTTAACGGTAAAATTACCGATAAAATAGTATTAAAGTTATATATTTTTACCGGTTAAATGGCTAGAAATAACGTTAAGTCTTATAACGATATATGTTTTTTACCGTTATCTGAAATTAGCATAAATACCGTTACCCCATTTTTATCGGTATTTCAAGCGCTGATTTAAGGTTGTTTGGCAGCATACCCTGGAAGACGGGCGGTGGCCATTTAGACGGGCTAATGATTGTTTGCCTTAGGCCTCTGACTTTTGCATCTTTTTTGCTATTGCTCATTATGGGACTCTTAATATACATAAGACAATCCTACAAACTCGTACCAGCATTCTTTTGGCATACCACTTTAAGTATCACCGTGCAGAGCACTTGGCCAGCCTCTTCATCTCCATCTGTAGACGGGGAGCCCACGTCAGTCAGAGCTGCGGCGTAGGAGACAGCTTGTTTCCGTGAACCGGGCTATGATGACAGGCGGAGCACGGAGTCCTACACTACCGTACTGTCTTGTCACCGAGGTGTGGGGTGTCTGCAAAATTTACCGCTGAACTAATCACAGACCAGAAATAAGCAATCTCAGTATAAGAGGAAACTATTGACAGCAATGCATATCTAAAAATAACAGTAGTCCCACGCATTCGCGATGCGTAATTGGTAGTGATAATTGCAGCGGACACGTAACCGGGTATTATTAGATTTGGTTCATTCCTGTTGGGACTCCATGACGCTGGGAAGTACGGGATCTCGGGAGAATTGGTTCGAATTAATTTGTTGTTTTATGGGCGAGTATTAATTAGAGATGCGAGGATGTTCCACATTCGTATATTCATCATATATGTTTCGATGTATCTTTGGATAACTAATTCCCGGCACAACATTTTCCAAGTATGAGGTATTCCAGTAGAGCGACAATAAGCAATATTATCGATAAGTTGACAAATTTTGCCAACCGCTCATTTCGCGGTTCGCAATTTTGCTTTGGCGTAGTTCTGTTGTTAAAGCTGTTGCTGTCTTCGCAACGCAGCGCGTAGAACGCAGACGAGCAACGCCTTATCAAAAAGAACCGCCCTAAAATCTCCTACAGCTACATATCGACGGGTGCAAAGTAAAAAGAGATATCTGCAAAATAGCTACTTTACAGGAGAGCGAAAAGATGGTCGTATTAACTTCGTAGTATTTGAAAGAACATACGTAGCTGGCTTTTACTACGTACGATAATTTATTGAAATAATGTGATATATGCAAAACAAATAATGTCATATTGTAAAGAATTGTTTCACTAAAACGATTGTACAATAAACTAAAAATCATCATTTTGTAGATAACTTTATTTGCACCCGTCGATATATGACTCATCAGGACGGCTGTATTGCGCTCCTTGCAAAAGAAGTTTTAAAAGTACTTTTAGCCGGACTTGGCAAGGTTTGCCGTCACGGTTTTTTTAAAGCATTTCGTACACTACCGGGTCCTTTACTAGGGATTAGACCAAAGCGATGAGAGGTGAGACTCGACTACTCATTACTCCACTAAAACCACCTCCCATGTGCCCCGCGCTATGGCAGGAAGAGCGTGAGACTTAGAACGTAGTTACGCCCACGTTGATCTTAGCGCATCAGTGCTTGAGAATGCTCCGGGAAGCGCCGTTGACGGATGCGTCAAGGAGGACTATACTAGCCGATTTTGCATAAGTACAATTCCTCGGCACATCTCTACTGTTCGATATGTAAATGACGTTGAAGATTTTATTCAATGAATTTGAGACTAATTCCTTTAATTGAAGGAATAAAAACGTCTTCAAGTCTTAAGTCCATAAGCTTAATTAATACAAATTCTAATAATTCTTTGGTCACGTGTTTCGAAACGTGCAGAGCGATTAAATTTCCTACCACACTCAGAGTTCTTCTTCTAAATACATGTTATTAGTAAAAAAGGCCCTAGTAGCTTTGTGGCTAGCGCACGCAACTTAAATTCAAAGTGCGCCGGTACGAATTTGACCTGACCGGGAAGCATGCACCACTTAGGCAGTTTTCTGATCTAATATGCTTATTGTCACAATTACCACGTGCTAACGGTGAAGGAAAACATCGTGATGAAACCGGCACATCTGAATCCGCATTGGACGAGCGTGGCGTCCGTTCCCCTATAAAGGCGAGACCCGATAACAAATGAATGAATGATATGGAAAAAGAGCTCATTAGGACTCTCGGTAATTTGTGGCTGATTTAAATAAAAGATATGTGTTTTCACCAATAAGACGATGATGATGAAGTGGACTCATCATGATAATGATGTTGAGTCATCATGATGATGAGTCAATACTGCAGAAATTTTTCCATGAAAACATTGTCCTCGATTTGTCAGATATCTACATCAAGAATTAGTGTTCTTTGACTTATTTAGATGAAAATTACAATCTCAATATTGCTGCTGAATTTTGCATCTTAAAATATTATCAATGGCCTCCTTTCTTTGTTAAATCTGAAGACATACTTCAGAATTCGTCAAAATATTATTAAGTAGATAAGATATCTAATTACTCGGTAAGACAAAGACATAAGAAACGAAAAGAATAATACAATTATCATTATAATAATGACGAGACGTACTCAAAGTTTATACTGCAACATCTTATATATTCAAACAATAACGATCTCTCCACGTCCTCGCGTGGGACGCCAGGAGACATAGCCCCCCCACAGGATAGACTAGGCGTGGTGCTGGGAAGTTTATTTCGCCGTTTCTTCTCTCCCAGCCATAACACGTTGCGAAACGGCAGTAAGATAGCGTAGGCCGCCGCGAACCGCCGATCCCGGTCCGCCGGGATCCTTCTTCTCGGGCTTTGTATTACCCGTCGCCCGTTCTAAATTAGCTCATTGTGTCGCCCATTGGCGGGCATCATCAGATTCATCTCCCTCTCATGGCAACAGTCCTGCCGAGGTAAAACTCCCTAGGGAGCTCCCTCAAGCAAGTTGCCCCCGGGCTCGAGCGCCTTTGCCCTGCGAAGGCGCTCGCCCCAAAAACCCCGGTAAAGTTGTGAGGTCTTCGGACCAACAACATAAAGTCAAGTCAAATAAAAAAAATAAAAAAAACATGTTATATATATAAAAATCTTGTCTCACGATGTATATTGCCAATAAACTCCAAAACTACTGAACCGATTTCAATCAAATTTGCACACTGTGTGCAGTTTGATCCAACTTAAAAGATAGGATAGCTTACATCTCAATGGACCCTGTAGATGGCGCTGCAATCGGGTTCTAAATTTTATTTCTTCAGGGCAGGACAACGTCTGCCGGGACAGCTAGTATCTCCATAAATTTCTTACATGTTTGGCAAGATAAAAACGTTATGCATACGACAGTAAGAGGCTGGAGCGAGATGCTATGTCAAAGAAAGAAAAAAAATAATTGAGAAAAATAGCGACGCAGTTATACTCTTTACACATTATTATGTCAATGAAGTTTTTTGTTAAATATTCTTCAATAGTGTAATATCCGTTTTTAAGCAAGATACTTGTTCATTTGGTTTAGTTTAATGAATTTGCGTGTTCCAACAGCACCAATGTCTCGAAGGGAGGAATAATTTACGAAGGGGATTTCCCTTGTCGCAACCAGTTAGTGAATATGAAAATTCGTATTTAAGGGCTTCGTAAGAAATGAAGAAATTGCTGTTTTAGCGTCAGAGTAGTGAAAAATAAAAGAGGTCGAAGTCGCGTGTAATAAATAATAGTATGAGATAATCGAGTGGATTTCTAGTTAACAGGAAGGATTACCTTGTTTTCGAGTATTTTCGATTGTTGTACAAGGTGATCATTATCAGTACATGTGTCTTTGATTTTTGGACATGAGACGAGTGATTTTAAATTATCGTATAGATATTTTCGACAAAAATTAACGGGTAATATCAGCATGTCAGGGTAGATAAGTGGCTTAGGTGGTAGTTCGTTACAAACGCTATAAGCTGCGTACGGCGTGACGCTGTACATAACCGACGGAATTGTTATGAAAATATAGTATAATGGTCTCTCTCCCAGACGCCTGTCGCGGCGTATATACGCTCGTCATTCTAAAGTCAATTAATTTGTCAAACGAATCCAATACCAATATCTGAGCACAATCTTTTGTTAAAGCTTTGTCATGTGATGCTGGGGTTTCATCTGCGTTAGTGTTAAAGACAGTATTTGTCAACTATAACGTCACGACTACATTAAGCAATTTAGTACGATGGCAACATGTAGCACGCTGTTGTTGAGATACGGCCACACAATCCAATGCAATATGGTATGGTATTACTGCACGGAGAAGGAAGGAAATTGAAATGATTGCGGCTCGCTTTAACCCCCAAACTCTTTCTCTCTCTACACGTAGAAATGACATAGAAAGAAAAGAAAAAAAGTCAAATAAGTGCTAGATTTTAAAATGTTTGCACCTGGGATTTACAGACGTGTATTATCGGATTATTTTTTAATAGGTTAAACTCTTATCTGCGTAACTGTTACTTTAAATAATGACATAGGCAGCTTCCAATTTATTATCTTTTTCAAACAATGTAGAGATTATCCGATAGGTATGGCAAACAAAGACAGGTTCCAAGGTTATGGTGACTTTCAGTGTTAATTACTTTCTTAAGAATTGTTCGCCGAAAAGAGAATTGCAGATTTCTATGCGATTAGGAGGGCAGACATAGCGGGGCTCTGGGCTCGCCTCCGTGCCTCGGGCAATGAGATTCTCCGCATGTTCTCAGATTGCATTGACAACCCCATTTTTAGGAGCTGGCTTCCTGTGCACCGGGACTTAAGGTATAACGTATGACTAGAATTTGAATTAGAAATGACATACTATTTAATTATTATTATTATTATTTATTTTATTTTTAATTTAATTTATTTTAATTGTAAGATTTTATGTTTGTGAATTGATATGGGTTATCTAATGCCTGAAATAAAGAATTATTATTATTATTATTATAGCGTATTCGTAGCGGATCAGACAGGGGAATAATGTAAAGTGGATATGATAAGGAGAAGGGCAAGTAGGCTATAGTATCCCACTCATCTAACCGGATAACAGTTTCGTCACAGGGTCCACCTGCATCTGGGGATGCGGTGGAACTAAATCTCTGTTAGTGAAGTGAGTTTACCCTGGTTCACGGAGTACTCTCAGGCTTTGGTGCGCGGATAAGCATGGGCGTAACTACGCTCTAAGTCTCATGCTCTTCCTAACACAAGCGAGGGCGCCTGGGAGGCAGGTTCATGTTTAGTGGTGTATTTGGGAACGACTGTACCAGAAACCCACATAAGCCTTGCAACGCTTAATCTCGCCATGTAAGGTCTAACCCCAACATAGGTATTGTACGAAATGTATCCCCCTGCTTCAACAAAAAAAGGCTAAGCGTTTCGCGCCGATTCTGTGCGAGCGTAGTATCGCACTGATCGAACAGGCTCTAAGAGCTGTAACCAATATAATTATCCCAGAATGGCTCCATCACGTCAAAAACCTTGCTGTATTGTCCAAAAATTACAAATCACCTTGTGGATATAGACTTTATAAACATATTTTTTTCTTATTTACATTTATAGCGCCTGCAAAAAATATTACTGCAATTTGGATAATCGGTGTCTTCATTAAAATAATCAAGCTCCAACAGATTATTATAAGAAAACTAGTGGTCGCCCGTGGTCGAAATTCGACCATAATAATTAATGTCACAGGCTTCTTATAATCACAGATTTCGCCAAGGCTATACTTTTAATTTGACTTGAACAATAAACAGAAGAGTATATATGCGTGTGTGTGAAATACATGGTAGTGTGTGTAATGTTCTTTATATTCATTTAATGTATTTTATATGCATAATTATATTGAGAATGCATGCACCACTTAGTCAGTTTTCTGATCTCATATGCATATTGTTACAATCACCACGTGCTAATAACGGTGAAGGAAAACAACCGATGTGTCAAAGCTGCCAAGCCGCCTTCGACAAGCCCTGGTGGGTATACTGTTCATTCTCCCTATAATGGGAGGCCCGAACCCAGCAGTGGGACATTTATGGGCTGATATAATAATAATCTTGAAACGCTCTCGCTTGGTACCTGGGTGAAGGGTCGGATGCAGAAGGCAGCCCTGATGGACACGACCCGTATCGTGAGGAGGTTCCTGTCTCTGGAACCTTAACCACCGGTAGCTTGGACCCTAGGCCCTGCTGCCGGTGGACATCGGTTTTTTACTTTTTTTTTGAAATATATGTTTTTTTATGTATCTATAAAGAAAAATGTAAATAATTGAAAACATATGAATATGTGAATAATAATAATTTATGTATTTCAGACACAACGATCTATAAAAAAAGAACATATTTTACAATTTCAAATTACATTAAAAATATAGATACAAATTAACAAAATTAAAATTGAAAATTGTCAATTGATATATATACACACATATATATATATATATATATATATATATATATATTTAATTTGAAAAAATATAAAAAGAATTCTGAACTCTTTCTCTGTATAAACTATAAGTGTGCGAAATTTCATACTCCTCCGTCCGCGCAATTTTCGTAAAAAGGGTACACAGTTTTTGCTGCGTTTTTGCTTCACGTATTAATATACAATAGATTATGAAACTAATTGATACCTATGTATATATCATCATCCTAAATGGACCACATATTAGCAGATAAATCTTTGAGTTTGTAGATGCAAAGTGAATGATGTAAATTTCTTACAAGTCCACTCTCGTTTCCAGATGTATGGTCGCTATCAACGCGACCTCAGCGAAGCAGCGAGAGAGGAAGCGCGAAGACTCAGAAGACTACGAAAGAAGCGACGGAAAGATGACAAGTTGCGGCAGAAGGAGTTGGAAGCCAGCGGGAAACCGCGACCCAGAGGAAAATTCTTTAAAGTTTTAGGTGAGTTATTTTGATTAAGGTTTCGAGATAGAAACCAAATTGTTGCGAGTTTATCGGGACTCAAATTAAAATGCTGTTACAATTACTATAGAGTTTATTAGAACTATACAAACACGTATAACATATGTCCAAACATAACCGAACACAAGTCCAAACGTAATGCAGAAGGTCGTAATTCAATAAAACGCGCAAAGTCCGTCACTATTAGACTGCCGATTGTAGTACAATACATCTAGCTTTGATCGTGGTTCTCGCTCGACTGCCCCCCTCCCTCAATCAGGCCATCGTTTTATACTGCACAAACGCAATATGCCCGGCAACGTGGACCGATTGATTTAGAACCAGCTTGTACTTTAAAATTCGTAACACCTGACTAATGACTGCCATAAAAGCTTAAAATACATAATAGGCTGTTTCCTAATCACAAATTTTAAACACGAAGTAAACAAAATAAGTCAAATGCCGAAAGGTAAGAAAATGTTTTTACAGTTATGCAGGTGTGATTTTGTTTTTTTCGGCGTTTATGTCGTAACAATACATTCAATAAGTATTTCATATAATTCCTTATTTCGTTTTATAACTTATTCACCTATGTTATTGGAATGTTGATTGTAAATGAACAATGATATGAAGTCTGTGACAGGATACGTGTGGAGGCATACGTTCGCGAGGCTCGGCGAGGACTGGATCTTCCTGGCGCTGCTCGGCATCATCATGGCCGTGCTCAACTTCGCGATGGACAGGGGGATAGCCATATGTAATAATGGTAAGTTGTCCATTTTTGTATGGTTTAGTCTTAGACCATTAATAGAAGGCGGCGTTTCGGACTCTATGATTGAGGCCGGCTATGCGTTATGAATCCGCAGAAACGTTATACAAGTTTGCTCCGTCTATACAATTATTTTTTTATTTATTTTATTGCAGAGGTTCCGAAAACAGGCAGACGGCCCACTTGATGGAAAGCGGTTACCATCGCCTATGGACATTTGCAACACCAAAGGTGCTACAAATGCGCTGCTGCTCTCTTAAGGGAGACTGAAACCTGGTCACTAATGCCGCAACACAAGTCAATGTTGTTATAGCAGCATACACTAGACGGCAGTCTGGCGAATGCCCTACCACCTGGTTGTGGGTTGTTTTGTCGCCTCTTACGACAGGCCGCCCGGCCGCAGGAAATTGTATTCGTTTTCCTTTCTTGCACGGATAAAGACACATTCATTAATAGTCTAGGGCTTAGCATTAGCATTAGATGTCAACAGAAATAAACTCAATAGAGAATTTTATTGGCGAAAATCAATAAGCTGAAATCAGATATTATAATATGCCTGAAAAAATTATCTAGTTAAAAAATAAATATTATAAATAGTGACTAGTTATTATTTGATAAAATTTAAACATGAAAAATAATACATTCTTGTTTACAGACTGAAAATTATCGCCAATTTAGGTATTTAGAGACAAAATACGACATCTCTTTATTCTCGAGATTTCGAATCTGTTCAAAATCTCGAAAAGAAAATAGTTATTTTGTCATGACGAAGACGTTATTTACATGAAATAAATTGTCGGATTGATCAATGTATCTTATTATATTAGTATCTTTTTACAATAATATCTACAATATCTATAATTTTTACAATAATTTAAATTCTTTTAAAACTTGAAATTTATGTTTATAACATATATACAAAATAATTACACCGGTCCATAAAAAATGTAAAACGACTAACACTTTTTATTTTTTGTGGTCCAGTGTTATATTGTACTTTGTTTTCATGCTTTCCATTTAGATTAAGGTAAGTAAAACACGAAATAAACGTATTCTGCTATTAGAACTTTCGATGCCATTTGTTCGCGTAAATTTTAGAACCATACCCCATTATGAAAAGTATGAATTTATAATATATAAATTTCTTAATTATTATTTATTTAATTCGTTTGGGAAACATTCAATAATTGAAATTCTTAAATATAAAACACTTATTCAATACATGTATCAACCAAGTTTCCACTTAAAAATAAATATATATAATAAAAATTGGCTCAAACAGTTAATTACAACAAAATATATAACAATAACACGAAAATTACATAAAATGTCTATTAAATTTAAATGAGGCCAATATTGAACAAAAATAAACTAACAATTTCACCACAATAGTTACTTATAAAACAAAGATAAAAAAGGAATTTATATAAAAAAGTTTAAGTCACTGTTCTAAAAAGATTAATTCATTTTATTATCATTAGTCCACTATCTTAATTTTCTAAAAAAATTGATATTATACAAAAAACGGTCTAATTACAAATAATAATATTTTCTAGAAAACCTATGTAAGGTTGATTTTACTTGCAATATGAAAGTTTCTAGTCTGACGTATATGCAAGAATAGAAATCAGTGTTGCAAGAATTAAGTATATTATAATATAAAACAATAATCCTTTGTTTTTCAGCTCGCATGTGGATGTATAGTGATTTGGCCACATCCACTTTTAGCCAGTACGTGGCATGGGTTTCCCTGCCCATTTGCTTGATACTCTTCGCAGCTGGATTTGTACACATAGTCGCCGCACAAAGTATAGGTAAATATAGTTACAATGACGTTATTTCTATAGTAGAATTATTTTCTCCGTGCAGTCTGGGTCATAAATAATCGGAGCGGTGAAGCGAGTATTTCGCTCTCTTTCACTCACGGGCCTTATGGGCAGGCATAGTGATACGCATTATTGTTGTCGATAAGCGTTATCGAAAGTGTATTTAGTTTTGTCATGTTGTCGATTAGTGATATAAATGAAAGAAAAAAATAGATAAAACAACGTATTTATTAAAATAATAATTTAATAAATTTAAAATAAATTATTAATGAGGTATCTATGTATTAAAAAACTATAAGTACAAATGTTTAGAATGTAACAAGTTATATTAAAAATAAAAATACTTATATCTAAGTTTAAAATTAACAGCAAAAAAGATAATGATTTTTATATGAATGATATTTTTTCTTTGATAAGAATGAGTTATTATCGATAATGGCGTTGCGCCCGCGCAACATGCTCACCGCCTTAGCCGGGCTTAGGCCGAGCTTTGATATATGACCCAAACTGCACGGAGAAAATAATTCTGCTATAGATATACAAGAGGGATGAAAGTCACGTTACAGAAAGAATGTTAAACTTCAAGATGGATGGATTGTGTGAAGGATGATAAGATGATATGTGGTGTGACAGATGTATGTCAGAGTAGAAGAGTGTGGAAGGAAAAGACATATTGTGCCGAACCCAAATAATTGGGATGTGGTGAAAGTAAAGAGAGAGGTTATGTTACAATTTTTTTTATATAGGCGCTGGAGACGCAATCAGCAAGTACTATTTTTCCTCCTGGGAATCTCGCGGGGATTCTCCAGGAGCAGTTTAGAGTTTTTAGGGCTCGTAAAAATTTGCTTACTCCGACACCATTTTCTCTAAATCAATAGCTTACTAATTCTACTTCCTTTTTAAATGCTGCAATACTTTGTATCATTGGAATCCCGCGGAAATTTTCTCCGAATTGGTTTAAAATGGTAAGTAAGCATAAAACTTAGCTTAATCGGATACGACATACAAAAAAACAATAATTAATGTTCGTTTTTAAATGCTGTGGTAATTTGTGTCCCCGGGAATCCCACGGGATTTTACTCGAGAGTGGTACAGGTGGCACAAAAATTAGCTGATTTCGATAGAATGGAATTAGAACGAATGTTAAATTTTTAAAGTTATAACTTCTTATCGGAGGGTCAACAGCTTCGTTACGTAACGCGTTACGATGCCAGTCTGTCTGGCTTCCCTTTCTCTCATGCAAGTTATCACGTCCCGAAACGCACTCATTTTTTTATTTTAAATCACGCGGTACTCAGTGTCCCGGGAATGCCGTAGAAATTTTTGCGAGAGTGTTTTGTAGAGATTATGCATAAAAATTATCTGATTCGGATATGATTAATACTAGCTTAATAGTTTATGCTGTCTTTTTAAATATTATTAGACTATTAGAACCTGGGAATCCTGAAAATCGATGACCCGCCTAAATATAGCATGAAAATTGGCCGTGATACTCTTATTACGGCAAAGATTAGTAATTTTAGTACTACATAACATTTTGCATATCTGACTAATGCTAAATCCTCTTTTTATCTTTCCCAGGAATTCCTAACTTTGAAACCACGTTTTATTAGGATTTGCTTACTACGATCGTTTGTATATTAGTTAGAATCTTTAGTAGAACACTTGTAGTTGTGTATAACTTTAGTAACATTAGTTGTCTCAGCTTTTCCGGGATTCATATATTTTCGCACAAAAAAATTCATTATTCTGCTTTTAAATATTGGCAAAGGTACTGTAATCTTTGTGACCTGTTCATCGTGAAGAAGTCGCGGGCAAATGCTAATTAAATTTATAAAATTTATATAGTTTCATTTTTATGCTATCCATACTTGATTGCCATTATTTTAGCTTTGGGTTGAATTGGGAATAACATTTATGTTGAGATAGGAAAATTTATTAAGGTTTATGGCTTGGCAGCTGGGCCTTTAGGCCAGATCTTAAATACAATATAGTTTCTTCATTTTCTTAAGCATGCGTATAGCTCAGCTGAACTGTAGGTTATCAACTGTCGCCATTCAACGGAGTTCTTGTGACAACTCGAAAGGCCACATTGGACTATACAGTTCACATTCCTCACAAAAACACATAATTACTACTCAAATCAAGTAATTTTACACATTTTTATAAAATAAAACTGCACAGCTCAACGTCTCTTTTCAGTTCCCGCCAAAAACTCTGAAAAATGTATTAAAAATTAGTCATGGGTTGAGTTGGGAATAGAAATGGTTGATTTATAATTGTTTTTGTGAAGGTTGAATTTGCGTGGGTTGAATCGGGAACAACCCTAAAAACATTGTAACAAAGAATGATAATTCAATTAGCAACATTTTACACTTCTTAATTACTATTTTTGCACATTTCAGGGTCCGGTATACCTGAAATGAAGACCATACTCCGAGGAGTACACCTTAAAGAGTACCTGACGTACAGAGCGTTGATATCCAAGGTCATCGGGTTAACAGCCACTTTGGGGTCCGGCTTGCCCCTAGGCAAAGAGGTGAGTGACACTAACTTTGATATTAACCTCTCAAGGGGCCAAATTTCATATGATTTTTGTACACAATCTGCCAGCTGCCATCAAAATTGCCGCGCCGAAACCAAGAGAATTATATCGTCTCTTTTATTCTTAATACAAACTCTATGCAGTTAGAGGGAGAAAGCATCAGTTCAATGTTCGTTTCAATTATCTGTATTTGACCACAAATTTGCGGTCCTTTCCAATGAGCCGTGTGACAGTTCGGCAACAAATTTGTAATGGTTCCGTCTTTGAGGGTTAATTTTGTTCACATTTTCTCAGGAATTAATAGTTTTATTGTTTGTAGAAGGCAAACAGTGGCCCAATTCTGCTGTTTCAATATTGCAATATTGAATAGTGCAATTTGCACTGCACTATTGCAAATTGCAATAGTGCAGTCTGGTTCATAAAATAAAGCGAGTATTTCGCTCTGTCTTCCACTCACGGGCCTTATGGGCGGGCATAGTGATGCGCATTGTTGTTGTCGATAAGCGTTATCGATAGTGTATTTAGTTTTATCATTTTGTGGGTTAGTTATAAAAATGGAAAAAAATAATTGTTACAAAAACGTATTTATTAAAATAAGAATAATAATGACTTATAATAAATTATTAATTAGGTATGTATGTTAAAAAAAACTATAAGTACAAAAGTTTAGAATGCAACAAGTTATATTAAAAATAAATATAAATACTTCTATCTAAGTTTAAAATTAACAGCCAAAAAAATAATAATGATTTTTATAAGAATGATAATCTTTCTTTGATAAGAATGAGTTTTCATCGATAATGGCGTTACGCTCGCGCAACACGCTCACCACCTTAGCCGGGCTAAGGCCGAGCTTGATTTATGACCCCAACTGCACGTACAAAATAATTCTACTATAGGCGTTGTAAAGATATTTATAGTACGATTACATTGCGATAGGGTCAAAATTTTGTATTCTACTAAATCCACAATATCTTCTCGATATCGTCTATCCGTGCAGGAACGGAGAAAAAATACAATTTCCTGCGGCCGGTCGGTCGTAATAGGCGACAAAAACAACCCATAGCTTGGTGGTATGGTATTTGTCCATCTGGACAAATACCACTACCACCCAGCCGCTACCACCTCTGGTCTAAAGTATGCTGCCGTAACAACTTTGAGTTGCGCTCCGGCATTAGTGGCCAGGTTCCAGTCTTTCTTTAGAGAACGGCGGGACATTGAAACATTTTTGGTGTTACAAATGTCCATAGGCGACGGTAACCGCTTACCGTCAGGTAGGCCATATACCTTTCTCCTGAACTCATGCAATAAAAGAAACATATATAATGTCTCTCCCATCCAAGCTTTCATTTCATCAATTTTATACATAAAAATTTATTGTACACCATTATAGAAAATTTATGAACTATTCTAATTATGTACAAAGGGCGGTCTTATCCCTAAAAAGCGATCTCTTCCAGACAACCCGTGGCAAGAATATTACTAAACAGGAGTGGCGATGGTGGTATAAGTGGCAATTTATTTACAAACTAGAGTTTACCCCCGGCTGCGCTACAGGTTATATTATATTTTTTTTTTATGTATTTGCCCACGGAAGATTCACTTCATTTTATATCGCTAATTATACCATCCCCCGTCTATCTGGAAACAACATAAATTACAAAACTTGACCAAAAAGGCTACAATGGCCAAAATGACCAAAAGGCCAAAGTGACCGACATGGCCAAAATGACGGAATAGGCAAAAACGACGAAAAGTATCCCTTGTCCACTCTCAGTATTAAATTTACATACGTACCGAATTTCAGCCAAATCGGCCTATTAGTTCTTCCGTAAAAGCATAACAAACAGAAAGACAAATATATTTTTATCCCGGAAACTATCCCATTTTTCGGGATAAAAAGTATCCTATGTTCATTCTCGGCATTGAAAACATATATATACTGAGTTTCAGCCAAATCGGTCCAGTAGTTTTTACGTGAACACGGAACAGACAGACAGAGTTACTTTCGCATTTATAATATTAATAGGGATTATAACAATTCCACTTTCAAAGCGGAACTGTAGGTTCTGTGTAGCGGAGTGTAAAGAGGTATGCAACGCATCGACTTAGCGTTGCAGACAGGTATCCATACGCGACGGTAACCACCTACCGCCAAATGAGCCGCTGCCTATAAGCAAACATTTAAAATACAAGTTTAAGTAAAACTTGATTTTGAGTCCTTAAAATTGTCGTGGAACAGGGCCCTTCGGTGCACATAGCGTCGATGGTGGCCACCCTGCTGTCGAAGCTGGTGACCACCTTCCAGGGGATATACACGAACGAGTCGCGCACCAGCGAGATGTTGGCCGCCGCGTGCGCGGTGGGCGTCGCCTCCTGCTTCGCGGCACCCGTCGGAGGTGAAAGACTCTTATCCTATAATTAATTTCAGGATAGCTATGCGGAAAACATTAGAATGCTTTTGAAACACGATAGAAAAAATAATAATAATTGAAGACATGAGTGGATGGAGGTGATAAGTCGCATAATTCCAATTCTGAGTAAATCGAGATAAAAGTTTTACTTCTATTTGAAACTGAACTGAACTTTACACCTTTTTCAACTCTTTATTTTTTTCAATATGTCTTATATCTATGGTCTAAGGTCTGTAGTCATTTGGTATCGACTTATAACTTTCATCTACGCAAAAAAAGCAAAAAACGCATCCACTCACGTCTTCAATTGGTTGACAGTATTGGATTTAAATTTAGGGTAAACGACAACTGTAATATCGCCGCGGGTCATGTTTGTTTCAATTGTTTACTGACACAAAACACAGGCCTTGTTTCTTATTTGAAAGTAGCAGCTTGTTTAAATTTTTATAGCCGCATTTTAAACTATACGAGCCCTACTTATAATAATCCCGTTAAAAAAAGGATTAGCCATCTCTTAAATAAGAGACTCTTAAGCTCTTATGGCCTTACTTAGAATCTTTTGTTAAATCTTAAGAAACTGCTAAGCAACTGATTAACGAAAATCTTACCCACAAGCTCCTCTTAAAGATAAGAGGTGGTGGTAAAGCAACTCATAAATTACTGTATAAAATAACCAATATCTCGATAGTAGTTTAAGTAACTGCTAAGAGGCAAAATGGCAAGTTTAATTTGAAACAGCCATTGATTAGGGGCTTAGGAGTCTCTTATTTAAGCGATGGTTAATCCTTTCTTAACGAGATCATTATAAGTAAGGCCCTTAATGAATGGCTGTTTCAAATGGAACTTGCCCTCTTGCCTCTTAGCAGTCATTTAAACTACCTCTCGATGTCAGTTATTTTTGACAGTTATTTATGAGTTTCTTTACCACCTCCTCTTATCCTTAAGAGGAGTTTATAGGTAAGATTTTCGCTAATCAGTTGCTGAGCAGTTTCTTAAAATTTAACAAACGCTTATAAGTGAGGCCATAGATCTTTACTGTTTCCTAGTTAAGAGAGCAGCGGCGCATTTGTACGCCTTTAGCGTTGCAAATGTACATAGGCGATGGTAACCGCTTTTCATCAAGTGGACTGTTTGCCTGTCCGCTGAAATTATTTATTATTTGACGGCCTCTGTGGTTGAGCGGGGTAAGCCTTTGCCGGCCTACCTCACTGCAACGCGGAGGCTCCGGGTTCGATTCCCGGTATAGTAAATTTCGGAAACGTATTTTCTCCGTTATTTACCATGGTCTGGGTGTCTGGGATCGGCCCCAGAGTGATCCGTTGTATATTACCCATAACTTGCTTAATTTGGGGATATACAATGTGTGTGTTTGTCTGCCGATTATTATTATTATTATTATTATTATGCAATAAATATGAAATAAAAATTACGTTTCCACAGATGTATTATCAAAAACAAATGATTGAGCAAGAATTCACACTGGTTGATTTTAATAATTTTTTATCTAGGCGCTTGTCGCCCCCGATACATAAAAGAGTTTAAAAATACCCAATATGGCTAAAAATGCTAAAATGTCTAGAAAGGTTAAAAAGTCGCAAAAGTCAGTAATTAGTAATTAAGTACTTAGTAGTTGGAGCAATAAACGCTATCCAGATAATATCCAATTTTCCGGATTTTTTTTATTGCCTGAAGTAGGCAAACACGAAGACGGCCCACCTGATGGAAAGTAGTTTCCGTCGACTATAGACGCATGCAACACCAGGGGTGTGGCCAACGCCTTACCGACCTCTAAAAAAATTATAATGCCCTTAAAAACCCCATCGTAAGGGGAAAACCGTAGCGGGAAGTTCCCTCCAGATTTTGTTGTACAAGTATATACAACATATATACAGACTGTTCAGTCAAATCGGTTCAGCAGTTTTTTTTGTGAAATAATAACTGACAGAGTTACTATTATAATATTAATAGGAATATTCAAAAAATTTATTATTATTTTGTCTTGACATGTTGTCAGTCTATTAAGGTTGGCAGCATTGGTATAGTTCTTACCTTATAATTGTTTCTTCCTTTTATTCCAGGTGTTTTGTTTTCAATAGAAGTAACTACTACATATTTCGCTGTAAGGAATTATTGGCGTGGTTTCTTCGCAGCCTGTTGCAGTGCCATTGTAAGTATGGAAATAAATAAGCAATACCACGCGGCTTCTCTCTCTCTCTCTCTCTCTCTCTCTCGTTTAAATTTGATTCGTGTAATTTTTTTTTTTTTTTAGATGTTTCGCCTTCTGTCTGTTTGGTCTGGAGCGATGCCAACGGTCAAACCGCTGTTCCCCACCAACCTGCCGCAGGACTTCCCTTTTGACCCCCAGGAGTTCGCCGTGTTCGTACTTTTAGGGTAAGAACTTAGTACCCTTCAAGACTGATTTGATAGCGGAATAGCTGGAGCTAGTGCGAAAGAGATGGCATGCGTGTCCGTATAAGGGCCGAGTGAGAGCGCAACACTGCGTCTTGTAACTATCTTCGGCGCAATTACATTTGTACGAACTTCAAGACCGCATTTAAGTTTTGCTCGACACATAACATGACATAATATTTTCTTAAGTTTTCGCGAATTGTATACATAATAAAACTGTGTTTTAACGGTTTTAAGCGTGGTGATTTATTATTAAATAAATTGTTAGATTACCGCGTTCAAGGCCGCATTTAAGTTTTGTTCGACCTATAATATTACATAATATTTTCTTAAGTTTTCGCGAATTGTATACATAATAAAACTATGTTTTAACGGTTTTAAGCGTGGTGATTTATTATGAAATAAATTGATAAATTACCGCGCTTAAAACCGTTGAAACGTAGTTTTATTATATATATATAGAAGATGACATGTTTTGTTTCAGGGTGGTTTGCGGCCTCCTCGCGGCTGTTTGGGTCTGGTTGCACAGACAGTACGTTTTGTTCATAAGGAACACTAAGTTTCTGAGTACGTTTTTACAAAAGAAGTAAGTTGCTTATATGTGTATGAACTAGTGGCATTCATTTGTGTGTGTTTATATTTGTTCTTGCCTGTGTATGAAGAGTCTGTGTTAATAAGTATTCACGAATATTCAGGTGTTGTGATAATCTTCGAGAAAGAGTTTCAGCCAAATCGTAGGTCTGGGTCTGTTTTATATTGCTACATCCCTTACATACAGTTCATATTTCTCAAAAAAAAGTTCATTACTATTACTCGAAATCTCGTTATCCTACAACTATTGTTAATTTTAAATTAATTTTATAAATTTTTAGAAAATAAAACCGCAGAACACATCACTCAAGTTCCCGCCTAAAAGGTTTCGTTGTAGATTTTTTTTAGGAGTATTATGGTTTGGCAACTAGGCCTTTAGACCAGTCGTCTTGCATTTTGATTTAATTTAAATTATTTTGCATATTAATGCATGACCTTTGAAGGAACGAATATGAATTTTAATACTTGTTAAATTGTGTGCGAACGAACATTAAAACAAATACATACATCATTCTTTTGCAGTCGTTTTATTTACCCCGGCATCATAACTCTGGTTGTGATGTCGATACTGTTCCCACCGGGCATCGGGAAGTATATGGCTGCCGATCTAGGAAACCAGGAACAGGTAGGATCATGTCTTATTCATTTCGCTACAACTCCATTAGAGAGAGAGAGGCGGGGAGATAGAGAGAGAGAGAGAAAGAGATAGCACTATATTTCAAACCAAAATATAGAATTACAAAAAACAGACCATATTTACAATATATTTTAGGCAATGCAATAGGCGGCCTTATCGATCAAAGCGATCACTTCCAGGCAACCTAAATCAAAGGAAATTGAATCAGATGACGTAGGGGGTGCAGGAGAAAGCTTAACTTTTTCGAAAATAACATACTTCTCTATTTATTTCAATAAAGTGATATATAGATCAATATAAATAGAAGAATTTTAAGCTAGACGTGTTGCTGGAGAGTTTCTTGCCACTTTTAAAATAGAAGAAGTAGCCGGGCGGCCCGTAGTACGAGGCGATGAAACAACCCACAGCCAGGTAGTAGGGATTTGCCTGACTGGATGGCTACCACTCCTGGTAATATGCCGCCATAACGACTTTCAGTTGTGTTCCGGCATCAGTGGCCAGGTTTTTTTTTTAATTGCAGGAGGTCAGCGGACAGGCAGATGGCCCACTTGATGGAGAGCGGTTACCATCGCCTATGGACATTTGCAACACCAAAGATGCTACAAATGCGCTGCTGCCCTCTTAAAGGAGACTGGAACCTGGTCCACTAATGCCGGAACACAACTCAAGGTTGTTATGGCGACATACTTTAGACCAGTGGTAGCCATCCAGTCGGGCAAATGCCCTACCACCTGGCAAAAGCCAGCGTCTCCTTCAAGGCCGGCAGCTCATTGGCAGCACCTCTGGTATTGCTAAGGCGACGGTAATCACTTTCCATCACAATTGGGTTGTCGGCGATAATCCTTTGCGAAGCGGAGAATAGAATAGAATAGGACGTAGATTTAAATTTTGACCTATATGTATGACCTTCAAAAAGTGCTCTCCAGTGTATCTTATCTATAATATTATAAAATATCGTACATTGAATTTAAAGTTATCTAAGAATAGACAATATAAACGACAAAGAACACGATGCAATTATTTGTAGATTACTGGCCTGTTTTTTCGGGATTCACGTAAAAACTATTGGTCCGATTTCGATGCGGTTTTCGCTGATCGACAGCTAATTCTTAGACTTAAATTCTACGCTACTTTTTATCCTGGGAATTATTTAAAATGGCCAGATTTAAAAAAAAAAACAATCGAATTCAATGTGACTTTTATACGGATTGATAGTAATTTTAATGTGATAAAAATTGTGATATTTTGTGTACCGGGAATCCCGCGGGAATTGCAAGTCAAGCCTAGTCGCGGTCATATCCTACTTTCGAATTAAAACTTGAATGTAACTTGCAATGGATGTATGTATGTAAGTTCGGGTGGAATCTTGCAAATTCTATTTTACCAATTTCCCGGTTTCCGATTGAGCTGAAATTTTGAACACATATGTATATCGCGTGACAATGCAATAATATGGTACCATGGAGCTGATCTGATGATGGAGTCGGAAGGTGGTCATAGGAACTCCTGTACTCCACTCTGCTGCTATTGATATCCAGAATCTCATAAGCGTGTATTTAAAAAAAGGTTATTTATAATGACTAAATATAAAATAAAAGGAATGTGTGTGTTTACTTATGTACAAGCATTAGAAGTTATACTTCTTTGGCGTATCAAGATAAAAATCTTTTCAAAAATTTTATCTTTTGCCTTATTCTATGTTTGTATAAAAAACGACACTAACAATAGAAAAACTAAAATGTTGACTATAGCTAACTTCAGGGTGTCGGTTGACTATAGCTAACTTCATGGTGTAGGTTTTTCGTGTGACGGTGCACGCGCGCATCGTAAAAATTTACTCTCATCATTTTTCCCCAACGCGCCTAAAGAAGTATAACTTCAATTATTATCATGACAGGTGCTGGCGTTGTTCTCCAACTTCACTTGGGGCGATTCGCTGACCGCGGAGCAGGCGGCCGTGGTCAGCCACTGGCACACGCCCGAGGTCAACTTCTTCGGCTGCCTCTTCCTGCACTTCCTCTCTATAGTGAGTGTCCTCGATTAGCCTCCTAGAATTAATGAAAAACCTTTATTGTTCACCGTAACTTAAACCTATAGTAGAATTATTTTCTCCGTGCAGTCTGGGTCATAAATAATCGGAGCGGTGAAGCGAGTATTTCGCTCTCTTCTACTCACGGGCCTTTGGGCAGGCATAATGATACGCATTATTGTAGTCGATAAGCTTTATCATATTGTATTTAGTTTTGTCATTTTGTGGTTTAGTGATATAAATGAAAGAAAAAAATAGATAAAACAACGTATTTATTCAAATAAGATTAATAATGATTTTAAATAAATTATTAATTAGGTATCTATGTATTAAAAAACTAAAAGTACAAAAGTTTAGAATGTAACAAGTTATATTTAAAATAAATATAAATACTTATATCAAAGTTTAGAATCAACAGCAAAAAAGATAATAATGATTTTTATAAGAATGATAATCTTTCTTTGACAAGAATGAGTTTTGATCGATAATGGCGTTGCGCCCGCGCAACATGCTCACCGTCCTAGCCGGGCTGAGGCCGAGTTTGATTTATGACCCAAACTGCACGGAGAAAATAATTCTACTAGACAATTTAATATGAATACACTTACGTTAGGACAATGGGCGGTGTTGCACTTTGTGCCGTTAAATGTATGTTTTTATGGTTGTAGTTTTTAATTGAATACAAAGAACTTTTAACGTATTTACTTTAGGTTTATACAGATTAACATTGTTTTCTTATACAGAGAGATCAGCGATAAACAGTGTCATATTTTAACGTAGTGTTGTGCTGCGTTTTTAGTGACGTGTCACGTCGATGTTATGAATCGATAACAGGCGGCTTGAACGCTTATAGCGATCTCTTCCGGGCAATCCGTGATGGATATACAGACTTTTTGTATATATTAAATTTAAATTTAATATTGAGATGGCTGTTTTTAAGTTGTTTCTGCCACTGATGAAGTCACACTTGAAAATATATCTTGTAACAATGAACACCTCTCGTATTCCTTGATCAAGCCTTCTTAGCCCCCGACAATCCGGTGTCCAAGGAGACATTAAAAATAAATTAAACAATATTTGGTGGTTTAACTAAATTAAAACTAATTCAATCGTAATTTGATATAATCATAAAAAAAAACAAAATAGAAACTACTATAGATACATAATCAAATAGATTATAATACTCTCTGAATTTAGACTGGTGTGCACCGACTTTTAACCGATGGTTAAAATAAAATAATCGCTACAAATGTATAGATAAACAGTGATTATTTTTGGTTAACTGTCGGTTAAATTTCGGTTCACACGAGCCTTAGTGTTTTTATATTTTCCAATGTAATCAATAACTTCGTTGAATTATTATATAAAATTTTATTCCGACGAGGATGGGATTCGAACCCACGCGTGCAGAGCACATTGGATTAGCAGTCCAACGCCTTAACCTCTCGGCCACCTCGTCGCATACCAACACGAGCGAAATATACAAACATAATGTTAACTATAATTACCACTATTGAATAAAGTATTTATTCAACTGTTCAACTTGCAATACATTGAAGGAAATTACAAGCTAAGTTCTCGCTATTATTTCACCTGTGTAAACCAGGGTTACTTCTTATTTATTTATTTTATTAGAATCTCCAACAAAGGATACACAACAGATTTGTAAAATATACATAGCCTTAAATAAATCGATGTGCTTCTTCAATTAATTATATAAATTTCATGTGTAATGTATAATATAATATTACTTATATAAAAGCTAAACAATATAGTATTATATATTCTTTTTTTTTATTGCGGGAGAACAGCAGACAGGCAGACGGCCCACGTAATGGAAAGTGGTTACTATCGCCTATGGATATTTGCAACACCAAAGGTGCTACAAATGCGCTGCTGCTCTCTTAAGGGAGACTGGAACCTGGTCACTAATGCCGGAACACAACACAAGGTTGTTATGGCGACATACTCTAGACCAGGGGTGGTAGCCATCCAGTCGGGCAAATGCCCTACCACCACCTAGCAAATTTAGTTATTCGTGATAGAATACACAATAACATATATAGATAAATCAGTTTAATAATAATAAAAATTATACGGCATAGGCACACAGAAATCATCAGTCTTTATCAAGCAGACTGTATGTAATAATATAGTCCTTTTTCAAGTATATAGTCTTTGTTCCCAAAAGATCGTCGAAGTTACGGTTATAAGTGTTACCAGTTCTGGATAAAGCAGAGTTTTGTCCGTAGTTAGAACTGTGGCATGCAGTATGCAGCAATGGGGATTGTTCACAATAAATTAACATTGATTTTATATTTTTATTACGTAAAATAGGGTATTTAAAGATACTAATTTGAATATTTTTGCATTTTAAGCGTTAGTTTTTTATAATTTTTGTAGATAATCTAGCATCCGTAAATGCGAGTTTAATCAAAGCCTATTTTAACAATAATTAGTTTTCTGGTCACAAAATTTTCGTATTATTATCTGGTTCAAAAATTACTGTATTATTATTTTTTGTATTTCTCTGCCATCTGTGGAGGTTTATAAATAGCTGATCTTAAGCTATCTTTGTAATGGTACTTTGTTAAACTTTAGTTTGTAAGATTTCAGCTGTTAACCCCCCAAATAAAATAAAATAAATAAATAATAAAATAATTCGATTTTAAAATTATTTCTCCGATGACGTCATAAGGGACAAGTTTACATTGATTTCTTTGCCTATAAAACAAAAATAATAAAAATAAGATTTGTCTATATATAATAATAGTAATCTGTGCTATTATTTAAATGTAACTGTCATTACTCATTACGTATCGTGATCATTTTAGTGTTCAACGATTATTATGTTCTATAGTTACTGTTAAATTTTTTAAAGTTGTCTTTGGGGAAAATCCATGTAACGAAACTTAAATCAAATAATGTACAGCTAGAATTTTTTTACACATGAAGCAGGCAAACAGGCAGACGGCCCACCTGATTGGATTTAGTAAGGTCAAATAAAGGTCAAACGCATTTCTTACAAAATACAAGAAGATCGTACGTTTTTCGGAATTTTAACTAGACAGAAATGATTAGCGACACTAGTCCTCGAAATGATTTTTCAAATATTGAAAAAAAGTGCACAATCCCAATTGTGCGTGACTTGTCCGACGCATTTGGGCACTACAACGTATGCCTTGGGATCTATTCGCTTGATGTTTTTTCCGGATAACACTATTAGAAGAGGGGTAGGGTTCTACATACTGCACATTTTCATCCGTGCAGGAACGGAGGAGGAATAGAATTTCCTACGGCCGCCTCTCTCTAGTTCTTCGACTTCGCCGACCCCTATAGGATTGGGGTGGTGTAACGTCCACCCGACCCTCAAAAAGGGCAAGGAATGACAAACTCAAGCCGAAGCATAGAGTGAGAAATAAAAGAATTTATAAAGTGAAATTTAATATCATTTATTAAGTAAATAAACAGAAATTGGCCATAAATCGTGATCATCTAGTAATAAGAACCCTCGTCATAATACCGTTAACCCTATGTTCACAAGGTAGGTTATATAGGAGTGTTGATCAAGAAACAGGAAGACTCAAGGATCGGTGTATAATATATATCTATATAAATAATAGTTTTGTAGTATAAGTTGTAAGTGTAAAATGTCATGCATTTTATGAATAATGACAAATGTAACGACTCATGACAAGCTCATCACCTGAGTACGCCGTGCCTTTATTAGCCAAAAGGAATTTTAATGTACATTTCATAACAAATTATATAATTTTGTGTAGGCACCCCTCCTAACCGCCCGGCTGATGCTATGCCACCGCGTTAGCTATCAGTAAACGAACTCACGTCAAAACAAAAGAAGAATCTCCAATCTTTTAATTAAATTTATTGAATCTATTATAAACATTGTCTAAAGTTAGCGTCGGTTCACAACGTACTATCACTGGCGAGAAGAGCCGACAAGAAACTCTCCAGTAGTACGCCTAACAATTTAGAAAACCCCTTTGGAGTGCCTTATGTGTAAAATGAGTTGGAAAAGCCATAAGACTTGAGTGAACGTATCATATCAGAGCCACTCTTCCAAAATATCAAATAAATTTGTAGATATGAGGAATAATACCTCAGCGACCTCCCCTGATGCAAGATAAGAATATCACAGTAAATTAAAGATAAAGTTTAAATGAAGTTTAAATAGTGATACTCTCTACATCTCATAAAATTCCCATTAAGTTATTAGTATAAGAGTTTTAGGATGTTCCTCCGTGAATATAAAGTAAAGATAAAGATAAAGTTGGGTGGAGGACACCTTCACTCATATTATTTGTTTTCCTATGTCAAAGACAGATTTCAGTGTAAGAGTTTCAGGGAAAATTCTCCGTAAAGTAAAAGTGAAATTAAATTGGTATTGAACTGGAGTATTCCCTTACGCTCGTATTGTTTGTTACCTATTTGTTAAAGACAGGATTCAGATTCCACCGTGAAGTTTAAAATGAAAGTTAAAGTGAAAGTAAAGTGGCGGAACCCTACATCCGATTAAAGACCCTAAAACCCAAGAGATGAGAGCATAGCACCGTAAAGTAAAGTTTAAATTGAAATAGTCATGAAGTGGTGGTACTCTACATCAAGGGTGTCAACATCGGTAACACTGCTCATATATAATTTATCAATAATTATTCTTTCCAATCCAGTCAGGCTTGCCTGGGCTAACTACATCAAAGGCTCTCATGGAATCACATATCTTGAAAAGAAGTAAATTTTGATACGAATGATCCGCTTGCATTTGGCCAGTAGCTGACCTCCGAGCGCCCACTTCGCCTCCAAGCTGATCCGCGGCGTAACAGGTTCCAAACCTCTCAGTTACCAAATCAGTTAAAACTCAATATGTGAAATCATCCTCGCCTCATGAATGCACATATTATAAACAAGTTGGATTTGCTTAAAATCAGCACGCGAGAAATACCTGGATAATTGTCGTAACCATCCAAAGGTAGATTGTCCCAATAAGCGAGTGGGTCGTGAATCCCTTCGCCCAAGGTTACAGGGTCTATTAATCCCGGCTCTAACCTGAATCTTCATGAAAATATTCAATATGTGCTTTCACATCTAACTAGTTGTTGTTTCATTACAATTATACTACTATTTAGCATATATCCAGTATCAACAGAGTTACTTGCATGTAGATATATAATTTAAAGAAATAAAATATTCATGAACAATAAATTTAAAATAAGTAACTGCATTGCACAACAGAGTACCATTCGGGCTTATTCTTACACACCTCAGTTGCTTCTTTGACATTCATAGCTCTTGTCATCCAATTGCAGACTTGTCCAAATAAATATATATTCTAAAAGGTAATCCACGTTAACAAAATGAAAGTTAAAATAAAACTCTATTGCACAAGACCATGCCGAATGCCGAAGGCAAACCTTCTTAAATAAGAAAGTATTTAAATCATTAAAATCAGTAGAACCCAAAAATAGACGTTAAATTTCTTAAAGTCTGTCAAGCTTTCCCAAACAAGTCGCTTGATTGTTGTAGAGTGTGGTGTAATAATGTAGTGTTATAAAATATACTTAAATGTATACACATATATGAATAGACTAAATAATAGATAATAAATCAAGACCATGACCTCACAGACCTAGGTCAATAATAACCCTGCCTATGTTCAAAACAATCAAGACTCAATACGACGTCTGACTTTAAGCTCACTGCGACAAGAGCAGATAGACATTAACAATCAACACCCCTATTAAGTAAGTGACCGCAGCCAGGTACAACAACATGTATGCAACAACAAGACAAGAACTCCTAGAAGTAAATCCCCATTGACATATAATTAATCTCCCTTAACAAATTAATAAATAATTATATTGCCTAAAAGAATCATTAGAACCCCTTAGTAGCTTCCGACTATGAAGTAGTAATATTATTTAATTCAGTTTCTAAAACCAAAGTTATATTTCAGAACCCTTTAAATTAAATTCAATAAATTAGTATTTTTATCCGCAAGACTATGTGTCAGACTTCCTAAATAATATATTAACACACTCAGGCTTTACAATTAACCCTTATTAATTTAGTTAACTTTGAAATTATAACAATGTATAAACAATTCTTATCTTATAATAACGCACAAGTCAACCAAGACTTACATCAAAATTAATTTAATATTGTATAGCTCATTCTCCATATAATATACAAATTAAGGACAGTAATTAGTCAAGTTCTAAAACAAGAAGGTCAGTAATAGATAATAAACAAGTCTGTCTATCATTACATATAGTTGTGTAAGTCTTCATAATAAATACTTATACATGTTAGCATATATGCCCATATAAGTCAAAGGAACGTTCCTATTAAATTAAAAGTCCGAAGAGAAGAACCCACGGGCCCCTACATGTCTAAAGACTAACAACAAGATGTACCAAACTCAATACTAACCAATGTAGTAACTAACTACACATCATTAGTTAAGTTTTTAAAGATAATTCCAGATTTGTACATACAGACACTCATTAAATGCAAATATTTCATAATTTCTGAAATTTAATTATTAACACAATATTATTCGTAACATCTCTGCAAGAAAAGAACATTAGACTTGTCTGCAAAATAATGTAATTAGTACACAAGGAAAATATCAACAACACATAATTAGTTATAAAATAAATGTTCAATAAACAGATTAGGGTAAAACACATAATTAGATATATCATTAATGACATACAAACATAAAACAGCCTCTGGATCATCTGAGAACAGAAATAAAAGCAACAAACACAGAATAGATTACTGTTAGTAGATTATTAGTATATAGTTATTAGTAGTTATATATTACAACAGTCCAGGAGAACATCTGAAACATAGATAAACACAACAAGCAAGATGTTAAACAAATCTACATGATTAGTAAAGTTATTAATGTATTAATTGTTGACTTGAAGATGTGAACTAGCCCTTTGGTGAAATCCATAGCACCGAAGTCTGTAGCGCACATATCGAAGATATAGTTATTTATTGTTAGTATTGATCATTTTGTCCACAAATAGCTTTTTCTCCATCTGTAATAATATAAAACACAATTTTTTCCGAGAATAATTTTTTCATGTCTTGTTCTGTCAAACACGAATATTCAAGTCCCTTCTCTTCTCTGTCAAATTTTCAAACAAAGAAAAATTCAATTATATCATACAAAGAGATTAATAATAAATACACATATTACGCGAAATAAAGGAGGGAATACATTATATGGAGAACAGCCATTCCTTTATAAATAAATAAACATTAATAAGAGAAAAAAAATTAAATTCATGATGATGCGTACCGTCACAGTGGCAAAGCGGTGGGGGGTGTCGAGTCTAGGTTCTTTACCCCAGCATTCGCTCACAGGGTGACTACCCTGCGGTATTGTAGTATTTGGAGCCGCCGTGGGGATCGGCAGCTCGCAAATAACTACGACCGCCGTAGGAGACGACAAAACGGCCCACAGCCAGGTGGTAGGGCATTCTAGAGCACTCCGTTAGCATAGACTTATTCATGCTGTATAGAGATGTTTTTTTTTGTCAGTTCTTGCTGAGCCTGGTGTCGTGCACCCTGCCGGTGCCGGCCGGCATCTTTGTGCCGGCGTTCAAGATGGGCGCGTCGATGGGAAGGCTGACCGGCGAGCTGATGCACTACTTCTGCCCCCTCGGCGTTGCCTACGGCGGCCACATACAGAAGATACTGCCGGGTGAGCGAGTTGTTCTTCTACATTTCTCAAGCGAAACTTCTTTATCGGCGTTGGGGAAAGGAGAATGACCAAAAGTCGTCTAGCAATGCATGTTGCAGAATCAAAATAACATCCAAATAGTTATTTAATTTTTACAATCAATTTCACTACAAAAATGTTTTTTACAGGGCCGGAATTATGATTTTAAGATTCATAGTAAATTAACAATTGTTAGGCATAATTTCCGCATTATAGTCATGACATGACGTTTCGTTCTCTGCATTTAGAGAGGTTACCCATGCATGAGTTTTTATACTCAATCATTACAAAAATGATATCAAATTCTTGTACAGTTAGATAATTAGTGGTATTATATTATATTTTACAACGTATTGAATTATTATTTTACCATTAAGTAAAAAAAGTTATTTTTCTGTGTTCCGTTTCACGCAGACGCAACTGTCAAGCTATATAATATTGTCGATGATGATTAATATGTTTTGTATATGAGTTAAACATTATTTATAGGTTATGTCCATTTTGGTCTAATTACTTGAAAACCCGGTTAATTATGGGGAAGCGAACACTTTTATTCGTTAATATGTAAAGCGTAATGTATAGTAAGTAAAGATTTATTATGCAACAACTAAAGGCGGAATTACATACATCCCCATATGTACATTGTTCTTTACCGTCACATTTTTCGGTTACGCATCATATTTTTGCGTTACGCGCCATCTTTTTCTTGCCCCTACCACGGTCGATTCCAACTAGGATGGTGGTAGCGTAGCAACGAGTTGTTGATAGATGGATTGTGAGACGAGCATTGTAATATTTCTTTATTATGTTTTAAGTAAGGGTGAGTCCTCATTAGTGCATTGCGTTGCGTCGTCGCAGCGTCAACGCTGCGTTTTGCATATATTTTTAGTGACATGCCACATTATGCGTTGCGTTGGCAAGTTGGCAAGCGACGTTTCAACCCATCGACGGACGAGAGACAAAGCGGAGGACGGTGATGTGCCGCGCTGTTGGAGCTCTATCACTACTTTATGATGCCATCAATATCCAGAATCGTTTTATCCATGCAAGAATGGAGAAAAAATACGATTTCCTACTGCGGTGCGGCCTGTTGTAGGAGGCGACAAAACAACCCACAGCCAGGTGGTAGAATATTTTCCCGACTGGATGGCTACCACCACTGGTCTAGAGCATGCCGCCATAACAAGCTTCAGTTGTGTATCTGCATTAGTTGTTAGGTTCCAGTCTCCCTTTACAGAGTGGCAGCACATTGGTTTTTTTTTTAAATTAACTAATCTACGGACTCTAGTCCCGTACCCTTTTTACAACTTAATTATTGTTAGTTTTTTTTAAATTTATACACGCTTATTGTTTATGTGTTATTATGTGTGACATTAATTTTATGATTTTTGTGTTTTGTTGTGTACCTTAAGAATAACTTGTATATTTTTTCTAATTATAATATTTAACTTATACTAATGTAGAGTGTATCTGTTACATGCTGGTGTTGTGAGAAAGTGCATGTGCAGTGTGTTCCTTATGTCTATACCTTGGCCGCACATTGGTAGCACCTTTGGTGTTGCAAATGTTCATAGGTGATGGTAACGGCTTTCCATCAAGTGGGCTGTCTGCCTGTCTGCTGAATTCCCGCGATATTTTTTTTTTTTGGTTTTTACGTTTGTTTCGATGGTGGCGTAATACAACACGTTTGTTCTGACCCATTGTCGAAGGTCGATCGAAATCCACACTCCACGCTGTGACGCTGCGCCGTCGACGCAACGCAACGCACCACTGAGGCCCCACCCTTACACGGGTCCGAATATTCGGCCACTAAAGTACCAGACCAGGAGACCTTAAGACGTTGTAACTCTTTTTGACGGCATTTCGTCATAGATTAATTAATACAGCATTCATAAAAATGTTATTTTGTAATTCGGAGGAAAATAATAATTTAAATATGTGGTATGAAAACAATGGGCTGCAGGTCAGCGCAGTGCAACATCAGCACGGGCGCGGGAAGAGAAGGAAGGGGGGCGGGAACGCCAATACGGCATTAATGTGACACGTCACTGTCACTGCGGTTTGTTTTTTTGTTTTTTGCTGTAAGGCTTTGGCCTTAACAATATGTTTTATAACATTATATAATGCAACAATAATAAAATCATCTACATTATCAACTAAAGAAATTAATTGTTGTAGTGTACTATGAAAACTCTTTAGAACTTTAATACAGATACTATATTGATGTGTTTATTAACAACTTATAAGTAATTTTGACGTTGTTATTCGTGCCGTAATTTTTAATGAAATAAAACCATTAACGTTATGTACTATTAAGTGTCAAATCGGACTTCTTAATTTGTGATTATTATAAAGCTATTAAAGCAACTAAAAAATGGAAAATATATTTTTAAACACAACCGACTTCAAACTAAAAAAGCCATAAAATAAATATGTTAAATCTAAAAAATAACAACAAAATTGGAAAATCCATTTCTTGTTTTTTTTAGTTTGAAGTCGGTTTTCTTTTTTATTATTAAGTATTTTTTTCTTTTAATTGTTATAAATTGATTAGTAATGACTGTTTTTTTTATGTTGTTTATTTTTTTTTGTTTATAGGCGGTTACGCAGTTGTCGGCGCGGCTGCATTTACGGGCGCAATCACACACACCGTGTCCACCATAGTCATTGTCAGCGAGATGACTGGACAGGTACATTTTTTTTCTATATATATAGTATTTAGAAAGAAACATCTCATTAATATTACCATCTAATCTAAAGAGATTAATAAGTAATTTAAATATAACCTAAGTCTACTAAAAGTATTCTATGGTGCTTAATGATACATTATCATCCTTATTTTTTCCCAAGTCAAACTATTAAACGCAATTGTCGGGATAATGACAGGCTTTCCATATATTAGTTGATACAGAAAAATGTATTATGTATGGCACCAGTAATATACAATAAATTACCTGACAGTATAAAAAAACATCCGTATTATTATTTAGGCGACATTAAAAAAATAATAATAATGAAATGCTATTATAAAATCGAGGATTATTTAAGTGATAAATTCTGATTATGAAATTAATGTATTTTTGTTTAATTAATGTTTTGCTTGTTGATATTTAATGTTACCTAATTTATTTGATTATTATTGTAAATTAGTTTTAATGTAGATATTATTATAAGATCTGGAAGTTGCTCGCCTAATAAGGCAAAATACCACAAAAAAATAACTATATACACATACATTTCTAGCAATAAATTATTATTCTATTCTATTCACTAACGGAAATCGCTATCTCGCTCGCACAGTACCACACCTCTGAAGATATGAATTGACAGAATTTATCTTATACTAATATATAAAGCTTGAGAGTTTGTTTGTTTGCGCTTATCTCAGGAACTACTGGGCTTATTGAGATATTTTATGTCGTTTATGTTAGACGTATGTAAGGCGAGTGACATTAATGATTTATGACAATATTATGTAGTAATGAAATGACGTAATGAATGAAAAGGTTGTGTTAATCGAAAACAAAATGAAATGAATGAATGATGCTTCCCAACAACTTGTTTTTTGACAAGATAGCCTTTTTTTTTCACAACACTAGTATTTATATATATATATGTATATGAAATCAAATGATTATTTATGTTAAACATTCCTAACTTTATTACTAGGATATGTGTAATATGGATTTGTCAATAACATTTTGAAAATGTAAGATCGAAATAGCTAAATCCATTTAAGTAGCCCTTAAGCGATAAAACCGCTCATTTTTATGTTTTTGTTTATAATTTAAACTAAGCTTTTATATGGTTAACAATAAAGAGTTATTAATTTTTTATTTAGTGAACTATAAAGAGTTATCTATCTTTTATTTTGTAAAGTTACAAAGTGTTATCTAACTATTATTTGATGAACTATAAAAAGTTATCAAGCTTAAACAAAAAAAGTATTTAGATTTTTTAGTTCAAAGAGTTATCTAGCCTTTATTTGGCTAAAAATAAAGAGTTATTTCGCTTTGTTTTGGTGAGTAATAATAATACTGTTACAACTTAGCCCCCTGACATAGACAAATTCCACAAAGCAAATTTTATTACATGCCGACATTTGAACTAATTGTAATTTTTTGTCTTCTTTTGTTTACTTATTTATTGGCATACGTTTCTAGAGAACAGCCGATTGTTTTATTGTACTCTATTATGGCTGAATAGCCAGGAGTTACGAATTTCGTCTACTACGATACGGGCACATTGCATTTGTGCCTTATAAACGATGACCTGATTGAGAGAGTTAGTCTGGGTTAGTCAAGCGACGATTACGGGCATGACGTGTGTATATAACGAGAACCTACTAGTGACAGACTTTGCACGTTTTATTGCATTACGTTTGGATTCATTGTGTTCGGTTATATCTGTACCTATGTATATGTATTTGTATAGTTCTAATAAACTATAATAATTCCAACGGCATTTTAATACGAGTCCCGATAAACTCGTAACAATACGTTAAATTGTCTAGCTTTTATTTAATGAATGATAAAGAGTTATCTATCTTTTATTTGGTTAACAATAGAGACTAATCTGCATTTTATTTGGTGAATGTAAAGAGTTATTAAGCTTTTATTTGGTGAACTATTAAGAGTTATCTAATTTTTGTTTGGTGAACTATAAAAATATCTAGATTTTATTTGAAAGAGTTATCTAGCCTTTATTTGGTGAAAAATAAAGAGTCATCTATCTACCTATTTATGCAGGTGACCCACTTACTACCGATAATGGCGTCTGTTTTGTCGGCCAATGCTGTGGCCGCACTGCTGCAGCCTTCCTGCTTCGACAGCATTATCCTCATCAAGAAACTGCCCTATCTACCAGACTTACTCTCATCAGCTAGCCGTAAGTTTTTTTCAACCAATAAAAATTACTATCATTGTACCGTACACGGCGGGATCGGTAACCCGACGGTCCAAACCCACAAGGTAATTTTTGGTTACTTATACACTAGGTACTTACCTGGTACCTACTCCAGCCGGCGGTGGCAGGAACAGGAACAAGGGGGAAGACTAATCCGTCAGTATATTAAAGGGAAGGGCGCCCCTTGAGAGGAAATATATAAAATATCCTACCAAACTACTACTACAAGGGAAACACTATGGGGGTTAGATAAATGTCTGTCCAAATACACCCGCGCCTCGTCCTATTTTGTTACAATCACTTGTTCACTGTGTAGACTAACTATTATATTGTTTCATTAACTGGTATTAATCAAAAAATCTCACTAAATAATTAAATACTGAATATATTGCGCGAGAGCAGTCTCCGTGCGTCTACGAGTCAATTGCCGGTGTACCCGCTTTTCGACGCGATAAAAAAAGTGCACACGAATGTATCGCGTAACAATCGAAAGCCGGCGCTCGATATCTGTATTCCGAACAATCATAAAAACTCCCTCGTCACGATCTGGATTCTTTTCAGTATTTCGGAAAATTTAAATTGATTTTATCAATTTCCAAAAATGGTAGTAATATCTATATATCTCTATAATAATAAAGTAGTACGGGAATCGCTCGGTTTATCGGATTAACCCACACTGGTGAAAAAATAGGTGATGATTATTGTATTTACAAATAACATATTTTTATTTTATTTTGAAATGTTTTTTCTTTTCTAAAAGCCTTTAAATCTCTCTAAAAATATTCGACGAGGATGGGATTCGAACCCACGCGTGCAGAGCACATTGGATTAGCAGTCCAACGCCTTAACCTCTCGGCCACCTCGTCGCATGACAAATATGGTGAAATAGCGAAACGGTTCCATAGCACTTTTATTTACACACCTGTTTTAATTTTTATTGGCTATTAAACCACAATAATTAATTAACATGGATTTATTTCTATGACACGAGATTCTGTTATAATGGCGGCGATGAAAGGGAGAGAGAGAGATATCAATGTAAGCGAGAGAGCTGTAAGCTGGTATTCCATGTAAAGTGCGTTATGTATAATCTATTATGTATTTTGCTGTGAGACGTAAGGAGCCACCAATGTCCGTAGTACGGCAGGGCGAGCTTATTTAATCGGGCTATCGTATTGGTGACAACTGTATTGATAGCGATATTTGTAAGTAAATTATTAAATAAATTAAAATCTATTCTGGCACACGCCGGCCGCTGCCTCGGTACACTCGTTCATTTCATTTCGTGCAAGTGCACGAAATGAAATGAACGAGTGACAAGAGAGAATGAAATGAGATGAAAATGAAAATGAGAATGACAAGCTTCGGTTCCCCTATATTCCCCCTAATTAAGTAATTAGGGGGAATATAGGGGAACCGAAGCTTGTCTTGACATGTATGTTCGCCGATTACTCCGTGATTTATGATCCGATTTACGCGATTCTTTTTTTGTTCGACGCGGAATAGCTTCCAATTGGTCCCCTATTAATTTTACATAGTTTGGCCCAGTAGTTTTCATTTTACGAACATTTTTTTGTTCCCGGTTCTTGGGACCTATATTTTTTAAGAAGCGCGGCACCATTCGTAGGTCCACCCATACATAGCTAGACACTAAAAAGTAACAAATAAAAACTTCGTTTAAAAAAACTGACTTTAAAAAGTAAAAAACTAAAATGAAAAATATTAGCCACAAAAAGCTTATCATTTCTCAGGTTATCTCCGCAACAGGCACTAAAAATAAACTACATATGCAAAACAGAACCAATCCACAATCCCAAATTTGGGTTAAGGATGCAAAAGGCTTTCAAAATGCACCTTCTATCGACTCAATAAGAATCATAACGATCTGACAACGTTTACAGAATAAATTTTTTTTATCACAAAGTAGCTAACCCACAAAACGAGTATAATAAACTAACAAGATCCATGACCCATAGTAATCCAAAAACCTAAAAGGTTTACTTGAATACATACATACATAACTTCACGCCAGGTCCCTTGCGGGGTAGGCACGAACAACAGAGCGCCACACAGGCCCATTCTTACACACCTCACTTGCTTCTTTGACATTCATAGCTCTTGTCATGCACGCTCGTCTGTTCTTAAGGCTCCTAACATCACCTTCTGCTAACACATGATCAATTTGATCATGGAAGGTGTGTCGTGGCCTTCCGCGACTTCTGCATCCGTCAACTTTTGCATTGTATATCTGTTTAGTCATTCTTTCATCATACATTCTTTCCACATGCCCGAACCACCGGAGCATTCCTTTCCTTACCTTCACCCCGATACTCTTATTTAGTTTACTTGAATATATAGGACAAAATATAATATACAATATTCAACAATTTTATTTCCAAAACGTAGACACTTTTTCGTATGCAAAATTTTAATAAAAACGGAACTGTCAGTATGTGGGTTAGTTCCATTTTGCATAAGTAGGTCCATATATAAATTAAAATTAAACGTACAAAAAAATATTATAATAAAAATTACATGTCTTTCTTACGCCCACGGTCCTTAAAAAAAGTATTTCAATTAAATAGTGAAATAGTACTAAAACCAATAAAACATAAATAATTAATTTATTCCTAGGAATGTACGACATATGCGTGGAAGATTTCATGGTCAGGGACGTGAAGTACATTTGGAACAGAATGACATTCCAACAACTGAAGGACATACTCAAAGAGAATAGGGTGAGATATATTTCATATATAAAATAAATTATGTATCTTTCTATATAAATTTCAACGAAATATTAAAATTATTAAAATTTATATACTACTAAGATATGCTCGCAAAGTCGTCCACGCTTTACATTAAGTTCCCACGGGATTCCCGGGACACATAGCACCGCAGCATTTAAAAAATAATGTCAGCTATCGTTCCAGTGAAAACTGTGTTGGAAATAATTAATTTTTATTCACCCACTACAAACCACTACCGGGAAAATTTCCATGAGATTTCCAGACTAAAAAAAGTCACAATATATTACATAAAAATTTCTATCGATCAGTGAAAAAATCTCATTGGAATTCGATTTATTTTTCGATCCGGTCATTTTAAACCATTCCCAGGATAAATCCCGCGGGAGTCCCGGGATAAAATGGAGCTTCAATTTTTAGCCTACCAATTTGCTGTCGACCAGCGAAAACCGTATCTAAATTGGCCCCATAGTTTTCTCGTGAATCCCGAACAAGCAGACAAAAATAAAAAAAAAATTGCATCGTGTTCTCCATCGCTCATATAGTCTATTCCAGGTGATTTTTTTAAATACATAGCTTCAATGTACAGACAGAATTTTATCTTAATATATATATTTCTTCTGTGCGTGTGTATGTCACTGAACTCCTCCTAGACGGCTGCACCGATTTTGATGACATTTTTTGTGTGAGTTCAAGGGGATTCGAGGATGGTTTGGATTCACAATTAGACCCGGCAGGTGGCGCTGCAAAAGGGTTCTAAATTTCATGTCTTCAGGGCAGAACAACGTCTGCCGAGACAGCTAGTAATATTATAAATAATAATAATCTGCAGACAAACACACACTTTGTATATGCCCGAGTTAAGCAAGTTACGCTTGTGTTACGGGTAATATACAACGGACCACTCTGAGGGTTCCCAGACACCCAGACCAGAATTAATAACCAGAAAAATTCGTATACGAAATTTACCATCCCAGGAATCGAACCTGGAACCTATGAGTTGTAGTGAGGCAAAGGCTTAGACACAGAGACCGTCAATTACTATTGGTTTCAGCATGGCCCTTGGCTAATGGCTCCAACACCTCACCTCATATGCAACGTAGGCGTTGCACATGTAATTTGACTTCCATTGAATCTGTTCACAGACAATAAAAAGCTTCCCCCTGGTCGACACTCCAGCGTCTATGGTCTTACTCGGCTCTATCCATAGATGGGAGCTGGTGAAGGTCATAGAGAAACAAGTCGGAAGGGAGCGACGGTTGCAGGTCGCTGCTTTATGGCACAGGTGAGTAAACATATATCATGACAACTGTTTCCCACAGAGGTAGGCAGAGACTTCATCACCGCTGTCATGATCTGTGCTCATCTATTCTCATTAATCTCTTAATATACACGGTTATTTGAACTACCAAATTAATATTAAATTAGAGTTAATTTTACACACATAAAAACTTAACCCGGTTTTTAACATATTGTAAGAATAAGAAACTAACTCCCTATAGTCTAAACAACTGCCCATCAAAATATAGGTGAAAAAAAAATCGGTGTCAGCGCCATTTATTTAACTAGTACGTCTATTATATGGAAACGACCTCATTTACCGGGATAAAAAGTATCCTAAGTTACACCCCTGGATATAAGCTAGGTCTGCGTCGAATTTCATTTGAATCTGTTCAGTAGTTTTCACGAGATGGTCTTACAGACAGACAGACCAAAATTCTAAAGATTGCTTTGCACACTGCAAAATGCAAAGAATTTTAATTAGTTAAAGTAGGCGTGCGTATGTGTGTTTGTTCGCATGGGTGTGTGTTTGTGTGTGTATGCGTGTGTGTGTGTGTGTTAAAATAAGCAGTGTGTGTGTGTGTCATAACATGTGTCAGTATTTGTATGTGTGCCAGTAGTCATAGGTGTGGTAAATGTTAGTATTTTCAGAATATTTATCTTTCTTTTATAGAGAAGCTGAAGCGAGACGAAAGCATGAAGAAGCGAGGATCAAAGTAAGGCGGCCAAGCAGATTTGAGGTAATTGATGAACATTTGAAAACTGAAATAATGTACCATAATTTGTTATTTAAAATCGTTTTTACAGTATAATGACATTAATGTGATAGTATGGACCCATAGAAAGACATTTCCATTAAGTTATTTAGAGATCAGAAAAGAAAATGGATTACTCCTTAAAATAATTTCAGTTTGATAAGAAATCGATATGTACGAGTACGTAAGTGAAACCGCCGGAAAAGCTTAGTTGCTTAAGATAAAACGACAACGTGAAACAATTAAATAAACAAATACTAAATTAATTGTTAATTTGTTACTCTTAATTATAAAATGCATTCTGTTCGTATAATTCGCTCGTAGTGGTATGCGACGAGGTGGCCGAGAGGTTAAGGCGTTGGACTGCTAATCCAATGTGCTCTGCACGCGTGGGTTCGAATCCCATCCTCGTCGGAATGATTGTTTTTTGTCACATATTAAATGATAACTCGGGGCTTTTTAAGCGGCCTGTATTGTAAATCCTTGCTATATTCTTTTTGAACTTTTTCGGAATTAGAAGTAACATAATTATGTGTGACTTTTAATATTTGTAATAAAAAATATTGGTGTACAATAAAGAATTATTGATTAATTGATGGATACTTTCTATCTCCAAGGTTACTCCTGCCCCTGATATGCTGGAGCTGCCTGTGGCTGGTGGCATGACGAGGGGATCCTCCTTAACCACCAAAGATCAAGGGGGACTACTACCAGGTACGTTACACATTTTTAGAGCTTGTGAAGAGTCTTGTGATGCGTTGGGTATTATTTGCGATCTATCCAAAGCATTTGATTGTGTCGCACATGAAACATTGACCAGGAAACTAAACCACTACGGCATAAGAGTTTTGGCTATCGACCTTTTGACATTCTATCTAAATGGTAGTATTCAAAAGGTTGAGATTAATAGAAAAAGTTCTCCCGAAGTTCCTGCTAATATGGGAGTCTCACAAGGATCGATTCTCGGACCTTTCTTGTTTCTTATTTATATAAAACAGATCCCTTTTTTGGTAAAAAATAAATATGACTTGTATTGTTCTCTGATGATACATTCTTAGTATTTAAAACTAGGACATGCCGCGACTTCGTCCATGACTATGACTTGTAATGCCCGCGTTATTCCCGGGATATAAAGTACCGCCGCATTTAAATAACGAGCTTATCGTTTTCGGAATAAGCAAATTTTTACGCACCAGAACAACTACAAACTGCTCCCGGGAAATTTCCCCCGATATTCCCGGGAATAATAATAAAATTCGCAATCGATCAGTGAAAAAAAATGATATTGGAATTCTTTTTTTTTTAAATTTTGGCTATTAATAATTCCCGGAAAAATTCCCCTGATATTGCGAGGGTTATATAGCCCAAAAGAAATGCATTCGTACGATATTTGGAATGAAATGGACAGAATCGTGCAAACCGGTTTTAAATCTCTGTTTCCTTAATGTGGCTTGTACCTTATATACTTGAATCACAGAGTTTATCTAATTCAATGGATCTTTGTTTGAAGAATATAACAATATTAATGCAAGACTTGTGACACGAGTAAAATGAAAGATGCACGTGCCTTCTCTGGATCTTTCAGAAGGAACTGTATTTATTTGGTTCCTCTTGTTTATAACTCTTTGCCAACTGAAATTATAAATGTAACAGCAAGAAAATTCGCTGTAGTTTAAAAATTAGCTGATCAAAGAGATTCTACAATGTAGAAGATTTTTTCAAAAAAATGATTGTTTTTGTTATCTATATTAGAAAGCTTAGTGATTTATTTTTATTTTTGCTTTTGACATAATTTGTTTATTTATTATCAAAGCTTATTTGATGTTTCTGAATTGGAATATTTATGAATATAAAATTTTAGTCTAAGTCATTTTGTATAACACCTCTATAAACTACATTCTTGCAAATAAAGATATTGGTTGATTGATTTACAATCAAAATCAGTTCGTTAATTTACGCGTCAAGTATAAATAAATAATCAATAAACTATCTCAATTATGTAATAATAGGACCAATCCAACACTTGACACTGACTTGACATATCGGTTATCTCGATGTGCATCTGCATCAAAATGTTTTCCTTCACCGTTTTGAGCACGTGGTAATTGTAACAATGTGCACATTAGGTCAGAAAACTGACTAAGTGGTGCATGCGTTCCGGCCAGGATCGAACCCGTGATCTTTGAGCTTGGAACGCGTTAGCGGACGAGAGATGGCGCGGGTTCGATTCTGACCCGTATGCATGCACCACTTAGTCAGTTTTCTGACTAAGTGGTGTAACCACTACCTTTTTGTGCACAGCTTGTTTACCACGAATATTTACGGTATGTGTTTTTGTCTACTGGTTTGTTATTAAGTATGTTTATATGTGTGATTGTGAACTGAACTCCAGCCCCTGGCCAGCTGTTCCGGCCGAAGTCCATCCTGAAGAAGACCAACTCGTTCACCCTGACCCGGGGGCTGGCGTCGCCCTCCACCCCGCAGACCCCTGTCTCGTTACAACCCTCGGTCTACACCACGGTGACCGGTGCAGAAACTAGGTGAGCAATTCAAAAATCAACCACTTCGATCGTTTTTGAGCATAATATCTTATATAAAAATCTTGTGTCACGATGTATGTTGCCAATAAACTCCAAAACTATTGAACCGATTTCAATCAAATTTGGACACCGTGTGCAGTTTGATCCAACTTAATAGGATAGCTTACATCTCAATGGACCCTGTAGATGGCGTTGCAATCGGCTTCTAAATTTTATTTCGTCAGAGCAGGACAACGTCTGTCGGGAACAGCTAGTGTTTTTAAATAAAACTACGTTTTAACGGTTTTCAGTGCGGCAATTTATTTGATTTTTATTATTCCGACGTTTCGGCCCCTTTTCAGTAGCCGTGTTCACGGAAGATAATAATAACCATGAACAAAATTAAAACGAAATAATTAAAATGAACAAGTTGGATATTACTTTTCTTATACTAAATTTACACAAAATGGCTTCTATATGTTTATTACCTTCTCAAAATATATATTAAATAATATACATTCAATTAGTATTTTATATAATTTCTTAACTTGTTCGTTTTAATTTTGTTAATGTTTATTATTTACTCTATGGGAGCCTAATCTAATTTACAACCGCTTCGCATCATGTTGTGGCTTGAAGAGAAGAAGCGGCGCGAGAAACTTTAGCAAACATGCCTAGCTTTAATAATTTTATATACAATTAAATGGTAAATTGGATTAGGCTTCCATAGAGTAAAAAATAACCATAAACAAAATTTAAAGTAAATAAGAACCAGTTGGTGGTAGGCTAAATAAAACTTTACAATACTCGTTGACACTTGACATCTTCGTCTTCCGTGATCACGGCCAATGAAAAGTGGCCAAAACGTCGTAATCACAAAATTCAAAGAAATTACCGCGCTTGAAACCGCTAAAACGTAGTTTTATTATTTTCATATAAGAATATTTCCCTATATCTTATAGTTTCGCAATTGCCCCCGAGGGCTCACTTAAACAATTTAATCTGTAAATGTTATTCATAGACAGATAGATACGACGCTGTTGTAAAAGATGTGTTTCTTTAATTCAAAAATGTTACTGACCTTTAAGGAATATTCAAAAATAACACACACAACAAGTTGATTATTTAAGCATTGTCAATATTAAAATTCGTGAAATTTTCAATGAATCATTACTGCATCGTCATTTTAATGAATGCATAATTTAAATTTATTTTAATAATTTAAAAAAAACTAAACTATAAAATACAAAACTAAAATTAAATACTAAAACTAAATAAAAAAAGAGAGCAAAATTATAGATAAAATATAGGTCCCAAACCAGTCATTTACCGGGAACGTTCCCAAAAGGCTGGCGGTACCACGCTGAATAGCAATGCTCTCTTTGAGCAAAATGAATTATTGAATTAAAATAAAATATCACATTCCGACGAGGATGGGATTCGAACCCACGCGTGCAGTGCACATTGGATTAGCAGTCCAACGCCTTAACCTCTCGGCCACCTCGTCGCATGACTTAAATGGTGAAATAACGAAACAGTTGCAAACCAATTTTATTTGCACAACTGTTTTCATGTTTATTGGCTATTAAAGTTGCGAAAAGCAATTAAAATCCTAACTAACATTAATATCAATAATAGTAAATACTGTATTATTTTATTATAATATCGAGGGCTTCATATAACAAATGGGCGTACAGACAAAAGTGCAGTTTTTTTTTAGCCTTGAGCAGGCAAACAGGCAGACGGCCCACCAGATGGAAAGTGGTTACCGTCGCCTATGGACGTTTGCAACGCCAGGGGTGTCGCTTACGCGTTGCCGACCTCTAAGAAACTTTATAACGCCCTTCTTAAAGACCCCTATGTCATAGCGCAAAGGGAAAACCTTCCAGATCATTCTTGTACGCGGAATAAATGTCCTAGGGAACCGTTGCGTAGTTGAGCGTGGGAGCTCAAGGAAATGGGGGAAAGTATCCCGTCGCAGTTTTACACAAGGGACAAAATTGTGTATTAAACAAAACTATATAAGAATTATTTTCTCCGTGCAGTTTCGGTCATAAATAATCGGAGCGGTGAAGCGAGTATTTCGCTCTCTGTTCCACTAACGGGCCTTATGGGCAGGCATAGTGACACGCATTACTGTTGTCGATAAGCGTTATCGATAGTGTATTTAGTTTTGCCATTTTGTGGGTTAGTGGTATAAATGAAAGAAAAAAATAGATAAAACAACGTATTTATTAATTAAGAATATATATATATATATATATATATATATATATATATATATATATATATATATATATATATATATATATATATATTAAATATTAAAATTATTCATTAAAATAAGAGTAATAATGATTTAAAATAAATTATTAATTAGGTATCTATGTATTAAAAAAGTATAAGTACAAAAGTTTAGAATGTAACTAGTTATATTAAAAATAAATACTTATATCTAAGTTTGAAATTAACAGCAAAATCATTATTATTGTCAGGTGTGGGGGCAGATATTGCCCTAAATGAAAACACCTCTGAGCAAGTTGACTGTATTTATTTGTATATAGGCGCCGCAACAGCAACAGGTATATTCAAGCACGATGATTAAGTAAAAGCGGTACTGGTTAAGACGTACTGGTGGCTTCACAAGATCCACGTAGTCACGTTGGCTGAAGTCTTCTTAATACTTTAATCTTCCTTGTATTGCTTCTTCTTGTGTGTGTATTATTCAACTGACGAACGCGTTGAATGCAATCAAAATGCATGCTGTAGGCTCGCTCCGCGCTTACTAAAGTACTACAAAAATGCAGACGTTTAGCAGCTAACGGAGCGAGCTACGTTTCCGCGGTAGGCGGGGCGTAGGCGCACGGGCTTTACGGGGGTGAGGTCAGCGGGGTGATTCTGTCCGCAACAATTATCTTATGACTTTTATAAGAATGATAATCTTTCTTTGAGAAGAATGAGTTTTTATCGTTAATGGCATTGCGCCCGCGCAACATGCTCCCCTCCTTAGCCGGGCTGAGGCCGAGTTTGATTTATGACCCAAACTGCACGGAGAAAATAATTCTGCTATAGTTGATTGTATAAGGCTGAAATTTGGAATAACCTTCTACTTAGGTACACTTGCATACTGGTAAGATTTTCTAAATTGTTACATGTAAAGATTTTAGTAAACAACAAAAAAATGGCATTTTTGCGTATACGCCCATTTGTTATGAAGCCCTCGATTAAGTGTTGTATACAAACATTAGATGTAGTTAGTAGTTTTTGGCGGGAACTCAAAGGGGACGTTGTACGTTGTATGCAGTTTCATTTTCTGAAAATGTGTAAAATTACTCTAAAATGAACAATCATTGATAGTTTTTGAGTGGTACTTATATGTTTTAATGAGAAAGGTGAACTGTCTACTTAAAAGTAGCCTTTAATTTTAAATGGCGTCAGTTGAACATGTAGCAGCGAGAAGTAGAAGTTAAATAATATTTCAGGTGGCAAAGAGTAGTGTTCACTGTCTATGGCTGATGTGAACTGATTTATTTTGGAACCGGTAACCTGAAGTACACCTCCTGACCTGAGTACAAATATTAACAACTCGTAAAGCTGCTACAATATATAGCACAATATATAGCACAATGCGTGAGCGGGATGGATGATGTGCGAGCGAGATAGAGCAACTATTAATATGTGCGCTCCCACGTTGCGCTAGCCAATAATGATGCGCAAGCTAAATCACCAATGAGATCAGTGATTTATCAATCTTTTTACTTAAAAGATTTAAATCTTTAACTCTTAAATCTTTGGTTTCAAATGACATAATTTATTCAATTGACCGGTTTTAAGCTTTACAATAACGTCAGACAGTTTAATTTACTGTGTATCATCATTGTATTTCTTCTTGTGCGCATGTTATCTCTTTTCAATTCACAATATCCTGTATCTATTGTCTCATTCTACATCAAAATATCTGATTTGTTAGTTTTCATCATTCCATGTGACTAAAATCAATCTTAACGTAGTGAGTTAAAGATGTATTTTCCAAACCAAAGATTTAAAGAGTGATTTCGAATTTTGAAAGATTATACATCTTTTAAATCAATCACTCCTGAGTTACACATCTCTACTAGCCAGTACTGAATTGGCCGCTGCGATGACAAGACGTGTATAGCTCCCGTAAACACCTACTGCGGCTGAGCAATAAATCTAGACTAAGATTCCTTTACCTGTCATTGTGGCGTAAAATCACGCCTGATTTATTTACTCGTACTACCACTTAATAATTCTTGTCTGTTTAGCCAGCAAGCTTTCACACAGGTTACATTGTACAATTTTTTTATCTAAGTGCAATTCACCTCCCGGAAGTATTACTTAAATTGTGTGTGTAGTGTAACAAACAGACAGACTGTTGTCCCGGAAACTATCCCATTTTCCGAGATAAAAAGTATCCTATATCCATCCTCGGAATCAAAACTACATATATAAGAAGTTTCAACCAAATCGGCTTGTTAGTTTTTCCCTGAATGCGTAACAGACGTACACGTGTTACGTTTTTATCATATTAAAACCTGGAATGTCGGCGACACAAGTGCTTGCTTGTGTCGTGAACTTTTTGGGTACCCTCATGTTGCGTGCCCGTTGTTGGGCAATGATTTAATTCCGAAGTTTGCCACTGGTTACGTTTCTTCTGAAATGTGATGAAGAATTCAACTGAAAAGTGATTTTTGTTTATAAAAAATATTCTTTATTGAAAAACGAGTCTGGCATTCCAGGTATTATTGGTCCCTTTATCTCATGCGCCTGTTTCAAAATTTAATGTAACTACAGCGTAAACTCCATGTAACGTCACTCGATTTAACGACAAACTCCCCTAAGGTTTGGCTTGTCTTCCATACAATGATACACTATGTACAGAATTACACCCAGTCTCAATAACGACAATAATTAAGTAATAAAAAGTATCTTTTAAATTGCCAAAATTAGTCAAAATTGCTCAGTGTGTGCGTTCTTTTATCGCTTTATTATGCTAGCCCGTAATTAACTCGACTATTGGCATCATGCATACCGAAATTTCTAAGTACTTTCCTTAGCACCAAGATGCCTCAATAGTCAATATTGCAAGATACAAATAAAGTAAATAAAAAATACAATAAAATTAGTAGTGCAGCAAAAGACGTCAAACAAAAATAACATTTGTGTCTCCATTTAACGACTATTCTCTATAACGCCATAAAATACACAGTCCCTTTAGTTTCGTTATATAGAGTTAAGATTGTATTTAGTAATAATCTTATACATAGGCTGGTGTGCACCAACATTTAACCGACGGTTAACCAAGAATAATCACTGTTTTTCCATACATTTTTGGCTATTATTTTAACCATCGGTTAAAAGTCGGTGCACACCAGCCTAAGAGTCATGATGCTTACTTCTGTCTTCTATGTACGTAACTTCTCCCATACCGTCCTATTTGAAATAGACTTTAACTCTGTTGATTATAGAATCCGCGCAGCTTTCGAAGCGATCTTCAAAAGGTCATCGATGCTCCAAGACGTGGAAGGTGGTCTGTCGGATCCCCTCAACCCTGGCCTGCCAAGGAGTCCATCCATCAATAAGAAAGTACAACTGGTTAGTATCACAACTAGTTAACGTTTCAGGTAATTGAGATATTTAAGGTATTTAGTTCATATTTCAGTGAAATTTTATAACAAAAGCGTAACTTGGTGCTTAGCTTGGGGAGTATGCAACGTGTGCATTTGTCTGGCGATTATTTAATAAATATATCCCTTTATGCCTACCATCAATAGGCAGAATGAAGGTGGCACATGATGGCAGTATCAAATATTCAACTAAGTGCCGTTTACATACTTGCGCTGCACACTTCCCTTGCCAAGTTCATGCTTGCGGTCGTGGAGGCGGACAATAACTTTTTTATTTACGTAAACAGGTTAAAAGTTATTCTCTTCCAAAATCGTAAAATGTGTGTGTGTGTGTGTGTGTGAAATGAAAAAAAATGGCTTACACAGTTAAGTGTCAAAACAAGTAGACTTGTGTGGGTTGACACGCACTTTATTTTATTAATTAAATAATTCCTTAACAGCCACGAGAGCGAGTCTGCGACATGTCCCCCGAAGACCAGAAGGCATGGGAGCAATTGGAGATGGCCAAAGAGGTGGACTTTGATCGCATGCTCGCCATCGCCCGCAAGAGGGAGCTGGTAAGTTGTAATGCTATCAAGGTTTGGTAGTTTGGATAAAAGTAACATAAATGTTGTATAGAGTGCACAAAAATATCTGAAATAATAAAAGAAAGCAGAGAAGAAGAAATATAAACTTGTGTTATGTCTGCGTGCGAGCGAGCGTGTGTGTGTGTGTGTGCTATGTGTGTGTGTGTGTGTGTGTGTGCGTGTGTTGTGTGTGTGTGTGTGTGTGTGTGTGTGCTGTGTGTGTGTGTGTGTGTGTGTGTGTATGTGCTATATGTGTGGGTGTGGGTGTGAGTAAAGAATTTAACATTGTAGATCAAAAATATATTTTCAATCAATTTTTTTTTAACAAGAACCATTATTTTTTCCATCCATAGCAACCCGATGATCCGGAATACGAAGATGAGAACCTCTACATCTGCCACATCGACCCTGCGCCATTCCAGCTGGTGGAAAGAACATCCTTACTCAAGGTATTTTAATGTTTTTTAAAGTGATAACTGACGGCGCGACATAGAATGAAAGATACCACTTTAAAACGCACACATATACAGTGTAAACTCCATTTAACGTCACTCGACTTAACGACTAACTCCCTTAAGGTTTAGCTTGTCTTCCCTACAATGATACACTCTCTATAGCATTACACCCACTCTCAATAACGACAACAATTAAGTAGTATAAAGTACCTTTTAAGTTGCCAAAATTAGTAAAAACTGCGCAGCTGTGTATGTTCTTTTATCGCTTTACTATCCTAGCCAGTAATAAATTCGACTGTTGGCATTATGCATACCGAAATATCTAAGTACTTTCTTTATCGCCAAGATACCTCAACAGTCAATATTGCAAGATATAAATAAAATAAAAAACAGAATGTAACAAAATTACTGACGTAGCAAAGGACGTCCGACAAAAATATCCTTTCCATTTAACGACAACTCTATATAACTAATTATTAAATAATAAACTTAATGATTGTACGGTTGTTGGTTAAGCAACTACCGACTTTTGTTGTCCTTCCTATACTACATCCCAAGGTTTTCTGGAAGAAATCGCCATGGGCGATAAAACCGCCTATTGTACTTGTATTTAATGTTCTTGATTTTATGTCGCATTGCTGTACAATAAAGTATATTATATTCCATATAACGATATATAATATACAGCCTCTTCAGTGTCGTTATATAGAGTTTATACTGGTTTTTTTTTTTTAATGAGTTAAGGGGTGAGTTTTGCTGCTTTGGCTGTCGTTGTGCTTTTCGTGGCGGTACTGCCCTGAAGCGTCGCGCAAGTGCTTTCAGTAGGCTCTAGTTAACTAGATATATAGAATGTATGTCTTTGTCTGTCTATTTATTATTGCATTCAATAATTTTGTTTGTGTTTTCAGGTCCATTCGCTATTCTCCACGCTGGGGGTAAGCAGAGCTTATGTGACTGCCATCGGAAGACTTATTGGAGTTGTGTCCCTCAAAGAGGTCAGGGTCTTGTTATAAATAACCAGATTACAGCCCGCGGCTTGAACTTAAATTCCTCCTTGATTAGTTCTTTAACATAACTCTTGAATTTCGTATGGGGTATCAGGGCGTTTCTCAAATGTTTAAACCTCAAGAAAATAATTATTATCCGTGTAGGAATGGAGAAAGAATACAATTTCCTGCGTTGGGGCGACCTGTCGTGAGGGACCAAACAACCCTCGGCCAGGTTGAAGGGTTTGCCCGCCTGGATGGCTACCACCCCTGGTCTAAAGTATATCGCCATAATAACCTTCAGTTGAGTTCCGGCATTAGTGACCAGGTTCCAGTCTCCCTTAAGAGAGCAGCAGCGCATTTGTAGCACCTTTGGTGTTGCAATCAAGTAGACCGTCTCCCTATCTGCTGAACTCTGCAATAAACAAATAAAAGGAAGTAAAATTAAATGATAACGCATATGTATGATGACCTTTTAGTTAATAAAAAAAAGAAAAAAAAAGCACTAAGTATGAACCTTGTCTCCACCAGCTCCGCAAAGCGATCGAGGACGTGAACAGCGGCGCGCTGACGGTGGCGACCCGCCCCCCGCCCCCTCGTCCCCCTCCCGGTGACCATCAGGGTGCAGGCCTCGGAGCCGGCGCCCCCCAGCGACAGCGAAACCGCCAAACTGACCACCAGCGACAAGGAGAAGGCGTGAGGATATTTAATATACGAAGACGAGGTAAACATGGCACAGTATAAATATTGCTACCAGTAAACAAATAAAAATAACACCTCTACTTAACGTGTATGTGTGGAATATATTTCCATACATACACGAAGCGAAAGTTGTTTGTCAGGATCTATAGTCTCAGCCTACCCTCATGGGAATAAGGCGTGATGATATGGTATGTATAAAATCAATAAAATAGATTCATCGTCTTTGCGTATCCTTTAGGGGAAAATGGTGTGATTAATAAAAGAAAAGTAGCGTTTACACAATGCATCAGCTGTTTTTTTTTATAAAATTTACATGATTTGGTTAAGTGTATTTTTTTTGTATAAAATTTTGTACTTTAGAATGTTTTACCATAACACTATGATAAAAAATATATCTAGTATACCAGTTGTTGTTGAAACCTATATTTTTGGATTATCTTTGACTGTTTTCCGTTATTAACAACATCATAATTCATTGTTAAGGTAATGTTATGAAGTTAAAAATTCCTTTGTTTCTAATTAATTACGTAAAACATTCATTTACGTCATGATTCAGAAAAGTTTAAAAAAAAAATTATATGTTAAATGTTTCTACTGTCGTACAGATCTTATGTGAAAGCAAACATTTTTTGATACAATTTTTTATTTACGTTGCAAATACGATCAATATGTTTAAATTTCAAAATAATCAGGAGTAGGACGCTGGTTACACCTTTTTGTATAATAAATTAATTTATTATTGTTTCAGTGCAATACAATATTGAAGTGATAACTTCTTATGGAAGGGTAAACCTTTTCGTTACGTAACGCGTTACGGCGCCAGTGTGTCTCGCTTCCCTATCTCTCACGTTAGATTAGTTAAAGTTACACGCACTTCGTCTTTTTTACTTGTACATTCAGATATAGGCAGTTTGAGTGTAACTTTTTTAACTCGTATTTTTGTAGTGTTATTACTGGTAGTAATATATACATTATACTGTGACATATTGTTGTGTAACTTTGTCCACGTGTAGAATTAAGGCTTTGAACGTCGCAAAGACGTAACTCTTTTGATCTTGACGATACAATGAAGCCTTGCCTTTAAAGGAGATTGAGATTTTAAAAAAAATAGTCACAAAATAATACAAACTCACTTTTGAGTGTAACAATCAAGTGAAAGTTGTAAATTATTTGTTTTTCTAAGTAATTTAATTTTTTTTAGTTTTGTCGATTGTTTTGATAGTATGTTTTTCGATGTGGTGCTTTCGAAATGTGAAATAATATTAAAAATAATTATAAATTATTATTTTCAATTGTTGTTGAAACGATATTTATAGTATAACTGAGATAATCTAGTCTATTACGGTACTCACAAAACTTAAATGCGCTTCGAGTGGAGTTTTTCAGTGTGTTTGCGCGGGTCCGGTCAGTTGTTAACGTTCTTTGGACCTTACGCTGTGTGCGAATGAGATGGCATGCGAGTCCCGATAGCGTCTAAGTGAGAGCGCAATATTCCTCTCTTTTCTCTGTCTGTGAACCTTGGAATTGTTCTCTGCGGAACGACGTGTACTAACTTCAAAGACGCATTTAACTTTTGCACGTACTGTACTATTTTTGGTAAAACATTTAGCACTATAAGTCGGTTTCATCGGTTTTAATTTCAATCAATATATTATATTCACTATGCTTTAAGATGAGGTATATTGGTATAAAGAATATTGTTTCAACAACATTTGATTCAAGCTTTAGTACTTTAAGTATATTGCTTGAAAGGAAGCTAGTGCCTTAATTATTCGAAGTGATTTTGCGTGCAGGTTGTTAATAAAAATTCAAAAAATATTATTCTTTTCGAAATTAGTGTCTATTTTAATATCAAAGAAAATGTCTAAAATATTTAAATCGGAGCGAAATAGATAGAACGACATCCATCTTTTTCACTCGTGCGCGTGTATCTTATCCTTTCACTCGTTGTCTCACTCGCTCAATACCAAAGAGCGAGTGAAATGGCAATAATATATATGACATCGCGGGCTTCAAGCCAGAGGGGCGTATAAGCCAACTTTTCAGGAGATACAAAAAACTTTTTTTTCAAATGCTCTTTTTTAATAAACCTACTACTAAGAAAAAAACAGAGGTGGTGGTGGTGGTGATAAAAATATAAATGATAGACGAAATAAAAAAAACGCATTTTTTTTATAAGCCCCTCTGGCTTGAAGCCTAGAGCCGCGATATACGCTTCTTTGCTTCAATAACGTGGTATCTTGAAAAACCTAAATTTATTAATATTATTTACAGTACGCCACTTTTAAAATTTCAAAAAAAGATTTTACCCAAACGTATTTTACACTTTTTTGTATATTTTTTTTAAAATTTAATGTCAATTTACTAAGCTTTTTGAAATATATGAGAAAGTTGTGATAATATGATACATTTAGCAAAATATAGTGAGTGAGTGAATAAGTGAATAATGGGATATGTCACGTTATTGAAGCAAAGAAGCGATTATTTGTACGATAGTGTTCGTGGAACATTTTACATCGCCGCTACAATATGGAGCTGAAAATGAGTATATCAGTGCAGTTTTATACAACTAACAACTTCCGATGTACCTGCGCGGTTGACCTACTTTAGTAGCGCGCGAGCGTGTACGAATCGTGTAAGCGGAACAGTCTTAAAAATGCCATTTCCGCTTGCGAATAAAGTTCATTATAGATTATTTATATGTTGGAAACCGGTCAAAGACTGCCATTCAGAATTAAAAGTTATATAATTCTTTGTATGGATATCGCTTTCTGTACACATTGAAATAATTGATTAAATACAGTGTTTTTGTTAACTCCTGCACATAATGCCAAATTTTTATGAAACGAAGGCTTGTGATCGTTAAAATCATTCCAAAAGTGTTGTTCTATTAGATTTTAAGTATAAGTATTTATATATTATTTTCGTAAGTTTTCGCGACTAGTATACATAATAAAACTACTTTTAAACGGTTTTAAGCCCGGTAGTTTATTCGATTTTCATTATTGCGACGTTTCGGCAATTTTTTAGTAACCGTGTTCACGGAAGGCAAAGATGATCAAGTGTCAATGAGTAATGTTGAAAAGCGGCCGTAACGTCGGAATAATAAAAATCTAATAAATTACCGCGCTCAAAACCGTTTAAACGTAGTTTTACGAAATAAGTATTTATAGTTTAATTATTAACGTATTAGTATATTGTCCAATTATGGAAGTGTATCAACTATACAGTGATAGATAGCAAACGCCATCTAGGTAGCTCTTTGAGTTTTGCTAGTACTATACTTACAAACAAACGTGCCATGATACGTGAATCATTTGTATGTGTTTTGAAAAATTATTATACAGGCTGTATTTTTCAAATTGGCCTTCAGGGCCCAATCCTAAACTGCGCCAAAACACTCAAAATGAATTATGAGACCGATTTTGACGAAAATTAAATTGTCCAAGGCTTGACAGGTTTGACACATCGGCTATCTATCGATGTGCAGCTTGCATCACGATGTTTTCCCTCACCGTTATTAGGACGCGGTAAGTGGTGGATGCGTTCCGGCCAGGATCGAACCCGGGCCCTTTTGAGCTTGAGCGCGTGAACTAGCCCATTACGCTACCATGACTTAAACTCCTTTGAGTGTTTTTTTTTTACTCTAAAGGCCCTCTTGAAGAATTCGTTCTGTATACTGAAAGTTTGTTTGTATGACGCCCTTCCTACACCTGGGATAATGTAATAGTGTTAGTGACTGTGTCGCGCAGATGTAACCCTAAGACGGAACCAGCACAGATTTGTTGCCCGAACTGTCACACACGGCTAATTGGGAAGCGCCACAAAGGGGTTTGGGTAAAAGTGGCTTGATTTTTTAAGTTTGCGGCCAGCGATTACATTTATACGCTTACATTATTTTCAAATGAGTCTTATTTATTTTATCATTTTATAATAAGTTCATTGCTTTTAGTCGAGTTCACGCAGCACGATGTAACTTAGGACCAAGTTTTCTTTAATAGTCTTGTATCTCAAATATAGAACTACTAAATAATAATAAAAAATCAAGCCATCCTCCGAACAAATTTACCCAAATCTCTTTGTGGTCAAATACAGCGATTGAATTGAATTGAATTGGATTGAAGCGAACGTTGAACTGATGCTTTCTCCCTCTAACGACATAGAATTTGTGTTAGAATAAAATAGACGATATGATTCTCTTGTTTTTGACGCAACAATTTTGATGGCAGCTTGTGAACAAAAATAATAGTAAATTTGGCCTTTATTAGTGCATTATTTGATTTGTGACATTGTTAATGTCTTTAGTCATTGATAGATAGCTCATATCTATACACTAATGTAAGCTATTCATCATGTTTTTTTAAGATACAAGTTAGTCGTATTTAATCACAGTCACTAAACACTACCGCAGGGGCATAAGGATATGTTTAGCAGTAAATTTATTTCTTTCGTTAATAAGTAACTACGGTTGTAATGATGCATATCTATTTAGTATATCCGTCCTGTATTCAACGTGAGAAACCCACTGTGACATAAGAGTGCTTGCAGAATCGACTCTTACCAGCTGATTTTTAATTACCCGGAATAAAATGGCAGCTGCGACCGACCTTCGTTTGTGTTCCCAAGCTTGGAGCGTAGTGTTGTTAGTTAGGGTTGCCAACTATTTTTGAGAAAAATAACGTATTACATTTTTTAAATAGGGAAAAATAATAATTCTCAAAAAATTATTTATATCTCGCGGACACAATTTTTGTGTGCTTCTAATACACACTAACAACTTTCAGTATCCTTAAATTTTTGGAAGCTATCTTAACATACCCGATTTATATTTTAATTCAAATTTTCTTTTTTTTTTCAAATAACATACAATTTTTTTTTATTCAATATATAGACGTCCTGTTCGTTTTTCTCGCCATTTTAGATTCATTACTGAATAAACTCTTTCAGTGAAAGCTGGACCGATGATAGTTCAGTAATTATCCATATAAGTATTTAATTTTACGCATCAGAGCGAATATTGGACATAAAGTATTTTCACATACTTTACTTTTCTGCTACTTTTGCATAAAAATAAAGTATATTTACCAACAATAAAGTAGTATACGTTGTTATAAAGTATGCTTGGCAACCCTAGTTGTAGTATGTTTCATATATCATATTTTAATCAATAGTAGGGTAAATGACAAATGAATGTACCGTCATTTAATTACGTCACAGGAACTTCACAATTTTTACCTCAATTGTCACAGCTGGTCACCTTCGGGAGACTCCCCCCCCCCCCAGTGTGACGTCACATATTGTGCAAGAGCAATTATTAAATTAAAACCGCAGTGTCGTAATGCATTTGATTTCCATTTAAATTAATTTTTCCTGACCTACGGGGCCGAGACATGGACATTAACGGCAGGATTAGTCTACAAGTTCCAAGTCGCTCAACTTGGGGGTTTCTCTTATGGATAGAATTAGAAATGAGGATATCCGTAAGAGAACCAAGGTAACCGACATAGCTCGCAAATTTAGCAAGTTGAAGTGGCAGTGGCCTGGTCACGTCTGTCGCAGGACTGATGGAGCAGACGAGTCCTGGAGTGGACTAGTATCGGACGCCCTCCGGCCTGATGGATGGTAGGCGCTGGACGAGGAAGACAGAGGACAGGGATGAGTGGCTCCGACTTGGGGGGGCTACGTCCAGTAGTGGACTGCGAATGAAATTATTTTTTTGATAATTTAAACATCATATTCAGATAGACTTGGAAATATTTTGAAATTTTCATTAATAGTTCATTCCGGCTTTAAAGCTTAAATAAATTGCATTTTAACTTTTTCTTGAGTATATTAGGATGTGACGTTACGAAATTAAGGACCCTCCCACCCTTAACCTGTGACGTAATTCATGTTCCCTAGTGGGTAAACGCTTTAAAAGACGTAAACAAAAGACATTTGACGCTTTTGGGTTTAAATTAAGCAGTCCTTATATAAGAATAATTTATATTTTGGACGTATTTTGTATCCTGAAACGGGTGACAAACGTGCAAGCAAGTACGTGAACTTATGACTTGGCAACAGGCTATTCCAGATTGGGGAGCTCTTTCCCTAAAAATATTTTTTGGGATCAAAAATTTTTATAAATAAAATAAATAAATAATATTCTTTAGTTTGAAGTGTCATGATGTATAAATAATATTAAGGTATATATTAAATGTTGTCTCTGATATGTAATAATGACGACGGTCTAGTTGTCGTGCAACTCAATGACATTGAATGATTCAAATTGGAGTGTACTCCAAGAGAGACGGTTCACTTCTGTAGAAGTGAACCGTCTTACATACGCGAAAATACACACGCGAGAAAGTTTGTCAAGCAAAAAGAACGCGAACTTGCTCGCACACTTATCGCCCGCCTTACATTCTGTGATTTAAAAAGCTAATGAATAGTGTAATGTTTGTTATGGCGCGAGCAATATCTGACCAGTTATTTCTGCTTTGTATATTTATTTAAGGCTTGTAGCAACGCCCACGTCCTTGAGAATTTGTTGGCGATAGCGGGGTTCCATGGACCCGGTTGTGTTTCAGATGCATTATTATTTTATTGTGAATAAATTAATAGTAATTAGTATCAAAAAAAATAATAAAGCCAAATTATTTATTTCTCTTTTATAAAGATGTAGGTATATTTTGATCATGTTTTGAAAAAATATTAAGGAGTAAAGTCAATAATTTAGAGGTGATTTGTTGACTCTTTTTTATCCTTAACTTAAAATAACTATCGAAAAATTACAAAAAAAACTACGCTACATCTCAAGTATTGCCAGGTGGCAGGGCATTTACCCAGCTGAATGGCTACCACCCCTGGTCTAATGTATGTCGCCATAACAACCTTGAGTTGTGTTCCGGCATTAGTGACCTGCTTTCAGTCTCCCTTAATAGAACACCAGCGCATTTGTAGCACCCTTGGTGTTGCAAAGGTCCATAGGCGATGATAGCCGCTTTCCATCAAGTGGGCCATCTGCCTGTCTGAACTCCTGCAATAAAATTTTTTGGTGAATTTTTTTTATCAGTAATTACCGACGAAAAATTGTTTCGTTTGCACTTCACTTTCGACCTTTTGTGGCAATACGAGCCTTAATGTGTTTTTTTGTGCTGAATTTTTATTTAAAAGAGAAAAGCTTTTAAAGAGTTCAGTTACAAAAATCACCAAAACCGTAAAATGTTTTAAGATAAATAATATCTGATACATAGTGTTGACGAACGCCTTATAGTTGTATTTAAGTGAATATTTGTATGCAAGAGACGTGTCGGCTTAACGAGGCAAGCCGCGTGTTGTAACTAGTATTACATAATTTTAAATTTTAGATGCATTTCTATTGTGATCTGTTGCTTTTTATTTGATAAATAAACGAATGTTTTCTGCTGTTATTTTAGTTGTTTTATTTTTTATTGTTCTCATTGTTAAACGTGGTATCTGGCGTGGTACGTCGAGATTACTGACGTGTAAAATTCACGAATCTGTAATAAAATGTAAGCGTCGGTACACTGTCCATTCAATCCACACGAAGAGGACATATGGACGTGTATTATACGGGGCCCCCAGGCTACAGGGGCCCCGAAATGGGTAAACAAAAATTCTTGAAATATCATCCACAATCTTTTATAGATTAATAACATTTTTAAGTGTTGCACTTGTTTACGCATCATGGGACTAAACTTCTGAACTAAATTCATATACCTATTGTTGGAATTGGATTGGAAGAAAACACCAGTTTTTGACTAAGAGCTTTTATTGACTTGCACAGCCACGCGCAGTACCTCCCTGCAGGGTCGTCCCTGAACACACGACCAACGATGCACAGTCCCGACGATAAGTTAACACACCTTCAATACCGTCGCCAATATTGCGTAGACCACCTCCGATATTATCGCGTGTAGCTCGCTTCTGGTTCCTCTCTCGAACTATGCTACACACCTACTTCACGTATCCGTCCATCAAACTTGTCACTAAATTCACCACTTAATTCGTTTCTGTCTTCTATTAACCTTCTCTTCCAACTCTTTAGTATCGTACTTATCGCTTCACCGTCTTGGACTGAACTTTACTTTAAACTTCAACTCTAAACTGCCCGGTAGGCGCGCCTTACGCTGTTTATATACCCGGAAGAATTTTCTAGAATACATCTATCTATCTCTGTCTTTTCTTTCCCGAACCTTCTGTTCAGGAACTTTCGTTTATACATTATCCCTTTCTAACATCTATATATCTCTTTCTTTCGTTTATCGTCTATCCTTTTCTGAATATATCCGTCCTTGTCTTTTCCTTCCAGAAATTTCTAGTTCTTTCTAAAAGTTCTAAAACTGATTTACGCTGCAGGGCAGTTCCACCCTCGGTCGCCATACTATATACAAAAACAATATCAAAAGACGGTCCAGTGAACTATTCGACTTGTATTTATGTGATTGTGTGAAGTGGTCGCAGACGTAAATTTTCTGTGTACTATGTAAGTTATGAGTATTCATACTTATTACTGATTAAATACACAACAACGGCCGCTCATAGTTGAAATATTTGTTAACCAGCGGTTATTATTCGGATGCCCGGAAACGTTCCTAAAGTATTCTTTGCAAATCCGGGCACACCCACGACCTCTGACGTCATGAGAGTGATTCCTCATATAAAAGTACCTAACCATTATGGCGCATGTAGTTTACCAGTCTGACTATCTTATAATAGCAGAATTGGTAGGTAATATAAGCGTAACTTCCATTTTTTCAAAAACAGTTTAATGATGATCATTTTAATCTTACATGTTAATTGTATTCGTGGTCGTATATAAAAAATAAAATTAATTGTAAAAGAGACCGTAAATAAAACAATTTCTTAATTTAATAAATCTTTTAATTTTCGTAAAATTTTCACTAATTTCGCAATTATACCTTATCAACTATAATACTTAGACACTGTACACGACAATTTTAAATGGAAACAATCTTATCGAACAGAACTAAGGAAAATCCGTTTTAAGTACATATAATTGAAAAAATATTGATTTAATTGAACACACGAAAGCTGCAGTGTCTTTACAAAATATAGCTGCAGTACGCGCAAAACTTAAATGCGCTTCGAATGAAGTTAGTTCTATGAGTTTGCGCAGGTCATGTGTAATGTTATAACACCTTACGGTGTTGAGCGAGAGAGATGGCATACGTCTCCGGATTAGCGGACGATAGCGCAATGACGCGTACGTCCTTCAAGGACGCCTTTAAGTTTAGCACGTACTGTAACGCTTGTTGAATTTACTATATAAATCCTCAATTATAGAGATTCTACAATTCTATATAATAGATTCTTCAATTTTTATCATAATTAAATTTCCATATGGCTTGATATTAGGGTGGCGCAAAAAAAAACGCTTAATTTTTAGGCCCGAGTGAAAAAATGTTAGTGTTTGATGTTTTAAGAACTCCCTCCAACGGACAGCTCAAAAAACAATTTTTAAGAGAACGCTCCAAATTTTTTTAAGATTTCGTAACTCACCAAAAACTGTTTGTTTATTCAATTTTATTTTCTCGTTACGGTATAATAAAAGGTCGTTCATAATTGTTATTAAAGTACTAATGCTAATGTTTTAGAAAAATTCTGGTAGAGCCAGCCTCAAACAAGGCTAGTTTGTTATATGCTCATTATTTAATATATAAGTTATTGTACGTTTAGGAGATGATGGGGCTGACATGCGTATATGGAAAAAGACTAAAATAAATAAAGAGGAACCTAAAATGTTCTAGTGCATTACTTTAGATTTTTTTGAGCGAGTAATGCACTAGAAAATTTTAAAAAATTATGAACGATCTTTCAAAATTTAAATTTTGAACTGAAACTTCCTTGATAACCCTACTCTCAACCGACACGTACGTGTAGGTGAAATTCGAAAATATTTAAAATTATCAAAACTGCGGGGTCCAGGTGCGAGCATCAAAGGCTGGGTAAGTTCCTTTTCCTTCCTTGTCCTCATATGTAACACAGCGGTATTAATTGAACTTTTTACCAGTTATTGTTACATTAAACTTTCCATACCTGTCATATTCGTAACACGAATCTGCAAAAGCGGACGCTTTAGTCTCTTTTGATTCACCGATCAGAAAACCAGTCAAAATTCACTTGCGAGGTATTTGATCAAATATCACGAATATCCTTACATTTTGATCCGAGAAATCAATCCACATATTTTACAAAAAACCTAAAAATACACAAAGTTAAAACATAAGATTAAAACTAACCGATTAACTTGATAATTTATCATACATACAATTTACAATTAAATTGTCAAAACAATTTTAATTTAATCTTAATATGCGTTCAGTAAGTAAATCTTGAATGATATAATCAGAAAGCAAATTCTGCGAACGCTGCTTTAACCATTGAGACCTCCAGTACTTTAACCACAAATTAGTTTTCGCGGGGCGCGTACGCATAGGCTAAAAACCACAAACGCACGTGAGTCCATCAGTAGGAGTCGGATGGCTGAAATCATGATGATGATTAAGGTAGGTAAGGCAGCATTTATCAATTCCCCCGCCCCCCCCTAGAAAATATTTAATCCAGGGCTGTACTTCGGGTATGGCCGAAGAGTCCGCGGTGCAAGAGGACAATTAAGACGTTGGCCGCATTCAGGCCACTGAGAGAGGACCACGGAGGTATTCTGGGCGCACCTCTCTCGATTCCAAACAACAAACAAATTTTATGGCCCTTTCTCTTCATGACAGTATAAACAAGTGTCGGAATCTACACCACGCGCACCCTGTGTACAGGGTCCCTAAATCAGTATAGTGTCACTTAAGTTACGTCTATGCTGAAGGTAATAGGCAAACAAGAACCGAGTCTAGATCCCAAAACACAGTAGAAAACAAAAAAAATGTTTATAAAATTTACTCTGCCTACAATCGAACCCGAAACAGTTCATAATACAATGATCTTGGGATAAATTTGAATTATATATACAAACTATAAAACCTACTACCAGACCGCTGTCAGATGGAAACGAGCCCAAAAGACTGACCACATTGCCTCGCTGAATGGCGACGCTAATGCGTTGCCCGAGGTATAGATCAGTCAGATCTGATCTGACCAGAGGTCACGTGACACATCCACCAGAGATTTGGCTATATCTCAATAAAGCTTTAGCGCCACAGGCCCCCATGGTCCCAGGGTCTTGACCTCAAAAGCCGCAAATATGTAGCCATTTCCGATAGCTGAGTATTTGTGGCGTTTTAGGGCCTTCAGTTGTGTAGCAGCTGTACCGGCAGACATGCTAGTTGCTGAAAGATGGGACGCTGCCAAAGTATCCCATACTAAGGGGCGACCCATCTTCTAGGGTACCAATGATATACCATCGGGTCGCTTGCCATCGTCGCGGCACAAGCCGTTCGGTTCTGGAATGCTCCGGGGTGCCCCGGCGGTGACAAGAGCCCGATGGATTATGTCATTAAATGTTACATGACGTAAAATACTGCTGGTACTTCTGATACACATACAATCTTGAGATTAAATTACAAGTACTTAAAGTGCATCCGTCTGCCAAGTTAATATTTTAATTTTTTAAATGAAACGTATACCTAATTAAGAAATTTCAAATATTATTTAACATCATCAAACCTGTAGCTAGTATTTCAGAACAAGATTTACCATCTATGAATATACGCATATTAAAATTGTGTCATCTAATCCTTATTACTAATTTGTTATTTATTAAATTATTTCAATAGCTATTAATTAAATAAATGCACTGGAATTAAGCTAATTATTATACAAATCACAACATTTTCAAATCCTACATCTTAACCATTAATGTCATCATCATTGTTTGATTTTTCTGTGCTTTATTATCAAAGTAATCAAAGATCTTCGTAGGATTTCTTATTATACTAATGCTACATTCATACTCAGTGGCGGATTTGCCCTAAGGCCCAGGAGGCCCGGGCCTAGGGCGGTCTGATATTAGGGGCGGCCAATCGTGACAAAAATTCACTGATGATAACAAGAAATAACTCAAAATACGTAAATATTTTTCTTTGTCTCATACTAAGATGAAAATGGTATATAAAATATTTCATACGGACATCGAGTCGAGCAAACGTAAACAGATATGGATGCAGATTAAATAATCTTAAAAAATCCTGCGATATTTAATTCTATTTAAACTTTATTTACATAAAGAAATCTATAATATCACAATTAAACTTAAGTAGAAAATATGTACAATTTATTTTAATAAAAGAGGAATAATCAACGTATTACGTTGTGTTTACATACTCGCGCTGCCCACTTCCCTTGCCATTTTCTTTCTTGCTACCGTACTTAATGTAGACAAAGGTTAATACTATTTTAAGAAAAGTTAATGTATAGATTTGGGTAGCTCGCGAATGAGGCATAAAAATGAGCTAGTCCTTCCTAATCATTAACTTCGCTCTCATTCGCTCAGTTAGTTATACAAATAAAAAAAAAGCTCAACGGCTCAAAAGTCTCAGTTGCCGACACAGAGTACAATGTCATGAATACGTACAGAGTAAATAGACCTTTCAGATTATAAAAATAAAGATGAAAATACTTAAAAAACCATAAAGATACATAATTATGTACAATAATGTTAGGAAAAGATTACATATTTGTGCTGATTGGGGTTGAAACATTAAGCCCGTGAAGTCCAGAGGCAAAGAGTTTTTTAGAGATATCTGAAGAAATTCTTTGACACTTGACAGCGTGGCTATGCAGCCAGCTTTCTGGGCACGCTCCCCACTGGCAGTGATTTGCTACATAATGTACTTTACTTTTAATTATTAGTTTATATTTCAAGGCAATTCCACAATGAAAACCGATTCTAAAGTAATAAACTCCATAAAAGTATTATATTATCTTTATTACTTTTAAAGTAAATTCAAAATTACTTTGTTCAGACCAGTGCTTTTCAATCTTCTTGAATGCGCGACCCCTTTACAGGTTGAATAATTTTGGAGACCCCCTTGGGATATAGACAGACGAAAAGTTAGTAATTTAAAAGGCTACGTTTATGTTTTTCTCTATATTGTCACCTATATTCATCATTAGAACCTATACTCTACAAAAATATGTTGAAGAAGCAAGTGAGGTGTGTAAGGATAAGCCTAAATGGTGCTCTGTCGATCGTGCCTACCCCGCAAGGGACCTGGCGTGAAGTTATGTATGTATGTACTCTACAAAAATCTACTTGGCATATTAAGTACCTAAGTACGAGGTATAAATTTATATTTCCTTTTCCCGGCGACCCCCCGAGCAAGACAGTGCGACCCCTTAGGAGTCGCGACCCACAGGTTGAAAAACACTGGTTTTTGTAACCAAACCAACACGATGTGTGACACCGAATTCTATATCTCTACTGAGCTAAAGGAGTAACATATCTTATCAGAGCGAAAGAGCTATATCACCCTTATTGTTAGTGAGCGGTTTTGCACAAGTCTATTACTACAGAGCTCTGAGAAATTACAGAATCGATCAAGTTCTATTATAATCAATTAATGTCCATATTTATAATTAAATCACATACACCCGCAGGATTCCACCACCATGTTCGGCAAAGTTTTCTTTGTCACAATGCTGGTTGAGTCTATATAAAGAAGATGAAGTGAGCTGAAGGTGGTTGGTGCGCAACATGGCTTGAACTCGGATATCCTCTCTGGCACTGAGTAGAAATATTTCTGTAGACAAAACAGAAGAGATTGTAAACATCTCCCAAAAATCTGGCAAGTGTATAGTAGTGCAAACACAATGGGGGTTCGATAGAGATGACAAACAGCTACCATTTTTATTATTTTGCTACGGAAGTAAAAAAAAGGTTACTCGAAAATACAGACGTGTCAGAGCCATGGTAGAATCATCATTTTCATTACAGCAGTCGTTGCGATACCACGCTCTCACAGAATATCGGCATGCAACGGATATCATTGAGCTAATCGGGTGTAACGGTAATCGGGTGTAACGGGCTAATTGGTGTTTAACGGTAAGTTATACTATACCCAAATAAGTAAATAGCGCGGACGGAGGTGTATGAAGTTTCGCACACTTATAGATTATATAGATGAGAAGCGAGGAATGCATTTTTCTTAATTATCCATTAAAATAGATTAAATCAATAAAAAAATCATTACACATATTCCTGTATTTGACACTCACGCATATATACTCTTTTGTTTATTGTTCAAGTTAAATAACAGTGTAGCCTTGGCTAAATCTGTGATTATAGAAGTATAGTCTTTGACATTAATTATTGTGGTCGAATTTCAACTACTGGCGACTACTAGTATTCATAAATGGATGCGGGATAAACCAAGGTATAAAGTATTTTGTTCAAAACATTAAAATGCTAAAAATAAAACTAGAAACTAAACTAAATAGTATAGAGGTATATATAGTAAAGGTGTGTATATATATATATATATATATATATATATATATATATATATGTCGGAGCGAAGCTATAATTATTGGACGTATTGTTGACTGGATGTATAACGCACAATATCATTTGTTTACATTTTAATTACTTCTAAAATTCTTAATTTAATTTAATTTGATTTGTTAAATGTTTCTATAACTTAAAGATCGTTCTAACCTAATAAAAGTTACGAATATTGTAATTTAATAAACGACCAATCAGAGCAGAGCATATGGCGGAGCGGGTTCAGACGCCCTCTATACTTTGAGTAATATCTACTTGGGTAGACTGAGGAGTTTTTGTGGCACATTTGGTTGATGGCAATAGGTCGAGTTGGACCATGGAGTATTTTAAAGAAAGTATTGTAGTTGGAAGTATGAGCGGGAACCCTGAACCCGCTGCTCGGTCTAAACTATGTCATAATGTTGATCAAATCTAAATTAAAAGTGTATAAGCCGTGGCTATTGTGTTTTATGCTCGCATTTTGTCCTGATGACGCCCACTAAACCTGCAATAACTAAAGATGATGTCGTGAGAATGAGGCTGTTCTGCGACATATATATATATATATATATATATATATATATATATATATATATATATATATATATATATATATATATATATATTGTATGTAGACTAGATATACGAAGGCTTAATCCAACACATACCCTAATAAAGTCATGATGATGTGCCTCCACCGTGGTCACAGCAGAGATGGGAGCGCAGCTGCCCTTGCAAAAGTACGCATGGTATCCAGCCGGCTGGATGATCCAGTCCGCCCATCCGAGCTCTTTGAAATCTATATACAAGGACTCTCTGCAGCATTCGCTGGTGGTTGCTCCGCAGTCCAAGGCCCTCCCGTGACGCCTTTTCCCCGCATACTTTGTGTACAGGACCAAGAACGGCCTGTGTTTCTCGTGGAAAGATAGCGGCGCACGACGAGACTGTAACAAATGATTATTTTATTTTTAGGTTTCCGATACTTGGAACTTACGCTCTGATGTCACGCACCCCTTGACCTCCTGACTAGAAAAGGCCCTGGGCGACGGTAACCACTATCTACCAAGTGTAACACCAGTCTAATGTGCTCATACAATAAAAAAAGTATCTATCCTATATTCACCTGGCAAGTCCTACAAGCCACATGCAGGGTGTGGAGTCTCTCCATGCCTTCGAGCCAGACGCGCACTGCCCAGGCCAGCTCCACCCTCACCCATCCCTCTCCCACGTCTGTCTCCTTAATTGCGATGGGCTTCGTCTTCTTGAACTGCTGCTGGCTATCCCAATGAGCTGCTTCCGATATCACGAAGGTCTGGTTGTATTCGTCGAATGGATCACGTTCCTGGAAGAGTTAAAACAGATAAGAAATATACCGTCTAGCATATAGCCGAGATCAGTCTTCCAGGCTTCGAGAAGTTGTTACACTCTTTATTTATATCGTGGGCTTCAAGCCAGAGGGGCGTATAAGCCAACTTTTCAAGAGATACAAACAACTTTTTTTTCAATGTATCTCTATAACTGAAAATTTGCATGTGTCTATGAAAGTACTTCCTTGATTACGTGAAATTCTTTTTTTTTAATTAACCTACTATTAAGAAGAAAACAGAGGTATATATAAATAGATGTATCGATAAAAATATAAATAATAGACGAAATAAAAAAACGATATAATAATAGCCCATTAATGTCCCACTGCTGGGCTTGGGCCTCCCATTATAGGGGAACAGACAGTATACCCGCCACGCTTGTCCAAGGTGGCTTTTGGCTGGTTTTACATATCGGTTATCTCGATGTGCAGGTTGCATCCCGACGTTTCCCTTCACCGTTGTTAGCACGTGGTAATTGTAACAATATGCACATTAGGTCAGAAAACTGCCTAATTGGTGCAAGCGTTACGTCTTCCGTAATCACGGTCACGGAAAAGTGGCCGAAACGTCGGAATAACAAAAACCAAATAAATCATCACGATTAAAACCGTTAAAACGTTGGTCTATTATGTAAACAAGACACGAAACCTTAAGAAAATATTAAAAGTACCTAATCCTAAAACCGGTTAGGATATACTTTCTTGAAAATGAATGCTGTCTTCAGGTTAATTCTCAGCATTATTTTTCTAATACGGCTTGCGTATTTTTTGATACAATAAATAGCATTATTTATTAATGTTGAAAATAATGAATAGTCAATAGACACCGTCTATTTTATGAAGTAAATTGTCTTTTTTATTCATAAAAATTTAAGTCATATCAACGATATCATTCGCCGACCTCTTGTCACCGTTGGGGTCCCAGCTGTCCTTGAACCGAACGGACTGTGCCGCAAAGATGGCAAGCGACCGGACGGAATGTCTTTGATACCGTGGAAGATGGGACGCCCCTTAGTATGGGCTGCAACGTCGATACGCTAGCAGCTTCCCATCTTCTAAATACAGCCGTCACTGCCGGAGGACCTACCACACTTCAAAAAACCCTGAAACGCAGCAAATATGCATCCATCGGTGACGGATACATATTTGTGGCTTTCCGGGTTGAGACTTTGGGGCCATGAGGATGTGAGGCTTATCAACTTTATCGAGACCTTTCAAGGCGATTGAAAGAAGTCTCACGTGACCAAAGGGCTGGCTTATATTTAGGGTACTGAATAAGCGTTGCCATACAACAGGGGAATGCGGCCAGCATTTTGTGAACACTCCCCGACGACAGCGATTTGGACTACATTTTTTACTTGTAAATATGTTTATAGTAGTATTTAATTTCTAAGTTTTTGTTTGTAGTGTAATTTATTTATAACTAGCTGTCCCGGCAGACGACGTCCTGCCCGGTAAAAATAAAAATAAAAATTAGGGGTGGACTACCCCTAACATTTAGGGAGATGAAAAATAGATGTTGGCCGATTCTCATAGATACCGGATAAGCACAAAAAATTTCATGAGAATCGGTCAAGCCGTTTCGGAGGAGTATGGCAACGAAAACTGTGACACGAGAATTTTATATATTAGATGTAGTTTATGGCTCTGTTGGTTTATTGTAACATAAATATAATATATTTCAAGTCATAATTTATAAAAACAAACCTTATAAAACCATAATTCCACCACAGCTACCTCCTCTGGTTCGACGTCTGGCGGTAATTCGAACTGCAGGCATTTGAAAGGATACCTCCCTGATGTCAGACATTCGCCTGAAACGAAAAAAAGTATATATGTATTATTAAATATTATATTGTATTAAAATAATCTAAGTTGAACTATTTAATATTGACATTGAATAACTTGAAAAAGTTTAAGTTATTAGTTAAATTTTATGTATATTAATATGATAATGTAAGGAAAGGTTATTTATTAATAAATTCTTTTGTTGATTATAAAATATATTTTATTCTTGAATATGTACATTAGAACTTTGTGTGTTTACATTATTAGTATAATTATTTAATCTAATTATCGGAATACGGCTAGCGCTGTGGGTTAGAGTGAGAGAGGAGAAGCCTTCCTACCTCTGCCGTATGCGTGAGAGAAAGGGAAGCCAGATAGACTGGCGCCGGTAACGCGTTACATAAAGAAGCGATTTACACTCCCATAAGAAATTCCAAAGATACAAGAAAGCTAATCCGGCGCGGATAGGACGATTACGAAATAACAGTAACATTCTTGATAAATGAAAATAGCCAGTGATCATGTAAGCACGTACTATATTGACCCTACATCAATTGGAGCAAGGAGCGGGGGCGGGTCAAACTCAAAAGATAACGGCCCAACATGTATAGGTAGGTATATCAATTTAGTATCGTTCTCACACGTTATACCGGATCTTTTGGCATGATGAAGTAATGTTACGAGTTTAGCGGGACTCGAATTAAAATGCCATTAGAATTATTATACAGTTTATTAGAACTATACAAACACGTATAAGACAGGCACAAATAAAACCGAACACAACAAATCCAAACGTAATTCAGAAGGTCGTAATTCAATAAAACACGCAAGTCCGTTACTATTAGATTCCCGAATGTACACACGTCTCCTTGATCGTGGTACTCGCTCGACTGCTCCTCCGTCTATGGGGCCCTGCTTTTATACTGCACACATGCAATATGTCCGTCCGGCAACGTGGACCGGATTTCCTAGAATCGGCTTGTACTTTAAAACCCGTATCACCTGGCCAATGATTACAATACAATAATAGGCCGTATGCCAATAAGTAAACAAAAATAAAATAGTTTGTATTACAATGTTATTAGTTCAAATGCCGACGGGTAATAAATGGGCTTTGTTTCAGATATGCTGGTGGGTTTTGTTTTTTTCGGGACTTGAGTTGACAATAGAATTTTGCATATGAACATTATCAGCATCATTATTTAATCTTCTTACTGAAATATGGATAGGTTTACAGTGAGAGGGGAGGAGCCTGCCTACCGTTGCAATATACATGAGAGAAAGGAAAGCCAGACAGACTGGCGCCGTAACGCGTTACGCAACGAAGCGGTTTACCCTCCCATAAGAAGTTATCACTTCAAATGTATATTACCTCTTTCTGCCATAGTTAGATGACGCAGTTTCATCAAATTGTACCGCCTTACACTTCAAACCGGACATTGAGCTATTAAATAATTACATTAATTACACAAATATGAAACACATCGTATAATTAATCGATTCCAGTAATTTAATGATAAGATAGTATCTTCTACAATTTCTATTAGTATTGACCTCCTATGAATCAATCCAGTTTTCAATTACGAACATATGCTCCTATATTTTTTATGACAATAACTTTTCATCGAATTCCGCACTCAGAGTAGATAATTCCCCCTTAATATTAAGTACCTAATGTAGTAAATGAATTAGAAAATACTTTCGAATGCCTTGAAATGTAGGTATTGAAAGTCAACAGAATCTCTTTGTTACTCTTCGTTATATCCAACAGACCAACAGACAGACCGGACTAAGTTTATATTCTTTAAGAATTCTCTAGCTATTTTCAAAATGGTTTGTATATTTTGTCATAACTTTTTATCCAAGATATCATGTAGCAGCAGAGCGCTAGCCAAGACAAGTAAAACGAGCCCAAACACGAAGGGTCTATCTTGTTTAGTACAGGAGTTCTTATGGCCACCTTCCGACGCCATCATCAGATCAGCTCCATGGTACCATATTATTGCATTGTCACGCGATATACATATGCAAAATTTCAGCTCAATCGGAAACCGGGAAGTTGGTCAAATTTAACTTGCAAGATTCCACCCGAACTTACATACATATACATCCATTGCAAGTTCAGTAAAAGGTTGTAAAAAGATAATGTTATTTTTGCATAAGTCACAGCCCTCTCAGGTGATGACCAAATTCTTCATAATATTTTTCTAATGATAACAAAGCAAAATAAAAAACAAGAAAAATAACTTTGTTTACCAACATCGGGTTCAAATACAACACAAGAACGATAGTCCAAGGACTTTGCTCATTAAAAATTAATTGTAAATGAGATAACTTTGGAATGAGGGTAAACAAATTGATGGATTGTGACAGCCAGGACAATAACATGAGGGTTAAGAGACAAGAGAACGCAACTTTACACTTATGTAGAACAAATAATCTGGAAAACTATTTGATAACTGGAAAAACGAATCGCAATAAAAAAATTAACTTAAAGTTTTACGGGCAGGTTGTTAATCGAAGTACTTGTTCAATTTGAAAACCTGCCCGCAAAACTTCATATTAAAATTTTGCACGGTACAAAGAAATGTATAAATAAAATAAAGAAGCAACGGTTGGCCCAATAACTACAATAACATCTGTTACCTGCATAATGGCTGATTTATTGTTTTTACAAAATTATTAAATTTTACACGCTATATATATCTATTTTAAAAATATTTGTACAACTTAATTTATAAAAGATAAAAACTACAAATAATAAATAGGTCCCAAATCACCGTCAGCTGGGAACGTTCCCAAAACGCTGACCGCGTAACCACGTTACCAGCTACATAATTACGATGGATAATAATGGTTTAGAGTCTATTTTGCTCAAAATAAACATTGCTATTTATTCAACACGGTAAGCGGTAACAGACAGTGGTTTGGGACCAAAATTTTATCTATAATTATATCCTCTTTTTTATTTGGTTCTAGTATTTTATTTTAGGTTTCTTTTTTATAGCTAAACTAAGTACTGCGGCTCAATGACACAAAATAAGCGGTGGCCTCCAAAATGAGAATACTTCACTACTTCCTGTTCAGCTCTGTATTCTGCCATTCATAGCCTCCACTACGTAACTCCAGCGATATCTGGGTCGACCAACTGGTCGCCGTCCCGTTGGTTTTTTTATTTTTTATTTTTTTATTGCAGGAGTTCAGCAGACAGGCAGACGGCCCACTTGATGGATAGCGGTTACCATCGCCTATGGACATTTGTAACACCAAAGGTACTACTAATGCGCTGCTGCTCTCTTGAAGGAGACTGGAGCCTGGTCACTAATGCCGGAACACAACTAAGGGTTGTTATGGCGACATACTTTAGACCAGGGGTGGTAGCCATCCAGTCGGGCAAATGCCCTACCACCTGGCTGTGGGTTGTTTTGTCGCCTCTTACGACAGGCCGCCCGGCCGCATGAATTTGTATTCTTTCTCCGTTCCTGCACGGATAAAATGATGTCCTGGTCTACCCAGACAGTGTCATTTCACCGCGCGATCCTTCCCCAGTCTATGTAGGTGGCCAAGCCAGCACGAGCGAAGTGGCTTGCTTCTTTCTTGTGTCTTGTAGTTTAATTTGAAAGATACTTGAGAATATTAAAATTTATTCATAAAGGCTTTTTGTTGTATACAATAAAATATATCTTTCGAACATACCGTAAATATTAATGCCAACAGGAAGATTGCAATTAAACCATATTTTCAAAACAGATTCCGACATTATCGTATTTTTTTTAATATTTTCATACCCTACACTTTTAAACTACTAATCTTTGTGTCGCGTACACTATTAATTGATGTGAAAGGTCGTGATTTTATCGTTTCGTTGGCCCGCATCGGCACTCAGGCAGCGCGTGATATTGACAGAAATACGAGCAAAGTTTGGCGTACATTGGCATTTGTTTTAGAACTATTTATATTTTATTTATTTTTTATTGCAAGAGATCAGCATACAGGCAGACGGCCCACTCGATGGAAAGCGGTTACCATTGCCCATGGGCATTTGCGACACCAAATGCGCTGCTGCTCTCTTAAGAGAGACTGGATCCTGGTCACTAATGCCGGAACACAACACAAGATTGTTATGGCGGCATACTCTAGACCAGGGGTGGTCGCCATCCAGCCGTGCATATATCTAATACCCTAACACCAGGCTGTGCTGCTGGCTTTAGTTTGGGATTGAAAATTTTATTTTTTTAACCTTTAAATATAAGTAGTTTCTTGCAGCCGCATGGTTACCAACGCTAAGAGTAACACAGGTTTGATTCTAGTAAGGGATCTTGGCCATCTGACTGCGTAGACAAAAAGCAAGCTGCTTTTTGTTTGTAAAATTTTGCCTTTTGAAGTGAAACTTTTATATAAACGAATTGTCTTAGGATTTTTCTGTCACGAAAAAGCGTTACGCCCGCGTGTTCCTATACATGTAATCTTATAGTATCTGAAGTTCTACAGTAGGTAGGGTGTCACAGTGCGCAGGATTATGGATTACGTGGAGTCTTACAATATGTTGAATATTTTGGGACATCATAATAAATGTGGCTTACTTTAGGTGGGACCTTACAGTAGGTCTATTTTTTAACTAGGCGGTCGCCCGTTACAAACGCCGTAGGCTGCATCCGGCGTGAACGCTGTATGCGACCGAGGACATGGACCATGCCATTACTTTTAAATGTAATTTGGTTAATGACGATATATTCCAATAATAATCCTTAACAATATTTAAAACATTTTGCATTATGTCGTTGAACTTTTTAAAATAAAATCTCTTTACAAAATAATAATAAATGAGTTTAGTACATTTAAATGTGATAATATTTGATACTTTTAACAAGTGGTGTCTCGGTATGCGTTCAGCCTTATCCTTGTGTATACAAACACAAATTAGGCTTAAAGATCTAATGTTATCTTACAACTGAATGAGGTTTCTGTTAAATTATTAAGATAGAGATTATAGGTAAATATTGAACGAGATTTATATATTGCTTGTAAAGTGATTTCAATGAGATTAATCTGTGGAGTCAGGACTGGCTTTGATTTTGTATTTTATTCCTTTTATTCAAAATATTGCAATAAATGTTTTATTTTCCCGGATATTGCCAGAAGAGCGCCCTCCTTTAGTATAGTCATAAACCTACTATTTGGCTAAGACGTCTGTGCGTAGCTTTTTCCTTATTGCTATTTATTTGGAGGAAAATCGTGGTAGTGTAGGAAAACATGTACCACTTAGACAGTTTTCTGACTTAATTTGTAAATTCTTAGAATTACCACGTGCTAACGACGGTGAAGGAAAAAATTGTGATGAAACCTGCACATCGAGATAGCCGATGTGTCAAACATGCCAAGCCGCCTTTGAAAACCGTGGCGGGTTCCTCCGTCCCGCGTCCGTTCCCCTATTATAGGAGGCACGAGCCCGAGGCTATTGATAGGTATATTCGGGCCTTCTCCTCTTTTTCCGAGCGAGTCATACTCACTAAAGTGGAAGCGTAGCGGGAGTGTGAGCCTAACAGCTTTCTCTGCTACCGCCAGAAGAGGACGCAATGCCACCATGTGCTTCCTCCTGGGGAAGGTCTCCTCATCTCATGGAGTGAGTTACAAGCTGCCCCACGCAAAGCGAGAATAAAAACGCCGGGGTTTTTCTTCCTCTCAGCAATGGATGAAACCCAGAAGAAACAGCGAACAGTTTTAGTGGGTGGCCATAGTATTTCTTCGAGGGTATAGCGGAAGTGGCGAAACCACTTAAATCAGTTTTTGATAGTAACCTATTTTGATAATCTTACCAACATACTACATCAACGTGGGGAATGATATACGCCGCTGTTGTGTTTCTCTATAAACTAAGTAGTCCTCAACCGGATTTCCCTTCACTAAAAAAAAGGCTAGATATATCAATCATGTAAAGCCATATTGAATTCAAAAAAGCTTTTTTAAAAAAGGTTTTTAAATACAAGTTTTTGAGATCCTGGATATCATGTAGCAGCAGAGTGTTAGACGTGTAAAACGAGCCCAAACACGACGGGCCTATCTGGTTTAGTACAGGAGTTCCTATGTCCACCTTCCGACTCTATCATCAGATCAGTTCTATGTTATTGCATTGTCACGCGATATACATATTCGTGCAAAATTTCAGCTCAATCGGAAACCGGGAAGTTGGTCAAATTTAACTCGCAAGATTCCACCCGAACTTCATACATATACATCCATTGCAAGTTGAGTAAAAGCTTGTAAAACCTGTACACTATATTAAGCATTTTTTCCCTAAGATATGAAAAGGTTGGTAGATTAAAAATTAAAGTTCACGAAAACTCTGTCTACGCCAAAACCAGTATTCATATATGTAGTAATGTAAAGACGTAGTAAAATGTCGTCCGGGGTCAAGTTATTATTATCTCGTCAAATTGGTGTAAGTTCAAAAGTCGAAATTCTTTTATGATTTATGAACCCTGCGCAGCCCAATTTTGATAAATGGCCAGGAGACAGTTCCGTGTTGACTGCTTATCATTACCTATCAACGAACATGTTCCGCGTTTAGATTTGCTTGAACAACATTTGTCTCCGTGCAGGGTCGGAGATAGAATACTATAATCCCTGCAGTCGGGCGGCCTTATTTTATTGCAGGAGTTCAGCATACAGGCGACCCACTTGATGGCAAGCGGTTACCATCGCCTATGGACATTTGCAACACCAATGGTGCCACAAATGCGCTGCTGCTCTCTTAATAGAGACTGGGACCTGGTCACTAATGCTGGTACACAACTCAAACCTGTTATGGCTGCATACTCTAGACCTCTAGAGCAGTGTTCCGCAAAGTATGTACTGCGGCACACTGGAGTATCATGGTCATTAATTGGTGTGCCTCGGAAAAATAATGTTTGTTATGTTTACAACATAACCAACATTATTAGTTATTACACACACAACATACATTATTTACTAAAAATAATTTTAGTAAATAATATAAGGGTAAATACTCTATATATCTTTCTCTTTCTCTCTCTCTCTCTCTCTCTCTCTCTCTCTCTCTCTAGTAAAAAGAGAAATACTCATGTTTCGCATTGAATACCTTTTGTGCAATTTAAACTTTAGTTTTGCTGATTAATAATAAATATTGTTTCGATGATTAATAAATGAATGTAGATTAATATTACTTAAAAAATGATTTATAATTGTGGTGTACCGCGACAAAACAACTTACAACCAGGTGATAGGGTATTTGCCCGACTGGCCGGCTACCACCCCCGATGTAAACTATGCCGCCATAACAACTTTGAGTTTAAACAAGCTACCTCAGATGGTACCTGTTTTAGGGTTACAACACTTGATTCTAATTATTTATGTGAATTAAAGAAGTATATTAATAGCACGCGCAACGCGAGAGGGGACATATTAATGGTTTCTCTATCTCAGTGTTTCTCAACCTGTGGGTCGCGACACCTAGGGGAGTCGCAGAGCCTTGCTCGGGGGGTCGCCGGCAAAGGGAAAAGGCAATTTAAATTTCTTCTTTCTAAGCTCAGCAGTTTGTTGCAGAATATAAGGCCCTTTTTTATTATAGTATAGGTTTGCGTTTGACCACAATCTTGCCCTATGTGGAGCAAAGATGTGGTCTACGATGTAGCACGCTTACCTAGAAGGTACCTATTCACACGGGACTTGAAGACACCCAGGTTATATGTATCGGGAAAGACAGACTCCGGCAATGAGTTCCACTCCTTTGCGGTGCGTATGGTGAAGCTGGATTCGAAACGCTTCGTTCTTATAGCTGGAATATCCTCCATATATCGATGCCGCATGCCGGTGCGTCTGGTTGTCCGATGATGGAAGGAAGATGGAGGGATCAGATCGAAGAGCTCAGCTGCACACTCTCCAAAGTGAATCCGATAGAAGACCGTTAAGCTGGCAACCCTACGTCGATGTTCGACACTTTGCGTTTTGTCATCGAAAAGCTGGTCGTTGCCCACCAGCCTCCTGGCTCTACGCTCAATCGACTCTAGTGCCTCTAGTGCCTGATGACTAACAAAATAGAGGAAAACATAAACATAGTCTTTTAAATTACTAACTTTTTGTCTGTCTATGGCCCAAGGGGGTCGCAAAAATTTTTCAACCTATATAAGGGTCGCGTACTCAAAAAGATTTAAAAACACTGCTCTATCTCATAAACATACATACAAAGATTTTAAAAAAATAGAATCAGGGCCGCTTGTATAACACTCACCTTTTAAATAAAATTAGTTAATCATATTAAACTGCCTAAATATGTTTTACACAAACCGTATTGACACTTCTTTAAACATATTTAGCGGAAAATTTTGCGTTGTGCAAGACTAATTGTATTATAGGGTGTTAAATACGTTTTGTGTTTCTTAAATAAATTTAGGCAACCTTATGTAAGCGGCCTTTAATATTGTCAGAAGGGTAGGACGATATGTACGAAGGACCTATTATTAGAGTAAATAAGATAAAACAAGAATTTGCAAAAAAATCGCAACTGATAAGAAACTGGTTAAAATTGTAAAGCAAATTAAAAGTTTACATTTAATTGTTTAAAGAACGAAACTATGTAATCACTTGTTATTATAATAATAATATATAGGTCATGAGTGGACTTTTACGATTGCGTTCACGAATTCAACGTGTGCTTGTTATCTCGTCTTCCGTGTTTAGTTTTTCAGTCGTATGATTAAAAATGCCTACTTCTATCACACTTCATTAAATGTTACATAACTTAATATTAAAAGCTTAGTAATATCATGGTAAAAGAATACTACTTCCTTCCTTGGTAATATTGGTTGTATGATTAATATTGTATTCAGTGTAAATTATCTCTATAATCTCCATTGATATTTTTTTCTTTTTTTTCAACTACTCTACGGTCTCGAGTTCCGTACCCTTTTTTAAAGCTTTATATCTAGATTTAATTTTTAAAATTTAACACGCTTATTATTTTAGTTCCTGTGTGTGACATTAATTAATCTGTGTTGGAGTGTGTGTATCTTACGAGTGACTTATTATATTAATTTATCCTAATTTTAATACTAAACTTATACAAGTGCATGTGCAGTATGGTCCTTGTGTATATATATATATATTATACTTATATATTATCATTTTCGTGCCCTCTATTGATATTACGAGTATATACGCGAAAGTTTGTAAGAATTGATGTATAGATGCATGGGTGTATGTTTTTCTTACTCTTTCACGCAAAAACTACTGAATGGATTTTGTTGAATGTTTACAGCAATATAGCCTATACATCAGAGTAACACATAGGCTTTAATTTATAAAGATACAGTGTGAATTATCGAAAATATGATGGTTTTCCATCACCACGCGGGTGAAACCGCGGTCGCAGCTAGTAATATATAAAATTGAAAATCGAAACATGCCGTGTCTGTACATTGAAGTGATTGACAGAAAAACGAATAGACTATATAAACAATGGAGAAGAATGCATTTTCAGAGATTTCTTGTCAGTTTATTCGGGATTCACGTAAAAACTACTGGGTCGATTCGATGCGCCATTCGCTGGTCGACGGCAAGTTCCTATACTTAAAATCTGCGCTTTCTTTTACCCCAGAAATACCGCGGGATTTTTTTCCGGGAATGGTTCATTCCAATGTAATTTTTTCACTAATCGATATCAAATTTTATGTAATGAAATTTGTGATTTATTCCAAAACAATAGTTTTCTTCCTTTTACAATTTTCCGTTTCTTATGACCAGAGAGTCTAACGGAAAAGTTCACAAGAGCGGTTTAAGTAGTTAGCGGACATAAAGGTTGGCTAATTCCGATGCGGTTTCATTAAATTGATAGCTAAGTTCTTTTTTAAGTGTTGCGGTACTTTATATCCTGGGAATCCTTGTTTTTGACGATATTTATCCGAATCTTATGGGAATCTTCATAACATGTATATTATATATAATTATATGTGTCATATATATTAAAAAATATTTGCTTTGCTGAAAGTACGTTTTGTTTTTAAATATTGTCAAAATAACTGTAATCTTCGTCTCCTGTCTAACGTGGATGAATTCCTAGTACATCATATTGGATATATATTTGCTATCACCCACTGCAATATATATGAAAAAAAAACGAATTATCTCGTATCAGGTGCTAGGATAATACATATCGATATTATGATATACAGTATACGAGTAATTTGTTTACATAATTTATTGATCCACGTGGAGATTCATTCATCATTAAAGCAATTTTTTATATTTGTTGTGAGGGGTTGTCAGATGTGTTGGAAAAAAAACCGGACAAATTATTCATTATTGTTTATTTCACGTAAAAACTAATGGGCCGATTGTGATGCGGTTATCGAAAGCTAATTCTTAGATTTAAATTTTGCGCTACTTTTTACCTTGGGTATCTCACGGGAATTTTCCCGAGAGCGATTTGAAGTAGTTTGAATGCATAAAAATTTCCTGTAAACCCGGGAATCTAGCAGTGATTTAAAATTAAGCGTGGACGAAGTCACATACATATCCTAGTTGTATATGGCCCAACATGTAAAGAATTTAGGGAGATATGTTGCAGTACAAACTTTTAGTACCTACGTCTTTTCATTATTGTTACAATATTCTTTATTCCTTTTACTGTGTCTTTGTCTTACGGCTTGCACTTTTTGCTATAACTTCATCAATTCTTCAAAAAGTATTTCTGTAACATACTTCTGTATAAAACTTACAAAAAAAAGAACTTGAGATATAAATAGAATAAGAAATATAAATCAAAACAATTTTTAGCTAGACGTGTGTTGCTGGGGAGTTTCTTGCCGCTTCTTCTCATTAACAGCAATAACATGTTGCAAAGCGGTGTACTACATAGACTAGGAAGTCAAATTAAATTTTAACTTACATGTATCACCTACAAAAAGTGTTCTCCAGTGGAACTTATTTTGATAAAAACTTTTGAATTTGTATTTGAATTTGAACATATATTAATTTTGTTACCTAATCACCGAAAAGCTATCATACTAAGGCTGGTGTGCACCGACTTTTAACCGACGGTTAAAATAAAATAATCGTTGATAATGTATGCATAAACAATGATTATTTTATTTTAACTGCCGGTTTAATGTCGGTGCACACCAACATAAGTCATACTAATAATAGATACTAACTCCTAAATATCTTGTCAACGTATGGTACCTATATTATGTGCTGACATGTTTAGAGTTATGGCTTATACGTAACAATACATGCATAATATGTAACTTTTAGCTGTTTCCTGTTTTTTGTGCCAAATAATTAAATAAAACTTAATATATTATAAACAAGAAGCATTTATTATTATAGATCCAAAGTTCATAGCAATAAAGGGACATTTACATGGAGAGAGTTTATCGCACATTTTGGGGCGAGCAGTCGTATACTATTCTCGTAGGTGATACTCTTTAGACAGTAAGCGCATTGACATGTTTACATTCAACCAGAGACAAAAACTCGCCTACAAGTGTGTCATACAAGAATCGTAAGGTATCACCAAGAGTTGTATTTACACTACGACTAAAGTCGCATTGAGATATTTGCTTACGATATCTTGACTTTCTAAGTTAGATCTCGTATAACATTTTCTCAGGTTCATGCGAGTGTTTTACAAATCGGTTTGAATCGATTTGAATGCGAGACTTACCATTCAAGCTCGGTGTACTTTTTGTAGTAAATATGAGAATACTGTTTTAGTATCATGAAATATATTTTCAAATGTTTCTCCCTCTTCTAGTTGCAATTCAAGATAACGTATTTGAGGCTTGTACAGTGTTTATTCTTTGTATCCACTTTTTAACCCAACATCTTTAATTGCGCTTTCTTTTAAATAATTATTGTCTGAGAAGAGCAGAGATAAACACCCTCGCGCACTACATCCATGCTCGCAACTTGTGACTTGCTGAACTCGAAATACGATTCTTGCTTTCAAATTTTGTTTTTCACAGAGACGTCACTATTTAATGACCAAGTGATTATCGTCATTGCACGTACAATATCGTATATTTAATTTACATGATTATTATTTTTTTGCTTTCGACAATTGTATCTTCGAGGCAAGAAGCTCTCTCCGTATAAACGGCCCTTTAGTTATTTAAAAAATCATCAAAATTGTTACACAGATAAAATAGCATACTGGTAGAATTCGTTTGTAGGCGTCACGAGACTTGCGAATGCATCACGCAAGTCCAAAGTTCAATTCCTGATCGGGGCACCTACATTATTGTAGGATCGCACGTGTTTCCGTGAAGTGTTTGATATGTATTTACATAACTACATATAAGCTGTTTCTATTTCTCCAAATAATATTTATAAATTTTAGCAAAGATAAAATTTATTGAAATGTTGTAGTTAAATAATAATAAATAATCGAAAGTAGATGGAGCAAAAAGTGACAAAATCGTAGCAAGTAGAGATTCATCATCTCTGCCTAACCCTATAGGAAACATATTAGCTTAATCACGGCAATTTTTTTAAATGGTTCGGTTCGAAAGATTTTTGGCAACGAAGTATTTAAAAACATTGCAATTATTTAAAAACATAATTAAGTAAACAGTTAGAAAGATTTAGCTCCGAACTAATTAAACAGATTGCAACTATTTAAAAACATAATTAAATAAACAGTTAGAAAGCTTTAATATTTTATTACTAATAAAATATTAAAAGCGAAAACCAAAAATCCTAGATATTATTGAGAACGATAGAGAATAGAAAATTCATTAAAACAAAACGCAGAAAAACATGAAAAATTTTATGAAAACCGATACCGCAATATAAAACGATAAAGATGCAAAATATTTTAAAGACGAGTCTCTAATACAACGTATAGATCTTGATACTACTTGTTAGGTACACATATTTGAATATAATAAAAACTAAATAAAAGGATACTACAGAAAACTGACGCAGAAAATAAGTTGATAATAAATACCTCTGGAGTTGCTAATTTCTTTAAACAACGATTGCCATTTCCCATCGGACGACCCATCAGACTATACAAAAACTCACCTTCTTTAGGAAAGACTATCTTCTGTTCCGTTCTTCCGTAATAGTCGTCGAACTCGGGCGGCTTGTCCGTCGCCTCACCCAGCGTCTGGCCCTGGGCCACCGGCATCGGCAGGCTGTTCACCGGCAACGCCACCGCGGGCTTCTTGCTCAGCCTCAGCTTCTTCAGTATCTGCTGCTTCACGAACTCCAGCCTCGCCTCAGTCAGCTCCATGACGCTAAGGTCCCCGTTCGCGCAATTAGCACAACTCCCTAACATCACCCCGTCTAAACTTAAAAAGTTAGTGACTAGAATAAATACAGACACTCGCGTTAACATTTTCGCGTTCATGGCAAATTCCTACGTCGGAGACAATTAAAATAATAAAGAAGATCGAGCCGCATGCGTACGTCCTGAACTGCGGCCTGAGCGCGACTGATCGCTCGCCCGAAACAACCACCAACTAATATATGCGCTTGCGCATCCGTTTAGCTTTCATAACAGGGTGATCCCAGAATTTTTGAGGTATCTAATACATTTCTGAGGCCTTAGTCTTAAACGCTTTTCGTCGGTCGTTTTCGTCCTATCAGCCCACACTGCATTAACATCATAGAGAGATCAGCCCGAAATAGTCAGCTAAATTTTAGATAGAAGAAAGAACAAAGATTTTCTTAAACTACAACAATATAGCCCATAGAAGAGGGTCCTCCCTCCCTGAAAACAGCAATTCCGTGATTACTTTTATTGCCATTTTTTTTTAATAATTCAAACACTGCTCATACAGATTGAGAGGCAATATTTTGAAATTTTTCGTTCATAGTTCACTTCTCCTTTGTAGGCTTCTTTAAGAACCTTAAACAAGACAAGTAAGAAGTTAAACAATTTCAATTTAATATTGAAATTCAACTTCAACAAATTCAGTTCAACTTAGATTAGTTCACTTAAATTCTGTCGGGCGTGCCGAGATGCACAAATTTTTTTATAATATTTAAACTATGTATTAATATTTATTTAAAGTATTAACGCCAAAGAGCCGCCAACGTCTTGTGTGTCCAGTACAATAATGGTTTTAGGATGTTGATGGGGCTGCCCGGGTTCTGTAGTGCATCAGGTATGTTCGCAGCAGCACAAGTTGACGACTATTACGCTATTGTTAGGAGAAGAGCTGCCTCGTTGCTCAGCAGGATCCGGGCCAACTCTAACAACATCCTAAAAGTCCTGGCTGACAGGTTTGATGTGCCCATTCTCAATTGTTGTCCTAGCAATTGTAAAGCTGGTACTTTCATTGTGACAAAACTATAGGATGTAAGTTCTACTAACACTAACTTTACGTATTTCTGTTATGCGATTTTAATAACTAACATATGAATTGATATAAAGTAATTTAAAATAAAATGATTATTATTATTATTACATAAAAATAAACTAAATTGTAAATAATTCAGGTGGCGGAATACATAATTTCATTTTTGTAAATCCCAGCAGCGGACAAACAGCTCCAAGAACTGGTAGTTTGTTTTGTTCACTACATCTTTATGATAAGATGATTTATTAAGCTCAAAGTGCACTCGTAAAGAATAGCACGCGGACTCGTTGCCTACCTTCAATTATTTATTGTTATCATACCCAATTACCTATAATTATTACAAAAGATTGATAATTAAATTTTTACATAACTATTTACAAATGACTACAGAGGCGTGGTTGAGCGGGCTAAGCCTTTACCGGCCTACCTCACTGCAACGCAGAAGCTCCGGGTTCGATTCCTAGTATAGTAAATTTCGGAAACGTGTTTCCTCCGTACTTTACTATGGTCTGGGTGTCTGGGATCGGCCCCAGAGTAGTCTGTTGTATATTACCCATAATACAATTAACTTGCTTAATTTATTTGACAAATACAGTATGTGTGTTTGTCTGCCGATTCAATAATAATTTAATAATTAAAAAAATATATATCATGACTTGTACGACCCTGGAAGTAATGGCCGATTCCTATACTGTACCGATCGTAAAGCTTGTTCCAAGTAGTAAAACTTTAACAATACTCATTGTCACTTGACATCTCCGAGTTACGTAATCACGGCCACTGAAAAATGGCCGAAACGTCGGAATGATAAAAATCAAATAAATTCTCGCGCTTAAAACTGTTAAAATGTAGTTTTATTATGTATACAAGTCACGAAAACTTAAGAAAATACTAAGGAGGAATGGGATAGAAAAGATAAGAATGCGATAGTTGGAATGGGAGGATGTAGGCCATCGGAACTTTCACTCATAAGATTAGTTCAAGGGTAACGTTTTACGCCGATATTCTGTGAGAGCGTGACAACGCACCGATAGAGCCAGCACTAAGAGCTGAAATTAAGATCACGATTCCAGCATAACTCTACCAAATATGAATAATCCGTGCATCGCAAGAGACGACGAAACAAACCACAGGCAGATAGTAGGGTATTTTCCCGTCTGGTTGACAACCTTGAGGTGGGCGGTCTGCCTGTCTACTAAACTTATGTAATGAAAAAAAAACGAAAGTGGAACAAGCGGAAAAACTAATGGCAACGGCTAAGTGGCTAAAAGGAGTCGCAACAAAATTTTAACTTGAAGTTTTACGGCAGATTTTTAATGTACTTGTCTAATTTGAAAACCTGCCTGCAAAACTTCAAGTTGAAATTTTGTTGCGATTCGTCTCTTCACTTGTCCCTTGATGTTTCACTTCTATTATGAATCCCAGCACATATCTCAATTTTTCTCTGGTTTACTGCAAATTATGATTTGGTTAGGTTAGATACATCTTAATGAATGCCTTTTTTATTTTAACATATTCTATATGATCCTTGATTATTGATTCCGTTCGTGGTCCGTTACAGGGGATAATGTTAGAGTAGACTATCGATGTTTGTAAACATCGGTAGTCTACTCTAACATTATGTCGCCTTTCACCACGGCCGCTGACGCTTTTTCGTGACATAAAAAATCCTAATACCTTATAACTACTCGTATATATAGAAGTTTCACTTCAGTACAACTACTTTCCAGTATTAAACTCTCTAGACTATAAAAAATACACTTGCTTTCGTAATCTTTTGAGGTATTTGAACTAAGAAATCGTGATAGTCGACTGTTGACCCAAATATAAGATTCTTTATTCCGAATGATGCACTAAATCCAACATAATATTATTGTTAAAAGTTGTTTATTAAATAAGATCGTTTAGCTGTCTTTTAAAAGGACAACGCTTAAAAATAAATATGTTTGTTTGTTATTTCGTTATAGGGGATTTACCTATAGTTATATTATCAACTAGGATTCTCGTGGAACCAAAACTCTGACCTGTATTTTGAGCAACGTATAAGCGTCGTCATACAAAGTGCTAACGCGGCCACCGTCTTGGGAACGCTCCCAACTGACGGTGATTTGGGACGCATTTACTATTTTATCTTTTATAAATGAATACAATATTTTGTTACTTAGTAAAGCTTAGGGATATACAATACGTGTGTTATTTTTTTTATTGCCGGAGTTCAGAAGACAGGCTGACGGCCCACTTGATGGAAAGCGGTTACCATCGCCTATGGACATTTGCAACACCAAAGGTGCTACAAATGCGCTGCTGCACTCTTAAGGGAGACTAGAACCTAGTCACTAATGCCGAAAACAACCCTAGGTTGTTAGGGCGATATACTTTAGACCAGGAGTGGTAGCCATCCAGTCAGGAAAATGCCCTACCACCTGGCTGTGGGTTGTTTTGTCGCCTCTTACGACAGGCCGTCTCAATGCAGTAAATTGTATTCCTTCTCCGTTCCCACACGGATAGAATTATTTGCAGATATTATCATTATTACCTCGGTATAAAAATACCTTATATTACCTTACTTACGCAAAATGAGGTAGGTATTACAACAGACCACGCGAATAGTTAATGAATAAGTTGTAGTATTACAATGTAATTTTAGTGATAACATGAGTAAGTTTGGCCGATAATAAAGCGTACCACGTGGGGTGTTTGACTTTGGAGATTTTGCTGATCATTGCCTAAGGCCGTGTACACGTAGGGGAAACCGAGGAGAGTTGTGTCAATTTTTACATTCACTGACATATCTCATCCAGAAACATTCTACATCTTTAAGCTCTATAAGTCAATGTAGCTTAATTCATAGGCTTTAGATAGAATCATCAAAATTAATTAAATGTTAAGATTTATGAGAAAATAGACAAAAACAAAAAACGTTAAATTTACTTTTTGCAATTTTTTGTATGCAAATGTCATAGAGTCAAAACCACTTGCCTTACGCCATTGGTTCACACTGCGTTAAATAGTGCATCTCAAAAACAAGGAATGCGAGTTGTTGTCACATTATTAACGATCATGGGTTCCGAGAAATCAACTATGTCACAACTCTCCTCGGTCTCCCCTAGTCATTTGATGGTTTGCATGCATGTGTATTAAATACAACTAACGATGGAGAAACACGGTGCAGTTTTTGTTAGATTTCTTGTCTGTTTGTTCGGGATTCACGTAAAAACCACGGGACCGATTATGGTTAATCGTTAATCTACAGCAAATTATTAGACTAAGGCTGGTGTGCACCGACTTTTAACCGGTGGTTATAATATAATAATCGGCAAAAATATATGGAAAAACAGTGATTATTTTTGGTTAACCGGCGTCGGTTAAATTTCGGTGCACACCAACCTAAATAGAAGTAAGGGCAAGCAAGCAGATAAAAACAAATCCAATGTGATTTTTTTTGTATTCACAAATTTAATATTATAAAATGTATGGTATTTTTTATCCCGGGAAGTTAGCTTATTCCGGCATAATTTCCACATGTACATTCTTTTTGAACCAATTTCAAAAAAGCAGGGGGGTTCTCAATTCGTCGGAATCTTTTTTTTTATGTATGTTCACCGATTACTCCGAGATTTATGATCCGATTTACGTGATTCTTTTTTGTTCGACGTGGAATAGTTGCCATTTGGTGCCCTAAAAATTTTAATGAAGTTTTTTTTAAAATGCTGCAATAGTTTGTGGCCCGAGACTTTCTCGAGAATTTTATTATTATTTATTTATTATATTAATCGTGAACGAAGTCGCAAGAGTTTTATTGTTTATTTTTGTTTACACTCAATTTATTCAAATTTACCCATATAAACAAATATACATTGTTCAGACCTTAATGCCGACAAAAGACAAATTCTCGCCTGCGTACCTGTAGACATTTTACTAACTTTTCTTCATTTGGACTTCTTTTGTTTACTTTGTGTTTAAAAACTGTAATTAGAAAAACAGCCCATTATGTATTGTAATCTTTTGTGGTAGTCATTAGCCAGGTATGATTCTAAGAAATTCAGTCCACCCGGTCGAGAGACATATTGCATTCGTGCAGTATAAAGCAATGGCCCAATGAGACGTGTGTACTACATTTCGTAATCTATTAAGTGACAGACTTTTATTTGGACCTGTGTTATACGTGTTGATATAGTTAATAAATAATATAGTTAATAAATTAATAAATTCTTTAGTCATTCTAACGGAATTTTAATTCTAATCCTGCAACTCGTAACAAGATATTTAAATGTAAAGTTAAGTCATTTTTAATACAAAAAGCATATTATATACATTACATGAATATCTAGGCCAGAAATAACTATATTATAATAATTAATGACGACTTACATAATGTAAAACAGTATTATTTTCAAATTAATTGACTGACGATAAAAAACAATTTATAGTAAAGTGATATTGCTTCGTGCTTCTGTAATGATGTAGTTTTATATTAATTAATTAGGTAATTTATTGATTGATTAATTTTTGTAATAATGACCAGGCATCATTACAAATGCCTGGTCATTGTACATCCGAAAGGACAAACTGTCGTTACAACAAAAACTCAACACCTTGTAATTTTATGTTTGTGAGAGTTTATACAATGAAGTTTTATTCTCTTCCATTCTAGAATTGGGTCTCTGGAGTGGAGATATCTCAACAAACGTGGTGTCGGACGCCCTCCAGTCCGATGGACTGACGACTAGCGTAAGGTTGTCGTTAGGCGCTGAAGGCGGAGGACCGTGATGAGTGGCGCCGATTTAGGGAGACCCAGGGTAGGATATTTGCCCGTCGGCGTGTTGGGCCCTTTGGGGTAAAGCGGTTCTCACTCACCCTCACATGCCGTCGAGATGAGAGCGGGAGTGTTCCGCGCGCGCTCATCTCTCCCCCGTGGGGCGCGTTACAGACCGCCTCACGCATGGAAAAGACCAAGTAGACGCCGGGAGTTCAGCTCCGGCAATGGAAGACGCCTCATGAAGGAGGTCCACGCACAAGGTGCCTGCCAGACACGTGGAGCCGGGAAGCGCATCTACCCGTAGCCCTGGCATAAGGCGCAGGATGGAACACCCAGGGGTTTTAGTGGGTATCCTTAACTGGGGAGTGGCAATAGCGTGGCACCAGTTTGACTGGCCGCGCTAGTTCCACCCCCGATTTAGAGAATTCCACACAGGGGTCGCTAATTATCCCCCAAAAGCCTGTGCCTGTCGCGGCTTAGTCCTCAAACTAATTTTCCTTGAACAAAAAAAGTGTATTTTCCCGTCGAGATGGCTAGCATCCCTGGTGTAGAGGTCGTTATAACAACCTTGAGTTGTGTTCCGGCATTACTTGCCAGGTCCCAGTATCCCTTCAGAGAACAGCAGCCCATTTGCAGTACAAATTCCTACATCAATGTTGTAAGATTCTTATTCTCAATACCATAGCATACTAAATATAACAGCTGTTCTATATTTGTCTCATTGTCTTGCTCAGACCGACTGTCATACCAGTTTCTACCAGACTAGTAAGCAACCAAGTTACCGATAAAGGACATGTCAAAGTAATAAGTTTATCACTCTTCAGTAGGTTGGAGATGATAACAAGAAAGTTCAAAGTACAAAGGGGTTGTTGTTTAAAAATATACTTCGTGTTTTATAACGAGGAATGAAGTAAAATTAAAGACATCATCAGTAAATACGTTGTTTAGGTATGAATAACATAAATTGTTTGTATGTTATACAATTACCACGTGCTAACAACGGTGAAGAAAAACATTGTGATGCAATCTGCACTCGATATAACCGATGTGTCAAACCTGCCAAGCTGCCTTGCACAAGCGTGGCGGGTATGTTCGCGTTCGCCATAGAATGGAAGGCCCGAGCCCAGCAGTGGGACATTTAAGGGCTGGTATTATTATAACTATAAGGCTTAGTGAATCAAGATAAATAAGGAACCATCAAACATTACAGACAGTTTCCTGTACCCCGTGAGATTGCCCCACTGCATATACGTTGACCAGACCATCAACGCGCCTGGCTGCTGTCTTCTCGTAATATTATACGCTCACCTAACTAGGTTAATGGCGTGAGGTGGCGAAACCCAGAAAACGGTTAATAATCCACAGATAGCTACCTAACGCCCGAGATGACTACTGATTGTCAATAAAAGAAAGAAAGAGAAAACGTTTATTTGGTCATCACGTAACGAGACACATGGTGATGACTTGTACGATATATACCTGATGTGATTTTAAGTAAGTAATTAATTAAGTAAAGTAATTAAACTCAATAATTAATGGAGTACTGTATTCGTAGGTTGAGAGATGACAGCAGAGTGACCGAACAATAGTGTTGTGTCAATATGCAACTATATACAAAAAAACTAGTGTTGTGACCGGTCTTTAAATTTAACTATTTTAACAATACCAAAAAAGGCTCGCGATGACACCGAACAGGTGCAGTTCAGCATGTGCCAGGCAACAGGTGCCTGACGTTAGTTTTCAACTGCACCCTAGGAGGGGCGGATGTTGCACTGTTATTTATATATATAATGAACGAATGAATGAATCGCCACCTAACTCGCGATGGCTCGCGAAGACCAGCGGATGCCACCGATTGGCTGAAGTGAATTGTTGAGAAACCATCGCCATGTGGAGAAGGCTCCGGTAGCTGCAAAGCCAAGAACTAAAACCTCTATACTCCAACCTCCTCCATCTGATACAGAGAAAGAAGACCCTGGTGAGTTCCTGAAACTTTGGGGTCTACTCGAGCTTGAGAATGCGGCCATTATTTAAAAAAATAATATACCTAACAAATTCTGTGTAATTATAACAAAGACTAGCTGCGCGCCGCGGTCTCTGCCGCGTGGTGATTGAAAATCGTCATAATTCCAAACCAAAAGAATTTTCTAAAATAAAAGTAGCCTAAGTTACTCCATATTACATCAGCTACCTACCAATAAAAGTCCCGCCAAAATCGGTCCCGATTAGCTGAAACAAACAGATAGACAAAAAATATTTAAAAAAGCTATTTTGGTGATGTACCGTATATATATTCATATACATGTAGTAAAAAGCGGATATTTCAATATTACAAATAGACACTCCAATTTTATTTATATGTATAGATAAAATCTGGTTGGGCACGTATACATTGCGACTAAGAGGCGGAGCAAAGGAGGGGCCTTGGGAGGTCCAACCTCAGTCCTCCAGACCAATTAACAAGTTCACTGCGAAACGAGGTCTAAGACGCCCGGAGCGTATCTCACTTGCGAGATGCGGTGCGGCTGAGAAAAAATAGACTTCTCTCTGGTGCGAAGGGTGTAACTTCAATTTGGTACAGTGTTAAAAAAGATGAATATATCTATGATCTGCTATTAAACCAGTGTTCCGTGTTATACCTCTCTTAATACGGGGTTACTATGACCTAGTACCGCATAAAACAAAATGAAACTCCCTGTACGAGCAACTTTTTATTACTATTCGGCATTTGGACTTCTTTTGTTTACGTTATTTTTTAAATTTGTGATTAGAAAACAACCCATTGTGTATTGTTTATCTTTTATGGCAGTCATTAGCCAGGGGTATTGGATTAAGTCGATTTAGATATGGGAACATTGTAGTTACACAGTATAAAACGATAACCTGATGGAGGGGGAAGTCACAGTATCGGGAATCTTAGTGACAGGCTTTGCGCGTTTTATTGAATTAGGATCTTCTGCATTACGTTGCTGTGTTCTGTTATATTTGTACCTGTGTTATACGTGTTTGTATAGTTCTAATAAATTCTATAGTAATTCTAATGGCATTTTAATTCGAGTCACGCGACTCGTAACAGTAGTTAAGCACTTGAGGTAAATATATGCCGGGCATCATTCAAGTTTATATTTACATTTATTATTTTGTTGCAGGAGTTCAGCAGAAAGGCAGACGGCCCACTTGATGGAAAGCGGTTACCATCGCCTATGGACATTTGCAACACCAAAGGTCCGACAAATGCGCTAATGCTCTCTTAAGAGAGACTGGAACCTGGTCACTAATGCCGGAACACAACTCAAGGTTGTTATGGCGACATACTCTAGACCAGGGGTGGTAGCCATCCAGTCGGGCAAATGCCTTACCAGCCTGGCTGTGGGTTGTTTTCTCGCCTATTACGACAGGCCGCCCAGCCGCAGGACATTGTATACTTTCTCCGTTCCTGCACGGATAAAATAATATATACATATCACTCTGGTTGATACATCGAAATTTAAAGAATGTACTGTGTAAAATTTGCTTTCGAAGATAAAAAAGTTTAACTTAATGACAGTCATCAACCCTATTATCAAGCACGGAAGCGTCCCGCCCAAAACATGCAGTGCATGAATGGATTTTCCCTCATCGTAAATTAACTAAAATATTATCAGCGAACATTGTATTAGAGGTTTTTTGTTATCAGCAGCACGTGGTCGACACGCCGCGAGTGGTACGCCGTGTACACTATGTACCAATTATTATATTTATTTTGTTTCGCTTAATTAAGATATTCGTTTGTTTATTTTTTTTAATTATCTTGTGTGGAGTAAGTATTAAAATATGTCCGTAAGTCACATGAATACTGTACACGATATCTTATAGACATAGCTGGGCATTAACTCGTTAATCTGTCAACCGTTAATTAACGAAGTTAGCATTTCGAGTAACGAATTAACTTTTAAGTTAACTTAAAAATATGTTAACGGACTCTTCAACTTCCGTTGAATTTCCCAAAGTCCGTTAATCGTTAATCCAGCAAAAAATCTTTAAAAAAACAAAGCTGTAAGTCTCGGCAAAATGTAGCTAAACATACAGTCGAAAGACTGCGATGATGTGGCATTCCTCGGAGAACAGACTTTCGCAACATTTTCTTGGGTGACTGACGTCGATGGACGGCCGCAACGATGTTTATCATTCATGCTCGTTCTCTCTACTCGAAATTGAGAAGCCTTAAAGCCTTAATTAAATATAATACTGCTTGCTATACACTGAAGAGGTGCAGTTGAACGTCTTTTCTCCACGGTCAAGGATATACTACAGCCGAAATGAGCCTCACTTCCAGACGAGAACTATTACATAATGAAAGGCAGACAATTTCTATGGCCCATAGTCTTCCTGAACATATATTACATACGAAAAACTAGAGTAATATTATTAACTAATGTTAGTATTTATTGTAATATATGACCATATCTCTATTCCCAATAGTTTTATTCAACACATTAAAGAAGTCGCATGAAATGTATTAATTGCGTTTAAGTTATATAGATTGTTTTTTATTATTAGATTAAAAATTATATATTACTTACTTTTTATTTTAGTGATGATGATATATTATAAAATATTTTTGAAAATAAAATAAGCATTGAACTGTGATATATACCACTGTTTGAAAAAAAACTGCCTATAACAGGAGTTTTACATGAGATTCTTTGGTAAGAAAGAAAGAACGCATTATGATTGCATTATCAATCAATCAATCAATATCTTTATTTGCAAAAATGTAGTTTATACAGGTGTTATGAAAATGTAGATGCACAGTACATTCTACCACAAAGTAGTATGAATGAAATTCAAAATTAAATTAACATAAATATTCTAATAACAAAAGTCAATTTTCAATAATATATATGAACAATTAATGTCAAGAGAAAGAAAAACAAATAGATCACTAAATAGATAATAACGACAAGCACTTTTTTGAGAAATTCGTCTACAGTATAAAATACTCCTTGATCAGTCCTTTTTTAAGACTACAGTGAATTTTCTTGGAGGTGCATTTGTAATATTATTTTTGTATTTTATAGACATGTAGGTGACGTACACATACAAACCGAGACCCATGGCAAAAGTATCTGTCAAAGCATCTTAGCACCTATGACATACAATTTTATTATCTAGTCTGGGTGCGATGGTTAACTTAACCATTTATGTTATATAATGTTAAAAATGTCAGATGTCAATAGAGGTTTCTGTTAGGAGACTGGGTGAAGGGCCAAGTTCAGAAGGCAGCACTCTTGGGCACGGCACGAATTATCAGGAGGTTCCTGCCTCTGAAGCCCTAACCACGGGTAGCTTTGACCCTAGAGCCCGCTGACAGCGGACTACAAGATTTTGTATTCGTACAAGATGTTGTAACTATCCAGACGAGCAATACTCTACGAACTGGTGGTAGGGTTGTTTTGTCGCCTCTTACGACAGGCCGCCCCAACAGATGAAATTGTATTATTTCTCCGTTCTGGCACCAGATAATATAGAATGGGTTTATATTTCCAAAATCAGCCGATTCGATTCCTGACCCGAGTGATTCAATTTTCAAACACTAATGTTACAGTTTTTGATTTTCATCAACATAGGCCCCGATACATTTTTAACTTTTTTAGCTATATTTTATAGCTTGAGAAAACAAAATTAAACAACGTATTGAGAAAATCCCCCTTTTTAAAAGTGTGTTAAAGATAGAAAATCAAACTACGTTTTAACAGTTTCATGCGAGGTTATTTATTTGATTTTTATTATTCCGACGTTTCGGCCACTTTTCAGTAGCCGTGATCACGGAAGGCTAAGCTGCCAAGTGTCAATGAGTATGGTTTATATTTTACTTAGCCTACTCGTTTTAATTATTTTGTTTTAATTTTGTTTATGGTTGCTCTATGGGAGCCTAATCTAATTTACCAACGCTTCGCATCACGTTGTGGCTTGAAGAGAAGAAGCGGCACAAGAAACTCTTCAGCAAAGCTCTAATAATTTAATATAATATTTAAATGGGTGGAAGAAAAAATAAAAGAAAGTAACAATCAAGTTGGTTTGAGTTCCGTTGCACGCAGAATAAGCTCACAGATTCTTGAGATCTTGCAGTTGACTTTCGCTGGGTTTGGGTCTTAATAGTTTTGATGATCGAATACCAAACAGGTGGTACTTATCAACCATCTTCTCTATTTAAATTTGTGCTAATTTACCTCAATAGCCTCACGCACCATTACTATATATGAATCACTAGGCTAGGTATGAAACGATTCTCTTTCGCGAGAATTTGTGGCTTATCAAATCTGTAGTGGTTGGGTTTTTCCAGCGTGTGTTCACTGATCGCAGGTTTTGTAGACATTGTGCGTTTCATGTCAGCAATGTGTTCTTTTACCCGTGCTTTTATGCTCCTCCTTGTTTGTTATAATGCTTTCAGTAATATTATATCTTTTCATGGGGTAATGGTTGCGTTCAAAGGTCATCATGCAGTTCAAGTTTTACAAATTACAGGGTAGTGTAACGACCTAGGTGCCGACAAAAGACAAATTCACACTTGCATACCTGTAGACATTTTTATAACCTTTTCGGCATTTGGACTTCTTTTGTTTACTTTGTGTTTCAAATTTGTGATTAGAAAAACAGCCCATGGTGTATTGTAATATTTTATGGTAGTCGTTAGCCAGGTGTGATTCTAGGAAATTCAGTCCACCCGGCCGAGCAGACATTGTATTTGTACAGTATAAATCAATGCCCCAATTGAGAGATGAGGTAGTCAAGCGATAACCACGACTTTGCGCGTATTATTGAACTGTGCGTTACGTTTGGACTGGTTGTATTCAGTTATATTATTTATTTATTGAGGAAACCAACAGCGAATACACCGATATAATATAAAATCGTTTAAAATAAAAAGTAAGGCCAATAAAAGGTTGTCCTAAACTACCACTTTAGTGGCAATTTTACCAAGCAAGTGATATTATCCCCACAAATTGCTATTGCGCCTGGCCGCCATTTTGGTGACGTAACCGTAGCCGAACACTCGGTAGTGTTAGCATCACTGGCCGGCGAGTACGCGTACATATCGAGTTGCGGATAACGTCACGGGAATGTTAATTTGACAAGATTCTAGCGCATTGCCAATTTGCGGGGATAATAAGTAGAAATTAAACAAATAAAGCAAAGTCGGGTTGTGTTATGAAAAATTCAGCAGATCATTAATAATGTTACTTTTAAATTTGTATTAATTAATACCTGTGTTATACGTGTTTGTATAGTTCTAATAAACTATAGTAATTGTAACGGCATTTTTAATTCGAGTCCTGTTAACGCCGACCTATTAAGTCGCCGCCTCTTTTGTTTCTTTTTTTTCTTCCGCCGCATCTGTCACTATGCAATATGACAGTCTACGTCCGACCGCTGAACGCACTGCTACTGGAGTTTTTAGCGGGAACTGAATTGAGATGATGTGCTGTGCAATTTTATTTTCTAAAAATTTGTAAAATTACTCTAAAATGAGCAATAGTTGTAGGATATTGATAGTCTTTGAGTAGTAATTATGTGTTTTGTATTCTCACACACATTTCTATGTGAACTGTATAGTCAAATGTGGCCTTTTGAGTTGTCACAAGAACTCCGTTGAATGGCACTAGCTGATTATCTACAGTTCAGCTGTGCTACACATGGGCTTAAGAAAATGAAGAAACTATATTGTAAACTAAGATCTGGCTTAAAGGCCTAGCTGTCAAGCTATAAACCTAAATAAAATAAAACGCACCGCTGCTACCGCACAAACCTCGCCGCGTTTTGTGTGTTGTGCCGAATTTTACACCCGCTCGCTGGAAAGGTGCACGCTGTATCGTTCCAGCTGGTCCACTAATCGAAGGAACCGCAAAACGAGAAGAAAGGATCACGAGGAAGAAGTTCCTGCCACTGCGAAGCCCGCATCGTTCGTAGAGTGTCGTGCGGCGACCTTATCCTGTAAGTCATTTCCTTCTCTTTATCCCCACTCCCGCCCGCGCCATCAAGTCCTGCAACTCGTAACAGTATCTTATAAAACCCTGAAGCCCTGACACCCGAGCCATTGATAGCGCAGGCGCCGAAACGCGATAAATAATTAACCAATATTCCATCGTTGATAACCTCACATGATATTACGGCGTGTTTTAAACATTTTACGTTTTAATTTCATATGAAATCAATTAAGGTGCAAAGAATTATATACCAAAATATTCTTATCTGGAAATGCATTCCGATGTTTGTTTACTTCTGATTTATCATTCAACGGTTGTGCAGAATTCAATTTATGTTTTTAGTAGACACGTTTCATCTTATATATAAAAATGAATCGCAAAATGTGTTGGTAAGCGCATAACTTGAGAACGACTTTACCGATTTTGATGAAATTATGTGTGTTTAAGTGGGTCCCGGGATGGTTTAAATCTACAATCAGAACCGATAGGTGGCGATGAGATCGGGTTCTAGAATCCTCCTAATCACCCGGATCGATTTTGGTGATTTTGTTTTTGTGAAATGAAACAGTCTTATAGGAATTCAGAAAACATGGCGGAACGAAGTTCGCCGGATCAGCTAGTTGCTTATAAGTATAATTGCTAGTCATTTTGGCAACAACACAGATTTCCCTTTATGAAATTGAAAGAAAATGTTTATTGTCGCAAATGTATGTACACACAGAAAAGAAAATATAATTAAATAACCATACATTGTACATTTAAGGTATTAATGCATAAATAATTATTTATTTACTAGCTATTCCCGCGACGTCGTCCGCCTGAAAATTGTTTTGAAAACATCCCGATTTTGAAACATTATTCATCGGGGCTCCGCCCCTATTGATCTTAGCGTGATGATATGGCCTTCCTCGATAAATGTACTATCCAAAACTGAAAGAATTTTTCAAATCGGACCAGCGGTTCCTGAGATTAGCGCGATCAAACAAACAAACAAACTCTTCAGCTTTATAATATTAGTATAGATGAATGCCTTAAATGTACAATGTATTTTTTATATTAAAAAAAATTAAAAAACGTACACCACATTTACGGCGGGAAAGCTAGTAGTTTATATAGAGAAGTGACGAACACTAATATAAATGATATTTTTTAAATTATACATAAAAAATACAATAAACCAATAAAAAAAACATTACACACACTACGATCAATTTGGCACACACACACACGCATATTGTACTCTTTTAATTATTGTTCAAGTCAAATTAACAGCCTTGGCGAAATCTGTGATTATAGAAGTATGCTATGACATTAATTATTATGGTCAAATTTCGACCACGAGCGACGACTAGTTTAATAGAAAAAGATGACATACTAAAACATTATTCTACCAATGGAATAGAATGGAAAGGAGAGTGAGAATGTGAGTATTTCGGCTAAAATGCATAGGAAGACAATTGAGTCTTTCACGATATTCGGAAAAATGGTCATATTCCAAGTCGTATTATGTGCTACATACGTCGACCTATGCACCTTTACGCACATTGATTTCAAAGAAAACAAATGATGTGTACAGTTTTTTTTAAATCTTTACCGTAAACATATGAAGATAGTGCGCTTAAAAATAATTATAAATATAGGTTTTTCTCGTCAAAACGCGTTAATAACCTAGTATCAGTGAAGTGTCGCAGTGTCAGAGAGCGCACGCGCTGGTAGAGTGACTTTCGGCTGATTCTATACGTTATTAGTCATTCACTTTCCCTGTCATTGGTTGAATTTTGACATATAGAACTTATGTCAAATTTTAAGTGATAGTAACGCAAACGAACGGTTGGTAAGATATAAGAACTACAGTAGAATTATTTTCTCCGTGCAGTTTCGGTCATAAATAATCGGAGTATTTCGCTCTCTCTTCCACTCACGGGCCTTATGGGCAGGCATAGTGATACGCATTATTGTTGTCGATAAGCGTTATTGATAGTGTATTTAGTTTTGTCATTTTGTGGGTTAGTGATATAAATGAAAGGAAAAATATATAAAACAACGTATTTATTAAAATAAGAATAATAATGATTTAAAATAAATGATTAATTAGGTATCTATGTATTAAAAACTATAAGAACAAAAGTTTAGAATGTAACAAATTATAATAAAAATAAATAGAAATACTTATATCTAAGTTTAAAATTAACATCAAAAAAGATAATAATGATTTTATAAGAATGATAATCTTTCTTTGATAAGAATGAGTTTTCATCGATAATGGCGTTGCGCCCGCGCAACATGCTCACCGCCCTAGCCGGGCTGAGGACGAGTTTGATTTATGACCCAAACTGCACGAAGAAAATAATTCTACTATAGGCCTTAATTTTCCTACAGTCTTTAGGCTGATATGCAATTAACCGATAGTTAGTAAAACTATGTGACTAAACAGCGATATGCTACTTGATTATCAAAAACGAGTACGAGTTGCGAGACTCGAATTAAAATGCCGTTGGAATTATTGTAGAGTTCATTAGAACTATACAAATACATATAACACATGTACAAATAGAACCGAACATAACTAATCCAAACGTAATGCAGAAGGTCGTAATTCAATGAAACGCGCAAAGTTCGTCACTATGATTCCCGATTGTACACACGTCTCGCCTTGATCGTGGTTCTCGCTCGACTGCCTCGTCTCTCCTTCGGGCCCTGGTTTTATACCTCACAAATACAAAGTTGACCTAATCCGTAACACCTCACTAATGATTCGACCGCAACGGCCATAAACGAGTTTAATAAAACAATGGACGGTTCTCTAGAAAAAATAATAAACGCATGCCAATAAATAACTAAACAAAAGAAGACGACCATAAAAGAATTACAATCAGTTTAAATGCCGACAGATAACAAAGTGCGTTTATACAGATATGCAGATGTGAATCTGTCTTTGTCGCCGCCTAGGTTGTAACAATATTATATAAATTAACGTTATTATATAGTTATATCAGAATATTGTTATCCATCATATTCGAGAGCTCCATAACATACAAGGGTATATACAAAAATGCATTTTTTTTGTTGTTTACTAAAAGCTATGCATGTTACAATTTAGAAAGTCTTCACAGTATGCAAGTTGTACCGAAAAAGAAGGGTACTCCAAATTTCAGCCTTATACAATCAACTAGTTTTGTTTTGTTAACAATTTTGTCCCTTGTGTAAAATTGCACTTTTATCTATACGCCACTGTAGTGCCCCCGATCTGGCGAATCCTACACACGGGTCAATAAATTGGAGGTGATTTGGAGATTTTTTCTTTGAAATAACTACAAAAAAAATGAGAAAAAACCACGTCACAGGTAGTGAATATGTATGATATATGAATGTTTTATATTAAAATAGATAGAGATAAGCGATGTGTCAAACCTGCCAAGCCGCCCATGGACAAGCGTGGTAGGTATACTCTCCGTTCCCCCTATAGTGGAAGGCCCGAGCCCAGTGGTGGGACATTTATAGGCTGTTACTATAGCCGCATTGATTAATTTTGTATTTTAATGTTTGTTATAATGTTGTATTAAACAAAAACATACTAAGTTCAACCTCGATTCAGGTCATCTTGGAAGAAAGTGTCTATGAACTTGATAACAACGGTTGTTATTAATTGTATTTTTTCTAATTTTAAGCACGATATAATTAATATCTTTGTTATTGCATCAGCCATCATCATCATCATCATCACCCGAGTGTTCAATCCCGGTTGCATTCGGAGCGTTCACTCCGACGCCCAGGGTCCGCTTTCCTACATTTTCTACTGCACTTGGCGCGATCTTCAGTATCCGCCGTTTTGAGACCATGAATTTGCAGCTAGACGTGTTGCTGGGGAATTTCTTGCCGCAGCAATAACACTTTGCGAAGCGGTGTACATAGGTAGGAAAAATTTTAACTGTTAGCACTTGACTATATTTTAATTTAACTTAAATTAAGGGCTGATTATAAATAAAAAAGGCACGGAGTGAACTGTAAATAGCGTGTATTGCTCTCAACCAGTACAATTATTTTTTCATAACAGTCAGTACAATTATTTTTTCTTAGAGATTTTTTGCGTTCTATTAGTAGGTACGTATTGCAGTAGATGTCACTGTTCTCAAATTGAACACCAAATGAAAGAAAATAATATGTTTCGTTATACGCAGTTGTTTTATTACTTGTTTAAGAAATGTTTGATATGTTTTTATGTTTTTGCAAGCCATATCAGCTAATAAATATATTTTAAAGTATGTAAATTCTTATTCTCACCTTTTTCAATTTATAAAGCTCTTTTTAACTTTAATTGCTGGATTTTTGATGAATTGTGGATTTACCAAAAACTTATTTCAAAGATGTCAATTATGTCAAAACCAAAAAGACATTCCGATCGATACGAGTTACACTCGTGAATGTATGTACTTTATTTGCGTTTTGATTATTTTTCGATAACTTTGTTTGATTCCTGGACTCTGAAGAGTTCGCTTATCACGTTTATTAGTGTTCTGTGATCACGTTGGACTTACCCATGTACCCTGTACACCAATTTGCCTAACGATTTGTTCTCTGATGACTTGGATTATGGCTTCTTTTGAAAGAGGTTGTTGTGTGCCCAGGTGCGGTAAGACTTGTAAGTAAATCATCGTAACGGCACCAGATTAGATGTGGATACAAATGATGTTATGAAAATGTATGCCTTTGAATATTTTAATAAAAGGAAACATGATAAATCACAATACCGCTAAATTGTTGTTTTATTTACTAACAAATAAACATTTTTTGGAAAGGCTTTTGGGAATTGCAGGAGTTAAATTATTAACTCCCGCAATTTCCAAAAGTCTAATATAAAAATATAAATAATACTAGACCCCCTGGACGGTTTTTGCCGTTGAATAGTGTAGTATACCGATAGAGTGCGTTAGTATATATATTATGACTGTTGTCTCTATACCAGTATATATAAAGTACTCTGTGGCTCTCAACGGTTGGAGGCGGAAGAGAAGGTGGGAGACAAAGGGGATGCAATAACGGATGGGGTTTTTGGTGTTGCTTGCACAGGATCAGTGTTGCAAGTAAACTAAATATTGTGAATGTTGGGTTTCCAACATGATGTATGACCATCAAAAAGTGTTCTCCAGTGGAACTTATTTTGAATAAAAACATTTGTATTTGAGGGTGTGGAATTTCGAAGCTGGTAAACAAGGAGATTGTCCACTTGATGGAAAGTAATTACTGTCACAAAAGTGACGATAAAAAAAACCCAATACATTTTTTTACAAAATAGATTTAATTTGCCCTTCTCCATAGCCTTTGGTTTTGTTGAGCAGACGGCGGTATACCCACCACGTTCAAGGCTGATTGACGAGTATGTTAATAACAGAAGAAGCTAAGCGAGATAGGGAGATCACAACTGGACCTTTGAACCGCTTCGACGGTTGTTACTAGCTAAGAGAGAAGTGAATGAACCTACCTTAGTATGGATTTTGATAAGACGAATGACAATTTTAGCTATCTTTGTGTATACATATATGATACAGAAACATCGTTATTATGTTGAATTCAATTATAATGTAATTGTTATAAATAACTTGTTTCTTAACGTTTAATTAACGGTATTCTATGTTATTCCTTTCGGAGAGTGTCCCGTTGAATTGTTGAATGTGAAAATGAATGATAAAATTATTATCAGTATATTAATATGTGAAGCAAAAACTTTGTACCTCTTTTTACGAAAATTGCGCGGATGAAGGAGTATAAAATTTCGCACACTTATAGTTTATATGGGGAAGGGGTGCAGATAGCATTTTTTTTTAATTATACATAAAAAAATACGTTGATACAATAAAAAAAACATTACACACCACCGTGTAAGTATTTGACACACACAAGCGTATATACTCTTTTGTTTATTGTTAAAGTCAAATTTACAGTGTAGTAGCCTTGGCGAAATCTATGATTATAGAAGTATAATCTTTGACATTTATTATTATTGGTATAGTTCTGTTACAATTACCACGTGCTAACAACGGTGAAGGAAAACGTCGTGATGCAACCTGCACATGGATGTAACCGATTTTTTTTTAGGTACGGGTATATACACTAAATGCAATTCGTACACTACCCGGATCTTTACTGGGATTAGATCAAAGCAATGAGAGTTATCCACTGAAGATCGCGAAGATAGCAGAGTCAATGCGGGCTGTTTGGAGACTCAGCAAGGTACCCCCCTGTTTGGTACCCCACTCCACGGGCCAATACTTCACTCCACTAAAACCCCCTTCGTCCCATGTGCCCCGCGCTTATAGCAGGAAGAGCGTGAGACTTTGAACGTATTTACTCCCACGCTGATACTGCGCATCAGTGCTTGAAATTGCCCCAGGAAACAGGGCAAACTCACTTTGTCAGCAGAGGTTTGATCCTCCGCTCCCCAGCTGGAGGACCCCTATTGAGATGGCCGATATGTCAAACCTGCCCAGCTGCCTTGGACAAGCGTAGTGGGTATACTGTTCGTTCCCCTATAATGGAAGGCCCGAGGCCAGCAGTGAGACAGTTATGGGTTGATATTTTTATTATATTATGATACAGCGATGTCAATATTTAATGACCAGGCGATTATCGCTCTTCCAAGCACGATATTGTATGTTTATTTTACATGATTTTCTTCTTCTTGCTTGCGACAGTCGTATCTTCCAGGCAAGAAACTCTTTCCATCTAAATGGCCTTTAGAATTCGTCCGTGCAGGAACGGAGAAAGAATACAATTTCCTGCGGCCCGACGGCCTGTCGTAAGAGGCGACAAAACAACCCACAGCCAGGTGGTAAGTCATTTGCCCAACTGGATACCTACCACCCCTAGTCTAGAGTATGCCGCGATAACAATCTTGTGTTGTTCCAGGCTCCCAAAGAGAGCAGTAGCGCATTTGTCGGTCCTTTGGTATTGCAAATGTCCATAGGCGATGTTTACCGCTGTCCATCAAGTGGGTCATCTGCCTGTCTGCTGAACTCCTGCAATAAAAAAATAAAAAAAAGAATTTATAATAAAATATATAAATGGACAAGGCCAGGAGCCGCCGCGTAAATTAATTAATATTATAACACAATTAAAACGTTTGTTTGTTTATTGCTTGATCTTTGCTCCCGGTAACAGATACCTAATAATGCGCGGAGAAAAAAGGTGACACTCTCTTAGAGAATGATTTTAATTAATTGAATGATGGAATCACGTTGTATTATTTCATCATTTATCATCATCATCATCATGGAAATAGCATACTGTCAACGCGGCAGCCCAGTATAAGGGACTGACTGTCTCTCTGATGATGAAGTGGTTCATACACTGCTACCGGAGTGTACCAATCTGCGTACGAGGGCGTTACGCTGTAGTACCACTGTTGAAGATCCCGTGGCGTCCCAGTAAGTGCAGTAAGGGGCGCAGGTTTAGGTTTTCTACGAGTCCAACAGACAGGCAGACGGCCCACCTAATGGAAAGCGGTTACCATCGCCTATAGGCATTTGTAACACCAAACGTGTTACTAATGCGCTGTTGTTCTCTTGAGGGAGACTGGAACCTTGCCACTATTGCTGGAACACAACTCAAGGTTCTTATGGCGGCATACCCTAGGGTAGACAAAGGTTGATAGTCATCCAGACGGGTAAATACCCTACTGTTACAGTTATTTAGTAGCATAGTTGTTCTTGTCATGTTTCTTTTTAAAGTTAATAAATAATTCTGTTGCGAACCCTCTTATTTCTAAACGATACAATCGGCCATTTCCTTAATTGAATAATAATGTTATATTTTTATTTATTTTGTGATTAGCGCCTGTTTTGTGTAGACTAGTTGGTACCGCCATGTAAACCTCCTTCCGACCTATTCATACTTTATTCGAATATTTAAATTCTTCTTAAAATGTGACGGCGCGTTCCCCTTTCGCACGTCACTTCACTCCACAGAGTACTTTATATATACTGGTATAGAGTCAACAGTCATAATATATATACTAACGCACTCTATCGGTATACGGCGTTATTCAACGGCAAAAACGATCCAGGCATCCAGGGGGTCTAGTGTTATTTGATTTTTAAATTAGACTTTTGGAAATTGCGGGAGTTATAATTTAACTCCTGCAATTCCCAAAAGCCTTTCCAAAAATGTTTATTTGTTAGTAAATAAAACAACAATTTGGCGGTAGCGTGATTTATTATGTTTCCTTTTATTAAAATATTCAAAGGCATACATTTTCATAACATCATTTGTATCCACATCTAATCTGGTGCCGTTAAGATGATGTACTTGCAAGTTTTACCATATCTGGGCACACAACAACCTCTTTCAGAAGAAGCCATAATCCAAGTCATCAGAAAACAAATCGTTAGGCAAATTGGTGTTCAGGGTACATGCTTAAGTCCAACGTGATCACAGAACACTAGTAAACGTGATAAGCGAAGTCTTTGGAGTCCAGGAATCAAACAAAGTTATCGAAAAATAATCAAAACACAAACAAAGTACATACGTTCACGAATGTAACTTGTATCAATCGGAATGTCATTTTGGTTTTGACATAATTGACATCTTTGAAATAAGTTTTTGGTAAATCGACAATTCATCAAAAATCTATTAATTAAAGTTAAAAAGAGCTTTATAATTTGAAAAAGGTGAGGACTAGAATTTACACACTTTAAAATATATTTATTAGCTGATATGGCTTGCAAAAACATAAAAACATATCAAATATTTCTTAAACAAGTATTAAAACAACTGCGTATAAAGAAACATATTATATTCATTCATTTGGTGATTAATTTGAGAACAGTGACATCTACTGCAATACCTACCTACTAATAGAACGCAAAAAAATCTCTAAGAAAAAATAATTGTACTGACTGTTAGGACACTGCTTCACTCGTTGTCATATCATAAAATTAAATACATCGCTCCGCTCTGTAAATAAATAAAATACTATAAAATAAATCTCCCCGCATACATAAATATATTATAAATAACCCGCTCCGCGCCGCCATTATAGTATATAATAAATTAATATTAAAATACATAAAATAAATACATATATAATACTACTATAAAATAAATATACCAAGTACAATAAAGTGTGTGTGATAGTGGATAGCGGAGAAGAGGAGCCGCGTTTCATTCCCATTACCCAGGTAAGTGCGTGCTCGTTCCGATTCCCATTCCATATTGTCCACACTTCTTTCCCGCAAAGTTGACACAGTTCGCTTAACGCTAAATCCAGCACCGCCGCAACACTAGTTGTCCATAATTTTATGTAAGAATATTTCTCTTATATGATGAGGTAACTGTGTAGATTATAATTCAAAATCTCTCAATTGTATTGTTACACGCCGACAAAAGAGAATGCACACCTGGAGTTTATTAACTTTTCGCCTTTTGGACTTCTTCTATTTACTTTGTGTTTAAAATTTGAAAAGCAGCCTATTGTGTATTGTAATCCTTTATAGTGGTCATTAGCCAGGTGTGGTTCTTGAAAAATTCAGTCCACGCGTTCGGGTATTGTATTGTTTAGTATAAAACAATGCTCGAAGGGAGGGGTGAGGCAGTCAAGCGTCGATTACGATACGATCAAGACGCGTGTACATTCGAAAAGCTATATAGTGACGGACTTTGCGCGTGTTATTGAATCGTGGAGTTTGTACTGGATGTGTCCAGTTATATTTGTACCTGTTTTATACGTGTTTGTATAGTTCTAATAAATACTATAATTCCAACGACATTTTAATTCGAGTCCTGTAACTCGTAACAGTATATAGACAGTGTTCATTACATTTTATTTTTATGTTGGCAGACGCGATAGATTTATACTGTGTTTGGTTTATTTTATTACATGTAAAACTTTAGGTATAGTATTTTTAACCGACTTCGAAAAAGGAGGAGGTTCTCAATTCGTCGGGATCTTTTTTTTATATATGTTCACCGATTACTCCGTGATTTATGATCCAATTTACGTGATTCTTTTTTTTTCGACGCGGAATAGCTGCCATGTCGTCCCCTAAAAATTTGTCATAGTTTGGCCCAGTAGTTATCATTTTACGAACATTTTGTCGTTCCCTTTTCTTGGGACCTATATTTTTTAAGCGCGGCACCATTCGTTGGTCCACCCATACATACAGACACTAAAAAATAGCAAATAAAAAATAAAAACTTCATTTAAAAAAGTCGTGGTAGCGTAATGGTTAGCGCACGCGCCCCTGAATTGAGGGGCGCGGGTTCGATCCTGACCGGAACGCATGCACCTCTTAGTGAGTTTTCTGATCTAACGTGCATATTGTTACAATTACCACGTGATAAGAACGGTGAAGGAAAACATCGTGATGCAACCTGCACATCGAGATAACCGATGTGTCAAACCTGCCAAGCCGCCTTGCACAAGCGTGGCGGGTATACTGTCCGATCCCCCTATAATGGGAGGCCCGAGCCCAGCAGTGGGACATTTATGGGCTGACATTATTATTATATTAAAAAAACAAACTTCAAAAACTAAAATGTATAAAATAACTTATTTCTAAAGCTATTATTATTAATATATATTATCTAAAACATCTTGAAGTCGGTGGTTTTACTTTGCACCGACTTTTAGTTTTTTTTTTACATTTTAGTTTTTTAATTTTTGAAGTCAGTTTTTTTAAACGAAGTTTTATTTTTTTATATAATACCTTATATAAAATAGCCTATCGATTACTTCAATCCGCCTATTAGAAGTGCCAATTTGCTAAGTTCCATATACTGTAAAAGTGTTGGAGTGATGGCGAGGTGTTCGAAAAATGCTTGTAGAATGTGAAAAATTTGTGTATGAAATATATTAAAATCGTAAGATTCTCTTATTACAAATGTGATCAGTTGCTGTTCTTCTATTACCATAGACCCTTCTGAGTTGTTGCAAGTATGACACTACCACCAGGCAGTAGGTTGTTTTGTCGCCTCTCTTCTTCCATCTCAATGCATCTTCTTCGATAGTAAGAAATGAAAATACAACAGTAAATACAAAACCCATTTTATTTCTCATATTTATAACATAAGAACCGTATTAACTAACTATTTACAATTTTCACACTTATCATGTAAAATTAAAATGTATTTAATACCACTGCGTGAGATACGAACCATGTAAAATTAATTCTTTATAGAAATTAAATTACTTTCATTTGTATAAACAAAATCTCATTGTATTCCAAATTTATATGTATTTTAATTATGGAGGGTAGATGTATAGGAGGGTAGATATTATGTGTGGTTGAACGCAGAAGCACCAAGTTCGATTCTTAGCATGGTGAATTTCTTAATAGAAATTTCCGTCATTTATTACTGTCTGAGATAGGTTCTAGAGTACAGAGTATATTGTATATAGTACATTGTATGTCCGTTGTTATAACCCACAACACAAAAGTGAATTGGGATTGTTCACTTTTTTCAATCTAGCCATTTCAAAAACCATTTCGTGGAATAGTGTCCCTAATCATTTCTGTCTAGTTAAAATTCCAAATTTTTTTTTGTAAGAAATGTGTTTGACCTTTATTTGACCTTACTAAATCCAATCAGGTGGGCCGCCTGCCTGTTTGCCTGCTTCAGGTGTAAAAAAATTCTAGCTGTACATTATTTGATTTAAGTTCTGTAACATGGATTTTCCCTAAAGAAAAAAATAAGGAAAACTATAGAAAATAATAATGGTTGAACACGAAAAATTATAAGCCTAGCGACAAAAAACACTAAAATGATCACGATACGTAATGAGTAATGACAGTGACATTTAAATAGTAGCACAGATTACTATGATAATACATAGATAAAACTTACTTTTATTATTTTTGTTTTCTAGGCAAAGAAATCAATGTAAACTTGTCCCTTATGACGTCATCGGAGAAATAATTTTAAAATCGAAATATAAAAAAACTAACGCTTAAAATACAAAAATATTCTAATTAGTATGTTAAAATACCCTATTTTACGTAATAAAAATAGAAAATCAGAGGGTAATTTTTTGTGAACAATCCCCATTGCTTAGCTTGAATATTTATAATATTATAAAAGTCGAAACGTGACGTGTCTGTACATTGAAGCTATTAAAAAAAACTATACAAAATATACTATATAAACGGTGGAGAACATGATGAATTTTTTTTTTAATTTTATGTTTAACAGTTTGTTCAGGATTCACGTAAAAACTACTAAGCCGATTTTGATGTTGTTTTCGCCGATCGACTTAAAATTAAAAATTTTTAGACTTAATTTTAGACTTAAAATATGCGCTACTTTTCAACTTGGGAATCCCGCGGGAAATTTTATGGTAATGATTTAATATGGCTAGATATACAAACTATAGATTTCCCACGTGTTTTTCTTACTGATCGATAGCAAATTTCATATTATAAAATGTGTGATGTTTTTATCCCGGAAGTCCCGAGGAAATTTTTCCGGGAGCGGTTTATAGTTGTTAGGGTGTATAAAAATTAGCTTATCCGACATCGTTTCCAATAAAACGATAGCTGCGATACTTTTGTGTCCCGGGACACCCCCGGGGCAATTTCAAGTCAAGCGTGGCCGAAGTCGCGAGCTATCCTAGTATACAATAAAAAATCCAATAAATTAAATTGAAACGGTCTTATTAATATTGAGTTTGAGTATGTTTGTTGTTTCTTTATGGTTCTGGAAGTGTTCAGCTGGGAGCATAAATAATAGATCGAAAATCGATCACAATGGCGCTAGTGTAGGCAAAGACTAGCTACTAAGTTCACTCCGCCTATAATCACTGATAGACGGAGTGAAGTTAGTTGTTTGCCTTCTAGTCCAAAAGTCCCATGGAAAGTAAAGCGGTAGTTTGTTTGTTTGTTTGATTGAACGCGCTAATCTCAGGAACTGCTGGTCTGATTTCACGCTAAGACAAATAGGAGCGAAGCACCATTGAAGAATGTTTCAAAATCGGGGGGTTTTGGAAAAGAATATGCACGCGAACGACGTCACGGGCACAGTATGTTTAATATATAAGCCGCGCGCAAAAGGTTTACCGATGACTACTTGCTATTATTGTATAACCATACTTATGTAAAGTATATAAAATAATAAATTTATTGCGACAACTATTTATGTAATTTTTTTGTCAACCCTACTGACCATCGACGCGTGACGTCATGAGGCTATCGGCAAACCTTCTGCGCACGGATAGTAATGATGAACATTTTTCAAACACACAGATTGTCCTCCTTACATCTTACCTTCTATAATCTTAATTATCACACTTTCTTTTCAATATGAATCATAGCTTGAATAATCGACTTACTTCCTACTTGATATAGATGATGTTTAGTATTTTCTTAAGTTTTCGCGACTTGTATGCATAATAAAACTACGTTTTAACGGTTTTAGGCGTGGTAATTTATTTGATTTTCACTATACCGACGTTTTGGCCACTTTTCAGTCTTCCGTGATCACGGCCACTGAAATAAATAAATTACCGCGCTTGAAACCGTTAAAACGTAGTTTTATTATAGATGACATTGTAGTAAAAAAGATTTTTGCCACGATTATGAATCGCCTCTCTGCTTAAATAATGTGTTATCTTAAAAATTGAAATTATAGAAAAGACTTTTAAAAAGTAAATGCATCGAATCGAATAATTTATTTTCTGTCAATCTATACAGATAACAAAATTGGTGTGTTTGTTTGTAATGTCCAAATTAAAATATGTAACAATTCAGGGAGGGAGTCCGGACGAGGTGATTCCGAAAATGCAATTTTTAGATTTTTGCTATCTATTTGTCGGGATGTTCCGGATAATCTCTGAAACGGATGGACCGATTTTGATGGGACTTTCATCTACTGCTAAGTCATCTATATCAAGCAAGAAAACCTCAGAATATAAGAACTGTAAGATGCATACATAGCCTACTTTGGCAAAAATAAAATAATTTTAAACATCCCAATACAACGTGTTCACAACACATAATTTCAAACTTAATTAATAATATTTAAAAAATCTATACAAAAAAATAATGTAAAAAATAAGAAATTCATTAACAGCCACATTTCATACAAAATAATCTCATTAAAATTAATAAATTCCATATATATCACCGATTTTTTTTAGATTTTTTTATTACTTTATATGATAAACTGGTAGTAAATCAACATAACACAAAAATTTCACTATAATTTCACCACAGGAGTGTATCGCATAAAACATATGCTCGTATATTTAAACATATATTAGAGAAATCAGTTAAGTTCTGTTACCATACCATGTAAATACTGCGAAATAAAAAAAAAAGTGTGTGTGTTTACTTATGTACACGCGTTAGAAGTTATACTTCTTTAAATTGGTTAAATAAATAAAGTCCCTACCACGGTTGATTAAAGAAATATTACAATGCTCGTCTCACACATTTACAATCCATCTATCAACAACCACCATACTACATTCGGCGGCCATCCTGAAAAACTAAAATGTCGCCTATAGCTAACTTCATGGTGTAGCTTTTTCGTGTGACGGTGTGCGTGCGCATCGTAAAAATTTACTCTCATCGCGCCTAAAGAAGTATAACTTCAAAAATTACACATGTATACGCAGCTACATCGGGAGGAATTATTAATTGTGTAAAACGTCAATATTATTGACATATGACCAATAGCCAACAAATTTATTTCTCTCGCGACTTGCTGTCCTGCAGTAAGAAATTTAAAAAAAAACTGATTTTGTATGCTTTATACAACTCAACTCCTCGGAGATTTCTCACGCAAACAACACAAAATACGACACATTTGCGTACAGAGTCTTTTGACTAATCTCATCGCCTGACACCATCAGTGGCCGTCGTTGGCTGCGACAGCGACAGGTGCGTTGCTGCTGACACCTGTCAAAGCTGTCGTGACAGTGGCGCCGTCTCTGTCGAGAGGCCGGTACGACCAGTTGCCTGCGCCGTCGAACTCTAACACGTGCGTGTGGTATTTCCTAAAAAAGAGTTGCATATTTGAGATGCTTGAGTAAGGGACTATTCTTTTGAGGACTTGAGTACGGGCCTCATTGAGGCCGAGTCGATCGGTGTGATACTCCGCTTTATCAGAATATTATGGAACGTAACAATCATTCACTAATCGTGTTACATGCGCTGAGGAAGAGTTCCCACGGCCCACTTCCCCTTCCCCTATCCCAACCCCATTTCTTCTGTCCGATTCCTCCTGTCCGATCCCTCTATCTCATCCCCCTATTCCATTTTTTACCTCATCCTCCTATCCCATCCTCAACCCCATTCCCCTATCCCATCCTCAATCTTATCCCCCTTGTTCCAGCTCCGCCTTATCTCCCTATCCCATCCTCTATCTTATACCCCTATCTCATCCTCAACCTCATTCCCCTATCCCATCCTCAACCTCATTCCCCTATCCCATCCTCTATCTTATCCCCCTATTCCAGCCTCAACCTCATGTTCCTATCCCATCCTCTATCTCATCTCCCTATCGAATTCTCTATCTCATCCCCCTATTCCAATCTCTACCTCAGCTCCCTATCCCATCCCGTATCTCATCTCCCTATCCCATCTTCTATCTCATCCCCCATCCCATCCTCTATCTCATCCCCCTATTCCAGCCTCTATCTCATCCTCATATCCCGTCCTCTATTTCATCCCGCTGTCTTATTCTTTATCTCCTACACCTATCCCATCCTTTTTATCTCATTCTAAATGCTGGTAACGCGTTGGCTTCGCCCCCTGGTGTTGCAAATATCTATAGGAGGCGGTAACCACTTACCATGAGCTGGGCCGTCTGCCTTTTTGCTAGCTTCGCAATAAAAAAAACCCCTGTGCCAACTCGAAAGTCATATTCCATGTGAAGATTGATACAACCTTAAAGTGCTTAATATGAACTAATAACTTACCATACTGAGGGTCTATGGGTGATGGAAAGTAACGTAATGCCTTCTTTGACAGCCTCTTCGTACATTACAACTTCGGTCTCCATCGAAACAGCACTTGTACATTCGTCCAGTAGCGCATAAACGGGCCTAAAACATGTTAAAATAATGAAAATAAACTACAGTACAACCCTTTAAGAGTTATATTACTGAATCCCGTAATAATACCTCATTCGACTCTTATTTACGATGAAAAAATATATTTCGCTCCCTTATTATACAAAAATGTCACAGTCTGTTCCGTAGAGGTGACAAAAGCCTAGGGATGTTACCATTTGGCTGTCGAACTATAAAAAGAGATTTAACCAAAAATACCTTATATCTCAAAAACTACTCAACCGAACCCTAACTGTGACCCTGCAAAAGTGTCTTCTAGTGTATACATAACTACGTCCAAAATAATACAATGTTATAAAACTTAGCTAAGGAATGACTATTTAAGAAGATAAAAAAATAAAAAAGGAGAAATTTCATCATTATCCGTGCAGGAACGGAGAAAGAATACAATTTCCTGCGGCCCGGCGGCCTGTCGTAAGAGGCGACAAAACAACCCACAGCCTGGTGGTAGGGCATTTGCCCGACTGGATGGCTACCACCCCTGGTCTAGAGTATGTCGCCATAACCTTGTGTTGTGTTCCGGCATTAGTGACCAGGTTCCAGGCTCCCTAAAGAGAGCAGCAGCGCATTCGTAGCACCTTTGGTGTTGAAAATGTCCATAGGCGATGGTAACCGCTGTCCATCAAGTGGGCCGTCTGCCTGTCTGCTGATCTCCTGCAATAAAAAAAAAATAAAAAAATGTAAAATAAAAAAGATTAAATACTATGAACTACCCTCACCTGTGATAGAACATTCTGGCCATGGCCATCCTCTGCTTCTCGCCGCCGGAGAGCGTGGCCCTCCAGTCCCTGACGGCGCGGAGGCCGCCGTGCCTGTTCGCGCACGCGTCCAAGCGCACCAAGCGCAGTATGTGCGAGGCGCGCGCTTCGGCGGCTAGATCGTCGCTCGATACCCGGGACGGGTAAGTCACTTGGTCGATGAGGGAGCCCATTGACATGTACGGCCTAGATATTTTAAAAAGACAATTATAGTCGCATTCAAGGGCTAGGCATTAGCTAAACGCCAGTGGTACAAAGCCAAAAGTTAGTTATGAATAAACTGTTCCTAATATTGTGTTAAGCCGTGATAGCGTAAATTCAAAGGGCGCGGGTTCGAATTGTGATCGCCAAGCATGCAGTTTTCTGACCTAAAGTGAAGGAAATGTCTATCGAGATTACCGATGTATCAAACATGCCAAGCCGCTTTGGACAAGTGTGGCGGCTATACTATACGTTCCCTTATAATGTATGGTATGTATGGTCACTAACCATTATTGGTAGGTATATTAAATAAATAAAATTGTTACAACAGATGAATTTATGTTGTTTGAATGTGTATTTATCTAATTTATAAAATCATCGTGGTATCATATAGTGGTTTATTTATATTTTATTTTTAATATTATTTAATTGAGATATTATTAGTTTTATTTCAGTTTTCATTCATTCATTCATTCAATGTCAGGGTCGAGCCCAGCAGTAGGGCGTTTGTGGGTTATTATAATTAGGGTACAATTTAAATGCTCACCAAAAATATGTTCTGTCCCTTAGACTAAGCACCAAATAAAATATATTACTTCATATAAATTTAATCCACTCTATACCGAGGTGCCTAAAAAACAATGTTTTACGTTCCAAAATAAATATACACTCATCAGAATAATTGTACGTTTTGTATTTAAATTCTTTTTGCTTATCAAAATGGATAAATGACCACCAAATATTGTTTTACTAAAACACTAACATTCAAACCGAAATTACAATTCTAAATAGTTCAAGTGTAATCAAATTATCCAACCTGAATCCAAGAGTGGAAAAAATACATATTCAATTAATTATCGAAGTTTGAAATTCACGACAATGATCTGGTAATTTTGTCGCCGAGACGTTTTTTTACGTTTTTTGACGGGATTTATTTAGATAGGAGACTGTATGTATCCGAAAATTTAAATATGTGGAGTTTTAAACAGTCTGTTAGGTTAGGTTATGTGTAGACCAAAGCGAGAACAGAACCGACTGGTAACCATTCACTATTTATCTTATATATAAGTGAAATATTAGTGAAAAACAACACAATATTATATTTGGTATTAAAAATAATTGTACGTTCGACCATTCGCTTTTTTGCCTCAGCAAAAATTACTAAATTGGAAGTGGAGAAACAAAATATTGATAATATCGACTTAGCGATCATGTAAAATATTTGGTCTGAAATTAGCTTTAAAGGCGTTTATATATTTTTATGGCATAGCATTAAAAGGAAAATAGCTTCTGTTAGCGACGCGTTATAATATTTAGTTAATGTTTTAATTATTACAAATAAATGGCGAAGACGGGCGGCAGAGGGCGTGCGTAGTATACCAGAGGGGGTTGAGCAGGTTGCGGGGGTGGGTGGCGTCGATCATCGCCCGCGCATCCATATGGGTGTCTGCGTTCCGCGTCGCGCTGTGCTTTATGTTCCTACTCACGTTCAGCTGCCGCTAGTTTTTGGTTAAAAATATTCTGCTTTTTTATTTGTACGATCTACAGCTTCATTTCTACAATACTTCTGGAAACACAATTTGGTGAGCATTTATCCATTCTGGTAGGTATTTCGAATTTATTGGTAGTAAAATAGGTGCATTTCTGGTAGGCGTTTAAACACAAGCCTTATAATTATAATACTTTGGAAGCTGCATATGTCTAGTCATCGCAGCGGACAACGAACTACTGACTAGCGCAGCGCGGGAGCGCACATATTAATAGTTGCTCTATCTCGCTCGCACATCGCACCGCTCACTCACTTTGCTATACATTGTACTAGCAATACGACTTGTTAACGTCTGAAGTATTATTTGGCCGTCTACCTCTCGCTGCTACAGTCGTATGCTCACCTCTGCGGTATGTAGAACATGATCGGCCTGGAGGCGCAGTGGTCGGCGTCGGCGAAGTTGGCCTCGTCGGCGCAGTGCGCGCACTCGCACGGCCGCGGCACCGACAGCTCGCCGCCAAACACCGGCCACAAGCCGGATATTATTCGGAACAAGCTGAACACAAAAAAAAACACGCGTATCAGCTCCGACGCGCAACTAGAGCGACGAGTTACAGGACTCGAATCAAAATACCATTGCAATTGCTATAGAATTTATTGGAACTATACAAACACTTATTACACAGGTACAAATATAACTGGACACAACCAGTACAAAGTGAACGATTCAAGTCCGTCACAATATAGTTTATCGAATGTACACACGTCTTGCTCGTATCGTAATCGTCGCTTGACTGCCTCACCCATCCGTTCGGGTATTGTTTTATACTGAACTATACAATATGTCTCGACACAATACTCGACCGCGTGAACAATGATTTCCAAGAATCACATCTGACTACCAAAAAATATTACAATACACAATAGGCTGTTTTTCTAATTACAAATTTCAAACACAAAGTAAAAAAAGAGAGGTCCAAATGCCATAATGGTAATAAGCTGCAGGTGTGCATATACTTTTGTCGGCGTGTAACATTACATTAAAGTTCGAAATTCTATCTGTCTATATATACACGTATATATTGGTATTTTAAAAATATGCCTTAATTCGTGTATGTACTAAATTTTTAAATTAATGTACAGTCTTATCGTCCTTCAACTCCAGCTTCATCGCCAAATTAGTTAATTATTTCTTTTGACCTAGGTTGCCTAGAAGAGATCGCTCTTGGCGATAAGGCCGCCTGTTGTTTTAGCAAGAAGTATTGCGATTATGCATTTTATTTTTGTAAGTGTATATTTTGGTGAGCAATGAAGTGTACTAGTCTGACCAACGAAAGTTGACCCTAGAAAATGGCGGCAAATTTAAAAAATATATGTATGGCAACATCAAAATTATTATGAAAAATTTGGGAGTTTTTGGCGGGAACTGAAAGGAGACGTTGTGCTGTGCAGTTTTATTTTCTAAAAATGTGTATAATTACTCTAAAATGAACAATAGTTGCAGGATATTGATAGTTTTTGAGTAGACATTATGTGTTTTTGTGAGAAATGTGAACTGTATAGTCAGGCGTGATCTTTCGAGTTTTCACAAGAACTCCATTGAATGGCGTCGGTTGTAGACTGCAGTACAACTGCGCTACTATACGAAGACCTATTAATTAACATGTTTCCGACTGAAAGACTTTGATTCTATGGTCATGAATAAATTAATTAAAAAAAATAAATATGAAAAATTTGGATTAACCTATTTTGATACTTGGTAGTTACTTAATTATTTATGTTGTGTATTTTATGTGTGACAATAGATAAATCATACTCGTTTCTAACGATAATATTATAAATACTGAAGTTTGTGAGATGTTTTTGTTACTCATTCACGCCAAAAGTACTGAACGGATTTTTATGAAATTTGGAAATACTTGTTATTACTAACCCTTATATCTCGAATCTAGAATGACCTACAATAGAATATAGACTATCTATTTTTAATTCCGATAGATAGCAGGAAATCAGTAGTCATTACATTTTTTGAAAAATAAACTGCAATATTCGGTAAAAACTTAGTTTTATCCGCTATAATCAAAATCAGATTTCGTCACGGCCCCCTAGTCTCGACCCGAAAGCCACATACGTACCAACTACCAATGGACACATATTTGCAACATTTCAGGGCCTCCTGGTGTGCAGCAGCAGCCCCGGCTGTCAAAGCTGTGTCCGGAAGATGGGACTCCGCCAAAGTATCAACACAGGCAAATCCACTCACAACCAAACGAAAACCGCCATCTTGTTTGTCAAAATTGACATTGACATTCGTATTAGAGTTGCCATGTAAAAAGTTTGCAAATAATTCCAGGTTCAACTTTCGATAGCCAGACTATATCTAATCTAATGTAACAGTCCTTTAATACAGATAAAGGGTACCTATTCGCTACAATGCACTGACCTGGACTTGCCGCAGCCGTTGGGGCCGACGATGAGCAGGTGCGTGCCGGGCGCGATGTCCAGCGTGACGCCGCCGGCGACCACGTCGCACGCCGGCGTCACGATCGGCACGCCGCGGAGCCGGATCGACAAGTCCGTCGTGTACAAGATCTTGCCTGACAAAACCGACATTCACAATAGAATAGAATGCACTTTGTAGAGCAACAAAGAGATGGTTGCCAGAATAGAGGAGTATGGAAGTAAAAGAGGTATTGTTGGCGGCACTTATTTCCCAATTATCGTGTCTCTGGTTTATAGCGTCTTGCTAATCCGCGTGAGTTCAGTACCGTAAAAGGGGGGAAATCGGGACACTTTTTAAATTCGACATTGATTTTTATCGTTTTCTTTAGTTATAGTAATAAATCGGAGATCATAATGGTTCCGGTAGTTTAAATTTTCATTTCTAATTCATTAAGATATAGTTTATTAAATAATAATCATAAAAAGTTACAAAAACTCACTTGTCCCTATTCACCCAGGCGTTGGGGTGAATCGGGTCGCTTAAGGGTTTAATAGAGTGTTTTGCTAGGGCTGACACTTTCATACTATAGGCAGGTAAATTACACACAACTTTAACCCAATGTTTTGAAGTACGTTTTTTTAAATACTTATGAGAGGATGACTAAGTGTTGCCAGATTATAGAAAAAATATTGCAAGCTTCAAATTTAAATCCTACCACAAAGTCTAACACGTAACATAAATGTGTATATAAGGTCGCAAATAAAACTTGAGGTTTGTCCCAATTCACCCCCTAGACCCTATTCCTCCCATTTTACGGTACGTTACCAAACGCCACACTACCGTGACGCATACAAAATAATATCGCAACCGCATAAATACAAGTATTAGGTATCGAAGATTTCCGTGTCCAGTAGTTAATTACTAGGACATTCGCCTCAACCATACATAAACTTAAGTGGGCCGTGTATTTGCGTCCCCTGCGCCCCGGGGCTCGTGTAGAAGAACTCTGTCACCTTTATTGCCACGTGAGAAAAAAGCGGCAAAAGTTGTAGCGGGCTGGTGACTGTCTGCGAGGTAAGTGAAAAGTTCTATATTCTGCGGGCACTAGTTCTTAATTGGGGAATAAGGGATGACCATATATTGAACACAAAACCCGCGGAGATTGTCTGATTGCGTCTCCACATATTGTGGTGACCCTAAATAATTGCGAGAAGATGAAAGAAAAGAAAGACAGAGAGACTGAACTTTATCTTATACTAATATAACTAAAACTGAAGAGTTTGTTTGCTTGCTTGAACGCGCTGATCCCTGGAAGTACTGGTCTGATTTGAAAAATTCTTTCAGAGTTACATAGCCCATTTATCGAGGAAGGCTATAAGCTACATATCATCACGCTAAGACCAATAGGAGCAGAGCAACAATGAAGAATGTTTCAAAATTGTTATTTTTAAACTAGTTGTACAATAAAATTCATGAAACAATACACAAGAACAACTTGGACTCTGATTTTTAATTACCCTGGATTAAAATGACAGCTGAGATCGACCTATTTTTGATTCATAAGTGAGTTGTGTGAGTTGAATCAGGACTCACCGCTGTGTGAATTCGCTCCGAGGCTTGGTTGAAGCTACGCTCCGGAGCAAACAAGGGTGGCTAGCCGTGACCTCCTTCTGTGAGCAAGTAATGGCCCAGAAGGAGGCGGCAGAACGTGGGAGAGAGGAGAGCATGTACACGGACCCCATCCACAGAAAGCGGCCTAGGGGTCGCAGGCGCCGCTACGCGCAACTCCTCCCGTAACCCATCACAGGGGATCACGTGGACCAGCGGGGGATCCCGTGGACTTCCCCCCCCCCCTGTTGGTGAAGAGGGTACCCTTCCCCGGGGGTGCGCTAAGTGAGAGTTAAGCGTAGGAGTGTCACAGATGTAATACCTATGGCTCAGTTCCTGTGGCACCCCATAAAAGCGCATAGGAGAGGGGCGCAGGTTAGGTTTAGTGGGTAGTCTGACGGCCGACCATTCCCCATTCCTCCAATTGGAGGCCACGGTAGGCATCCGGCCGATCAGGAGTCCCACACATCCCTCGGTGTAAAGCCTTCCCCCCAGGCCCGAGGATGGTGTCCCAAGAAAAGACATAGCCCCTGCGTCATCAAAAAAAAAAAAAGAAAGGACTCACTGCTGTGAGTTACTCCAAGCTTGCAAAATAGAAAAAAGTCGATTGCGACTATAATTTTAGTTCAGGTAATTAGAAATCAGATTAATGAATACAAAGTACAGTACAAATGGCGGTCTTATCGCTCACAGCGATCTCTTCCAGACAACCTTGGGATGGAGAAAGAAATGTGACACAGCAATATGCTGAGTGTAAACCTTGTTTGCTGAAGATTTTCAAAATATTGTCTGTGTATAAAAATGTATAAGAAATGTAATTGCGTCGCTATTTTTGCATGTAAAGTTTCTTTCTTTGCACAATAAAACAGAGTTTTGTTGCACATTATTTTTTTAAACATATCTCTTGAAAAGAGAGTAACGTTCTTTTTAAATTATAAATAACTTGGATTCGCTAAAAATATCTTTAGTTAGGTTTGGTAAATAGTATACAAACAGTGCGCGCAAAACTTTTATGCTAGTCAGTTGAAATTAACTCCGTGAGATAATCTAAGTCGAAGGTTAACCTTTCGTACACCTTACAGCGTGTAGTGCGAACGAGATGGCATGCGTATTCGGATAGCAACATATTCCTTCTCAGTCTGTGTATACTTCGTGACCGTTATTATTGTGTGCATTACATGTACGAACTTCAGGGTCCCATACATTTTTTGCAAATCGAGCAATCAAGTGTTTGTTCCACGTCTCGTGCAATCCGTGAGAGTTCCGAGTGCCTCTTTCTCCCTCCCTCTATCCCATTCCTGTTGTCTGACCTCTTTCCCTTCCTAAAAGCTGGCAACCGCTTTCCACGAGTTGGTCTACCTGTTTGCCAGCTTCACAGTAAAAGAACAAAGCAAAAGAGTGGAATACCTTGTGGCATGGGCCTATTGTCCTTGAAGGTGACCTGGAAGGAGGTGGTGTGCGAGGGCGCCACGTGCACCGCCCTGACGCACTTCCCCCTCGCCACTTCACCGAACACTAGTAACATGTCCGAAACACGGGTCGCGTAGCCGGCTAGAGTCACGATTTCCTAAAAAAAAACACAAAAAATAACGCTCATGTTTAAAAACTACACGTTTTATCCGTGCATGAATGGAGAAAGAATAGAATTTCCTGCGGCCGGGCGGCCTGTCGTAAGAGGTGACAAAACAACCCACAGCCAGGTGGGAGGATATTTACCCGACTGGATGGCTAAAGTGGAGTTGCGGAGCAGGAAGAATTTCGTACGTTAACCTTTTATTACCTATCTCTATCACTCTCGCGTAAATATAATGAGCCTCGCTCGCACAGATGCAATGGCCGCCGTCCTCAGGGATTGTAAACAATTTACCATCAAAAAATGTCTATTGCATTTTTCAAATGGTAAGGTAAGTACCTATTATAAACGAATCATTTTATATGATGGCAATAAGGTCGATCAAGTACTTCTTTTGTAGTCCATAAACAAACTCTCCATTGTTTATGAGCGGGACTTAAATAATAATAATAAATAATGTCAGCCCATAAATGTCCCACTGCTGGGCTCGGGCCTCCCATTATAGGGCAACGGACATTATACCCGCCACGCTTGTCCAAGGCGGCTTGGCAGGTTTGACACATCGGTTATCTCGATGTGCAGGTTGCATCACGATGTTTTCCTTCACCGTTTTTAGCACGTGGTAATTGTAACAATATGCACATTAGATCAGAAAACTGACTAAGAGGTGCATGCGTTCCGGTCAGGATCGAACCCGCACCCTTTGATTTAGTGGCGCGTGCGCTAACTATTACGCTACCACGACTTACCTATGCTAATTAATCAGAAACCAATGTTTATATATAATGTTAACATTAGATACTATTAACTATACTTGTTAAAGATGCCAAAATAGTTGGTTGATAGTTTTTAGAAAGTTGTTTCCCACGAAGACAATGCAGATGCTGGGATATGGAATCATTTATGATGACCCCTGTAATGTCTTTATTGTTTTATAATAGTTTTGTAATAGTTTAAAATAACGCCCTTTGTAAGACCATTTGCATCAAAGAAAGTTGATCGTGACATCTGCCATTGCTTATTATTATTATAATGTAACATCTAAATAAATTATTTAATAAGTTAGTAATTTTTTTCTCCTTCAAACATTTTATGTAAACCGCACTTAATACAAACATGTTTGTGACCACTGGCAGTAGGTAGAGAGGTCATACGTCATACGGTACGAAATTCTCCCTGCTCCGCGGCTCCACTATACCACCCCTGGTCTAGAGTATGCCGTCATAACTACCTTGAGTTGTGTTCCTGCATTGGTGACCAGGTTCCAGTCTCCCTTAAGAGAGCAGCAGCGCATTTCTAGCACCTTTGGTGTTGCAAATGTCCATAGGCGATGGTGACCGCTTTCCACCAAGTGGGCCGTCTGCCTATCTGCTGAACTCGTGCATTTAAAAAAAAGAAAAAATTAAGTAACCGGCAACTTGGTTTCATGTACTTGTAAAATGAACTTTTCATAATATATATTAATAATAATAGCTTTAGAAGTAAATTATTTTATACTTTTTAGTTTTTGAAGTCGGTTTTTTATAAACGAAGTTTTTTTATTTATTTGTTACTCTTTAGTCTAGCTATGGGTACGCCCACGCGCGGAATGAAAATATTTTCATAAAATGAAAACTACATGTCAAATTTTTAGGGGACCAAATGGCAGCTTTTCCGCGTCGAACGAAAATAGAATCACGTAAATCAGATATAAACACATAAATCTCAGAGTAATCGGTGAACATACATAAGAAAAAAAAGATTCCGACGAATCGAGAACTCCTCTTTTTTTGAAGTCGGTTAGATAGCAGAGTTGAGACCCCAGGACCGACTCACCTTATAGCTGGACATGAGCCTCTCGATCGCGTCCGCAGCGGAATTAAGAAGGTTCCTCGAGGTGGTCATGTACTCCGTCCGGGCGCTGATGCTCTCGCCGGAGCTGCCATCGCCCCTGGTGCCGGTGAGAATCGGCAGCGCCAGCATCACCATGCCAGTGCCACTCCACACGTACTTCATGCAGAACTGCTCCAGCATCACGTACCAGAGCTTCTCGTTGAACACCGACGTCATCTGAGCGACTAGCTCCTTGTAAGCGGACTGCAGCTGGCCATGTTCTACCTGTTCAAGAGGAAATAAATCCATTAATACGGATTTATTCCCATATAGCGTGTAACACTGTTACAAATGGTTGAGACAAGAAAGAGACACACATATAAGTGTGAGCGAGTGAGGCATAAATTCGCGTTCGACAGACGTCACGTTCCATATACCACATTAAACTTTAATATTTAAAAAAAATTATCCTTGCAGGAACGGAGAAAGAATACAATTTCCTGCGGTCGGGCGGCCTGTCGTAAGAGGCGACAAAACAACCCACAGCCAGGGAGTAGGGCCATTTGCCCGACTGGATGGCTGCCACCCCTGGTCCGGCATTAGTGACCAGGTTCCAGTCCTAGGTAGCACCTTTGGTGTTGCAAATGTTCATAGGCGATGGTAACCGTTTTCATCAAGTGGGCCACCTGCCTGTCTACTGAACTGCTGCAATAAACAAAATAAAAAAATATATTAAAGTGTCTTGCCTTATGTCCACCATAGAAAGCGACCTCTTCAGCGTGAGCTATCAGCCTCGCGTGGACATGCCGAAGGTTGGCCTTCATACGAGCTTCCTCACCTGCCAGGGCACCGAACCTGGGACTCAGCATCCGGAGCAGCTGACCAGTCAAGCATATCACCACGGTGGCTATGCCCGGACCTTGAAACCATAACAGCGCAACTCGTTACATACAATAGAATCGTAGCATGATAAAATCCTAGTATCGTAATAGTAAATTGTTACACGAGAGATGAAAGTGACATATTTAGGCACGAGATGGTTTTGCGCAGAAACGTACCGAAGGCGCTCCCTGCTTTTCATTTCTAATATGAGGACAGTAAATCAAAAAAGAAAGTATGTAAATAACTATTCAGTAATATTTTCTTAAGTTTTCGAGTTTTAGGCGCGGTAATTTATTTAATTTTTGTTATTCCGACGTTTCGGCCACTTTTCACTGGCCGGATTATTTATATAATCTCACTCTTTTTCTTGAAACTACACATAGAAGTTATATTACAATTACTTTTCGAAGAATGGGAGTTGTAACGAACAGAATAATATTGTTACCGTTGCAGTAATGACATACAAAGAATTCATACTGCGACAAATCTCCATAGATTTTTTACGTGTTATGCAAAATAAAAACGTTATACAGAAGGTAGTATAAAAAGCTGGAGCGAGCAGCTATGTAAATGCATTTTTATCATTTACATATTCTTCAATAGTGCAATGTATGTAGTGTGTAGTAGTACAGAAAATAGATTGAACTATGCGCTGACATGCCAGTCACTTCAGTCAGTGAGATCCAGTAATTATACATACATAAATAAATTTAACTTACCGATAAATATATTGCCTTTCATCTTGCTAGAGTAACTTGCTAATGTCAGAACGATCAGTAATAGATCAAAGCAGGGCTTCGTGAGAGAACTGTAGAGATGGGCCACAGACTGTGTGAACACAGATACGTCTTCTGTCAACCTGCAGGAAAAACAAACGTTTGAATAATTAAGGCTATCTGTAATATTATAAATTTCTAAACATGCCATGTCTTTACATTGAAAGTTTGAAACTATGGGAGCTGCATACGTATAGTCATCGCAGCGGACAACGAACTACTGGCTAGCGCAACGCGCGAGCGCACGTATTAATAGTTGCTCTATCTCGCTCGCACATCATCCGTCCCGCTCACACATTGTGCTATATATGTTACCGTTTCCAAAATAAATCACTTCACTCCAGTTCACATCAGCACTCGAGACTAGACAGTAAATACTACTCTTTGCTATCTGTATTATCATTTAACATCTACGTAAAAACTACTGCGCCGATTTCGATGCGGTTTTCACTGATCGACAAATTGTTAGACTTAACATCTGCGTTACTTTTTATCCTAGGATGCTGCGGAAGATTTTTCTGGGGATTGTACAAAATAGCCAGATAAAAAAACTCGCGAAAGAAATGTTTAAAATTTTGTTAACCTTTTAATATTTATTCTTTTGACTGAAAATGAATGTATCTATTTCAGACTGGAATCTTACAGATTAAAGAAAAGAGAGAAAGACACACGAAGCCCACTGGTACAACAAAATAAGACCAACTCACCTGTGATCAGCGTTTTCGATCCTGGCGTCCAAATTGGCCACTCGATAATACGTCTGATTCTTGAAGTACAAGTCGTAGGCGTGGTTGACCAGCCTCGTCCTGAAGGCCAGAGCCAACCGACTCTCCAGGTATCTGATCATGGAATTTATGAAGGTGGCCGGGATGGCTATACTGAACCACTGGAGTAAGAGGGCCGAAAATCGCGCCATATCCTTCTGGACTATGTGTCTTACTGGAAAGAAGAATTTAAAGTCATATCGATAGGGCTCAAAACCGTTATCGTAGGAAATAATTATGACTTTTGTATCACATCATAAAAACTCTAAGCATGCCGTGTATACTGAAGCTATTAATTTTTTTTTTGGAATAAATAGACTATAAACTATAAACGATGAAAATTGTTTTAGATTTCTTGTCTCTTTGTTAGGGTTTCACGTAAAAACTACGCGGCCGATTTGGATGCGGTTTTCGCTGAACAACAGCAAATTCTTAGATATCAAATCTGCGCTACTTTTTATCCGGTAACCCCGCGGAAATTTTTCTGCGAATGATTTTAAAATGTGAAAATTAAAAAAATATTCGATCTCCAAAGTGATCCTTTTACTGATCGCTAGTAAATTTTATGTAATAGAGTGTGATTTTAATCCCCAGAATCCCACGGGAATTTTCCCGGGAGTGCTTCGAAGTTGTTCGAGTCACTTCGAGCACATAATAATCAGCTTATTCCAACACAGTTTTCATCAAAACAATAGCTGCGGTACTTTGTGTCCCGGGAATCCCGCGGGAATTTCAAGTCAAACGTGGATGAAGACGCGAGCATATCCTAGTTTAATAACAATGTTATACTTAGAATCACGATGTTCATTTGTCTATTGACGTAATTCCTCCCGTACCTTACTACTTGAAACAGACTGTAATAAATCATGTCCATAAAATAAATAAATTATTAAATATTAAGTCAACATGAAAACAGGTGTGCAAATAAAAGTGCTATGCAACCGTTTCGCTATTTCACCATTTAAGTCATGCGACGAGGTGGCCGAGAGGTTAAGGCGTTGGACTGCTAATCCAATGTGCTCTGCACGCGTGGGTTCGAATCCCATCCTCGTCGGAATGTTTTTGAGTCGCATAAATAAATATAATAAAATTAAAATTATAACATCAATATAATAAATTATATTTTTTTTCGAATACAATAAAATAAAACTTAATGTAAAATCACTGGCAAGCCAAGCCGTTAACTTTGTGGTATAAGAAGAGGGGAAGAGGAGAGGAGACAGGAGGAGGCTGATTTTATGGCTTTGGCATTAGAGCGTGTGTGATTTTGGCGGCAAGAAATAATAAGAATTCTAAGTAGATTGCTTTTCAATTTTATTTATTGACACTTCCCATACCAACCCATTATATTAACTTATTTGTATTGTATTCTACCCATAGTCCCTCAAGACTATAGTAGAATACTGAGCCTAGATCACCGTCTTCTATGGGTAAGAAATTCTTTTTTCATTCCTGCATATATAAGAGCTCCCACGCTCAACTACGCAACGGTCCTCTAGAATCTTTGTTCCACATACTACTAAAACGACCTGGAGGGAAATTCCGGCCAAGGTTTTCCCTCTGCTCTATGATATGGGGTCGTTTAAGAAGGACGTGAAATTCCTTATAGACAACGCGTTGGCAACGCTCCTGGTGTTGCAAACGTCCATAGGCGACGGTTACCACTTCCCATCAAGTGGGTCATATGCTTATGCCAATAACAGTACAAAGGCTTAGAATTAGAAGATGGATGACATAGCCTTGGAGACAAGATATTTCTTCTGAGTATTTATTATAACTATATGAACTCACCTATAGATCCTTCCAAAGACGCTACGTATATAGACAGGAATGTTCTCGTAAATAGGCACATAGTGTGAGCGGTCAGCAAGGCGACCTCGTGACTCCTGAACCCTGGGACCATTATCTTGGCTAACGTGATAAGCTGCTTCAAGAATTCCAGATTCAGACCAGGCACATGCTCCTCTATAGATAGGGTCTCGTCAGCGTCTTCCTGAAAATGGAGTAACTTAACTTTAAGAACGGGATATGTGGCGCAAACTTCGGGAGGCCTACATCCAGCAGCGGACAGGGATTAGCCGAAGAAAAAGAAAGTATAAGAACATAATCACGAAAATCCCTTGGAATAGACTACATAAACGATGGAGAACACAATGTATTTTGTTTTTGGATTTCTTGTTTGTCTGTATGTCGATTTTTCTGTGTTCAGGATTCATGTAAAAACTATAGGGCCAATTTCGATGCAATTTTTTCGCTGATCGACAGCTGTTCTTTTAAAATACAATGTGTGATATATTTTATCTCGCGAATCCCGCGGGAATTTTCGCGAGCGCGGTTTGATGTGGTTCGGGTGCATAAAAATGTGCTTACTCCGACACAGTTTTCACTAAAACAATATCTTACACTCTTTTTTAAATGCTACGATACTTTGTGTCCCGGGAATCCCGCGGGAAATTTCCCGGAAGTGTTATTCATTATACTACTTACAATCAAGTAGGCTTTGACTCACCTCTATCTTTTGCTGAGCAGTTGTCTAAATTATATGAACTTAGTTCGTTTGTTATTATTATGTTTTGAACCGACTTGAAAAAGGAGGAGATTCTCAACTTGATTGGTATTTATTTTAACAACACGGCAATTATATTGTTACGAGCTACAGGACTCGAATTAAAATAAGTGCCGTTAAAATTACTACATAGTTTAATAGAACTGTACAAATCACGTATAAAACAAATATAAATAAAAACTGGATGCAACCAGTTCACACTGCACGATTCAAAGCAATTCAACACGCGCAAGTCCGTTACTATGTCGCTAATCGAAAGTACTTCACATCTTATTCGTATCGTAGCCGTCGTCTGACTGCCCCACCTCTCCTTTCGGGCATTTTTTATACTAAACTATATAATACCGACAAAGGGGCCCCGTTCACGCACATCTGGCAAGCTTCGACGCAATGCAATAAAAACAAGGATTAATTCTTCGACACTACTTACAGCCATAAAATAAGTACGATAACAATAGATGTTTTTAAAGTTTAAACACGAAGTAAATAAAAGAATTCGTTTTTACAAATGCGGTGTGCAGTCTTTGTCGGTATGTAACAATATAATTCTTCTTGTAAGCGTTGCGTTGTAAGCAGCAACGACAGTTTATACGTACGTATTCTTAAAATATATAATGAAATGACATTTGAAATGAAAGTAAATGAAATGTATTTACATACATAATGAGTGCATGGAACATAAAATAATTAGACAATACGATGACAATTCTGTACGAGCGTCCAAAGTTAGCTCTGGTGCCCGCACTAGGTCTCAACAGAGCCTGTGTGGCGGGCCTCAGTGGAGTTCGCATTCGATTTCGAATCTCTTTTTCTTTTATTGCCTCGTATTATTACAACTAAAGGACAATTAAAAAGGAAAAAATAATAATAATATAATAATAAAATGTACATATTACGTGCCTAGATGCGTTGGTGAGTGAGTATAGATTAATGAATATAATATACTAACAATGTTCTGTTTGTTGTCTGTGTCGGCGTCGCCTCTGCACAGGGCGCATTGCTCGGCCCCGCATCGGCCGCCGCACGTGCCCTTGTCCCTGGCATTGTCTACTGTGGTGAGGTTGCCGTTCTTGGCCAACTGAAAATAAAATTATTAATTGAATATATACCAAGAAGCTTCTGTTTGTCCAAAGAACGCCGTTTTTGGGAAAACACATTGTGAAATTGATACAGTATGGGTGTTTCGTATGGGAGTCCAAGTGGACAGCGCGAATGCGATTTCGTGTTTACACATTGCTCTTACACTCACTTGCGGTGCTCTACCGCATCAGAAACAAACTGCCAGACCTCAAGACACTGCTGTAGCTCTTTCTGCGTGCAATGGAAACAAACCAACTTGACTGATAATTATAAAAAAAATAGAGCTAGGCATGTTTGCTGAAGAGTTTCTTGCGCCGCTTCTTCTCTTCAATCGACAACACGTTGGGAAGCGGTGGTAAATTAGATTAGGCTACCATAGAGTAAACAATAACGATAAACAAAATTAAAACTAAATAATTAAAGTGAGCAAGTTGGCGGTAGTCATCTTTGTCTTCCGTGATCACGACAACTAAAAAGCGGCAGAAACCACGGAATAACCAAAATCAAATACATTACCGCGCTTAAAACCGTTAAAACGTAGTTTTATTATGTGTACAAGTCGCGAAAACTTTAGAAAATAATTATTAAGCTTTATTCTTTCTGCGAAACAATCTACCTACGTACAACGGAATTCAAGAAAAACATTGAAACTCACCTTATAGTTGTTATTGTTGTTGCAAGGTGGCGCTTGTTTCTTCTCCCTGGTACCATAGACTGCACAAGCTGCTAGAGCAACACCTACACCTACCCCCAGCGCGAGCGAAGGTTGCACCCTGGACGCTTGCTCTCTTAATTTTGTTAGGATTGCTGGCATTTTGTCTTTCTTCACTTCTACGATTAACAAGAGTGTTGTATTTGCTTCTTTTTTTGTTAATTGTCTTGCTTCTTGTTTTAGTTTATCTTTATTATACTTCAAGTGTAAGTTTAATCTCTTTCACAGCTTGTTCTTAATTTCTTCGACATCTAGCTGTAGGTCAGTTACGTCTAGACTATAATTAGTGTTGTACAAATTTTAATCTCTTTTCGTGTGTATAATTATTTCTTATTATATCGATTCTTCTATTATCAATGTGTATTTATGATTATTTTTAATTGTTAATGGGTTTATTATTCTTAAAAATAAATAGAGATCTCTTAAAATAAACAACAATAAATCACAGATTGTCGGAACTGGTTATGTGTGTATGGTCTCCCCCGTCTGGATGCTTCTTTTCGATTATCTCGAAAAGGTATCTTGTATTGATTCGTCCATTTTCTGAAAAGAGAGAAAAGTAAATTATTTTAACAGAATCAAACAAGCAATTTTATAAGACCAATATAGTAAAAAAATGAAGTTTTTTTATTGCAGGAATTCAGCAGATAGGCAGACGGCCCACTTGAAGGAAAGCGGTTACCATCGCCTATGGACGTTTGCAACACCAAAGGTGCTACAGATGCGCTGCTGCTCTCTTCAGGGAGACTGGGACCTGGTCACTAATGCCGGAACACAACTCAAGGTTGTTATGACAACATACTCTAGAGCAGGGGTGATAGTCATCCAGTCGGGCAAATGTTGTTTCTTCGCCTCTAACGACAGGCCACCCGGCCGCAGGAAATTGTATTCTTTCTCCGTTCCTGCACGGATAAAACTATTCATAAATTTACTTTATTAAGATTTTAGAAAACCTTTGTACCCTAACTCAAGCAGCAAGTTTCCTTATATCTTATTCACGTAAAATAACGAGGAAATAGCTAGCAGCATCTGAGGGACACAGTGGAACCAACAATCAAAATCAAAACATTCAAGTAATGGTTAAGTTAGTATTCTTTATATATGGTAATGTTTAAAATACTTCTATTTTTCTAGATACTCCATTAAAAATATGTCAGAATAAAAATTAAAATACACGTTATAAAATATATGAGTAATTACGATAACAGGTTCAATATGAACCGACGTTATTAATTTTGAAATATCAACTTTTTATTTGCCAGCATATAGACTGGTAAACAAGTGCCTTTTGGACCAACTTTTTTCAGCAGTCTCCAAACATTGTAAATGAGGTGTCATTCGATTCGGAATGGCATCTAGATGATTTTTGAAAAAAATGAAGTTCCGCTTGCAAAAATTGTAAAATTATTAATAAAAAAATGAATAATAAACATTTTCTAATTTTTCTAACGGGTTTCTATTTTAAAGCCTTTCAAGAATTGCTCCAAGAAAGGAAAAAATCTCTAATTTATAGTTTAACAATTATCACACATGCAATGTTCATGTTCAAGCAAAAAAAAAAAAATATTTAACTATTGAATAACTAAATGAAAAATTGTTATAAAAAAATTTTTCAAGCAGATTATTGTCCATTCATCTATTCAGTTAGTGCCTGAATTTTTTCAATTCTTTATTTTCATATTAAGTATGTTTAAATAATATTTATTCATTAGAGGGCCGATGTGGGTGTGGCTTGCGTAAGCCAGAGTACCCGTTTTCGGCCGTATTTTCATCCCTCTGGGAAATTATAAATATTGATCTTACAGTTTCGGGAGTCAAGTCTTTTTTTTAGGAAATTTCCTGCTCTTTTCGAATCTTTTTTTAAATTTGAAAAATCTTTATTACTTTTTGAGATATTTGCAAAAAAAATTAACCCCCCCCCCCCCTTTTTAGTTAATTGTTAATAACTTTTACAATTTTTGCAAGCGGAACTTCATTTTTTTCAAAAATCATCTAGATGCCATTCCGAAGCGAATGACACCTCATTTATAATTTTCGGAGACTGCTGAAAAAAGTTGGTCCAAAAGGCACTTGTTTACCAGTCTACATAATGATTAAGTTTATTATACAAAACATATATCATAATATAAAAACACAAAAACATGAATATATTATTAAATTATGAAATATATTATATATCTACTAGCTTCTACCCGCGACTTTGTTTTTTTTTACTTTCCCGCAAGGAATAGTAAAAAAAGTAAGTTAAAAAACCCGATTTTGAAACATTCTATATTGGTGCTCCGCTCTTATTGGTCATAGCTTGACGATATATAGCATATAGACTTCCTCGATAAATGAGCTATCTAACACTGAAAGAATTTTTCAAATCAGACCATTAGTTCCGGAGATTAGCGCGTTCAAGCAAACAAACAAACTCTTCAGCTTTATATTTTAGCTATGCTCCGCTCCTATTGGTCTTAGCGTGATGATATATAGCTTATAGTCTTCCTCGATAAATGGGCTATCTAACACTGAAAGAATTTTTCACATCAGACCAGCAGTTCCTGAGATTAGCGCGTTCAAGCAAACAAACAAACAAACGCTTCAGCTTTATATATTAGTATAAGATAAGGTAGCATAATATAATGCTTGTTTATAACTCAGTAACAACGTTGCATACTAAGGATGTAAATAAATTTTTAGCAGTAAGTTGTCGTAATTCATGGCCGTTGGTGTATGTATTATATGTTTTTAATGTCGGAAATTATATCTCAAAGATATTTCATAAAAGGTTAACCTTTTAACGTTAATGTCATAGTAATTAAGTGTAATGAATAGTTATAACACACTAGAAATAGCAATCGCATAATAAAAAACGGAACTAATCATAATTAAGAATGGATTTTCATGTAAGATTAGAACGAAAATTTAATGAGGAATGATACAAGCGTTACGCTTTTTTTCGATAAATAGATAATACTTTATTGCTCACCAAATATACAATTTCAAAAATGCACAATTACAATATTCTTATGGTAGAAATAGGCGGCCTTATCGCTTAAAGCAATCTCTTCTAGGCAACCTAACTTATGGAATAATTTAACTTAATCTGGCGACGTAGGTGCTGCAAATTCTTAGGTAGACCATAAACAAACATACATAAACTACATCCTTTATAGATTAAATACACATACTTAAATTAAATACACACAAACATATTTATAAGATATATATTGTTACATGAAAGAAAGCACACCTGGCGGTCGTAAAACACCGTTTATTGCCTTTCCTGCATTCGGAGTTCTTTTGTTTAGTTCATGTTTAAACTTTAAAAACATCCTATTGTTATCGTACTTATTTTATGCCCGTCGTTAGAGTCGAACTAATCCTTTTTTTATTGCATTGCGTCGAAGCTTGCCAGATGTGCAGATTAACTCATAACGTGGTCCCTTTCTTCGGTATTATAGTTTATTGTAAAAAAAATGCCCGAACGAAGAGGTGGGATAGTTAAGCGACGATTACGATACTAGCAAGACGTGTGTAGTACTTTCGATTAGCGATATAGTGACGGAATTTTCGCGTGAAATTGAATCGTGCAGTTTATACAATATCTAGTTATATTTGTACCTCTTTTATACGTGTTTGTGCAGTTCTAATAAACTCTATAGACATTCCCACGGCATTTATTTTAATTCGAGTCCTGTAGCTCGTAACAATATATTATTATATATTACTAGTATTGTGTATTGGATATTTTTAAAAAACGTGGACATTACCACCCGTACGATTTTGCGTGTTGCATCTTAATTGCCGGCTTACTCGTGACCGTCTTCAAGCGCATTGAACGGAGGTCAAGCTCGTTTTAAATTTTGCTTTTATCTCCAACGGCGATTTAAATTATGTAAATGTTGGACAGGCACAGAATAATAAATACATCTAATAATACAAAAAAAAATATTGCAGGAATTCAGCATCTGCTGAATCTGCTACCTATCTAGGCAGACGACCCACTTGAAGGAAAGCGGCTACCATCGCCAATGGGCATTTGCAACACCAAAGGTGCTACAAACCGCTGCTGCTCTCTTAAGGGAGACTGGAACGTGGTCACTAATGCCGGAACACAACTCAAAGTTGCTATGACGACATACTTTAGACCAAGGATGGTAGCCATCCAGTCGGGCAAATGCCCTACCCCCACGCTGTGTGTTGTTTTGTCGCCTCTTACGACAGCCCGCCCGGCCGCAGGAAATTGTATTCTTTCTCCGTTCCTGCAGGGATACTTGATATCCCGTCCAAGGTTTTTTGAAGTCAAACTACTCCTGCTCAACGATAGAATCGTCATGACTTGAAACTCGATGAAATGAAAAAGCGATACTAAACGTAATAAACACACAACTGTAGGACTAAACCTGCGAGAAAATGAGATTTTACATTATGCAGTACAGATTAGAGAGTCAATAAAACTGATAACAACATTTTTTAGACTAAAAAAATGAAAGTTTAAAGTAATACTTAAAAAGTTTATTTTAAATTATAATATTTATTGGTCGTATCATTAAAATGTGTTAATTTGTTTTACGAATTAAATATAACATGAGTAGAATTAGTTTTTTAAATTATTATTTTATTAACAAAATTTGGTCGTTTTGGTCTTACGTCAATAGGAAGGTTTGCACTGAAAATCAGCGTTGCGTCGGATATAATTCCGGCACAGCATTATGCTGTTTGGAAACCTTTTTTGGTGAGAATGCGGTGTACAAATTCTCAAATTATGCTCTGTGTATAATAATGTATAAGAAATGTAACTACATCGCTATTTTTGCAAATAAAGTATTTCTTTTTTTCATAATATATTGACGGATGTAGGATAAAGGAATTATATTAATAAAAGTGAGAGAAGAATTATCTATGAGTAAATGCTCTGAAGTTTCACTTTTACTGCGCGTAAAGTGCACATACAACACAATTTTTTTATCTATTTTTGATGTTTGCACGCTCATCAAGTTGGAAATTTTTTAACGGCAAATATCACAAGTTATAATTGCCATACTTGATTGTTCCAAGCGACATAGTAGTGCCGTTCTGTAAGTCATATAATGCATAGAATGTAAACAATAAACATTATAATTATCTCAATATAATCGTAATGAAATATATTTGAAATGAATATGTTATAATTCAAGATGTTTTTGACTTCAAACGGCATTTGTTTAAATTTACAAAGTCATAATCTTGCTTTTATTTTCCTCTTAATTATAAATATATGAATTACTAGCTGTGCCCGCGATGTCATCCGCGTGGAATTCGTTTTCAAAATCTCGCCGATTTTGAAACATTCTTCATTGGTGCTCCGCTCCTATTTATCTTAGCGTGACGATATATAGCCTATAGCCTTCCTCGATAAATAGGCTAACTAACACTGAAAGAATTTTTCAAACCAGACCACTAGCTCCTGAGAATAACGCGTTCAATCAAACAAACTCTTCAGCTTTTTATTAGTATAAGACATGGCTTACTAATTGCGGAACATAGTATTTTTAGCAAATTATATAGGTGCACTAAATTTATTAAAATTTATTGAGAAAGAAACGCGATTATTATATGAAATCAAATTGGCAATCAATTTAGGGCATCACGTATTGATCAATGATCACCCTGTCAAAAGTAAAATAAATCGTTGGACAGGTTATAATGATCGAAATATGATATTTACAAAACACAAGATCGATCTCAAAACACACCAATCAAGGCTAAAACACCACTACTAATTATACCGAAACGAGTAATCTATTTACGTATTACTAGGAAGTTCTTGCCGCTTCCTCTCCTTAAGCAATGGGATAAAACGTTACCAAACGGTGTACATGCAGTTGACTTAATTTTTAACATACGAATGCTTAATTGCATACATCAGTTACACATACATATACAACAGGAGGTCTTATCGCCGCCGGTGATATCTTCCAGAACACCTTTACAAATATTAAAACTAATTTAAATAAAACAAAAGAAGAAGAAAAAATAGAAAAAATGACCAAAAAAAATCTTTTTCATACGCATGTATTTGTTGATATCCTACTAATATTATAAACGCGAAAGTTTGTAAGAATGTATGGATGTATGTTTGTCACTCTTTCATGCAAAAACAACTTAATGGATTTTGATGAAACTTTACAATAATATAGCTTCCATATCAGAATAACACATAGCTATCTAATATATAAAATTCTCGTGTCACAGTTTTCGTTGCCATACTCCTCCGAAACGGCTTGACCGATTTTGATGAAATTTTTTGTGCTTATCCGGTATCTATGAGAATCGGCCAACATCTATTTTTCATCCCCCTAAATGTTAGAGGTAGTCCACCCCTAAATTTTTATTTTTATTTTTTAGACAAAATTTTTAATTTCTATTTTTTTATGATACAACATACAAAAATACATACAACCCTAGATTTTCAACCCTCTACGATCAACCCCTATTTTTTACCGGGCAGGACGACGTCTGCCGGGACAGCTAGTAATTTATAAAGATATAGTGTAAATTATCCAAAATACCACTATATCTAGGTTACGTGTCAATTTCACTAAGCGATTCTCCAACGGTCCACTTTAGGCTTTCAGAGCTTAGTTTGAGTAACACTTGAATTTGTACAGCTGTCCACCACCTGTGATAGATTACGATAAAGCATGTATGATTAAGAAATGCTGCTGGCTTGACACTGTGAGGATGTGGAGACTACGCATTCGTCGTCGTCAGCGATTCGTAGTCCACTGCTGGACGTAGGCCTCCCCAAGTCGGCGCCACTCATCCCTGTCCTCTGTCTTCCTCATCCAGCGCCTACGGGCGATCTTGCATATATCGTCGGTCCATCGGGCTGAAGAGCGTACGACACTACGTTTACCGAGGTCTCCACTTCAGGACTCTTCTGCTCCATCGGCCATCGGTCCTGCGGCAGACGTGACAGGCCCACTGCCACTTCAACTTGCTAATTTTGCGAACTAAATCGGTTACCTTGGTTCTCTTACGGATATCCTCATTTCTAATTTTATTCATAAGAGAAACACCCAACATAACTCGCTCCATAGCCCATTGAGCGACTTGGAACTTGTGGACCAATTCTGTCGTCAGTGTCCATGTCTCGGCCCCGTAGGTCAGGACGGGGAGGACGCACTGCTCGAAGACTTTTGTCTTCAAGCATTGCGGAATGGTCGACGAGAAGACTTAACAAAGCTTACCGAATGCTGCCCAGCCCAACTGAATCCTCCTATTGGCTCGAAGTTGTGCCTGCCTACTTGTATTTTCTGTCCAACGTTGACATATTTGTGCACAACTTCCAGAGGGGCGCCATCGACGTTTACCGGTCTCGGCATGACGTATTCATGTGCGGATTCAAGGAGATAAAATAAGAAAGCAGACGATAAGAGCTCAGAATAGACCACTTTAGACGCAACTAAGATTTAAGACTAGGATAACGATGACGATTTTTTTTATCGCGAAGCTTGGCGAACAGGCAGATGGTCCATGGAAAGTGGTTAAGGCCGTCTATGGACGACTGGAACTCCAAAGGCGAAGCCAGCGCGTTGCTAACTTTTAGGATGAAGTAACAGGGTTCAGTTTGGAGGAATGGGATAGGGAAGATTGGATAGAGGAAGACGGAAATGGGTAGGCTTACCGTTTCACGTCGATATTCTACGAGAGCGTGATATCACACCGATCAAGCTGGCTCTAAGAGTCGTAATCAAGGTGATGATTCCAGTATAGCTCTAGCAAGTAAGTAAGATGACCTAGCGATAGCCCTTCTTTTTATAGAGCGTAATAAATCGTAAGGAAGCGAAAATTCTGGACAACTATAGTACCTTGAAGTTAATTCCAAAGTGGAAATAAATTGCGCAGGCAATTATACCTTCGCATTAATCTAAATTAATAATTATCTTTCAGCCGCAAAAACAGTGTTATTCATTATTCTTACAATAAACAAAGGATGTGAAAAACGTCATTATGAACCATTGTTACATGTGACAGATAAAAACACACAACTGGATGAGACAACTCATTTGTGTTGCTATGTCTTATTTTAATAATAAAATAGACATAATGAATAGTGTTTAGTTAAACCGATATAAAATTTACATAATAATGATGAAGTATTAATTTATATAAAGCCTTATTGTTAAATAACATAATCCCTGGCATGATTCTTAAGCGATCGCCTTTTTTTTGTTAACACAGGGGGAATGTCTTCCCTTGCGACAGACGCACGGGTCATAAATACGGGGAAAGCCAAATGCAATGCCACCTGCACGAGTTCGTGTAGAACTCTCCGGAGAATCAGACCCCATCCCGGAGGGCCGAATTCGACCAATATTGGGTATATTGGTCGAATTCGGTTAAACATAAGCCAAACTCGCGCCTCTATCGTAGCTACTCTCGATGGGACGCCACGGGATTCTAGATAAGTGGTACTGCATCGTGATTTGTGCAGACTAAGTGCACCCAGATGGCAAGTAGTACCCCTACATCAGCAGAGGAAAAGGTCCACTGCTACCCGCGTATGCAGTAGTCCCCTGTGATGGAATCATGGGAGTAGATTATGTGCATAACGAAGTTTCCAAGCGTTCGTATGACGAATGCTGGTTGCACCGTCTTCTCCGCTTCTCTCTCAGCAATCTCCTTTTGCTTCATTGCAGACTCGCAAAAGGAGGAAACCGCCTGTCAGTGGCTATCGCTTTGGAGCATGGCCTCGCCCAAGTCCCGCAGCACGTCCACTCCGGCCCAACCATAGCTTGAAGCTGGAACCTTTGGGGTTCCCATGCGTCGCACTCGACGAGCGTGTGAAACTCTGTATCTAGAGGCGCACCGCACTCGTGATTTATAGGCGGTCACAAAACCTACATACTGTTTTGGATGTTTTTGGAAGTTTAAGGTATTGTTCCTTTCGAGGAAAGGGACAAAAACTGAATATTTTCGATGCTTTTTTTTGTTTGTTAAGAAGCTAACAAACAGGCACATGGTCCAGCGAATGGATAAGTGATTATCGTTACCCATAGATCTTCGTAACAACAAGAACGTAGCCAGCGCATTGCTTTTAGAATGGGCTATAAGGTATAAGTTGATCTAAAGGAGATAAGACAGGAGGAATTGGATAGAGATGTGGTAGAGAAGGCGTCGGCTCCAAAGGGCCTTGGACTTTCGGCCGCCGTGAGTGGGCGGCGCGTCTAGTTCCCTTGGGTTGTCACCTACATTATGCCGTCGAGTTGGGGGCGTGCCGTATTCCGTGCGCGCTCACTCCTCCACCCGTAAAGCGCGTTACAGGCCACCCAACGCAATGAGAGTTTGAAGACGCCGGGTAACAAAATGAAGTTCCCGGCAGTGGATTAGACCATTAGGCCACGGCCTGCCAGGGATAGCGAAGGATCTAGAGTCTAGACCATGTAGCCGTAGCCCTAGAACTAAGAGCGACAGATGAAATATCGAGGCTCGTGCTGGTAAAAAAAAGTGAGCAGGGAGAGGTCGACCATCGGAACTATGACTCAATGCCCACGCCCATATTCTATGAGAGCGAGACATCACAACGATCAAGCAGGCCCTAAAGAGCTGTAATTAAGTTATTGATTCCAGTATACCTCTACCACAACGAAAAATGACGATAAATCCCATTACATTGACTACAGCCAATGTGCAAAGCGATGCCTATCTCGCTAACCGCTCAAGATCTGTGGCGGAAACTATACACCAAATTACATAATTAACTAAATACATGAGCGACATCGTCCACGCGGATTTACAAATATTTCTACTGATATTGTCTTATGAACCCTGCAAGATCTAGAAGTTGTACATATATTAAGCATGATTTTTAGATATAGGTGAATTATTTTTAATTTTTGACTTTGTCACCTCCAAGAGTTGTATATCTATATCTACGAAAGCGTACACTGTGTAAGGATTAAGATAATTTAGACGACTTCTAATTTTATTTGCAGTACAATTAATAATGTATAATTGTTCCCACTACACTTTAAATTTATTTATTGTATTTCTAGTCAACTTGTTAGTAGGGAAATAACGTATCAATTTGAAACAAACTCACGTGGCTCACTAATCATATTTAATTCACTAGTAATCTAATCATCGATTCAATAAATCATGATTATTGATTATTCGAATAATATGGATAATTCGAATTGGATCATTCCAAAGATCGCGGTAGACTTTGTCCTGTACTGAAAAAATAAAAAAATTGGACCGATCCCAGAGCGACCTCCCGGTCCCAATTGTGGATCTAAAGCAACCGAAAACCCACTCAAACACCCACAAAATATGTCATCAAAATCAGTAAAGTCGTCCTCAACCTATGAGCGTACACAAATTTTCACGATTCATTTTTATTTACATACATTTTATATTAACTAATCTTCTTACATGATACACTTGCAAGTTTCCAACGAATCTCAGAATATTATGATTAATTTGCATATGCATGCAGAAAGACCGGATAAGCAAAAGTAGAAGAGGATGGTATATTTAAATTTTGTATCAGATAGAGAAAAATGAGCTGATAATAACAACAATCTATAACACACATTTGAGTATAAAATGAATATCCAATGATAATTATTGAAATTTAAATAGGTGTATCTAAAACATTTTTTTAAAGAATTTAGTTGTGACTGCAATGTACCGACACCGATGGGGACTTAAACAATCTTTTGAAACCATCGAGATATCCACTGAGCCTTATTAGAATTTTGGAATCTATTCGAACCAAACTTTCAGACAGATTAACAAAAGAAACATTTTAAAAACTGTGAATTATAATATGATATGATATCTTGTTTATTTTGAAATAAATAGATGCAATGGAAGATTTCACTAAATATTGGTATGTTTTGAAATCATAGACAAATTGATATACTCCAAGTTCATTTATTGGTATATCTAGGCAACATAGACAAATAAACTGTTTAATCGTATAAGATTATGACCTTATAATACAGCGACGAATGGTAGTAGACTATTAAACGATCAATCTAAAGGAAAATACGGCAATACAGCAACAAAATCATCAAAAAATCATTCTTTCCCCATTAGCAACATAATCTCGATGTCAAAGAGCAATCAAGTCGTAAACGTGTAATTAAATTGTGACTTCAACAAGGCATTTGATCGCGTGCACCTAACCAACTTCCCAATGTTGTGTACAATAGTCGTCCTTTTGCGTCCGCCATCATTGTCATGTATCGTGCCAAGCGTGATGTGACTCACGACTGACGGCAGGGTCAAGGCCAGTCGCTTCGAGTCTGCATATGGCAGGTGTAACACAGGGTACATGTTTTGGTCCTTTTATGTATCATCACTTTGATAACCTTCTTCCGCAAAAATCGATCTGTCTGTGTTGGGTATATGACATATTGGCAATTGGCTTCGAGTCTGCATATAGCAGGTCTATCAGAGGGCAGATGTCTTGGTCCTGTATCAAATATCAATCACAGTGCGGTACAGTTTGAGTACACGAGACACACAATAAATTGCAGTAATAAATATAATAAAATAATGTGCAGTAATAACAGGATCTTCCCCAGTTTGGACTCCTAGCTTTTCCACCTATAATAAAGATTTTTTTCTACAATGAAATATTAATAATAACAACGCTACAATAGAATCATCTGTAAGTAAGAGTGTTGTAAAGGAAAGTAACAACAAAAATTATCTACAGGAAAATGGTGGATCCAAAACTGAATCAGTGACTGGGAAACCTAAAACCACACAATATTTTTAAAATGTGCGAAAATGTAAATTTAGAAGTTATTTCAAGCATTTTGATTATTCCTAATACGTAACAGGATATAAAAGTATATCAAATTTAAGGATAATAGTAGCTTTATATATAAAGCTAGTATATTATACATGCAATGAAATTAAATATACAATTAGAAATTTGTACCCAGAGAACGCATATATAAATGTTCAATCTGCGAATGACGGTGAATACAAAAAAACAAAAAAAAACACACTTTCATAAAAAATCGAACTAAAAATCAGAAAATAAAATTTAATAAATTTGGTTTCTGATGAATGGTTTTAAAAAAAAGCGTGGGGCGTATTCAAAGCGCTTTTTCTTCTTCTTTAATATCTTAAAAAGCGCTTCTGTTTTTTAGTTGGATTTTTTATGAAAGCGTGTTTATTAAGTTTTTTTAAACTATTTATTTTTCATTTTTTAGTTGAATTTTTTTATATGTTTTTAAATACAAGCCTTTGAGATCCTACATATCATGTAGCAGCAGAGTGCTAGCCAAGACAAGTAAAACGAGCCCAAACACGATGGGTCTATCTTGTTTAGTACAGGAGTTCCTATAGCCACCTTCCGACTCCATTATCAGATCAGCTCCATGGTACCATATTATTGCACTGTTACGCGATATAAACATACGAGGCCAAACACGACGGCTCTATCTTGTTTAGTACAGTAGTTCCTATGGCCACCTTCCGACTACATCATCAGATCAGCTCCATGGTACTATATTATTGCATTGTCATCGACCTTTGACGGGTGTGCAAAGTTTGAATTAAATCTGATCGTTCAAAGTAGGACAAAATCGAGCTCAAAGGGGTCGGTTACAAACATATATACATACATACATACATACAGGTGAAGCTAATAAAAGCGTGTTAAAAATAGTTTTTTTGATAAGTAATTAGCGTGAAAACAGGTTATTAACATTTTTAAATAGGACTTTGTGTGTATTGACTTTGAATGTCGTTTCTTTGTCCTTCCCATTTCAGGTAAGCTTAATGCATATAATGTTGTTAGTATGTAGCGTACATTTTAGTACCTAATTGTATGTAGGTACTAACATGAATAAAACGTCTTTTCAGAGAAACGCATCATTTTTATGCCATATATTCCTAAAGTAATATATTACTACACCATATTACTCAAATTGTAGGATTTTATATATTTGTGTGACATTAAAAAAATTATTGAAAAAATATTTATACTATGACGAAAACGTAACTTTAACTACACCTAATTAATTTATATGTATCCTACCTATAATCCTTTAATACTGAACCTAGGTCCTCCTCATCAGACACGAATCCTCTCCTCACCTGAAGAGGTTCGTGGCTTCAGGATCCCACGGTCCAATAGTCTCAAGAACAAACCGCACAAACAACTCTCACCGAGGGTTGAGTAGTTCAGTTGTTTCCAACTCCGACCTGCCTAATCTAGCCGTACTTGATAAACGGGATGTGATCAAAGTGTTCTTGTATCTCATGCCACAGAGTCACCACATACACCAGCCATACCGGCATTCATAATTAGACCAAATTTTTAGTACTGTGGTCATTTTTTTGCATAAGATCAGCAAATATGCAGACGGCCCTCCACCACGGAAAGCGGTTACCATCGCCTATGGACATTTGTAAAATATGTAGCACCACTAATTTGATGCTGCCCTTAAAAGGGATATTCTATTTATATCTCATGTTCTTTTTTTAAAAAAAATATACAGAAGTATGTTACAGAAAGACTTTTGAAGAATTAATGGAGTTGTAGCAATGCAGTTTGCTACAACTCCATTAATTCATTAATTCATTTTCATTCATTATTCAATAAGACAGAGCGCAATAAAAGGATAGAAAATGATATTATAGTTATAAATATAAAGACATAACGTACTAATTTTTTTTGCAACAACCTTTGACAACAGAACCTTAATTATGAATTTAAATTAATTATAATCGAATATCGGTCACTGGGTGACAACTAGATCAATTAAATGTATATATAATTACCTAGAATTTATTTTTAAGTAATGTGTAGTTCGATCAACAAAAATCTGTCAGGATTTAAAATCATCCAGACGGCCAAATACCTGGCCCTGGAAACCCACCTGGCTGTGGGTTGTCTTCTCGGCTCTTACGACAGGCCGCCCGGCCGCAGGAAATTGTATTCTTACTCCGTTCCTGCACGGATAAATTACCATGATATCGGCAACCAACCCTGCTGGCACACCAGCGGTTCATTGCAAAAAAAAGCAATTATCTTAACTTGTGAAATAATACTAGATAATTCCACATGACCTATACGACTTTAAATAAATTATCATACAGATTAAAATTAGTCAAACGAGGATTACTCGTCGCAAAAACTGAACAAAAGGCCATTAATTATAAAACACGTTTCCCATGCTAATTTTCATTCTGGACATTTATATTCTGTGATGTAAACAAGCAAATGTTTGAGAACAAAAATGACATTAATGAATCGATCTACGTCAACTGTCTGATAGCTAAGCGCCAAATAGTTACAGAAATCAAGTCACGTCCCATTAAACTTATGGAACCGACAAGACCTCACAGCTGCAAGGATATACCAGAAATTATTAATCATTAAGGCATGGACACTATAATGTTACAACTTAGGCTCCGACAAAGATAAATTGCACGTACAGATCTGTAGAAGCACATTTTATTAGTCCTTTTATGATCGTCTTTTTTGTTCACTTATTTATTGGCATACGTTTCTAGTGGAGAACTGCCTATTGCCCTATTATACTCGCTCATTAGCATCATTAGCTTGGTGTTACAAGCTAATTCTAGGAAACTGTGGCGACCATTGCATTTGTGAAGCGACGGGCTGATGGAGATAGGAGTCAGTCAAGCTACAACTACGATACGGGCGAGACGTGTGTACATTCGGGAATCTAATAGTGACAGACTTTGCGCGTTATATTGAATTACGACCTTCTGCATTACGTTTGGATTTGTTTTGGTCAGTTATATTTGTAACTATGTTATACGTGTTTGTATGGTTCTAATAAACTCTATAATAATTCTAACGACATTTTAATTCGAGTCCCGCAACTCGTAATAATATATATGTTATAGTCAAACATCGAAGCTCTGGCGCTCCTAGGTTTAACCTCAGGTCTGACATAAAGTCTTACTCAAAGTCCAAATAAAGAACGTTTTTCGCGTTTGACTAACGATTTTTTGTCTATAGGACAGCTTAATTTATACTGTTTATACCATTGATGTAACAATATTATTAATTTGCTACATCAATGGTTTATACAGTAAACCTTATAAAACCATTTTAGATTGTCACTAAAATAATTTAATTCACACTCAACAAACACGCTCATTCATACACACATATACTTAACCAACCAAATTATTATAAGTATTTCAATTAATAATTTGCAAGAGGGGAAACCCAGGAGTTCCATAGTACGGGTTTTATTCTCAGTTTGGGCTCCTCCTGTCTCCCGTTACTTAGCTTTGTTAATTTATAATAACTTTAGGTCATACAATTATTTATAACTTTTTTTTTCGCGAAAAGATTTCTTTTGCTTTTAGTATTTAAGGGAGAGAAATTAATAAACATTTCATTTCAGTCGTTAAGCATGTAACAAGTGCGGTACGAATCGACGTTTGGCCGTGTCTGCCTTACGGCGGCTTTCAATATGCAATCTCAATCTTTAATCTCGAATCTAAAATCCTTATTTTCAATCCATTTCTGACTTTTATGATTTCAATATTCGATCCACAGATCGTTGCGTCGATCCGTTTTACCAATCCATCGTTGGGAGGGCGATCCGGCGTTTTTGGATTGCCACTTGTATGAAAGTGACAGCTACACGCTTTCAATATACGATCTCTAATTTTGACAAATCCTTTTTTGAACTCAATCTATCTTTATTTGCGATCTCCCAATATTGAGAGATTCTTGTGTAATAATGGAATTATTTTCAAGTGATAGTGATTTTGAAATGTTACTTCAATTATCGGATTTGGATAGAAAAATTGTTGATTATTTTACGTTCGACGTTTGACTAAAAATACTTAAATCTAAATTGGGTTTGGTCGAAAGGCCTTGGATAAACCAGTCATTTCGGGAAGAGACTGCATATCGACCTTTCATTATCTTATCTTATACTAATATATAAAACTGAAGAGTTTGTTTGTTTGTGTGTTTGTTGATTTGATTGAACGTGGTAATCTAAAGAACTACTGGTCTGATTTGAAAAATTCTTGCAGTGTTAAGATGACCCATTTATCGAGGAAGGCTTTAGGCTATACATCATCACGCTAAGACCAATACGAGCGGAGCACCAATGCAGAATGTTTCAAAATCGGTGGGGTATTTTAACTTACTTTTTTAAACTATTCCATACGGACGAAGTCGCGGGCAGAAGAGAGTATCATATACGCTTAAGCTAATTTAAAATTTCAATAAACACATACATGTATATACAAATATTTACATATATTTAAAAATAGACATCATATTATCATTGGAATGTGTTAATCAGACGTACAACTATTCGATTATTTAAATGATAATTATGATTAGTATATATAGTATATTTCCTTTTATTTTTCGTAATGCTTTGTTTGAGATGTAATATTATTATTTCATGTAATTAATATTTATTATCATTAATCAATTTAATTTGTTTAGTTAAAGATATGAACATTGCACGCCTAATAAGGCCAATGTATCGAAACCATTACAACATGACCCTTATTTAACCATACAGAATAATATCGCTGGCAATATTATTCTACACTATTGTTACAACTCAGGTCCCGACAAAAACAAAATCCACATGCATATCTGAAACAAAGCACATTTATTACCCATCGGCATTTGAACTAATAACATTGAAAATCTTTTGTTTACTTATTGGCATCGGGCCAATTGTCGCATTGCAATTATTAGCCAGGTGCTACGGATATAAAAGTAAAAGCTGACTCTGGGAAATTAGGTCCACGTTGCCGGGCGGCCATATTGGATTTGTGCAGCATAAAACAATGACCTGATGGAGGGGCATGGCAGTCGAGCGACAGTTGAGAATATAACAAGTGACGGACTTTGCGCGTGTTATTGAATCGTACAGGTTGTACTGGTTGTGTCCAGTTATATTTGTACCTGTGTTATACGTGTTTGTATTGTTCTAATATACATACATACATAACTTCACGCCAGGTCCCTTGCGGGGTAGGCACGAACAGCAGAACGCCATACAGGCTTATTCTTATACACCTGACTTGCTTCTTCTAATATACGCTATAGTAATAATAATTCTAACGGCATTTTAATTCGAGCCTCGCGACTCGTAACATCATTATGTTCGAAACGAACCTTGTTAAATTCTAAAATACTCAAATGTGAATAGTTTAAAAAATATGTAAAAACAAATGATGATTACAATAATTTTAAAAAAGTTACGATTCAGGAAAACTGTTAGAAACAAGTGCTAATACGCCCAAACAAAATCAGGCAAAACAACATCGACCGGAATATCTGGTTCGCCGCGGTTCGGCATAAATCATACCATGTAACAAATAATAATACAATAGCTGTCGTCGTAACTAAGGTCGTGGTAGCGTAATGGCTAGCGCACGCGTCCCAAACTCAAAGGGCGCGGGTTCGATCCTGGCCGGAACGCATCTATCACTTACCACGTGCTAACAACGGTGAAGGAAAACATTGTATGCAACCTGCATATCGAGATAACCGATGTGTCAAACCTGCCACTCCGACTTGGACAAGCGTGGCAGGTATACTGTCCGTTCCCTCTATAACGGGAGGCCCGAGCCCACCAGTGGGACATTTATGGGCTGTTATTATTTTTTATTACAATCTATCTGGGGTATTAGTTCGAAGAACGTATGAGGACTGTCACTAAAGAAGCTTTAAAGATTTTTTAGCATATTGTTACAACCCAGGCGCCGACAAAAAAATACACCTGTATATCAGTAAAAACACATTAAATTACCTGGCGGCATTTGAACTGATTGTAATTCTTTTATGACCAATTTTCCTAGAATCAGCTTGTACTTAATCCGTAACACCTGGTTAAAACGTATGCAAATCAATAGGTAAACAAAGAAGACAGTCATAAAAGAATTACAATTAGTTCAAATGCCGACAGGTAATAAAATGTGTTTTTACAGATATGCAGGTGGATTTTGGTTTTGTCGGCGCTTCGGTTGTAACCATTGAGTTGCTTATATGATCTAAGGTTGTAGCACTATCTCCCTCTTAGTTGTTCGTCTCCTAGCATCAATATGAATTGTACAGACGTGGTATTTTAGCTATAGGTGAATATTTTCAAAGATTTATGTATGAATAACTGTACTATCCTTCCTCATACTTAACACAGGCTTATACTTCTTTTGTGAGACACAGTTCACAATAACGTCGCCAGGTCAGGGCAAGCAAGTTATTTGACGCCACATGGCGACATTAGCGGAACATGCCATTGAGAAGCTTGCTTTTTGAATTCAAGTCATAGTTGAGTTATTGTTTTTGCTTGTTTCAAGGGTTTATTAAAGCATGATTTATAGTATGGTATAGTTAACTTGCTTTCTGTAGGTTGAAGTATTAATTAACTAGATGTCTGTCTAGACATAATAATGTTACAACCTAAGGACCGACTAAAACAAATTCACAGCTGCACATTTGTAAAAACACATTTTATTACCTTTCGGCATGTTTTATTGTGCTCGTTTATGGCCATTGCGGTCGACTCATTAGCCAGGTGTTTCGGATCATAATACGGGCGCATTGCATTTGTGCAGTATAAAACGATGACCTGATTGAAGGAGGGGCAGTCGAGAGATAACCACGAGCGAAGCGGGACGTGTGTACTACAATCGGGAATGTAATAAGTAACGGACTTTGCGCGATTTATTGAATTACGACCTTTTCCTTTACGTTTGAATTTGTTGTGTTCGGTTATATTTATACCTGTGTTATGCGTAATTATATAGTTCTCATAAACACTATAATAATTCCAACGGCATTTTAATTCGAGTCCCGCAACTCGTACCAATAATATACTCGATCAACCATTTACTACGCATCTCTAAAACTTCTGTTCAAAAGATGACAAGGATGGCCATAACTAAGAAATAATGAAAGTGTTTCTTTGGAGAAATAGCGACATGCTTCCATTGCTTTCATATGTCTTAAAAGTAAAATGCATATTTTGAAAATTTTTTGGAAGTTAACAACTTTACTAATGCAAATGAATACCGTCCTTAACTCGCGAGTCACAGATCTTTTAAATGCAGAAAATCTTAAACACGTGATCAGAATATTTTCTTAAAATAACATAACTCATTCTTGAATAAGTAAAAGTAAAATTCAGCCTCGTTTTATTGCAGATCTCCCACAACGGTGGGACCAAAAAAAATAAGTAGAACGATTCATGTCGTTGTATTTTTTCTTATTATTTGCGTTACTTTTACCGTGCGGACTGCTTACTGTTGTAGCAGCCAGTCATAAAGGTTGAATGATATTTCAGGTGGCGGAGAGTAGTTAGAATTCACTGTCGACTGCTGATGTGAACTCATTTATTTGGGGAAACGGTAAACTTAAGTACAAATATTAACAAGTCGTAAAGCTACTACAATACTTAACACAATGTATGAGAGGGACGAATGGTGTGCGAACAAGATAGAGCTACTATTAATATGTGCGGTCCCGCGTTGCCCTAGCCAGTATCTCGTTGTCCGGTGCGATGATTAGACGTATGCAGCTCTCATATTATAAATGTCGGAAAGTATGTCTATGCGAGATAAAATAATATAAACAATATCATGCACGTGACGATGGTAGACATCCTGACAGAATGACTCTAATTGCCTGGCGACAGTCCAGCTTCTGATATAGGATGCCGCTATTTACCAAATATGGCTAGATAGCTGATTCGGCAGTGGAAACAGCTGAATCACTTCAGTGGTACAAATACTTAACCGTCAGGGACGACATAGAGAGTAATAAAAATTAGTCAGATAAGCAAGAGCCAACCCTTAAGACAGAGGCGAAATTTATATTTAAAGAAAACCGCCCGTGAGAGTTTTGTTTGTGCGGTATGTTGTTGAATCGTTTGGACCGTCGGGTCCTGAGAACATAAGCTCTCGAGCTCTACAAGAAGCTCTCAATTGCTAATGAACTCTTCAGGTGACCAGAGAGCTGATTCCTGCCTCGGACATCGGATCAGTGTGGCGGTCTAGCGAGGTAACGTAGGTAGCCTTCTGAGAACCTTCGGTTTTCCAGGGGTCGACGAGGTCTAAATAACTACCCCTATTCATCACAACAAGTTCTTATTTGAAACTGAAAATACTGTATAAGTTGTATTACGTGTTGCAACTTGTTTTAAGAATGACAAATATTTTAGTACAAAGTTTCATTGCTGTATTTTAAATTCAATAAGTCAATAAGCGTGCACAAGTTCGTCTATTTACTGAATTTTATTTCTATTTAATTTTGTTAAATTTTGATGAGAAAAATATTTCAAGTTTAGTTACTTAACCAACTGCATTTTTTTTAAATTGGTAAGCATTCTGTATCAATACGAAAAAACTAGAGAGTACTGATTGTGTCCGGAGCCTTCACTCCAACGCCCAGGGTCCGCTTTCCTAAATTTTCTAGTCCAACACGCTCGGTTTAAACCTATCCATTAATGAAACCGCGAATTATGGTTTTAAGTGTAGTGGCTGGCACCCGACCTTCACAACCCGTACACCAGGAATGGATAATGGTATCTGGGAAGGAGTAAAGATGAAGGATACCAGACGGAGGAGTAGGGGAGACACCACTGACATGGAGCAAAGGGAAAGTAACACTGGCCGCCTGGAGGACCTCGGCCTTGCGTACGGGGGCACGGTCTGAAGTATCAGTTCTTTTTGGATAAGGGTCTCTTTCCCAGAATAGTTTGAGCATCCCTACTAGAGCATAAGAGTTATAAGAACCTAGGATAATTCTGTTTTGATTTCCATCTCCCTTCCATCATCGGACAACCAGACGCAACGGCATGCGGCATCGATATACACCTATAAGAACGAAGCGCTTTGCATCTAGCTTCATCATATGCACCGTAAAGGAGTGGAACTCATTGCCGGGGTTTGTCTTTCCCGATACTTATAACCTGGGTGTGTTCAAGTCCCGTGTGAATAGTTGCCTTCTAAGTAAGCGTGCTCCATCCTAGACCGCATCTTCCCTCCACATAGGACAAGATTGTGGTCAAACGCGAACTACTAGAACTACACTAGAATTTAAATAAAAAATAAAAACTTCGTTTAAAAAAAGCGACTTCAAAAACTAAAATGTATAAAATAACTTATTTCTAAAGCTATTATTATTAATATATATTATCTAAAACATCTTGAAGTCGGTGCAAAGTAAAACATAATAAAAATTACTATATTTTGCAAATTACTAAGTGTTAATTATTACTTTTTAGTGTTTAGCTATGTATGGGTGGAATTACGAATGGTGCCGCGCTTCTTAAAAAATATAGGTCCCAAGAAACGAGAACAAAACAATGTTTGTAAAATGAAAACTACTGGGCCAAACTATGTCAAATTTTTAGGGGACCACATGGCAACTATAGCGCGTCGAACAAAAAAAGAATCACGTAAATCGAATCATAAATCTCAGAGTAATCGGTGTACATACATAAAATAAAAGCAACAAAAAAAAAAGATCCCGACGAATTGAGAACCTCCTCCTTTTTTCGAAGTCGGTTAAAAAAATACACGGCCATTTCGAGTCTAATTTGGATAAGGAAATGGATTTATTAATATATTTCAACTCATGATTGTAGCTTTATTTTAGACTTCCTAGTCAAGTCTAAACAAAGACATCGGTGCACAACTATGCAGGAACTTAATACAAAGCCGTGGTAGATTAGTGACTAACATACTCTTAAGCTGTCGTATCACATGGTGCGGGTTCGAGTCCTAGCCGACCATTTTTATAATTTTATTGCACGAGTTCAGCAGAAAGGCAGACGACCTCCCTCGGACGACCACCTCACGGAAAGCTGTATTTGTCGCATATGGACATTTGTAACACCAAAGATGTAAAAGGCTACCAATGTGCTGCCGCTCTCTAAGCGGAGAATGACACCTGGTATGCCGGAACTCAACTCAAGGTTGTTATGGCGGCACACTTCAGACCAGAAGTGGTAGCCATCCAGTCAGGCATATACCCACCCTACCACCTGGCCGTCGGTTGTTTTTGCCGCTTAACGACAGAGCGCCCCGACGCAGGAAATTGTATTCTTTTCTGCATGGACCATGCACCACTGTCTTTCAGACGCCTGAAGCAGCGCACATACGCGCAGCGTCCATACGTCAGACGTGTAAGAATGACCACTAATGCATTTTCATAGTAACAATCCGTTAGTCGCGTACAGCGTCATGCTAAGGCGTCTGTAGCGGCTGGCCGCCTTATGTAGTTTTCTGATCTAGCGTGCATAGATCTTACACTCACCACGTACTGACGACGGCGAAGGAAAGTATAGTCATGACACATAACTGTTGTATGAATCCAGCCAATAACGGGTATACTGCGCATGCGTTCAAATGTGGGGAGATTCAGGCCCGGCGGTGGTTCATTTATGAGTTGATTTTATTATATCAAGACTTAAGACCACTTTCTGATTTGTAGGCGCAGTAGATTGCTTACAGAGCATATTCAGAGCTATACTTCTATGAGCATTTCGTGATTCGCTCGGTATCATTACGGAAGCAGCACACAGCAAGCGAAAGAGCATACCGATTCCGCACCGCTGCTGCATCGCCAAATTAGAAAGCGACCTAAACCTGAATTTTCGTCGTATACAATCTGTCTACGGCAAGGTGTCGCGAGGTGCCACTAAACCATGATTCAAGTGGCAACACTAAAAGATTGTGCAATTTATGTCTTCTTACAGTGGCAGCACTAAAACAATGCGCCGTTTATGGTATCTTAGAGTGGTAACATTAAAGAAGTCGTGCAATTTATTGTTCTCAGGGCCGCTTGCATAACGATTGTGTTTAAGGCTGGTGTGCACCGAAATTTAACCGACGATTAACCAAAAATAATCACTGTTTTTCCATACATTTTTGGCGATTATTTTATTTTAACCATCAGTTAAAAGTCGGTGCACACCAGCCTAAATAAAATTGTTAATCATATTAAACTGCCTAAATACGTTTTACACAAAACGTATTTAGACAGTTCTTTAAACATATCTAGCAGCAAATTTTGCGCTGTGCAGTACGCTTTTTGTATTTAAGGGTGTTAAATACGTTTTGTGTTTCTTAAATAAATTTGCAACCTTATGCTAGCGGCCCTTAGAGTGGTAACACCGAAATAACAGTCTTCTTGAAAACGCATCCGTGTTGACAATTTTTCTAACAACCTAAATCCAGTTATATCAAATTAATCGCCGAACCAAGCTTCCTAATTAATGTAGCAAACACAATATCATAACAATAACACCATAAAATTCTTAATAATAATTATATCCTTGTTTACCTCTTAGTAAATAAAACCCTCATAAAGATTCAGTAGAAATCCCATAATTAATAAGTGTCATTTTTGACACATCATAATTTGTTGGTAGGTGCTATAATATTTACGATAGCTGGTACTTTTATACTAAGCATCTGAGAAGTCATGAAAACAGGTTAAATCAGCATATTTAACCGACTTCAAAAGTCTCGTCAATTCCTTCTCCGTGAATTGTGAACCGAATTTTAGAATTTTCCTTTTAATCGAAAGGTCAGGATCTGATGAGTGGATTTCAAGGAATTAAGAGAAACTCACGAAAATGGTTAAAAACTTATTCGTAACACGATATCTCCGTCAATTGTAAACCGATTGTTAAATTATTTTCTTTACTCGTAAGTGTATTCCGAGGTAGTCCCATGGTAACTAAATCAGGATCTAATGATGGATCGGATCCCTGGGCTATCGAACATTATCCTTACTAAACAATGCCATGCGCCTAAATTCTTGGAACAAATCTTATATACATACGCGTGTATATTTCCTACGTGATTTTTCCGTGAATTGTGGAGCGATGTTCAAGTATTGTTTATTTCAAAAGCTTATACTTTTGAGGTGGCCCCATGATCGCCAAGTCAGGATCTGATGATTGGATCCCAGGGAAATCGAGATCAACCCTCAAATGTAGGCACGTACAACGTATTTCATTTTTTGAGTGAGACTTCTTTAGAATCACTAATTGAAACTCAATGAAACGAGAAAGCAACACTAAAAAGAGATAAACACATAAATCTGCAAGAGAATGAGACAGAACACATTATATTTAATAATTATACTCATATAGAGTTGGAAATGTTTTGATTTTTTTGTGTTAATAGTTCAAATTTGAAAATATGAAATGTGACGTCACGTAATTTGGAATCCCTTCCGCCCCCTATCACAGTTTGTTTCACTTCTACTGTGAGTGAACCGCGTAAATAAAAAGGAGAAAATACATTTTTTTACAAAAAAAAATAACTTTATATATTTTTATATAGATTTAATAAAGATTTCGTTTGTGCTAAAGCGCCTACAAAAACTTTAACACTTAACTCCCACACTTTCCAATACTTAAAGTCTAGTTCCCACTACGCTAGTAATTTAGTCGAGTACTGAATAGTGTAGTAATTAAAATACTCGATACTGCACAAAAACCGTTCGCACTACGGTCGAGTACAGTACACAAGTGAGTGATATTTAACAAGATGAACATTCAACGCAATAAAGAAAAGCTAGTAAAACTACTGGCAATCTCTATTTTAGAAGAGATGGATGAAGAAATTTGTGTAATAAGAAGAAAAAAGCCATGGCTACGACAATAAAAGAGATAAACTGGGAGCTACGAATTGTCTTCTGGAGGAATTAGCACTAGAAAACCCCAAAGAATACTTTGACAGTTTGATAATATCTAAAAGTATAATTTTTTGTTAATAAAATGTTAACAATTGTATAACTAAGTAGTGAAGCGTGGTGGGAGGCGCTACTCGCCGAAAAAGATGAACGAAATGGATCGACTTGACTAAATGATTTGCTTATCTAGCCGACTAAATTTTTGTTGTTTAGTTACTAATTGGACTAAATTACTGGCGTAGTGCGTATTAAGCTTAAACGCAAGACACTAAAATGCATCTTAAATACCGTTACAAAATATCACGCATTTTGTAACAGAACATTGAGATACTGTAAAAGTTGTTATTGAAACACATGAAAAGCAGTTCTGTGACAAGGCCGATTGGTTGCCCAATCCTATGGTATCCCACATCAATGCCAAGTGCATCGAATTATTATTATTCCAAATTATGAAAGGTTTATTTCAAATGGTTACTGTATAATTAACCAGATGACACCTATGTGGCGTAAGAATAAATTAACAGCTTCTCGCTGTGTGAACTCCTTGATGTTGATTAAGTCATCTATATCTTCTTTTTTTTAATTATTAAAAACAGTATTGTTACGACCTGAACGCCGACAAAAGACAAATCCACACCTACATACTTGTAGACCTTTTATTACCTTTTCGGCATTCGGACTTCTTTTGTTTACTTTCTTTTTAAAATTTGTGTTTAGAAAAACAAACCATTGTGTATTGTAATGTTCTATGGTAGTCATTAGCCAGGTGTGATTCTAGGAAATTCAGTCCACGCGGCCGAGCACACATATTGTATTTGTACAGTATAACGCACAAGCAAAGCAACACTTGTGTAGATTCGGTAATCTATTTAGCGACGGACTTTGTGCGTGTCATTGAATTACGTTTGGACTGATTGTTTTCAGTTATATTTGTACCTGTGTTATACGTGTTTGTATAGTTCTAATAAATTATATAGTAATTCTAGCGGCATTTTAATTCGAGTCCTGCAACTCGTAGCAGTATTGGGCCGGGACCTTACCAATACCTTGTTTATCCTTAGACGATTATTTTCACACTTTACAGACCGCGTATTGATCATGAAATCAAATATAAAACTATCGCGATAAAAAAAATACTGTTTAAATAATATACCTAAACTGACCTTATTCATATCGAGTTAGAATAAGTTTAATGGCTTCTTTAAGAACCGTAAAGAAGCCTTCAAACTCACTCTAACACAATATGAATAAGACCGCTACAATTTAACTTATTTGACTGTGCTATATACGTATGACGTATATAACGTGTATGACGTCATAAGTATGTACGCCCGTACTAAATCTATGAGACTGCGAACGTTTTGAAAAAATAACAAAAAAAAATCGTAACTCAGTCGATTTGAATGCCTGCCTGGGTATTGTTCTTTTATTATTCACTAGCTTCTGCCCGCAACTTCAGCCGCGTCCTTTTTTGAAACATTCTTCATTGGTGCTCCGCCCATATCGGTCTTAGCGTGATAACATATAGCCTATAGCGTTCCTCGGTAAATAGGCTATCTAACACTGAAATCATTTTTCAAGTCAGACCCGTATTTCTTGAGATCAGCGCGTTCAAGCAAACAAACAAACTCTTCAGCTTTATATAATAGTATAAGATAAGATGTAAGTTGTTAAGTATTTTACAGGAACTCTTAGTTATTATTTTAACAGAAATCTTTATATATAAACGCTTGTGACCGTGTTCGGTTCATTTATTAGAAGTATCAGTATATATAAAGTACTCTGTGATTAGAAGGGGGCTTGGAAATAATCAGTCACTTGTCATTATTGTTTGACGTAATGACAGTGACGTTAGATTGCACAGATTAAATACTACTGTTAGTACAGTCTGTTCCCTTCTTTTACGAGCCTTTGTTCACTGGCTCAAAGGCCTAGCTGCCAAGCCATAAACCTAAATAAATAAAATAATAGCCTTTGTTCAGAAGTCGTCAAAAGTATAAGTTATAACTGGAAGATAATTAAATCCTCAACAAAATGGCATCTTCTAAAGATTTCTAACGATCTTGACCTCAGCCAGAAAGGCAACATCAATTATAGCGACCGCCATTGTTACATAGAAAACTTAAATTTATTTTTTATGACAATCACTGTCAAAATCACCGGAGGCTATTATAACTTTCTCCCTTACTTGTCTCGTGCGATGTTTATCGGGCTTTGCTGAACTCTCTATTTCATAGAAAGTTATTATTTTGTGTACCTACTTAAGTATTGTATGTATCTCTAGCTTCTGCCCGCGACTTCGTCCGGGTGGAAATTTTGGGCTACTTTGGGCTACTTTAATCCGCGACTTTTTGACGTAGAAGGTGAAAAGATTTTTAAATTTTAATGACTACCCGCCGGCCTTGCACATCATAAATGCGCACGCAGTACTTAATCATTATTTTGCGGTGATATTATTTTTAAACTGCGATATCTCCTAAGATATTCATTGACATCGAATGATGTAAATGGCAATTTTGTGGATTAATATCATGTTTATAAAAACACCTTCGCAAATAATGCATTATTTTAGAACAAATTTGGTTAGAATAAAGTTTATGGTGAGCCAACCTTAAAAGAAAGACATATGCTGTCGCGGACTTTTTTTTGAACTTTTAAAGGGGAGCAATTCTGTCACACAATTATAATGTAGTATAATATTATAATATAATTATAATCTCAAAAGGAGAAAAAACCCCGATTTTCAAAACATTCTTCATTGGTGCTTCGCTCCTATTGGTCTTAACGTGATGATATATAGCCTATAGCCTTCCTCAATAAATGGGTTATCTAACACTGATAGAATTTTCCAAATGAGACCAGTAGTTCCTGAGATTAGCACGTTCAAGCAAACAAACTTTTCAGCTTTTTTATATTAGTATAGATAATATCTTTTCAACAATGAGCTATCTAGAACTGTTATACTCAACCAGCGGCCCACTTGGCATATTACATTGTTATACAAAATTAAGGATTCCAAAAACAACTGGAATGGACTATATAAACGATGGAGCACACGATGCATTTTTTAGTTTTTTTTTTCTATTTGTCAGTATGTACGGGATTCACGTAAAAACTACTGGGCCTATTTTGATGAGGTTTTCGTTGATCGCTATCGAGTTCTCGGGCTTAACATCTGTGCTAGGTTTTATCCTGGGAATCCCGAGAAAATTTTCTGGAAATTATTTAAAATGGTCAGATAGAACAAATCGCATTCTAATGTGCCTTTTTAACTGTAAATTTTATGTCATAAAAAAATATGTTATTTTTTTAGCCTGGAAACCCCGCGGAAAATTTCCTGGCAGCGGTTTGTAGTAGTTCGGATGCGAAAAAAATTAACTTATTCCGACACATTTTTCACTAAAACGATAGCTTGCATTATTTTTAAATGCTGCGGTATTTTAAGACGAAATCGCAGGCATAACCTAGTTTGACATAAAAAGACAGACGGTCAAAACAAAGATAAGACCGTTTCGTTTTTGCCAAACTAGCTATGATTACCCTGGTAACACTCCTCAAAAAACTAAACATCAAGGCATGTGACAACGCACGTGTTTTAAAACGAGTTCAGTAGGTGTTTTTAAGCCACAAATATAACAATTATTAAAATATCTTAATTTAGTCTTCATCCACTAAAGATCACGTTGTGTTTTTGTGGAATACATTTTAAATATAATGTTACATGCCGGCAAAGGTGAAGGCAAACGTGCCTGTCATTTGGAGTTGTTTTGTTTACTTCGAGTTTAAAATTTGCAATTAGACAATAGCTTATTATTATTGTTTTCGACTGTGTTGGCCGTTTGCAGGAATAATTAACCAGGTGTGCAAATTACGGTTTCTCAAAAAGCTCAGTCCACGCAGTCTATTACACAGTTTACTATAAAACAATGCACAAACGAAGGGGTGAGGCAGTCAAGCGAGGATTACGATACGAGCAAGACGTAAATTCAATGACCAATATAGTGACGGATTTTGCGCTTATTGAATTGACCAATTAATACTAATAGTGTCTAGTTATATTTGTACCTATGTTATACGTGTTTGTATAGTTGTAATAAATTCTATAGTAATTTAAACGGCATTTTAATTCGAGTCCTGCGTAACTCGTAACAATAATAAAATATTTCTTAGGAAACGTATATAAATCTGTCATTAGATCTGTCCTTTAGTATGGCAATTAATGTGGTCTATACTTGAGCGACACATGCAAGAGCTGAATGTGTGAAAATATACGTGAAGATCGTTTGAATTATTTTAGAATTGATTAGATCTATATAAACACGTATTACACAGGTACAAATATAACTGGAAGCAACTAGTACAAACGTAACACACGATTCAATAACACGCGAAAAGTCCATCACTATATAGCTTATCGAATGTACACACGTCTTGTCTCGCTTGTGCCTATCGCTAGACTGCCTCATCGCTCCGTTCGGGCATTGTTTTTTACTGCACCAATACAATATGTCTCTACACAATACTCGAACGCATAACAGTTATTTCAAGAATCACACCTGGCTAATGCCTAACATAAAGAATTACAATAAACAATAGGCTGTTTTTCTAATTACAAATTTTAAACACAAAGTAAACAAAAGAATTTCAAATGGCGAAAAGGTAATAGTTTGCATTCGCTTTTATCGGCGTGTAACAATATTAACAGAAACAAAACCCCATTGTCTCCGCTAGTTTGGACAGGCAGAAAATGGGAAAGAATCAAAGCGTGAAGAAAGCATATTTAGGATGACCGATCTGTTTAGTACTCTAAAACATCTACCGCTAATTAATTAGCAAACAAGATGCGCAGAACAGGAAAAAAAGAACTCGCTCGTCTCGACAGCCACGACACACTTTGGGTCGGTGAGTCAAAGGAACAGGTGCCTAAGTAAGTATCTTAGAATTGTTAGGTGTACTTTCTACAGCCGGAATATTCCTCGTGTTATAAATGCAAATTATACACGAATGAAGCCGCGTGGCAATCTCTAGTTATAAAATAAAAACAATCTGAGCGTAAAGCAGGTCAAGTATATTAACCAGGTTCTGTGCTGACTCTAAACATTAAAATGCCAAGAAACGCGAAGGTCATATGAATATTTTCCACAATGTAATAAATTAAAATAATATGAATAAATAATAAATAAAAATTATAATTAAAAGAGACCATGAGCCTCTGCAAAATTTTATCAAAACGACTCATTGACTCAATGAATCAGTATGGCGATCCAGCAAGGAAACATAACCAGCCTTCTGGGCATGACGGTGTACTCTAGAGATGGGGTGGTAGCGAACCAGCCAGGTGCTCTACCATCTAGCTTTGGGTTGCTTGTAAGTGTCTGCGATGAACAGAACCTCCTCATTCATTACAACCTCATTTCATTATTTCATAATATTGTTAAAAAATCACTCATGTCACTCGCCTTACATACGTCTAAACATCAACGAATATTAATTGCTATTAAATCTAAAACTAGATATGAAACTTTAAAACCATAAATATATATATAAATACGAAGCAGATTTTTCAATTTAATATATCAACAAAACAGTAAGTATGTCAGGATCCCGACGACAGGAATCAATATTCTTTCTCCGTTCTTGTGCAGATTATTCGCAAACTAGTTAAAGAATAAAATTTAGAAAGAAACTATATCTTGTATATCACTACACAATTAATTATTGTGTATTGTATCGAGAAAAAAAGAATTAAGGTGATATCATACATGGTAAAAGGAAGATAAAGAACTCTTATTTTAAATTTAAAGCACGGAATACCCCTCATCAAATAAGACAATTGTGAACCAATCCAAACCCTTATAATAATACTCGTATATAAAGAATTTACTTAACACAAGCAAGAACTGCGTGTCAGGGAGATGAATATGCTACGATGGATGTGTGGAGTGACGCGGAAAGACTGTGTCAGGAACTGCCGCATCTGCGCCAGTCTTCATTTCCGTAACATAGCAGGCAAACTGCAAGAGCGTCGCTTGTCGCTGGTACGGCCACAGTTTACGAGGACCGGCTAATCATGTGTGCAACAAATGTCTAGCCATGCCGCCTCCGCCAGGTCCCGGTCGAACGGGAGGGGCCAAGAAATGTCGGCTTGACGTTGTGAAGGATGACATGCGTACCAATGTTCTCAAAACGGGGTATGCTGTAGACCGCGCGAAGTGGAGTAGAAAAAGTAGTAAAGCGGACCCTGGGTGTCGGTATGAACACTCCGAACGCAACCGGGATTTAACAGACATAAAAAGTAGCGTGTTTTCGCTACCAAACCAATAAAACAGAACTTACAGATATGGGTCATTGAACAAATATGTTTGTTATAAAAAGTGTTAGTAAATAAATACTGATATAGTTTAAAATTATAGTGTTATTAAATTGGGTAACACATTGAACTAAGATAACCTACAAATATGGTCAAAACATGATAGTACACCTTTATTGATGTCATGCAATAAATCTTACAAGTTACAACCCGCAAGAGTTAAGTTGAGACTTCGGTCGGATGACGTAAACGCGAGGTACTGACGCGTCAATGGCGAGTGCGGTAGTAAGGTCTCAAGTTAACTCTTGCGGACAGTATATTTCGTTTATGTTTAGGGCACAAGCCCTATGACCCTATGTTTAGTGATGAAACAAATTTTAATATCTACTCTACACCTCAGCGGGCCCCATTGAGTAATGACAACGGATCCCGATTACAGTTCGTATAGGGAACGTACCCATAGCACGTGACCGTTCGGGGTGTTTATTGCCATATACTACGGGGGATTACCGAGGGCTTAACAATGGGTCACACATTATGAAGACATTCTAGTAACAGCAGTAAAATCTGCCCACACTACCTTGCAAGGATAGTCCGAGGATACTTTAGAAGACCTTGACTGTCGGTTCATTGAGTCTCCTTTACAAAATGCGTATTGGAGGCGTAGGAGAACCACTAAAACTCCCCGGTGTTAGTTCCATCGTCTAACGAGCGCTAGGGCTACGGGAAATTAACCTCACGAACTCTGGCATGTCCGAGTCTTCATGGGCTTCTTCCTCTACCGGAGATAAGCATATTCCCAAGCATTTCCCCTCTCAGAAGATAACACGAACGCGGTGGGGTACAGCGGCGTGCCTTCATCTCATCAGTAGTAATGGTGGGTGGGAACTCTTCGGAAAGACTCCGACTCTCAGTGAATAAACGAGCAGAGAAGCTGGTGGGTTTACCCACCCGTTCCGTCTCCTTAACGAGCATGACTCGTAAAAAGAGACGACGTCCCTGTCTGGTTTGTTTCTCCCCATGGAAAAAAACCACGGCCGGGAGCGATAGGTAGCGCTGCTCTGCCCAAGCGGGGTACACCTGGAGTGTGTGCAACGCCGTGTCCTCGTCGCCGGTCTGGCAATGTGACAATGTAATCTTCTTTCTATGAGGGCAAATCGGATTGAGAACTTATCACAGCATGGAAACTTGGTGCCTCTAGAATTCGCCACGTTAGGAAGGTAATCACTTCCAATGCTATCACCACCCGAGTCGGTGATACTCACTTAAACCTCTCGGTGTTCCTTTCTAAGCCTTATACCAAGGCTATGGGAAAGCGAAAGTAACAAAGACATTACATTGGAAGCTATTTAAAATTTAGCTATTTATAAAAACAACTAGAATACACTATTTCTCGATTTGTCTCTTTGTTCGTGATTAACGTAAAAACTACTAGGCCGATTTCGATGCTGTTTGCGCTGATCGATAGAAAGTTTTTAGAGTTTACATCTGTGTTACTTTTTATCCCAAAAATCCCGCAGAAATTTTTCTGGGAGCGGTTTGAATTTGTTCGGGTGCATAAAAGTTAGCTTACTACTAGTTAGAAATCCAGTTTTCCTTTAAACAATAGCTTTTCCTTTTTAAATACTATGATACATTGTGTCCCGGGAATCCCGCGGGAATTTCAAGTCAAGCGTAGAGGAAATCACGTGCGTTTCCAAATCTATACATATAATAAAATTGTAGAGGTCAAATTTCTGTAGAATTAAAAAAAATGCTAAAAACCGAGTCAGGGGGATGTAAGAAGTGAAATAGAACTAATTTCGATTTTTTCAATTTTTTTGTTTCTCTGTTTGTCTGTTTATCTGTTTGTCTATCTGTTTGTACCGGCTAATCTCCGACACGACTGGACCGATTTACATTAAATTTTGTATGGTGATAGCTTATATCCATGGTCAACATATAGGATGCTTTTGATCCCGAAAAAATCAAGAGCTCCCGTGGGATAATTAAAACCGCACCACGCGGACGAAGTCGCGGGCAGAAGCTAGTAATATATAAAATATAATATAATATAATATAACTTTTCAACTTTCAATATAATATAATATAATATAACTTTTCAACGAAAATTATTTTAAAAAAATATTGTAGTTTTTTTATATTATACATTTTTTTGCTCAACTGTTGTCAAGCAGGAGAATGCTGACCAATTATATTCAATGATAAGTTGTTTCTATCGGATTTAAAATGATTTAAAGATAAATGTATTTATATTAAACAGCGAATGATAAAGATGACGTAGTACGAATCGACTTTATCACTAAGGTAATTGCGGCCTAGGTGTTGGATGGCTTAGTTCACTGGACTCTCGCATTCAATTGCATAGTGTAAAAGAAACGAACCTTAGAGTAATAATACCAAGAGAGATAGTTTCAGAGCACATTCACATACACTACAAGAGTAACCATAAAAATATCAAAATAGCGCCCAATAGCTGTCGGTTCTGGCACTCACCGAGCGCTGCCGCGGCTAGCTCGCTTCCCTCGCTCGGCTCGTGCGCTTTGGTCTGAAGCTATCCAAACCTAAATCACTGTTCTAGTCACGACCTTTCACCACCCATCACAACAATGTTAGTGAAAAACTAGGTGAGGTTATGTTTACCAAAGATAAACATTTCAAGAACTCCGGACAGTAGGACTTGCAGAGAGCGTAAGTATACCTTCCACTACGCCCTCCCACTACTTAAAATTTGTGCATCGAATAGCTAATAGCGAAACACAACAACGACCTATTTTAACCGACTTTATAAGGGAGGAGGTCCTCAACTTGAGTGTCATTTTTTTATGTATATACACCGATTACGCTGAGATTTATGATCCGATTTACGTGATTTTCTTGATTGATCTTTCGTTTGATTCGGAATAGTTGCCATTTGGTTCCACAAAAATTTTGCATAGTTTGGCCCAGTACTTTTCATTTTATGAAAGTTTTTGTTTAAGTGGACGATGTAATTATCTTTGGCAGGACGTTTTTGAATCTTAGCGAATCTAACTAGATTGTGCAAATGTTTCTTGGCGTATCATAATTTACTATAGTTATTCAAAATCTATGATTCCTATATCGTGAAATGGGAACACTAGGTATACATAGATATACCAATCATACAAACATCCAAAAACACTCACTTCCACATGTATGTATTAATATGGATTTGTATCATGGTTACGCGTTAATTTAATATTATATTCATAATCATAACTATTGCGAATTAATAACCTTAATAAAACCTTGTTACGAAAAAAAATCAAATACCTACTACAAATTAGACTGCAATATTTCAAACAAAACGGATATTTACTAACAACAAAAAAGACTCACCAATAATTAGCAAAAGTTATAGAAAATCCCATCGAACACCATACAAAAGGATAACAGCACAAAGCACTAAAACGATTTTCGATTCTGTATCTAATCAGGATATTAATTGCGGAATCGATTTTTCAAATTTCTTAATCGATTTAAGTATCGATGTTATAATCGATTGTACACAGGCACCGCGAGTAACGGCTAGCGACTGACTGACGTTCACTTGATTGCTGCAAAACAACACTGTGTACGTGACGTTAGGATGTACGAAGAACAGTAAATTATAATAATTATGGTATTATCTTAAGTGAGGCACCGTTCTCAGAGTCTTATAATGACCCATTAACCTTAATTTGAGTTGATGCAGTTTGGCATGTTCTTTTTATATATCTACACCGAATACTCTGAGTTTTATGGACCGATTTACGTGATTCTTGTTTAGTTTGATGCGGAATAGTAGCCATTTAGTCCTCTAAATATTTAACATAGTTTGACCCAGTCGTTTTCATTTTATGTGCATTTTTTAATTAAAATGTTCCGTTCCAGTTTCTTGGAACCTACATTTTTAAGACGTGCGCCATCTTTCGTAGGCTTACCCATAGCTCGACACTAAAAAGAAACAAAAAAAAGTTTGTTTAAAAAGACCGACTTCAAATACTAAAAAGTATAAAATAACTTAATAAAGATTTTGGACGTATACTTTATTTAGTTTATTAAGAAAAAAAAATATAAAATTTTCTACATCTTTAAGACGGCGCCGAGCAAACCATAAAAAATACCATAATATACATTATACACTGTTATGACAACAAAATGTTACAAAATATTGACACAAAAGTACTTGTGTGACGTATTTTCGTTGGTTTATAAACACCTTAATGCATTAATAAACATTTACAAAATTTTACTTCCGATTACTTAAAAGTCTAGTAAACACGAGAGTTTCGAGGGAATTCGAAGGCAAGATTTAGAACTCATTTCCTTGTTTTTTTCCTTATTTAAGTACATTTTATTTTATATCTAGTTTTTATCTCAGAAAAATAAACAAACTAGCAGACGAGCCACATATACCTGCATTATCACTTATAACATTATAGATTTCCACTTATATTGCTCATCTTGAGACATCAGTCACTCTCTCTCTTCTTTCACCTTCTCCCACTCATTCGCTGTCGGCACAATATGTTTCATTCCGTACTCCTCTATTCTGACATACGGCCTCTGTTACGCAAAATATCTATGACCATACACAAGATATGGCCATATCTCTGAATTTCGTAATAAGCTAAAATGGTTGCCAATTCGCCTTCGCCGGAATGTTCACTTACTCTCACTTCTGCACAATATCCTTTTCAATCCCTGTGCTCCCCCATATTTAAAGGAACTTTTTAGTTTCCTCTATCAATCTCATTCCCGTAATTTGCGTTCAAATGAAAATCTTCTACTAACAATACCTAAACACACTTCGTCCTTTGTAGGAAACTCTTTTGCCGTACAGGCTGTTCGCCTGTGGAACTCCCTCCCCTTGAAAATCAGACAAGCTACATCCATTTGTACATTCAAACACTTGATCACTGACCATTATTTGTCCATTAAATAAAATTTGTTGCCGTAAATGGAATTCTATTATTGTTTCGCATGTAAGTATATGTAATTTATATTATTATAATTTATTTAATTACGTATATTCATATTAGTTTATTACTGTGTTTTTAGTTTATTTTCATTTTTTTTAATTACGATTGAATTAGTTTAATTGAGTTAAACCACCAAATATTATCTAAAAATTGTAATGTCTCCTTAGACACCGGGTTGCCTGAAAGAGATCGCTATAAGCGATAAGGCCGCCCATTGTTCTAATGGAAATGTATTTAAGTACATTAAATGTCTAGGTTTAAGTTATAATGAACAATAAAGAGTTTTCATTCATTCAAAATATCATGTCATCCTTCATACAACCTTGAGACAACACTCACATAGTCTCGGTACCAAAAAACTCACTGGCTATCCTACCCTACTTTCCGGAACACAGCGAAACGATTTGAAGGAAGAAATAAACAATACCGTTCTTACTCTTCCAATCCACAACATTCACTTATTTTACTGTTTCTTATATATATGTCTATATATAGGTACAGGTCGTGGTAGCGTAATGGGTAATGTACGCACGCACCACTTTTTTTTTCTTTTTTTTTTTTATTGCAAGAGATCAGCATACAGGCAGACGACCCACTTGATGGATAGCGGTTACTATCGCCTATGGACATTTGCAACACCAAAAGTGCTACGAATGCGCTGCTGCTCTCTTTAGGGAGTCTGGAACCTGGTCACTAATGCCGGAACACAACACAAGGTTGTTATGGCGACATACTCTAGACCAGGGGTGGTAGCCATTCAGTCGGGCAAATGCCCTACCACCTGGCTGTGGGTTGTTTTGTCGCCTCTTACGACAGGCCGCCGGGCCGCAGGAAATTGTATTCTTTCTCCGTTCCTGCACGGATAGGACTTAGGCAGTCTTCTGACCTAATGTGCATATTGTTACAATAACCACGTGAGAACAAATGTGAAAGGAAACATCGTGGTGCAACCTGCACATCGACATAACCGATGTGTCAAACCTGCCAAACCGCTTTGAACAAGCGCGGCGGATATACTATCCACTCCTACCGTCCTTATAATGGGAGGTCCGAGCCTATCAGAGGGACAATTATGGGCTGTTATTACTGTTTCTTATCATATCACATTAAGAAATGGATCACTTAAAGTAATGTAAGTTTAACTATTTAATATTGAAATTGTTTAACTCGAGGAAAGCTTAGGTTATCTTATTACTTAAAATGTATGTACTTGTTTTTTTATTTTATTAATATGATAATGTAAGGAAAGGTATATTAATAAATCTTTTATTGATTACAAAATATATTTCATTTTTAGTTACAATTCTTGAATATGTACTTTAGAAGAAATACGACTAGCTCTGTGGGTTAGAGTGAGAGGAGGAGCCGCTTCCGTATGCGTGAGAGAAAGGGAAGCCAGACATAGTGGCGTCGTAACGCGTTACGTAACCATAACAAAGCGGTTTACTCTCCCATAAGAACTTATCATTTCAAAAAACCAAATAAATCCAGCAGGCAAAGTCGCGGGTAATGCCCCTATATGAATACAAAACAAACGTCAATAAGTTGATTAACTATTCTAACAGCAATAGTGATCAGAACATTATCGTACGAATTGATGTTGCGTGCTGACGATAAATCTATCGCTGTTGACGTCACGGGCTTAAGGCTTATACTAGATTAAGTATTATTCCACTACAACGACGGCGCTCAGTGAACATAAAACACGATTAACTTGAACAATTAAAATATATTTGAATAGCTGCGCCCAACATTTCAAATCCCAATCAAAAATCCAAGCGGGTTTTTTTTATTGCAGACAGCAGACAGGCAGACGGCCCACTTGTTGGAAAGCGGTTACGATCGCCTATGGACATTTACAACACCAAAGGCGCTACAAATGCGCTGCTGGTCTCTTCAGGAAGACTGGAACCTGGTCACCAACACCAGAACCCAACTTAAGGTTGTTCTGACCGCATACTTTAGACCAGGGGTGGTAGCCACCCAGTCGGGCAAATGCCCTACCACCTGTAGCTGTGGGTTGTTTTGTCGTCTCTTACGACAGGCCGCCCGGCCGCAGAAAATTGTATTCTTTCTCCGTTCCTGCACGGATAAAGCAATTGGAAAGCACGGATTGGAGCAAGGACATCTACATCACTGGCGTTTTTTTTTTCATTTGTATTGCCAATACAGATTGCGAAGTAAGTCCCATTCGTGATGATGTCTTCCTAATCGATTTCGGTTACGGCGATCGCTTCCAGTAAAACGGAAGCGGTCAAGTACGCAGGATATTGCATATTTAGGAGCCCGAGCATTTGCGCGAACACAGGTGCACACACTCGTCCTCACCCTCCTGGGCCCAATGGAGCGGGAACCGCTACGACTGGAGGAGAGTTTGGAAGGGAAAGGAGGGATACTTAGAAAGGGAATGTGCTTAGGAGAATGGGAAGGGAATAAAGAGGAGAGGTGGGACACCACTGACACAGAACAAAGATAGTGTGACAGTGGGACTGGGCCCCCGGATTCGCTTACCCGAATGCACTGCCAGACAATCCATTTGGAAACAAATTAGGGACGTATATACTACTTTTTATTTACTTTTTTGGAATGCTTTGGTTTGACAGTTTTCGTCTGCTTTGGGATGAATTCTAAAACGGGAGAGAACCTGATCGGAGCTGAACAGAGTTAGAATAGAATAGGTACACTGTATTGTTCACCAAATATACAATTTCAAAAATTCACAATTACAATATTGTCATGGTAGAAAAAATAGGCGGCCTAATCGCTTAAAGCAATCTTTTGCTGGCAACTTAATTAAACCTAATCTGGCGATGTAGGTGGTGCTGGTTACTAAGTAGATCTTAAACAAACATATTTAAACTACATATTTTATATGTTAAATTCATACAAACATCTTTATAAGACTAGCTGACCCGGCAAACGTTGTTTGCCATATAAACGATAGCTTCTGCCCGCAACTTCGCCGCATGGTGCAGTTTTTTAACTATCCCACGGGAACTCTTTACTTTTTCGGGATCAAAAGTATCCTATATGTTGACCAGAGATATAAGCTACCACCATACAAAATTTCATGTAAATCGGTCCATTAGTTTCGGAGATTAGCCGGTACAAACAGACAGACAAACAAAGAAAAAAATTTGAAAAAATTCTAAATTAGTTTTATTCCACTTCTTACATCCCCCTGACTCGGTTTTTAGCATTTTTTTCATTGTACAGAAATTTGACCTCTACAATTTTAATATATGTATAGATATGTACATATTGATACGTGAAGCAAAAACAACAAAAACTTTGTACCCCTTTTTACGAAAATTGCGCGGATGGAGGATGAAATTTCGCACACATAGTATATATAGAGAAGGATGCTAATATATTTTTTAATATTATGCATAAAATAAAAACACATTGAACCAAAAAAAAAAACATTACACACTACGATGTATTTGACACACACACGCATGCATATATACACTCTTTTGTCTATTGTTAAAGACTAATCAACAGTGTAGCCTTGGCGAAATCTGTGATAATAGAAGTATAGTCTTTGACAACAGACCCTTAATAATGTTCAAACTTATAATTTAAATTAATTATGGTCGAATTTCGACCTATGGGCGACCACTAGTAAGGATAAATAAAAACTATGGCATAAAGATAAATAGACAGAAAGAAAAACTTTATTTGAGAATTCGTACGCCGCATTTTCAGCAAACAAGGTTTTCACTCAGCATATTGTTGTGCCGGTGTTATATCCGACACAACGCTGATTTTCAGTGCATACCTTCCTTTTGTCGTAAGACTATAACGACCTAATTTTATTAATATAAAAATAAAAAGTAAAGTAAGTAAATATAATCAATAATAGCAGCGTGGCAAGCCTTTGGTGTGGGATGCGACTTGCGTAGACACGTTGGCCGCATCCCATTTACCAAACACGTCTAGATCCGCCGGTTCGGCGGCGGAAACAGCGGATTCACTCAAGCGGCGGAAATATGCAACCCTCAGTGAGAGTTATATGTTTGTGCCGTTTGCTGTCGAGACGCTTGGACCGTGGGGTCCTGAGGCCTTGAGCCTCTATCAAAATTTATCAAAACGACTCATCGACTCTTCAGGTGATCAGAGCGCTGGTGCCTACCTCGGCCAACGGATCAGTATGGCGATCCAGCGAGGAAACGTAGCCAGCCTTCTGGGCACCTTACCCATAGAAGACGGTGATCTGGGCTCAGTATTCTACTTATAGTCTTGAGGGACTATGGGTAGAATACAATACAAATAAGTTAAGTTTTCTTACATTGCATTCAATAGTATGTAATTTTATAATAGCAATAGTTGTTAACTAAAAAAAAAAAATATATTTTATAATATAATCGATGGCATAAAAAGACAGACGAACATAGCGCTGACATAAAGGTATCGTTCTTGTTAAGATGGCCACGGAACCGTAAAATTTATAAATTATTCATCTATTACGTAATATACGGCCCAGTAATATTAGATTTGACCGGTAAAACATCGGTCACGTGAGGTCACAGTACCGGCAATATGGAAAGCAAAAGCTATGCAAATCGCATGTCATAACACACTTACTAGTCATGTGATTAAACTGAGTAAAAATATCGATACAATAACACACTAATATAACACTGTTACGAGTTGCAGGACTCGAATTATAATGCCGTTAAAATTACTATAGAGTTTATTAGAACTATACAAACAGGTATACCACAGGTACAAATATAACTGAACACAACCAGTCCAAACGTAATGCACGATTCAATAACACGTGGAAAGTCCGTCACTAAACAGATTACCGAATGTACACAAGTTTTAGTTCGCTCGGGGTTATCGCTTGACTACCAATCTCTCTATTGGGGCATTGCTTTATACTGCACCGATGCAATATGTCTACCCGAACGCGTGGACCGAATTTCTTAGAATCAGTTTGTACTTTTAAATTTAAGACACCTGGCAGTGATCCCAACACGACAATAGGCCGTAAAAGATTACAATAAACAATGGGCTGTTTTTTAATCACAAATTTTAAACACAAAGTAAACAAAACAAGTCCAAATGCCGAAAGTTAATAAAATGTGCAAAACAGGTATGCAGGTGTGAAGTAGTCTTTGTCGGTCGTAACAATATATATAAACAAGCACTACCTCCAAGAGGTCATCTTTATTTCGTTGTTCTTTTGTTCATCATCTGTTTCTTTCTAAGTATATCTGTCCTTGTCGTTTCCTTTCAGAATTACGCTGCCAGAAAGTTCTACCCTTAGAATGCATTAATGTTATGGGAATACTGGGCCAAATTTAAGAGATATTTTCCATGTTGAACAATTTCAATAACAACTTTTACAGTCAAGCATTACCGGTCCAAAATACGATGGCCATTTAAAACCTAATACAGCTGATTACCACAAAGTGTACTTTCTAGTGCAATGACCAAGTCAAGGATAAATGAACTTTTTACATTGTAGCAAGTTTCACTACGTACAAGTTTTCAATAACAATTATAATAAAATCATAATTATGCATGTATTATCTTTGGAAATAATCAAGATAATACCAAAAAGATAAATGCGAACAAATAGGCATTACTTACTATCTTATTAGCAGTTTGTTTTAATTAGCCAGAAAATTATCTCAAGGATAAGATAACGACAATTAGATGAAGATAATCTTGAGTAATCTTATACTAATAAGATATAAAGCTGAAGAATTTGTTTGCTTCAACGCAATAAATATTAGTTAATCGATAAAAATATCTGCACTAACTACATCCCTAGTGAATAGCGCGGAACGAAATAGACGAGACAATTGCGCGTGCGCCGCTCGGACATCGCAGCGGCCATCTTGGCCGTAATGACACAGCCTCCTACAGCAAAATTACGCAACATAAATATGCATAATGTTATTGAATTAGTGTTTTTACGAAAATAACTTCAGAGCGTTATGAAACGTTCAGCATTCTAATAGAACCTTGAGTAAGTTCTCGTTGAATCACCACAGATGGCAGCACCTCATCCATTTTGGATTACTGCTTCATCTAGGATAGTGGTATGGTTGAAATGCCCTAATCACGTAGATATAGCGTTGATTTTAATGCGTTATTTTGCATTAATAACGTTGAAAATTAATGTGGTTATCCGTTAACGGCATTATTATTAACTCTATAAGGGTAAAGGGGTAAGTTAAGGGTGGTTGGTCTAAACTATTTCGCCATAACAACCTTGAGTTGTGTTCCGGCATTGGTAACCAGGTTTCAGTTTCCCTTAAGAGAGCAGCAGCGCATTTGTAGCACCTTTGGCGTTACAATTGTCCATAGGCGATGGTAACCGTTTTCCATCAAGTGGGCCGTCTGCCTTGCTGCAGCACTCCCGCAATAAAAAAAAGACAAAAAAAGAAAGAAAGATTTTTTTTGCTAGGAAAGCGATACAATGATACAGAAATATTTATATACACATACATTTTTTTATGACATTATATATATTTTACACCGCATTTCCTACAAATAAGGTCGGTAACTCAGCTTCATGGTGTGTTGGATCATTATGTGTATCCTTTTTTGGAGATTCTAATAAAATAAAATAAAAACACCTAATAAGATTGTTTTGAGCGTGAACCAAATGCACATGCACCTACAAATTACAACATAATAAAAATATTAAAAAGCACTTACATAATCGTCTCGCGAATTGTGTTTCTGTAACAAAAATAAATAAAATTATTAAAAAAAAACTACAATACATTCGCATAGCAAATAGTTTCATTTAAAATATTTACAAACGAATTCAAATAGCTTAAGGTCTCCAATAAAGTCAAAATGTTCATAAGTGTAATGTCTAACGCATGCATCGCAAATGCAAAGGGCGCGGGTTCTAATCTTGGCCAGAAGCCATGCACCACTCAGGTTTATGAATTGATATGCATATTGTTACAATTACCAAGTGCTAACAACGGTGAAGAAAAACATCGCATGGTAATTCTACTACTATCACTCCTCCGAAACGGCTTGATCGATTCTCATGAAATTTTGTTTGCATAATGGATAGATCTAAAAATTGGACAACATCTATTTTTCATCCCCCTAAATGTTAAGGGTAGTCTAAAAAGTGGAAAAACAAATGGCAACGCATAAGTGGGAAAACGAATCGCAACGGACAAGTGGAAAATCTTCAACTGACAAGTGACAAAATGAATTGCGACAAAATTTCAACTTGAATTGTTACGGGCAGATTGTTAATGTACTTGTCCAATTTTGAAACCTGCCCGTAAAACTTCAAGTTAAAATTTTGTTGTTGTTTTTCCACTTGTCCGTTGCGATTTTTTTTTACATACAGCATTAAAAATAAATACAACCCTAAATTTTCAACCCTCTACGATCAACCTCCATTTTTTCGGGCAGGACGACGTCTGCCGGGATAGCTAGTTTTATATAATATTAGAATGGGTGGAAGGAAAAATAAAAATCCAACTGCTTAAGACACTATGAGCTCTTTCTGCGTGCAACGGAACACAAACCAACTTGACTGATTATTTATTTTATTGTAATTGTGCATTTTTGAAATTGTATATTTAATGAGCAATGAAGTATTAGCTATCTATAATCGAAGACCATGGTCTACTACATATTATTGATAAATATCGTGTATATTATATTGATTTAAAAAGTGAACCTGTTTAAAGAGAGAGGCACTAAACGCTCGCACCTTAACCAAGTAGCTGGTTTATTTAGCCAGCAATATTTTCTAGGAGAAAGTGCCCATGCCGGTCAAGTAGCTACGGGTGACGGCTTTGCCAATTTTGTTTATTGTTTTTCTTTAAATCTATCGATTTTATATATCGAGGGCTTCATAACAAATGGGCGTACAGACAAAAGTGCAGTTTTACACAAGGGACAAAATTGTGAATATAAAAAAACTAGTTGATTGTATAAGGCTGAAATTTGGAATACCCTCTTTTTTTGGTACACTTGCATTCTGGTAGGACTTTCTAAATTGTAACATGCATAGGTTTTAGTAAACCACAAAAGAATGGCATTTATGCGTATACGTCTACATTTAAAATTCTTCTGTTCGTGTGTATGCCACTGAACTCCTCCTAAACGGTAAGACCGATTTTGATGAAATTTCTTGTTTAGATTCACAGTTGGACCAGGAAGGTGGCGCTACGATGGGAATCCAGGATTTTGACGAAATTATTTGTGTGTGCTCAAGTAGAATCGATCATTCTATAGATTACTATTGGACCTAATAGATGGCACGGCAATCGGGTTCTAAATTTTTATTTTTCAAAACAAAACTTCTGCCGGGACCGCTAGTTTTTATATAAAAAACTACCTGTGCCCGCGACGTCGTCCGAGTGGAATATGTTTACAAAACCCCCCGATTTTGTAACATTCTACATTGTAGCTCCGCTCCTATTGGTCTTAGCTTGATGCTATATAGTCTATAGCCTTCCTCGATAAATGGGCTATCTAAGAGTGAAAAAATTTTCAAATCAGACCAGTAGTTTCTGAGATTAGCGCGTTCAATCAAGCAAACTCTTCAGCTTTATATTATAGTATAAGATAGTAGCAAAGGCAAGGAATTATTAATTATTATTAATTATTACCATTCATATATGTACATCTGATTAAAAAATAATGAGCGTAGTTATCATAATATCCGTGCACGAATGGAGCAATAATACAAGTTCCTGCGACCATGCGGCCTGTCGTAAGAGGCGACTAAACTACCTACAGCCAGTAGGGTATTTGCTTATCCGGATAGCTACCAACCCTGGTCTAAATAACCGTCATAACAACCTTGAGTTGTGTTCCGGCATTAGTAGCCAGGTTCCAGTCCCCCTTTAGAGAGCGGCAGCATATTGGAAGCACCACAAATGTACATAAACGATGGTAACTGCTTTCCTTGCTACTGCTTGTAACATAATTCTGTATAAAACTTTAAAAAAATAACTTAATATAAATAGAACAAATATAAAGAAAAACTTTATTAACTTTAAGCCAATTTTTATTTTTTCTATTTTCATTATATAAATTATTTTATAGTGGAAACTTGATTGATATATGTATTATTTTTGTGTTTTATATTTAAGTATATTAATTGTGAGTAAAAGTGTTTCCCAAACAAATTAAATAAATAAACGGTTTTTTTAGCTAAACGTGCTGCTGGGGAGTTTCTTGCCGCTTCTTCTCCTTAACAGCAATAACACGTTGCGAAGCGGTTTAAAAATTAAATTTTAATCTATATGTATGAACTTTAAAAAGTGTTCTCCAGTGGAACTTATTTTGAATAAAAACTTTTGAATTTGAATTTGAATTTCCATCAGGTAGGCCGCCTGCCTGTCTGCTGACTCATGCAGTTTAAAAAGGTAAAAAAATACAGCGTATGGTTCTGGTCAATCCCAACCCGATGTTCAGTTTTAGGAATTGAGGGAGACAGATAACACTTTATTGTTATATACATACCATTACAGAAAACACAGAAAAATTTATTGCCTAGAAATATTCTACATGTGCACAATGAGCGGTCTTATCGCTAAGAAGCGATCTCTTCCAGACAACCCGTGGCAGGAATAAAACAGATTCAATATGTCAAAGGTGGTATACATACATACATACATATTATACGATATGCAATTTCGTACATTATATTTTATTCAATAATAAACAAAAACTATGTACAATATTATATAAGTAACAATTATACTTAATAGACATTTATAAACACACCTATTAATATTACATCCATAAATATATAATCGCAGTGCCCTTAACGGAAATTTGGAAAATATAGAAATATTGCCATAAAAATTTAAAATTAAAAACAAAACTATTTATGGTAACCTTTCAAAAAAAATGATTTTATTAAATAGGTTTTTTGGAGTGGAGCTACAATCCAAAAATTATAGGCATAGCTTTCGAGTAAATACGGTCCCACCCAAAAATGAAGTGACAAAAAAAGGCCTGCCGTATACATAAATATACGTAAAAATATCAAACATCACTGTGTTGCAGATAGTGTTTTTTTGCCATGTTCTTAAATATTGTTAGTGATATGATGAAGGTTCCGGTGTTTCCATATAGGCTACGAAACCGAAAAACCTTTCAAAAGCGGACCCTGGACCTTGAAGCGAAAATAAACCTTCAACAGCTACATCGTTTTCAGCCAATAGCCATAAAACGCACAACGCACGCACATCCGGAACTCGCGTGCACGCCACAACATAGAAACTTAGAAACCATCAATTATAAGTTAACCATGAGACATGAAAAACGAAGGACACGCCCACCGGAAAACGGTACACGCTTTCAACGTAATGTGGATATATTTCGAGAATTTTTTGAGACATCCGTTCCTTATAATGTAGAAAGAGAATAAAATATGAAATAGAAGAATAAGGAGGTTTACAATATTGTTACGACCTAGGCGTCGACAACGACAAATTCATACCTGCAGCCCTGTAGAGACACATTTTATTACCTTTTCGGCATTTGGACTTCTTTTGTTTACTTTGTGTTTAAAATTGTGATTAGAAAAACAGCTCTGTGTGTATTGTAATCTTCAGGTGTGATACTAGGAAATTCGGTCCACGTGGCCGAGCAGACATATTGCATTTGTACAGTTTAAAGCAATCCCCCGATTAAGCTATGAGGCAGTCGAACAGTAACCACAAGCAAAGCAAGACTTGTATACATTCGGTAATCTATTTAGTGACGCACTTCGCGCGTTTTATTGAATTACGACCTTCTGCATTACGTTTGAATTTGTTGTGTTCGGTTATATTTGTACCTGTGTTAATCGTATTTGTATAGTTCTAATAATCTATAGTAATTCTAACAGCATTTTAATTCAAGTCCCGCTAATTCGGTAACATTAATTATAGCTGTAAGCCCCCAAATAAAATAAAATAAAAAGAATAATAACCAGTGCCTTTTGGCCTTTCAAAGGAGTGAATCAGGTACATTATTCGATTTAAAAATTCAAGGACCTTACATGACACTTATATTATTATGTTCATTTATGTGCATCAGGTGATTCTGTCGTCGTAAACTTAAGATCCAAATTCTGTGAAAGCTATTACTTTCTTAAAATAAATAGTATTATAATTAGTAAAAATAATTATAATCGGTTCATAATCCCTAAACCGCGTAATATATTACTTATACCAGGATAAAATAAATTCTATGGTCATACTTATTATCGAACCTAAAATATACAAAATTTCATGAGACATAAAATGTGCAGATTATAAAACTTCTTGCTTGCAGTTTTGGGCGAACTACATAATCCTTCAGCTTAATTATCACCTAAAAACGTGTGCGTCTCGGGACGCCTGACAGAAGTGATAACTTGCGTGAGAGAAAGGGAAGCCAGACACACTGGCGCCGTAACGCGTTACGTAACGAAGCGGTTTACCCTCCCATAAGAAGTTATCACTTCAAAAATTTATATAATAATAGAGCTTCCAGGGTACATAAAATACCTCATTGCTGTATTTTCCCATAAATTACGTTATAAGATTAGACATATTTTAGTAGTATATAAAGTATGTTACACGGAACCTTATTAACTACTATAAATACATCCGTGTAGCCAGTTGCCATTCAAAAGCACTAAATATGTTCCAACAGATGTTACTTAACACATTCACTTTCTAAATGATATACGTCTAAGTTTTGGTCACGTTATGCACAAGCACTATTATGTAGCACCGGATAATACTTAGATGACTTTTTATAGGTCCTAACAGTCTGAGGACAGTAATACCCCGCATTTCGCCAGGGATGCGTTCCTTCCGTGTTAACAACCTAAATGCGCGTCCGTATGGCGGGGTAACATGAAATAACAAACCAAAAAAAAAAACATGTTTTTTTTTTTTTTTTTTTTTTTTATTGCAGGAGTTCAGCAGACAGGCAGACGGCCCACTTGATGGAAAGCGGTTACCATCGCCTATGAACATTTGCAACACCAAAGATGCTACAAATGCGCTGCTGTTCTCTTAAGGGATGGAACCTGGTCACTAATGCCGGAACACAACACAAGGTTGTTATGGCGACATACTTTAGACCAGGGGTGGTAGCCATCCAGTCGGGCAAAAGCCCTACCATCTGGCTGTGGGTTGTTTTGTCGCCTCTTACGACAGGCCGCCCGGCCGCAGGAAACTGTATTCTTTCTCCGTACCTGCACGGATAGCACATGTGTGCGTGTACTAGTGTATACACGACAGAAGTTTCACTTCTACTTAAAAAATATTTTTTATTTTTTTTCCAAACAGGCTCAAAAGTTTCTTTTGGGTGTAAAAAAAATTCTGTGAAAAGATGAGCCCTTAATATTAATATTAAGATTGTCCTCATCGCATTTTTTTCATTCCCATAAGAATAACACAGGAAAAATTTTTTTTGCTTCTTCTGATTTTTGTACCGTTCAAACGACTGGTTGACTGATAAATCGCTGTTCCAATCTTTATAGAGAATTGAACGCTCTACAAAAAAGGTCTGATAACATTTTTTAATTTGTCGATTTTTGATTTTCGGCTACAGTCCGACTCACGCTTTCAACACGAACGCACGACATACGTGCTCGTGTACAAACGCTAGTTTTCGCGCTCGCTGCTTGCCTTCAAATAAATCCTTCTGAACTGTATTATATTTGACAAAAAAATTGATCCTTATTTTGACACTGAAACCAACAGTTTCGGCGTAATTTATAAAATTCGATCTAATTTTTGAACAATTGAACTTTGATCTTGAATAAATAACTTTTGAACGCGTGGACAATATATATATATATATTTTTTTTTTTATTGCAGGAGATCAGCAGACAGGCAGACGGCCCACTTGATGGACAGCGGTTACCATCGCCTATGGACATTTGCAACATCAAAGGTGCTACGAATGCGCTGCTGCTCTCTTTAGGGAGCCTGGAACCTGGTCACTAATGCCGGAACACAACACAAGGTTGTTATGGCGACATACTCTAGACCAGGGGTGGTAGCCATCCAGTCGGGCAAATGCCCTACCACCTGGCTGTGGGTTGTTTTGTCGCCTCTTACGACAGGCCGCCGGGCCGCAGGAAATTGTATTCTTTCTCCGTTCCTGCACGGATCAAAATATATATATATATATATATATATATATATATATATATATATATATATATATATATATATATATATATATATATATATATTATGTAGGATACTCAATAAATTATTTATAAATCATCAAACTTGTAGATTAATTAAAACACAATAAAGTAAAGAAATAGTACATAGTTGTCGATGTGATGTTGATGTAGATGGATTGTGGAAAAATGTGACGCGTAACCGAAAAATGTGACGGTATATTTTTTTCCAACGCCGATAAAGAAGTTTCACTTCAATAATAAAAGTAAAACAGAATAAACTCATTCTTTGTTACAGATTTTTATTTATTTATTTAATTCTAAGAATTACATGAGAAATAGTTTTCTAATCTTTTTTGAGTAGCATTTTGTTTGCGTTCTTGAAAAATTCTTTCATAACAGACAACACTGTTTTGTATTGCTTGCTGAACACTTGAACTTTTAGGACTGAGAAGATTTGCTGTTATTGGCTAGTTCAATCACGCTACGAGGGGAGCTAATGGATCAATCAATGAATCCACGTAAAGCGGGGTGAATTAAGGCGCATTTTAAAAATCGCGTTATATCGAATGCGCGCTATAAGAAGTCGCGGAAAGCGATTACCCTTTACTGTACATGTAAATAATATGAGAGCTAGTGTCCCAGAAGTATAGTATATGACAAACTTGACAGTATTTTTTAAACTATCAACATATAAAAAAAATCAGTTTTATAATAAATACCTTTTTATGATCTACTTTAAAAGTTGCATTACGTTTTTGTTTTAAATTTGGAAGCAATTTTTACTTCAGAGATGTTCCCGATTCAACCCGGGAAAACTCTCGAGTTGGAAAAAATATATTCGTGGGTTGTGACGTCATGGGTTGCATATTTGTATTTTCAAAAAAGTTTTATTTATTATCTTACTCAAAAAATGTAATTATTGCAAAAATACATTTAATTACTGCTCAAACAATAATTAATAAGTAATTATTTGGACAGAAAGATAAACTTGACGGATGATATTTTATACTGCAGTTTTAGTTTTAATGGTTTTTTGACAACATCCCACATGCGACGTCAGTCGAACACCTACAATTTGACTGAAGCTTCGGTTACATGGACCGGGCTCCCCTCTGGTGCCTATTTGCTTAATGTGTCTCCAAAAAAATTTAATATTCACTGCATTACTAAGTTTTTATTATTAAAATGGACTATACGTAATAAAATAATTAAAACCGCATGCGCAAATAGAAAAGTATATAATAAATAGATAGAAAATTAACAGATAAAGAACAAAACCACATCAATGTTCTAAATGTCAAATATTATTCCTGGCCAGCATGAAACAATGTCAAAAACAATAAATCCTATTTTGAAGTTTCCAACAGTAGCTGCTGGCTACATACACAAACAATGCAGATCCATATTTAGAAAAAAATAGAAGACCGCTACTATGTGTTACCTATATTGTAAACTACGAGTAATAACCAATCAAAGAGCGAGGATTTTGTGACTACATTCGAGGCAAGGACATGACTATTATTTCAATTCAAATACTAGAATCATGCTGAATGTGCGCCTACTTCAATAACAATAAGAGTGTAATTTTACGATATATTTACGAATGAAACGGATGAATGTGATTATTACAGAAATTCCGCCATTCTACAAAAGTTTATTCACACTAGTTCAACTTCAAAGGAACAATACCTACTTAAAGAGGTATTTTAGCTCGTTATATTAATATACTCATTTAATGTCGTAAAACAAATTGCATGACAAACAATTCGTTTCTATGATCGTAAAGGGGAACAACATACAAACAACACAAGAAAATATAATATTTTATATACTTGTATGTTTATAAATGAATAAAGTATATGTAAGTAACTGCATATCCTCTAATATTTGGCAAGTTTGACACATCGGTTATCTCGATGTACAGGTTGCATCACGATGTTAGCACGTGGTAATTGTAACATTATGCACACCATGTCAGAAAACAGCTTAAGTGGTGCATACGTTTCGGTCAGGATAGAACCCCCGACCTTTGAGTTTGGGAAGCGTGCGCTAGCTATTACGCTACCACGACTTCGATCGATCATTCACAAATTGATTTAATCCTGTACGCAACGCCCTGCTCAACACACATCTCGGCTGAACTAGGGTCCCTCGTTAGCGTTTCTTCTTCTTCTTCAGCCAATCTCAGTACACTTCTGGATATAAGCCTCACCAAGTACGCGTCACATATCCCGGTCTCCCGTCTTCCTCATCCAGCCTTAGCCGGCAATCTTGCGCAGGTCGTCAGACCACCAGGCTGGCGGACGTCCTACGCTACGTATCCCGAGACGCGGTCTCCACAGGACTCGTCTGCTCCATCGGTCCTACGACAGCCGCGACCGCCCACTGCCACTTCAACTTGCTAATTTGGCGAGCTATGTCGGTTACCTTCGTTATCTTACGGATGTCCTCATTCCTGATTGTATCACGTAAGAGAAACACGTAACGTAGCTCGCTCCATAGTCCGTTTAGCGACTTTGATTTTTTGGACCAGTCCCGCTGTCAGTATCCATGTCTCGTTGCTACAAAGAACACAACATCTTCTCTATATTTTAATTATATGTATGTGCCAGTTTATGCAATAAAATTAAATTATATTCTACAAACATATTTCTTCCTCTTTCTTTATTTACTTCTTTCTAATGTATTATGAGTACAGACTTATGAATATTGATTTTAAAACATATGCAATGAAAAATCCAAGGGCACACTGGTACCTTCTAATAGCAATAAATGGACGTGTTATTTCGTAAAGCGTATAGTATCAGTTGTTTCGTAATAAAGAAGTTTGGCCATCGGAAGTTGACTGACATTCAATATTTATTAATGGTTTAAGTTACAAATTTCTGATTTCGTAAGTTTATTTCACTAACTCGTATAGTATAACGGCCCGGTTAAGACCTTGTCGCTATGAGCGATTGCTAAGCGCGCCGCGACAACCGGCGAACGCAACAGTAAGTTGAATAATGCACGCCACGAATCGTCGCCCTCAACGACGTAGGCCTCCCCGAAACGGCGCCACTCATCCCTGTCCTACGATTTCCTCATCCAGCGCCTACCGGTGACCTTGAACAGGTAGTCGATCCATCGGGCTGGAGGACGTCCGACACTACGTTTATCGAGACGCGATCTCCACTCCAGGACTCGTCTGCTCCATTGGCCATCGGTCCTGCGATAGACCGGACCGGCCCTCAACGGTAAAACAGACGATTTGAGTAAAGCGAATCGCTCAAAAAGCATTATGGTTAGACCAATGCCCCTTTTGGGAAAAATTTATTTTATACTACGGGCCCGGCCGGTTTCACCCTCGCTCTGCCCCGAACCCATGGTATATAGCCTATGACACTCCCGATTAACGTAGATTTCCAACAGTATTTTTTTTAAATCGGTTTAGTAGTTCTAGACATTACCCCCTACAACGTCGCAAACTTGATCTCTTTATAAAATTAGTATAGATTTGTATTATTGGTTGATTTGAAAATCGCGCCTTTTTCAATGTCAAGAGATAGAGAGAATCAATGCTCTGTGGTCAATGCTTAGTTCGCAATTATGGTTGAACTTACAGAAAAATATTGATTTTTACATAGACGTGTAGATACTGTTAGTAAGGTCAAAAATTATAACTATGTTTCTAAATGACTTTCATTTTATTTAAATATAAAAAAACAATTATAAAATTACATACAATGCAGGAAAACTTAACTTATTTGTATTGTATTCTACCCATAGTCCCTCAAGACTATACGTAGAATACTGAGCCCAGATCACGGTCTTCTATGGGTAAGGTAACCAGAAGGCTGGCTATTTTCCTTGCTGGATCGCCATACTGATCCATTGAACTTACATAAAAAAATATATCGAGAGCTTCACAACATTTAGGCGTATACGCAAATATGCCACTTTCTTGTTGATTACTAAAAACTATGCATGTAACAATTAAGAAAGTCTTACCAGTATGCAAGTGTACCTAAAATGAATGGTATTCCAAATTTCAGCCGTATACAATCAACTAGTTTTATTTTATTCACAATTTTGTCCCTTGTGTAAAACTGCACTTTTGTTGTACGCCCATTTGTTATGAAGACCTCGATATATAAAATCGATAGATTTCATGAGAATCGGTCAAGCCGTTTCGGAGGAGTGATAGTAGTAGAATTACCATGCGATGTTTTTCTTCACCGTTGTTAGCACGTGGTAATTGTAACAATATGCATATCAACTCATAAAACTGAGTGGTGCATGGGTTCCGACCAAGATTAGAACCCGCGCCCTTTGAGTTTGGAATGCATGCGTTAGCCATTACGCTTAGGGACATTTAGACTTTATAAGACACATTAAGCTATTTGAATTCGTTTGGAAATATTTTAGGTGAAACTATAGATAGATAGATAGATAACACTTTATTGCACACCAAAATATATAATTACAGAAACAGACCATAACATTTACAATATTTTCTAGGCAATACAATAGGCGGCCTTATCGCTCAAAGCGATCTCTTCCAGGCAACCTAAATGAGAAAAATTTGAATCAGGCGAAATAGGTGGTGCAGAAGAATGGCAATAGAAACATAAATATTCATAACTAATATTAAACTATGCTATGCTATTTGTGCTATATGCTAACTATCCGAGTGTATTGGAGTTTTCTTTTGAAATAATATTATTTCTTTTTGTTACAGAAACACAATTCGCAAGAAGATTATATAAGTGCTTTTTAATATTTTTATTATGTTGTAATTTGTAGGCATGGGCATTTGGTCCACGCTCAAAACAATCTTATTAGGTGCTTTTATTTTATTTTATTAGAACCTCCAACAAAGGAGAAAGACAAGACACAGAACAAATTTGTAAAATTATTTTTTTAAATCTAGGTGCTCAAAAAAAAACTAGTCATGAATTTAATGTGTAATATATAAATAATGTTACGAGTTACGGGACTCGAATTAAAATGCCGTTGGAATTACTATTGACTTTATTAGATCTATAGAAACACAGGTACAAATATATAATATAGTATAATCGGCAGACAAACACACACATTGTATATCCCCAAATTAACTAAGTTACGCTAGTGTTATGGGTAATATACAACGGACCACTCTGGGGCGATCCCAGACACCCAGACCATGGTAAGTAACGGAAAAAATACGTTTCCGAAATTTACTATACCGGGAATCGAACCCGGAACCTCTGGGTTGCAGTGAGGTAGGCCGTCAAAGGCTTAGCCCGCTCAAACACAGAGGCCGTCGTCGTACGCCGTTTCGGATATTTACACAAGGAATTGAGACCCTCCTTTTTTTAAAGTCGGTTGTAACACGACGTAGTCATTTCAAATTCAGCTTCTAGATGAGGAGTGAGTAAAGTCTGACCAGCCCAGCAATACCGATGGAACTCACCTCTATAACCTTGAGTGAAAAAGTTCCCTTCACTAGTCCACAAACGTTTAGATTAACAAACTGCGAACGCTTGTAACCTCTTATCCGATTGCAAAACTGGCAAGCGCAAATGTTTTATAAGTCAGTCGCCCGCCGTGGTGGTCTTTTTAGGACTGGTTCACATCAAATCTCGAATTGGTAACGCTGGGACGAACATTGTTAAAAATATAAATAAATATTTTTTAAAAATGAACTTAACAGCTAAGCTCAGTAGCGCGCAGCACTTATACCGCTCGCCGCTGGGTCATACAAAAATACATATTATTTAAACTAATAAAAAAATATTCGATTATCGTACTGAGAAGTCATTAAATTTTTAATTTGTTTATTATTTATTTTATTTATTTATTTATTTATTTATTTATTTGCTAGGAAAGCGATAGTTATGTGAGATGGCCGTCGGAGGGAGTTTTAAAAAACCCAAATATAATTATTACACTTTAATTTAAATTAATACATACAATTATAACTTAATGCTAATCGATCACGATGATCAGGTATTACAGCTTGCTACCGCGATTGGAGCCGGTCTGTGTCGTTCGTCAGTCCGCAGGGTGGCTCCGAGGCTTCGGAGGAATTTCTCTACACAGCACTTTCCCACGTGTATGCATGAGTCACCCACAGGTGGCTTGCATGATGTATTTTCCTTGAAATTGCTGTGTGAGAAACAACAGGCTTGCCTCATATGTGTGGAAAACCGTAGGGTTACCACACATAACACCTCCCCCCGTAGATGAGCAACTATTTGATGATGTTAAGGGCAAATGTTGCGGCTTTTCTCTCTTGCAGGGAGGAATTGGAACCATGCGGTGAAGAATAATTTGTCCCATGCGGTGGTTCAGCTTCGGTCGTCTTCCTTGCTGGTTGCCTATGATAGTAGCCGTAAAGGATTGCGACTGCAACGCCTATCAGGAGTCCATAAACGGGAATGGTGGTGTGGTATATGCTTGTCCAATCCTGTGGTTCTAGTTGTACAGGAGTTTCCATTAAAACTTGATGCTGGATGTTGTGTAGTTTGCCTAGGTCGATGCTGGTTAGGTTGAAATTCGATAGAGATTTGGCAGGTTCAATGGTCGTATTGGGAGCTATTATTATTTCTACAGGATATCCACGTATTTTGTCGTCTATGTTAATAATTGTGAATTCTGGTGTTCTTATTTTACAGTTTCGTGGAATTGTGGCTAGGTAGCTGCCTTTTAGAATTTTGTATTTTTCTTGTATGCACGACAATTCAACCTTTGTTGCTTTTGGGAATGAGATAATATAGTTCTTACTGTCCAGTTCTAATAGAGCTTCTTTCAGCATGGAAACGGTGATTGTGTGGCACGTCTCATCTATTTCTTGTTTTAAGATTAAATGAAAACTGCAGTCTCGTTTGCTTCGAGTTTGATGGCTAATTTTCGGCTGGCAGATGTACCAAACATCTATCTTCGGGCATTCTGCCTCCATATAGATAAATTCCTGGGAATTGGCTGCTATGTAAGGAAAGGGTGGTATGATAACTTTGGAAATTTTGTTTGGAACAGGACATAACCTATATAGGTCGTAGGTTGGTGGGGACATGATTGGAACTTTAAGTGCAATTACTATTCTATGATCCACGTAGTAGGATCCTAAACTAATTAAGTCATAATAATATCTTATATCTACATTTAGAATATGCTCTAAGCCATATAGGGTTTTTAATTTATTTAACATATTATTTAAATCTCTAATTGATACTACCGAATGGTGCATTGAGTTTGTGCGACTAAAGGCTAATAAGTTTTCTAACCTAATTATCTCGTTTGATAAGTCCAAGACGTTATCCCTAACTATATTAAACAGACCAGAGAGCCGAGTGAACCTTATTATACGCTCTGTGGTTATATTAGTGTTATTATAGACAAGATGAATTATTTTTTCTAGTTTATGTTGGTTAATGTTAAGATTTTGTAAGACTTCTGAATGTTGGAGTGTCATGTTTTTGAAAAGACTTATATGATTGTTAAAATTTATGGTCAGCTCGTGCTCATTTTTAAGTAATGTATTGATAGCCTTTTCGTATCTCAGGGCATCGTTGTTGTCAAGGTTTCCTGATATGCTTTTTATGAGGGTGCCCGATGGGTCAATAAGACCGCGTTTCATACGTCTCGGTTCAAATGTCTGCAGTTGTAGTGTGATTTTATCTATTTTGTGAAATAGATTTAAAGCTTGTGTTTTCAATGTCTGAAAATGATTACTCGGTATCTTGTCAAGTACTGTCGTAAGTTGTGATTTCAGTAATTCTATTTGTCGATGAATGTTGCCAAGATCGATGTCTTGTAAAAAGGTGTGATAGTGAGATATAACTTTGGTTCTGTCTAATTTAAAGGGTAGTAGTCCTGGTCCGTCGGTAAGGTCTTCAAGTCTGATGTCTTGATTGTCAATTTGAGCTTGAATTACTATCAGAGTCGTCAGGAGGTTTAGGATCCTGTAACAAACCGCGAGGGTTAGTCTTTTTTTGTCGTTTTAATGTATTTTTAGCGACTCGACCTCGTTTTTTACTAGTGTAAATATGGATTGGCAAATTTGTGATTACTTTGTCGTGGGTGTAGCGGGGTGCTAGTTTTTGACGTTGCGCGGCGGGGTTTTTAATATATACGTCTTGATTTTCCCTATAATCAAGTCTTGGTTCTCTATGTAAATTCTGGCGAGCCATGATAGCTTCGCGTTGCGCAACGGAGGAGTCGTGTATAATTTCATAAACTGTTTTCATTTTATCATGATGTTCTTGCAGGTATTTTTGTAGTAATCGTTCTGTTAGATTCAAGTCAGTCGGATCCCTAGGGTCAAAGTGTCCTGAAATTACATCAAATGGTCGACATTTTGTTAGACTGTGAATAGAACTATTGTATGCAATGAGAGCGTATGGAACCAAGTTTTGGATTGATTCACTCTGGTGTTGTAATTTTAGTAGTCGTAAATGTTCTAAAAGCGTATTGTGGAAACGCTCTATAATGCCATTCTCATTCGGAGCGTGAGCTGCTGTAGTATGATGAAGAATTTTATGTAATCTTAAGAATTCAGAAACCACTTGATTTGTAAATTCAGTTCCTTGATCGGTAGTTAAAGTAAGTGGAAAACCATGATGTGTGCTGAATTGTAGGAGGGCATTTATAATTTTAGGGGCCGTACAATCTGTCATACGGTAAGCTTGAGCATACTTAGAGAAGGAGTCAACAATAGTTAAGTACTTCTCTTGCTCAATGGTTAATACGTCAGCATGTATGATTTGGAATGGTTTATTCGGAGGTGGGACTATTCTGAATTCTGGACGTACTGGATTACGATCGTACTTAGCACATCCACATATTTCACATTCATTTATAAATTTAGTTACATCGGATTTTATTTTGGGCCAAAAATATGTTTCAGATAATGCGAGGTATGTTTCATTAATGCCGCGGTGATTTGTTTTTCCTGTATGATATTTGCGGATAGTGTCTTGTTGAATTAAGTAGTCGGACACATTTTGGATATTCTTTTTGACTAATAATAATTTCATTGACGAGCTACGGAATGTCCTTTGTATAATCGGTACAACTTTGTACATTTTTTCGAGGGGTTGTATTAAAATCGCAGTACGAATTTTAGGATCTACATATCTTTTAATTATATCTATTATATCTGATTCGAGACTCTCTTCCGATGCAACCGTGGAGATTTGGAGGTAATTATCAAAGGGCTTCGTAACGAGTGGCTTTGATTTGGTAGAACGATTTTTGACATTGATGATAATTTGTTTGCGATATATGTTAAGAGGATTTTCACTGATTGGTATGTCTAAAATGGGTTGTTCCTTACTCGTGTGTATTGTATCAGAGTGCGTTGAATTGGAACTAGGCAAAGCTCGAAGACTGGGTGCAGTGTCAGTGGAAGAATTACTTATTATAGGCCTGTCGTCTGGAGCTGTCAGCGTTCTTTCGCTTGAGCGCGATGAGGAACTAGAGCTGATGTTGACTACCACCGATTCTAATTCTTCATTGTGGAGTTCAATACGAGACAAGGCATCGGCATTTGTGTTATTTCTGCCTTTTTTATAAATAATGGTATAATTATATTCAGCCAATCGTAATCTCCATCTGGTGAGACGCGAATTTGGCTCTTTCGAATTTATAAACCATTGCAAGGGTATGTGATCGGTTATAATTTTAAATTTCCTGCCAAAAAGATAAGGTCTAAAATATTTTACTGCCCATACTATCGCTAAAAGCTCTTTTTCATAAGTGGAATAGTTTATTTCACTCTCGTTCAGAGTCCTAGATGCATAAGCTATTGGTCTATCGGAACCCACAATTCCTTGTGATAATATGGCTCCTACAGCTATATTCGATGCGTCTGTTGTTAGGATGAATTCTTTAGAAAAATCAGGGTATTGCAGGATCGGGTCATTTGTCAAGAGTGTTTTACAGTGCTCAAAACATTCAATATATTCTGGTGTGAGATTAATTTTTGCTCCTTTTTTTAGGCATGAAGTCAATGGTTTTGTTATACGGGCGAAGTCTGGGATAAATCTTCGGTAATAACCTAACAATCCTAAAAATCCTTTTATTTGTTTTGCGGTTTTTGGAATAGGGTATTTTGTAATTGCGGAAATCTTATCTGGGTTTGGCTTTACTCCGTCAGGTGTTATAATATGCCCTAAGTATGGAGTTTCACGATGTAAGAATTCTGACTTGTCCATTTGAATTTTGAAATTAGAGTTTCTGAGCCTATCGAAAATTTTCTTTAGGTTTATCATATGTTCCTGCAAAGATGTTGAAAACACTAAAATATCATCTTGGTACACTATACAAATTACATGTTGTAAGCCTCTGAGAACATTGTCCATCACCCTTTGAAAAGTTGATGGACTGTTCTTTAGACCCATAGGCATGCGTAAAAATTCAAAATGACCGTGACCATCGGCTACACTAAATCCGGTTTTATGTATGTCGGCGGGATCCATTCGACTTGATAGAAACCGCTTGCCAAGTTCAGGGTGGTAAAGTACTGGCATTTTCCTAACTTGTCTAGTATGTCTGTTACATTGGGAATGGGATATTTGTCATCTATTGTTTTGTCATTTAATTTTCGAAAGTCCACGACAAGTCGCCATTTAACTTTGCCTGACGCATCGGCTTTTTTGGGTACGACCCATATAGGTGCACTCCATGCCGAAGTTGAAGGTCTTATAATGTTTTGTTGCAGCATTTTTTGAATTTGCAATTTTACTTCTTCTCTATGAATATAAGGGTATCTGTAGGTTTTACTGTGGACAGGTATTTCGTCGGTTGTTCTAATTTGATGTTTAATTTGATTAGTAAAGGTCAATGGTTCATTTTCTAAGTAAAATATATCGGAATATTCTTTACACAACGCGTATAAGTTAGCGTGTTCTTCAGCGTTTAGGTGATTGGTACGTAAGCGCGATAAAACTTCTTGAGATCGCGTAGGTTTATTCGACATGGAATAGTTACTGGGTTTTTTGCACATGGTTTGTTCATTAAATATGTTAGCAGTCAATGGTTCAGAGAGTGAAAAATCTATATCTTTATCCGTAGGATTTTGAATTTCAATATAAGCTAAATTATTTTCAGCGGTGGTGAAACAATCTATAACGTTGCATTCGCAAATGTTCCGTTGGTCTATGTCTATGTCACCTTTGGTAATACTAATAGGTACCTTAACTAATTGACTTGATTGTGCTGGTATTCTTGTCTTAAATAATATTTTTGATGGATGAGAATTATACATTTTAATAGGGTTACTAGCATATTTGGTTTTTAATATGCATGACTGAAAATTGATTTTTGATTGCCATTGTTCTAAGAGGTCTAGTCCGATTAGGCCATCGAAATAGTTATGGAACCGATAGACATAAAGTTTGATAGGACTGCATTCCTTGAATTCCGGGAAACATGGGATTGTTATGGAATATTTGTTGTTGGTTGATGCGTGTATATTTGTAACTATAAATGGATCATAATCTAAAGGTATGTTGTAAAAAAAATTTTGTACGGCTTCTGGGCTTATAAAAGACTGATTTGCACCTGTGTCGATTAAGAGCTTAAGTGGGGGATTATTAATCTGAATATATGGAAGTTGTCTCTTATTTTGTATGTTTACTTCTATTCTGGGTATATTAAATCCGGGCCTATCTGAAAATTTTCCGTTTGATCCTGGATTTCGGTTTCCGTCGAATTGCCTTGCACCGGTTCTTCGTCTGTGTAAGTCACAGGAAAATTGTTATAGTCATTGTAATGTTCATTGTAATAGTCATAGTAGTGGTCAGCCTGTAAGTCGTCAACGTACGGTTCAATTGTTTCATTTATATTTATTTGTCTCGGTGTGTTGTATGGTAAAGTGCGCGCAACAGCGTGACTTACACCGGACATCGGCTGAGAATTTTGTTGAGGCTGTTGATAGCTATTATTTGGCCTAGGTGGTATTCTAAATCCTGTTGTCATGTTGGAACGCGGAAGAGCTCTCATCATTTGCTGGGTCCTCGAAGGGCCTTGCATATTGGGTCTATTTTCCCACGGAGCTTGATACTGGCGGAAATTATTTTGAGGGAGATTGAAATGATTTAACGGAGATGCATTATTACTAGCCAAAAATTTAGGATTATTGCTAGGTAAGAATCTGTGAGGTTGGTTAAAATTGTTTATGGTTGGTTGTCCAGTGTGCAATGGCTGTGTAAAGGCGCTATAAAACGGGGCTCTTGGATGCTGTGGTGTTTGATAAATTGGGGATGAATTATAAATAGGAATTTTGAACAAGTTTTGTCTTTGTCCGTTAAGTTGGGGCTTAGATAAACTAGAGGGGGTGTTTCTATGTTGTAAATATAATACGTTTAGCTCTTCTTGTGCAAATAATAAGGCCTTTTCCAGTGATTCTGGCCTCATACACCGAACACGTGAACCTAGAGGCTCGGTCAACCCTCTTGTGAAAGTTTGTAACGCTAATTTATTATAAAGCTCGCGTTTTGCCTCTATGGTAGTTTTTACCGATTCATGCAGTTCGATATATGTTATAATTGTACTTAATAAATTTTGGACACGCTCATAAAATATATGGGGAGTATCTGAACCCTGGGTTAAAATGGACAGATCAGTATAAAGGGTTGATTCATCCCTGTGATCCGAAAAGCTATTAATCAAGGCTCCTCTTATGCCTTTCCAGTCATGAGGAATGCCATTTGAGTTGAGCATGCGGGCAGCTGGACCAGTGATTTTATTTAATATGCCGTTAATCAGGGCTACATTATTCAATTCGTTTTCCGGAGTTGGGTTAACATATGTATATATAAGTTGGTCACATATCGAAAGGAATCGAATGAGCACGTTTGAGTTTCCATCAAATTCCGGGACAAGTCTCAAAGCTCTCCAAATTTTGTCCGTCAGGTCAAATTGGTGCAACTGCGCAACTGAAGGTTGGGCAGACGTATTATTGTCATTTAGAGACATGTCTTCTAATTCCGATTCTAACAAGGACTCTAATAAATCTCTATGGAATCGAGATTCTCTATAATTTTCAAGAATACTTCGCTGGGTATGCGGGCGGGTATTCCTGTCTTTATGTGGGCGAAAAATCTTGAAAAATTATTATATCTAGTGCTAAAATTAAAATTGATTTTTATTTTATACACTGTAACCTATTCCTATGAATTTAATTATTATTTAATATATTTAAATCAATTTAAAAAATCGATGTGAGACTTTTAAATGATTAATAAAAAGGATATGGATTAGGAAATAGCAGCCAATAGAAACTATTCTATTTCACTTACTGCAATATATGCATCGCGTGCTGAGCCATCGATTTCTGGATGTCCCACGATGTTTCTCCAACGGCGCTCTCCGTAGATTCTTTTCGGATTGTCGACGCGTCGACGATACGACAATCGGATACGCGGACCGAGGTTTAGGACGCGAACCGATAATGCGACAATCCTACCGACTGCGCCAGTTATGTGAGATGGCCGTCGGAGGGAGTTTTAAAAAACCCAAATATAATTATTACACTTTAATTTAAATTAATACATACAATTATAACTTAATGCTAATCGATCACGATGATCAGGTATTACAGCTTGCTACCGCGATTGGAGCCGGTCTGTGTCGTTCGTCAGTCCGCAGGGTGGCTCCGAGGCTTCGGAGGAATTTCTCTACACAGCACTTTCCCACGTGTATGCATGAGTCACCCACAGGTGGCTTGCATGATGTATTTTCCTTGAAATTGCTGTGTGAGAAACAACAGGCTTGCCTCATATGTGTGGAAAACCGTAGGGTTACCACACATAACACGATACAATACAGAAATATTTATACATACATTTTTTATGACATTATATTTATTTTACACCGCATTTCCTACAAATGAGGTCGGCAACTCAGCTTCATGCTGTGTTGGAGTTTCCTCCACCACAGCGCTGATTTTCAGTGCCGACCCCGCCTCATTTATTTAAAAATATTTCACCCAACACCACAGTATATGAAACATAAAAAAATGACATAAAAAAAAACATAAGACAAACACGTGCACACAGAATAAAAAAAATCATTATTCAAAAGTTAATAAAAAATATGATAATAAACAAATGAAATTTACAAAAGAATTTTATGTGAAACTACCTGACCCGGCGAACTTCGTACCGCCTATTTTCTGAATTCCTAAAAGACTGTTCCATGACACAAAAACAAAATCACCAAATCGATCTAGGATAGGTCCTAGACCGGACCTAGGTGATCAGGAGGATTCTAGAACCCGATCTCAGCGCCACCTACCGGTTCTAAATGTAGCTGTAAACCATCCACTCAAACACACACACACACAAACTTTCATTTTTATATATCAAGATTATAGATATTTTACTATAATGAAAAGAAAATCGTTATTGTCAATAGCTTTTTTTAATTCTAAGTACCGAAAACTTTTATTTCAAATTTTTTTTGTTGAATTCAACATTTTTTTTAAACTGTTTTGAGGGATGATTTTTAGGTAAGACTAATTTCGATAATTATATTTTAACTAGCTTCTGCCCGCGACTTCGTCCGCGTGGATTTTTTTTCATAAAAAGTATCCTTTACTTCTAATACCTCCAAGAATATGTGTACAAAGTTTCATCATGATCGGTTGAGTAGTTTTCGCGTAGAAGCGTAACAAACAAACTTACATTCACATTTATAATATTAGTAGGGATAAGTGTTCTATCATTAAGTGGTAAGGGGGGGTCCACATGACATGATCTGACCCTTATACTAATATATAAAGCTGAAGAGTTTGTTTGTTTGCTTGTACGCGCTTATCTCAGGAACTACCGGTCTGATATGAAAAATTCTTTCAGTGTTCGATAGCCCATTAATCGATAAAGGCTATTATAAGCTATATATCATCACGCTAAGATCAATAGGAGCGGAGCACTAATGAAGAATGTTTCGAAATCGAGGGTTTTTTTTAACTTAAGTACTTCTTTTTAAACTATTCCACGCGGGCAGAAGCTAGTTTTTGATAAAACAGCCGTGTGTTGCCGACCGCTGCTCTAAAAGATAGACAATATTTCTAAACTTTGCACTTTTAAAATCTGCTGTCCTGAATAAGCCTAGCGACACACTTACGGAACGTTCCGTGCGGAAAGTTCGACGACGAAAGGATCTGAACCAGGCGGCGGACGTCCGCTGATGTGTCACAGGTAACATAAAAAACATTGTGAGCGTATTTAGCCGAATTTTCAGTGCGGAACGTTCCACAGCTGTGTAGCTTAAATATTTAGTATTTTTATTTATAAATTCATTGTACAAACTAAACACTTCTAACGAAATTATAATATACATATACTGGTAATAGTGTCTAAATAAATCGGCTATTACATACACAGACAGACGGATATGCAGAAATAATATTGTTCCTCTTATTTATTTATTTTTTTGTTTTAACCGCTTTCTTTCAAGCGGGCTGTCTGTCTGCTGAACTCCTGCAATAAAGTTCAGCAGACAGACAGCCCGCTTGAAAGAAAGCGGTTACCATCGCCTATAGACGTTTGCAACACCAAAGGTGTTTCAAATGCGCTGCTGCTCTCTTAAGGGAGACTGGAACCTGGTCACTAATGCCGGAACACAACTCAAGGTTGTTATGGCTAGATACTTTAGACCGGGGTGGTAGCCATCCAGTCGGGCAAATGCCCTACCACCTGGCTGTGGGATGTTTTGTCGCTCTTACGACAGGCCGCCCAGCCGCAGGATTTTGTATTCTTTCTCCGTTGTTGCACAGATAAAGATTTTTTTAAAGTTACCTTATGTTTACATTATAGTGTTACTCCATTCTCCAAATGTTCTTTTTTACTTCAATGTGTCTGCAGCTTGAAGAGACAAGAGGCCTGTGACTAATATTGCGATATCCAAACAAAGGCTACATACTTTCAAACGATAATAACTCTTAAATTGTGTTATTTACAATTGATATTGGCTTTCTTCAGTTAGTAATGTACATTGAACTTTGTTATTGAAATCAAACAAAGAGCATCATTACAAAATACAATTCAATGGAATGATAATTATTACTTCATAATAGAGATGACCACATGTGTTACAATGAATGGTAATATTCTGCACATGCAATAGTAGATTATCACACGAGAAGTGAAAGTGACCTATTTAGGCACGAGGGTAGCGAGGGCCCTAATAGTTCGAGTGGAGGATATGAGGAAAGTAAATAAAAACTGATTAGTTAAACAACTACTTCTCTAATGCAATCAGTCCTTAAATCTATGTCTAAATCTGATGAACTCATTTAATATGGCACAATATTAAATGTTAAGTTTTTTTTTGTCTTCAATATTTTACCCACGAGCATTTTTCAGCATTGATGATAGTAAATATTTAGGACAAATTAATACAAATTAAATAAAAATTTAGTGATAAGTAATTTATAAGTATAAAATCATATTACAAAATTGTTGACATATTTTTAACACAATTTATGCTGCGATTTAACAGTCATTTTGGAGTAAATTTTTTTGAAACATAAGATAGCAAGCTAGCATATCAGCTCCCAAAGTTGAGAAAATTGTCACACCCCTCTAACTTTTAAAGTAGGATGTGGAAATTAAAAAAAAACTTAGTAAAAAACTTAAAAACACTTTAGTGAAAACTATTTTGAACAGTATTGACTTAATTTGAGTAGTTTTAGAGATATGGGAAATTTATTACTGCATACTTTATTGGTTCAGTATATGAGAATATTTCATATTTTTCACTTCTGTGAAAACCTATATAAATATGGACTGCCAACACTTACTTAATTTATTTTACATACATACATAACTTCACGCCAGGTCCCTTGCGGGGTAGGCACGAACAACAGAGCGCCATACAGGCTTATTCTTACATACCTCAATTTATTTTAGTATCATATAATATGTAAGGAACATATTATGACTATTTTTATTTCTACCATAATAATAAACTACATATTGTGTGAGTTTTAAGATGTGACTATAAATGTTTCAATAAATTATGTGCATAACACGCTGAGGTTTCATCCTTCAGCGCCAACCTCTACCAACAATTATGAAGATATAATATTCATGCCATGTAAAACAGATTTCACGTATCTCTGCGATAATATAAGATGTTTTCTAATTATTAAACCAATCCAAATTTATCTCTAGCATCTTTTACAGTTAATTGTAGTAGCTTAAAATATTTAAACAACTAACCATGTCCTTTGATTCCGCAATGTGATGCTGATTTCAGAGAGTGACGAGATGATTAGCCAGCACCTCGGTTGGTCATACTTTACAATTTCTTCTAAAATGCAACTATCACATAGCCAATACAGACTACATGATTCACAAGATGGTTTTTTATTTCTTTTTCCTACTGTACTCATTTGTCCATTATTTCACAATTTCAACCAGAGATGTGGTCTAAGATCGGGCACACTTACCTAGAAGGTACCTACTCACATGGGAGTTGAAGACACCCAGGTTGTAGGTTTCAAGAAAAACAAACTCCATCAGAGTATTACTCCTTTGTGGTGCACATAATCATTAGCACTTTGTTTGAGAAGTTGTATGTCCACCATACACCGATGCCGCCTGCCAGTGTGTCAAGTGGTTCGAGGATGGAAGAGAGATGGTGGGATAGGATTGAAAAGCTCCAATACACAATTTTTAAAATGTATCAGATAATCTCAATGTTCGAGACTTTGAATTTTGAGATCAAATCGCTGGTTGTTGCCTATTAACTACCAGGCTTTCTCCTCAATTGATTGTAAGGCAAGTGAATGAATAGTGAGATATGGCAACCGGCCTTTTATAGATAAATATAATTGGTCCATTTATAATAATACCAAGATAAGAAGCCTGATTTGACACATAAGAAAGTCAATAAAACGTAACTTTGAATGAAATGAACAAAACTAAAAGCCAATAGCAATTAATTTATTTGATTGATAATATAGCTATTTTTTTTACTGGTACATTAAGTATAAAAAAAATACCTATTTCAATTATTATTTTACTCCAACTGCTTAAATAATATGCAATTTTTAGTAAATTCTGTAATATTATATTAATCTACAGTGAAATACTAAAAACAGTAACATTTGAATGTGCCTTATTTTTAATTTTAGTGTTGATACCACAAGTTTATTATATTTCATTAACTCAAATTGTTACAGTAAAAAAACTATGTATATAGTTTTTTTACTATTACAGTAATACTATTACAGTAAAAAAAATTATATACATAGTTTTTTTACTGTAATAGTACTAATTTTAAACAAACAGATTACTGATGTATTTTTCCTAAAATAATACTACATAATTGTATTGAAAACAAATTGATTGAATAAATATTACATGGGTGAAATAATAAACATTTCAATAATCGGCTATTAGATTAATTGTGATGTGAGATACACAAAAGACAGAGAGAGAGAGAGAGACACCAAAAGTAATTAACTTAAAAAAAAGTAATTAAATCACTGATCACAAAGTTTTATAATTTTTAATCTACTTCTCGTGATGATTGGTTAACCCTCAATCCCTAAACATGTTATAGTGAGAACAGTAAAATCAGGTTGTATTATTTTGTGATTATACTAAGGATAACATTTTTATCAACAATTTATTTTATTGCATTTAGAGCACTATATACCTCACCATTTGTCTCTGAGTTGCAATATTTAATTTCTTTATTTTCAAACCAATATTAATGAGATGTAGTTACAAACAAAGGCAGAAAGAACTCAGCAAAACAAATATGAACATTGCAATCTAACGATAATAAAACAAGTTGCTCATTGAAATAATTAAACACTGCAAGTCTATGTAATCAGTTTAGAAACTGTACAATAAAACTTACCAAAATAGAGTTTATCCGTAATTAATACTTCGCAGATTCGCAATCAAAAACACTACACAGGATATCCTAAATGAATTAGGATTTAGTGAATTCTGGAACGTATATAAAACAAATACATAACACAGGTTCACTTTATTTGCGTTCAATATTTAGTCAATTAAATAAATACCAAATAATAATAAAACAGCACCAGCACAACACGTCTGTGATTCTGTGACCACAGACTGACAACTTTAATTTTGTATTTCTGTCAGTCTGATAGAAATGTCAAATGACAGAAATACTTAAATGATTAGCATTGGCTACGTTCCACATGAAGCTTAAAGATTGTTCACGACCGTGATTTTCCGATTCCACTTTCTTGTGGACGTTACAATCATAAACTCTAGCGGAATGGATTACGGAGTGTTGATGTCATAAACGACGAAATACGCAAATGTCATTCGTTGATTTAAAAATCGCGCCTCATTCAAGGTCAATCGATAGAGAGAATTAATGCTATGTGGCCAATGCCTACTTCGATCCACCTCTTGACATAGGTCATTATGAGCGCTGTGGTATCGAAAATGATGTCGTCATTAGCGATGTTTTCGCCAAGACCATAACGACCGTGGTCGCCATGTGGAACGACTGACAGAGCATTTTGGGCGTGGTGACCTATAAGTGGGAACGCGACCATTAAATATAAGTCGCGACTGACGGTTGCGGTTGAGGGGCCTGGTTAACAATATATCTGGATAAGGAAAATCCATTGAAGTGTGCATGTAAAAGTCGTAAGTCACGGGCGTGACCTTCAGCGTTTGGACGTCCTAAAGCAATCTGGAGTGTGTGTTACGGTTCTGGTGTGCACATTGTTCGGGGGCATCCGACGAACGCGTCACGTAATGTATGGGCACCTTCAGTCGTAATTTGTGGACCCGACCTTGAGCGTTCGGACGTCCTAAAGGAATATGGAGAGTGTTAAGGTTCTGGTGTGCACATTATTAGGACGCGTCATGTAAGATGTGGGTGCCTTTTTAAACGTCTTTGTTTTACCACGTTGAGAGCCACCAGAGGGGTGGATGCAGTAATCGTCAAGCCAAAATTGAACAAAACACTAAACACAATAAACATATTTCTTACCAAATCTAAAAATACCAAAACCACAAAAAATTGCAATATTCATGTTAAAGTATGACTTGGTTCCAAAAAGTAAAATGTATTCATACATCACTTCCCATGCTGAAACCCAATCTAGACCCTCAGATTGTAGGGCTTTAGACGCTAGTCAAGGCTCAAAAGAAAAAAGATATTATTAAAGTTGTCCTTGGCTTGAGCTTTGCAAATGTAACTATTTACTTATTCGTATGGGCAATTTGTAAATGTTAATTGGTCATTAAATAGGTGTTTGTTCAGTATTTTGGCTTTGAATTAAAAGAGTTAGAGAGAGTAAAATATTTCAAATATAGTAGAATTAAGGTACACATTACGAGACGCGTCTGTTCGCCGCGGCTGATGGACGCGTCCAAACAGTATGCACAGTGTGCATTGTTTGTTTGTGTGCAGGTTCTAGTGTGCATTGCACACTAGAACTATAACACACTCCCCAGATTGCGTTAGGACGTCTGAAAGCTTAATGTCACGGCCGTGAATTACAACTTATAGTGTACTTCAATGGACTTTCCTTATCTAGATTCGTTGTAAGCCACGCCCCTCAGCCGCGTCAGCCCGCATCAACTTATAACACACACCTTTACGCTAGATTTAGCATATAGCAATTTTCTAGCGGAGATTATAAGTGGGGCAACGAAAAAATTAAAATAACATGAATAAATTTGCTTTCTTTATGATTCACGGACCTCGTCTAATGAATGAATATAGATAAAATAGAATATTGCCAGAAATAAAATAAAAAATCTCGTTCAAGACATTGTTACTATAACGGTCCAACGTATCCCATTCTTGGAAATAATCTCTTTCATAAATAAAAATCTAATTTTAGTTTTTCAAATATATTTTTGTAAAATTTGTTATACGCTAAGGAAGACATATTAATTTTCATTTCAATAATTTTATTGGAAATTATAACTTTGTATTTCCCGCTTTATATATTTCACGCCCAGTTTGACGTCACGGGGGTTTCGAAAGCCTACCGCACCCTATCTTTTTCCTAACTAAAGGACGTAAATGCTTTCCAATGGCGTTCCAAAAGCTTTTAACTCAGCGATATAGAATCTATAATTGTTAAGCACAATTTTTGGTTTTATATTCCACCATTAGGTGGCATTACTGGAGCTATCGACAGTAGCGCAGAATGGACCAATCACGATTCAGGAACTTTGACGCAATTTGCAAATGGCCGTGAAAAGGAAAGATCTTGAGGGTGTATGAAAAGTGAATTTGGATGTGTTCCGCGTAAAAACTAGTGAAAAATACTTTTTATAGTGCAGTGCAGTTATTGATATACAAAATGTGTCAAAAATTGATTACCCAGTCTTAATGGTGATATAGGAAGCCTCCGAAAACCGCAGGAGCGACGATCGAAGGGACATTGCTACAGAAGGGTAAAGTTCTAGCTTCATTTTGGCTAATCTGTCGCTATTCCTCTGCTCATCTGGTAATCGTATTCTGGATTACTATTATCGTAGATTATACGTGAGAGACCGTCGACTACCGCTTTATTCGATGGTGGTTTTATATGGGTGGATGCTTAATTTTTACCGGCGTTGTACGTTGCGTAAAAGTAATCAAGTCTCGATACGTGTGTGTTATTGAGCGAATAGGGTCACGTAGGACGTGTACGAAGCACTAAATTCGCATTGTAGATAATTGGATGACAGGATATTGAACATTCATTGGAAAAGCGGTGTGTATTACTATGTATTGTTAGCTATATATACAAATCGTGCTATAGGCACAGCCCTGTTGCTAGAGGGCGACATCGATTCAATCAATTTTGAATTTCTTTATATATTTTTCAAGAATAAACATCTTTTAGGTGGCTGTTAGTAGCTATATTGTATTCTTAATCTGTTTTCCATGGAAAATATGTCACATATAATTGTAATTTTGTATGTGTAGATGACTTGAATTATTGGCCAACACCTTTATTTTCATCTATTTAGGAATGTAGTCAGCCTACATTTATTTTAGTCATAACAAAATCAATGGAAAATACAATGATTATTGACCTGTGACTAATTAAGTGTAAGTGAGATGGAACTATTGAGGCAACTCAGTGTGTAACAAAGATATAAAATATAACATTATCCTGTAGTCCTGTTAGGGTTTTCCCATATTTTATATAATTTAGTGTTACTTAATCTCTTTTGGTACATTTTTATGAAATTTTTCATTATTTTCATTCAAATTATTGATGAAGTGTATATTACACATACAAAGATTTAATGAATTTGTTACTCAGAAAGAACAACAAAAAGAACTTAGAATGATTAATTTTACTTATGGGTGGGATATAGTTATGGGATGTCTTTCATTTATTATGAAGTGTTTTTCATTCAATTTATAACTCAAATAATAAAAGGGATTCATGTCCATACCACAGGCCCTATACTTATTATTCTTTCTGTATTGGTAAAAAAATAAGTAACAGCACTATAAATGATATGAACAATACTGAGATGAAAGTAAATTTTGTTGTTAGTTTTTTTTTATTTGCAAATAATCTACTTTATTATCTAAGCTGAGCAAATTATTCTAGAGGAGCGGCTGAAGGTTCATCTGCATGCAAGTTAACTAATGTCAATGTATTATCTGTCTTTGTGGTCTGGGTGATACTGGAATCAGCCACAGTTGTGTTCTTTATAACAGTGTTAGTGACCAAATGCGGTGACTTACTTATAGCATTGAAAGATAATAAACAGACAGAGAGGTTTGCTTTATATACCTTTAGGGACCACTAATTATAGACAAAATGCCTTTATTTTTTTAAGAAGCTCAATCCGTTTCAACAAAATAGTAGTCAAACTGAACCTAGACTTATACTGCACTAGTATAAATTTGGTCAAGCGAATACTGGCTCAAGAATTTTTTGGAAAGACAAAAACTTAGTAACTATATTATCAATAGAATTCCTGTATGTATGTATGTGTTTTTACCAATATCTTGTTATCAGCATTTCTTTTTATATACTCCTTTTTTTACTATACTGATATGCATTAATAATACGCTAGTTTAGAAATGATCTATGAATTTTTAACACCATTAATAATTTCAAACAAGGCAACCCCTTTAACTACATTTGTGTGACAGTCTCTAATAGTAATATTATCCCTGGTGTTATATGCAGTCCAACACACAAAGCATGAGAGTTATAGTCTAAGAGACACTGAAGATCCACCTTCATACATTTGATAACCAGATGAGACATTTTTTTAAATTAAATGATATTGGTTTGTAGACATCAACATCTAATAAGAATATTTGTCATCATTCAACAGTCATACTTATACTTCACTACACATACTTAAATCTTTACAAATTTTATACTTTAATACTTTAAGAACATACAAACATCTTAAGAAGATGTATATTAATTAGTCTATAGTATAAGAATTAAGCATAAGTATTTAGGAAAAAGGAGTGTTTTCTGAGTGCATTCTTAAACATAGGCAAATGTCTTGGCCTCTTTTACAGTAAGAGGTAGCACATCCCAAAGTTTTATAGCCTGCACTGTAAAAAAGTTATCATAAAAGGATGAAGTGTGTACAGGTGTGTTAACAATATGTATGAGTGTTCAAATTATGAGAAGTAGAAATATGAAGGAATTCAAAACATTCCTTAAGGAAAGGAGGACCATTAAGAATAAATGATGTGTTATAGATTCTGGTGAAAGCAAATAGGGAGCCACTTGAACTTTTCATGGAATTCAAAAACATGGTCATATTTTTGCAAGGCAAATGTGAATCTTGTATAGTTTGTACATTTCCAAAGATGCTGTGCTTTATCTTCATTAATGATGGACCCCGTTTGAATGGTGTTTGCAAGCCATTGCCAAGCAACATTGAGCTGTTGTTGTTGTTTATTACGGTCGTTTGATGACCAGAGAACCACAACTTGCAGTGCACAAGCGCCACATGTGATGGTAATGTTAATATGTCTATTTTAGTATATTATTTGTTGCATATATATAAAATATGCTGAACGAGCAATATAGGCTCATACAAACGGAATACAAAAATTTTGAAGTCACTCAGTTTAATTAGCTGGTCTATGCTTAAGTCTATATAGCAGGCGTCAGCGTTGTCTAAAATGGGTAGCAAAAGAGATTGTACAAGTATAATTTTGGTGGTAGCAGGCAAAAAAATTCTCAGCCTTCTCAGGGGTATAGACAACAGATCAACAGAAATACTTTCAGACTTTTCAATAAACAAACATAGCTAGAGAATATACAATGTGTTTGATTGATTCCTAATACTTTCCATACAATATGGAAAAAGTTATCTTATTGCTTTGTTTACTTTACAAAAGTGTGGTAGGCCACAGAGCTTACAAGTACATGTATAGTGACATAACATGTCAGAGACTGTATTTAACAACATAAACATCTTATTATATATTTCTTATAATATTAGTGAGTGGCAATAATCACTTAATATAAAATAGCTGTGAGATATCAAAGTACAATAGTCTTATATTTTGCAAAACTGTCTTAAATGTTTTTACCCATGGCCAACTTTATCATTTTATTTGTAGGTAGACACATGTTTGAGATTAAAATAATACTGTAATTAATTTAATATTATAATTTGCTATGATAACATATGTTGTCCACACTTAGATAAAAAAAATAATTGTGTGAATAAAGCAGAAACAATCTGTGTTTCTGGAAAGCGGTTATTGTTGCCTATGGATATTTGCAACACTAAAAGTCGTTGCCAGCCTTGAAAGAAGGAATATAACAGGGTACTAATGCTCAAACATAACTCAAGGTTGTTATGGCAGCATACCCTAGATCAGAGGTGGTAGCAATCCAGATAAGCAAATGCCCTATCATCTGTAAAAAAATAATTCTTCTGTTACAAGAGAGAGAGAGATTACATTTTTTGCACACCAATATATATTCAATTACAAAACAAAAACCACACAATATTCTCTAGGTAATACTAAAATTACACAACTGACTCTATAACTTCATTTGTATAATTTGAAGACAGATATTAAAGAACACATCTTAGACTATAATAAACTTATTAATGGCTGGTCCCTAGCTTACTAACCACAAATTTGCATTACTATTAATTAAAATTCAACTAAAGATTAAACTCCAAACAAGTAATATCAAATTCACAGATGTTGAGGCATTTGGATGAATAGTAACTAACAGGAACAGGCCATAACCTAATATATATACATAAATTCATCACACCTATACACAATGTATAAAATATATACAGTCACAGGTAACTATTTCTAATAAATTAAAATGAAAATCTATATCTAATTTATTTTTATTTACCTGTGACTGTGTACCCAATTCCAGCCCCACTTACTGGGTCTAATTGTGAATGTAAACCACCCCAGGAGCCACTCTCAAACACACAAAATTTCATCAAAATCATATGAAATTGGATTTTCAGGGCCAAGTATTTTGTTTAGAATTAGATTGATGGGTCACATTATTGAAGTGTTAGTAGGTATCCATAATTTTTATATAGCCCATATTAATTGGGGACAATGAAGCTTTTGAATGTTGAAAGAATTTTTGAATTAATCCCTATTAATATTATAAATGCGAAAGTAACTCTGTCTGTCTGTTTCATTTTCACGTAAAAACGACTGGACCGATTTGGCTGAAACTCAGTATATATATATGTTTTTGATACCAAGAATGAACATAGGATACTTTTTATCCTGAAAAATGGGATAGTTTCCGGGATAAAAATATATTTGTCTTTCTGTTTGTTATGCTTTTACGGAAGAACTAATGGGCCGATTTGTCTGAAATTCCGTACGTATGTAAATTAAATACTGAGTGCGGACAAGGGATAATTTTCGTTTTGGAGTTTTTGGTCATTTTGGCCATCTTGATCATTTTGGCCGTTTTGGTCATTTTGACTATTTTGGCCTTTTGGTCATTTTGGCCTATTTGGTCATTTTGGCCTTTTTGGTCATTTTGGCCTTTTTGGTCATTTTGCCCTTTTTGGTCGTTTTGGCCTATTTGGTCTTTTTGGTCGTTTTTGCCTATTCGGTCATTTTGGCCTGTTTGGTCATCTTGGCAATATCGGTCATTTTGGCCTCTGGTCATTTTGACCATTTTAATTATTTTGGTATTGGCTTATTCCAACATTTTGGCCATGTCGGCCACTGTGGTCTTTTGGTCATTTAGACCATTTTGGCCTTTTTGGTCAAGTTTTGTAATTTATTTTGTTCACAGATAGACGGGGTATGGTATAATTAGCGATATAAAAATTGAAGTGATTCTTCCGTGGGCAAATACATAAAAAGTAATATAATATAACCTGTAGCGCTCGCTCTATATACAAGAGACACGCACTAGAGGTTAACCCGCCGCGGGTAAACTCTAGTTGGATATAAATTTTTAATATCAGCATAGATTAATTTCGTGTAGTATATTATAGGCATTGTGTTATACTAGCCAACAAAAAAAAACTGGTCTGTACGTGTGACCCAACCCATCCATTCTCATGTATATCAATGCACTGAATCTGGGGTCACGCGTGTATGGTCCTATGGTTTTTAAGGGCATTTGGACCGAACTGACCCTACCTTTAAAGACTTGTTCAGTTAATTCTATAGTTACCTAGTTGTTTACTCACTTTAAGTATGACAGTGAAATTTAATGTCTTTCCCTTTAACAAAACTATGGTTTTGACACAATAAGATGAGGTGTAAAATATAGCTTCAAAAGAAATTGGTTACAATAACACCCATTAAGTAATTTAATAATCTCTTTTGTCACTACTGAAATATGACAGGTAGTTTGATCTCACCTAGGCTACATGCCTCATGAGACTCACAACAACCCATTCTCATGACCACAATTTCTGCCGTTCCACCTGCTTGCGAGCGTTACAATTGTAAACTCAAGTGGAACACATTATTTGATCCACCTCTTGACATGGGTCACTTTGAGCCCTGGTTGAGTGAAAATAATGACTTCATTAGTGACATTTTCGCAGCGACCATAAAGCTCTTGGTCGCTATGTGGAACGGCTGATGGAGTTTTTTGGACATTGTGAGCTACAAGAGGAGCAAACATTAGAGATATTGCCAAAAACTTTATATTAGACATTTATGTACTATCTGCAATTTAGTATTTCAAAAACATTAAGCTGACATCTCAGTCATAAATTAAAATTCCTGACAAAGGAAAGGAAGAAACTAAATACAAACTTGGAACCTTAAAAGCACCTAACTGTATAATGCCAAATAAATTCAACATTATTAAGTCTAAAAATATAATAAGTATATGGCAACATTTGAACCAAGTGTATATTGTGTGAAATGACACACAAATACCCATTGTACCACATAAGGCATGTTTAAATTGAACTGTAATGTATCTAAAGGACATGGGTTGACTTTAAATACACCTGTCCAACAAAACCTGTCTAGGCGTCATGTTTTAATTGCACAATATTTGTCTAAGTTCTGAATTTACCCTCATATTATCCTAGAACCTAGAAATATGGACTTGAACTAATATAATTTTATCTACCTTTATTGATGACCTAGTTTTTCATTCTTTGCTTTGCTCACATTAATGTAATGTAAACCACGAGAGCCATACATTTTTTCCAGGATAAAAAGGTCTATGTGAACCGTGAATCACTCCCGAGTAGCATGTATAGAAAACAATTTATTGTTCATCATATTAAAGAACGAATAATTACAATAATTTAATAGCGGCCTTATCGCTTAAAGGGATCTCTTCCAGGCAACCTGACTGAGAGGATACTTTTAACAACTTATGTCTAGGTATAATTAAATGAAAAAGAATTATAAAAAAGGAAGACCAGTACAATGTGGACAGTAAACAGCAAAGATAAGAAGAATAGAAAAATATATATTTTATACTAATATATAAAGCTGAAGAGTTTGTTTGTTTGATTGAACAAGCTAATCTCAGGAACTACTGGTCTGATTTGAAAAATTCTTTCAGTGTTAGATAGCCCATTTATCGAGGAAGGCTATAGACTATATCATCACACTAAGACCAATAGGAGTTTAGCACCAAAAACAGTGTTTTAAATATTTACACCTTAGCCATACTCACCACCTTATAAACTTAGTATATTATTATACTTGCCATTTCAAAATTTTATATATACACTTTTATTTTAGTTATATTGCAAAACCCACATGTTACTCATTTTTTTTCTAATCCATCCTAAGGTAGTCTGGAAGCAATTGCTTTTAGTGATAATACCGCCTGCTGTCCTCTGTACTTAAACTTCTTGAATTGTATCTTAATGTTATGCAATAAAGTATATTCTATTCTAATCTTCCATTTAATAATTATTAAGTCACTAAATAATGTACTCCGATAATTAATTGTATAGGGTAGTCTGGAGGAGATCGCCTTTGGCGACAAGACCGCCCATTGTACTTGAATTTTGTGTGGAATAAAGTTATTCATTCATTCTAGTTTTATTATAAAGTAAGGTAATGGTTTTTGATTTTTTTTATAAATATGGCAATTGATTTAAGTTTTCTAACATCTACGGGTAAAGAGTTCCAAAGGTAAACAAAACAGCCTGCACAGCTGACAGCTTGTGAGCTGGGTCCAGATGGTACGCGTGTGTAGTAATACTACTACTGTATTTCGCCTTCATGGTTGACAAATTACAACCTGCCTTATAAAGAAATACAAAATAAGATACGTACGTATGACCGAGATTAGACCGTAAACATGCTATTTAAATCCGTTGCAAATTAAACGAATTCTGAAAACCGTGACGAACGTAGTGACTTGGCAGAACTCGTTGCGTTTTCATTTTATGATTTTGTTTCACTCGCGTTCTTTGTGAACATGTTATAATTATGTACCATTTTACTGTAAAATCGTGGTAGCGTAATGGCTAGCGCACGCGTCCTAAACTCAAACGTCGCGGGTTCGATCCTGGCCGGAACGCATGCACCACTTAGGCTGTTTTCTGACCTAATGTGCATATTGTTTCAATTACCACGTGCTCAAAACGGTGAAGGAAAACATCGTGATGCAACCTGCACATCGAGATAACCGATGTGTCAAACCTGCCAAGCCGCCTTGGACATGCGTGGCGGGTATACTGTCCATTCCCTGAGAATGGGAGGCCCGAGCCCAGCAGTGGGACAGTTATGGGCTGTGGTTATTACATACATAACTTCACGCCAGGTCCCTTGCGGGGTAGGCACGAACAACAGAGCGCCACACAGGCCCATTCTTACACACCTCACTTGCTTCTTTGACATTTACATTTACATAATGTAATATATAGATACTGTTAATTCAATTACAAAAGAATGTCATCATTTTTACTGTAATACGAAATGACATTATGGAAAAAATTCTAGCCGACAATTCAAAAATCAAGCAAAGTAAATTTTAAAACAATAAACAAGGAGAATATGGCTATTTCGTACGATTGCGCAGATTTATTTACGATAGCTACATACATATCCAAATTTCATGTTAGTACTGTCGTGTAAACAATACAAAGTTGTTGTTACAAGCTACATGGAAATAATGGCAGCTCATAGGTAAAGTTTCTTTCGAGGAAACGTGAGTTTTCCTTGATATCCACGTTATATTTCATAATAGCAATTAAGGTCATTGCTGTTTATTTGATTTTTGGGGTTCCATAACCGCTTTCCATCAAGTGGGCTGTCTGCTGAACTCATGCATTAAGAAAAACACTAACGGCACCAGTCCCTTTTGTATTTATATAAAGCTCAATTTAAAGATTTCAATAAATGTCGGTATTATTTAGAATGCGTGTCGCGAAAAAAGTCCTATGGCACTGATTATACAGATCGGCCCAGCATCGTTTTATGTTGTTTTTAACCGACTTCCAAAAGGAACAGGTTCTCAACATGGTTGGTTTTTTATTTTATTTTATGTATATACACCGATTACTCTGAGATTTATGATCCGATTTACGTGATTCTTCTTTAGTTTGATGCGGAATAGTTGCCATTTGGTCCCCTAAAGATTTAATATAGCTTGGTTCAGTAGTTTTCATTTTACAACTATTATTTTGTTCCCGTTTCTTGGGACCTATATTTTTTTTGGCGCGCGGCACCTTTCGTAGGCTTACCCATAGCTAGACACTAAAAAGTAACAAATAAAAAAAATCGTTTAAAAACCGGCTTCGGAAACTAAGAAGTATAAAATAACTTATTTCTAAAGCTATTTTTAATTATAATATCTTATTTTTTAATATATATTATCTAAATTAATCTAAAACATTTTGAAGTCGGTGCAAAGTCGGTTTTTTTAAACGAAGTTTTTTTTAAATGTAAATGTTACATTATATTATTATTCTATTTGCTAGCATTAGTAAATGCTATTATAAGCCGCGCGCTGGTTTGCCGATGACTACTTACTATTATTGCTTATGTGCAGTATATTATATACAATAATAAATTTATTGCAACAATTATTTATGTAATTTTTTTTGTCAACCCTACTGACCATCGACGCGTGACGTCATGAGGCTATCGGCAAACCTTCTCGGCGCACGGGTAGTAGTAATTCGGAATCTTTATAATAATAAATATGTAAATGGTCGGAGTTTGTACAACGCGTTTAAAAATATGAACATAAATCAGCGAGGATAATTCGGACCAGGATATTTTGAAAATGCAATTTTTAGAATTTTGTATCTGTCTGTTAGGTCGTCACGTGAAAACTACTGGACTGATTTAAATGAAACTCGATATACAGCTAGCTTATATCCCGGAGCGTAACTTAGGATGCTTTTTATCCCGATAAATGACTGGTGATCCACGAGTATAGCGAAAACTGGCGATCGCATCTTTTTTGGAAATTACTGAACGTATATGAATGAAAATCGACATAGTGCTGGATCATAACCCGAGTTAACACTTATGACAAATTATAGAGAGAGATTAGTGATCGGAAAATTTAAAAAGCAGGTAAAATGTTACTTGTGAGACCCTTTTTTAACAACGAAATAGTTTTATTTTGTTTTTATGTCTCATTTCTAAGCAGACCGTAAGACAAACAAACCGGTCTAAATGCGGCTAAGACATATTTTTTAAACTAAAATCATCAAATTGGTACGGCTGTCGCCGCTTTTATAGCTCGAGTGATATGCCAGTGTTTGTCATCGGTATAGTCTTAATTCAACGCGCAATGTTTTGTGTCAGCTGCAACAAACAGTCTGTTTTTCAACAATACTGCCATACTTATATCATCGATCGGAGCTGTGCCTAGTTTATGTTAATGTTGCACTGTAGCGTTGGAATAGCTAAAATAAACGTTTCGCTATTAAAATAGTAAACAAAACAAAGCTATCAAGGCTAGTGATGCGATAGGAATCATATCGAGGTTTATATCGTACTTACTATATTCAATATCTATTGGTATATCGAGTATTCCAACAATGTATTATTGATATCAGTATAGATAATTATTATATACATCAATTATGTCATTCTTTTAGTTATAATTGCTCATTTGGGAAAATTCTGTTTATTGTTTCTGTCCTTTCTGAAGCATGTATTAAAATAATATATAATTAAACAAGGGGTTTGTGGCATTATGATAAATTATATACCTACATAATTTCACGACTGTTTCCCATGGGAGTAGGCAGCGACGATGGATTCACTTGTGACGATCCTGACAAACTTTCGCTATTCTCATCTACTTTTGTTATTCTCTTCAAAAATGCACTTATATATGAACTGCTTATTTAAATTAAATTCACAAAAGCGTCGTGTTAGCGTAATGGATAGCGCACGCGTCCCAAACTCAGAGGGCGCGGGTGCGATCCTGGCCAGGACGCAAGCACCACTTAGTCAGTTTTCTTTCTCTAATGTGCATATCGGTACACCACGTGCTAACAACGGTGAAGGAAAACCATCGTGATGCAACCTGCACATCGAAACAACCGATGTATCAAACCTGCCAAGCCGCCTTGAATAAGCGTAGCGAATCTACTACCCTATAATGGGAGGCCTGAGACCAGCAGTGGAACATTTATGGGCTGATATCATATCATCACAAAAACATTATTTTTGTCTTATACCGCTAGTATCCGATATTGTAGTCGATATTATCAGTCTTTCGATATACCGTCGCAACCCTAACCAAGCCAACGTTATATTATGAACACCACGTGTATCCCATGTGGAAACGTCACGAGCCTATTTTAAAATATGAATTAAACCATTTATATGACAATGTTACGCGCCAATCTCGATATGACCTCGTGCACTGCGAGGACACGAAAACTCGTTCTACTCTTCCCGAAGAATGTATGAATGAAAACGTGGATTATCTAGTAGTTATTTATTCTTGCTGCTTCTCCACAAAAAGAAGACTGGAAGAGTGGTATAAGCATAAAGTTATATCAAAAAAAGAGATTGGTGGTTTGTGTGAAGGAAGATATAATGGTTTCTGGTGTGCCAGAAAAGTTAAGTATCCACGGAAAAACATATTGTGGAAAGGATAAATAAAGAGAGATGCAATATGTCTTTCTACTCGAAATTCTTGTTCCGTTTTGCACGATCTTCCATCAGCTGTTGTACAATTTGGTAATGTAGCAACTGAAATTGTTTTTTAAATTAATGTTGTTTACGCATTAATTGTCTTGCTACTGCAAGACATTTGTTTATGAATCGTATTCTCCAAAACAGGTGTAAACTATCAATAGGTATTACTCCCAATAAGATTAATAAATAATTAAGAAATGTTTCGTGGAAATTCCATGACTTTTTTGTCATGTTTGATGAAATTTCTTGGGAAACACTTGTTAGGTTTAGAAATTGTACACATGCAACTAGAGTTCCTAACCGTAATAGTATCTTTATTTAGCCTACCGTGAACTTGTTCATTTTAATTATTTAGTTTTAATTTAACCGGTCTAAGCAGTATTTCACCCCGCTGCAAAGACTTCTGCTTTACAAAGCACAAGTTAGTGCACATATGGGTTGGAGCGCCCTCTTAACAGACTGACCCTCTCGACTCCATGCAGCGTCGCGCGGTTCGTATAGTCGACGATCCCGTACTAACAGGCGGTTTAGAATCGCTTAGCCAACGCCTCACTTTTACAACAGCACCTTTCGCCATCGACGGGATGTTAACCCTCATTTCCTTGAGCTCCCACGGTCAACTACGCAACGGTTCTCTAGAACGTTTTTACCGCGTACAACAATGATCTGGAGAGAGGTTCCCGCCGAGATTTCCCTCTGCGCTACGACATGGGGTCGTTTAAGAAGGGCGTTATAAAATTTCTTAGAGGCCGGCAACGCGTTAGCAACGCCCCTGTTGTTGCAAACGTCCATAGGCGACGGTAACCACCTTCCATCAAGTGGGCCTTCCGCCTGTTTGCCTGCTTAAGGCAATAAAAAAAATGGTTATGGTAATTATTTACTCTATGGAAGCTAAAGCTAACACCGCTATGGAGTAAATAATAACCATAAACAAAATTAAAACTAACAATACTCATTGTCACTTGCATATTTGTCTGCCGTGATCACGGCTACTGAAAAATGGCCGCAACGTCAGAATAATAAAAATTATATAAATTACCGCGCTTAAAACCATTAAAATGTAGTTTTATTGTTCACCAATAGAGGTTACATCCACCGCACCACCAAATGCTGGTGGACCCCTGTGAATCTTCAGTCTATTGACTCAACCATCGGTTTCTTGGGCGCCTATAGCCTGCTGCAGTATCTACCAGTAGACCTGACTTCATCTAAGCACGTCCTTTCTAAAAAGTGATTGTTAATATGTTGGGCGTAGAAACAACGTAATAATTTCACTTTTACTATTCTAACTATAATAAGTAGAGCATAATTGAAGATTTGTTTCTTTTTCTTAAACTCATCCATGGCACAAGTTTTAAAACCGTTATTTAAATTGGTTAATTATGTTGTCATATTATTTCTACTAGGCTGAATATATTCAGATAGTAAAACTATTTATATATATATTTTATACATTATTTTTCCTTAGATCATTTCGTACATTACAGACAGGATTTTTGCAATGAATTAAACCATTTGATGATGTTTAAATGTCTTATGGCCGGCTCCTATGTCTTAGTATTTATTTATTTGCCCTAGCATCGGTTGAAATTTGACATTACTTATGTCAAATTTAGTCGATGGTAGGGCAGTACGCTATTGCCCTGTAGGTAAAATATAGGAACCGGCCGTTAGACAACATAAGCCATATATGTACATATAAAGTTAAATCCTACATACATACTACAGTAGAACATGATTTAAATATCCATCATCTATAGAGATATGATACTATTTTTAGTAAATTTGTATCCTTAGAGAGAGAGAGAGGGAGAGAGAGAGATATTCTTGTGTTCGTGTGTGTGTGTGTGTGTGTGCGTGTCGGGAATCCTGCGGGAATTTCAAGCCAAGCGTGGACGAAGTCACGGGCAAATCCTAGTATATTATAATAATCAAGAGACCGATAAAAATGACATTACGAGACTGATGTATTAATTTATTGACGTGAAACCCCTAATGTCGTAATTAAGCGTGGAGTATTACTTTATCATTATCAACAGCGTGTATCTTGGAAATTAAATAATGCCAGCTTTTATTGCAACCGATAATGCTTGTACAATAAAGATTAAGTTATTGCATGTCCAGTACACCTTCGGTTCGTTTGCAAGTAGTCCATGCGCTGGCTAATGAACCACTTGGTAAAAACTCCCTGAAGGGTTATGAGCAAAAATAAGTTAGATAGTCTTGATTTAACTTGATTTATTATACTTCACAAAACATTAACACAAAGCACAATTATCGTTTTCATAGAGCACGGAATGAGAGCCGAGAAAAAAATGTTGCCAGTATGAAGGCTAAAATGATATCAGTTATTAAGTAATCATTTTAAACGGATATTTTGTTTATTTATTACCAAAAGAATATTAACTCTAACACTCCCTGCTTGAAAGGAGTCAGTTACAGTCCTAGTACTAATCGCTAATGGACGGCTCGGCAATTCGTGAATCAGGCGACGTTCACTGGTTGACAATGCGGCGTTCGCTCGCGAACGGCGATACTTGTCGGCTACCATGTGGATCTACGACTTAGGACCCTTATGTCTATTAAAGGCAATTTTACAATTTTCATATAATCATGCGTTTTAGTTTTGGTAGCACTCAAAAGCTGATGTTTCTATGTACAGCTTGGGTATGAAAAATTTATAATGTTTATTAAAATGAACTGCAATTCTGGGATATTTTGTAGTTTTTCAGCTCCGATAACATAGCCGTTACTTGCTTAACTTGGAATTATATGTATGAAATAGATAATAGTTTAATTAACGGACTGTATTTAAAATTAAACTAAAATAAAATATACAATTTTAGATACAGTCCCCTAAATAGTTACCTTTTTATATATTGGTCTATCCAGCTCGAAGGACCAATATATAAAATAGGTGATTGTATTTAAACTGAAAGAAGGAAAGATAAAACGTTTTGTAATGTGTGTTATTTTCTAAACATATTCTACTAAATATTTGACATTACCAGAGGAAATAACAATTTTGAATTAAATCAAATTCTTTATCCGTGCAGGAACGGAGAAAGAATACAATTTCCTGCGGCCCGGCGGCCTGTCGTAAGAGGCGACAAAACAACCCACAGCCAGGTGGTAGGGCATTTGCCCGACTGGATGGCTACCACCCCTGGTCTAGAGTATGTCGCCATAACAACCTTGTGTTGTGTTCCGGAATTAGTGACCAGGTTCCAGGCTCCCTAAAGAGAGCAGCAGCGCATTCGTAGCACCTTTGGTGTTGCAAATGTCCATAGGCGATGGTAACCGCTGTCCATCAAGTGGGCCGTCTGCCTGTCTGCTGATCTCCTGCAATAAAAAAAAAAAAAATTCACTTATTTGCTTAAAACATGGTACAATAAATTTGAGGTGATATAAGAATACAAGATTCACATGTTTTGCCTAAGAGGCGTGCGAATTTTTTTTAAGAATATCAAAAACACATTATCACAATTATTATAAAATTAACAAAAAAAAAAACATTATTTATTTATTCCATTATGTTCTCAAACCAAGAGTCATATAAAATAAATGACAGGAAGGAAGAACAACTTGCCATATTATATATTTTTGTAAATGAAAACATATATTTACTAAACCTAGTTATCTAAAATACACAATGATAGCATACACGAAATTGTTTACCGACAGTTTGTTTTCTTTTAACAATGAACACAGCGGAAATTCGAAATGCGGAAACGTAGGCACCGCGTTGCGCACACGCATCTGTTACGTCGAGCGGTCAGGATTTGTTTTCGAATGCAATTGTAGAATGGTCGTTGACTGCAAGTCGATGATGTTTTATTTTATTTATGATTTTAAAGAGATCTCCACATTCTCTTAAAGTTCATGCAAGAAACAGGAATGTGGAGCGCCTATACGATTAAGAGTAGAGTAGTGTAGATAACGCTTTGTTGTTCACTGGCAAAGGTTTGCTGACAGTAATAGGCAGCATTCCAAAGTTTGCCAGCCTGCTCTGTAAAGGAGTTATCATTAAAAGATGAAGTATGTCTTTTTATCAATAATTCTTTTACTGTACAGGCTATTAGACTCTTGAATGTGCCGTCTGTTACTGTTAGACAATCTACATCAATAACAATATTTAAAGAACATTACCAAAAGCACTACCTGCTACATAGTGATGTTTGATACTTTTACGTATATGTATTTATATATGTCTATTAAGTATAATTCTTACTTATATACAATTTTACATACTTATTTGTTTATTATTGAATAACATATAATGTAAGTAACTGCATATCGTATAATATTTATGTATATCAACTTTGACAGATATAATCTGTTTTATTCTTGCCATGGGTTGTCTGAAAGAGATCGCTTCTTAGCGATAAGAGCGCCCATTGTGCACATTTAGAATATTTTTAGGCTGTAAGTTTTTCTCTGTATCTATGTACAGGTGTCGTGAATTTACTATACCTATGAGTGAGTATTAAGATTATTTGGTAAATTATAAAATTATTATACATATACATACATACATACATAACTTCACGCCAGGTCCCTTGCGGGGTAGGCACAAACAACAGAGCGCTATTTAGGCTTATTCTTACACACCTCACTTGCTTCTTTGACATTCATAGTTCTTGTCATGCACGCTCGTCTGTTCTTAAGGCTCCTGACATCACCTTCTGCTAGTACACGATCAATTTGATCATGGAAGGTGTGTCGTGGCCTTCCGCGACTTCTGCATCCATCCACTTTTGCAAAATTATTATACTGAGATTATATTAATTCAGATATCTCAGTTCTATATAAGTTGGCTAACGAAAGTAGATACTGAGTTATTAATTATTAATTTTTTTACATAGTAATGCAAATATCAATGTCATTTTATCAAAAACAAGTTACTTTAACTTCTCCCTTAAAAACAAAGTCCTGTCGTTAATTGGAAAAAATCATAATGCCGCTATCAGACGTATCAATCACATTAATTCTACTTGGTTGAAAGGCACAGGTCTGAGAAGAAAGGACGCGACGGTATTTATTGGCATTGAATGATTAAGGTTTATGTTTATTTAAAGAACACTTGTTCATTCAATCGAATTGAAAGACGGAAATGACCATCTAGTATCATCGGCTTAACGATACGGGCCTAAGTGGCAACGGTCTAATTCCATCGCATGCCGCGTGGAAAAAACTCGTGCTCACAATAACGTTAATGCAATAAACTGTTTATAGGTATAGTCGTACTAAAATAGTAGTGAAGAGCGTGTAGGAAATATCTCGCTAAAGAAAGTTGCCGAAAATAACTGTGTTTTTTCTAAGATTCCGTACCCGTTTTGGTTAAAATTGAAATCTATCGTTGTCACGCCCTTGAACAATATTATTTACGGTCCCTATATACGGCTCTGTCAAAAAAAGTATTTTATTTTTTATTGCAGGCGTTCAGCAGTCTGCCCACTTGATGGAAAGCGGTTATCATCGCCTATGAACATTTGCAACACCAAAGGTGCTACAAATACGCTGCTGCTCTCTTAAGGGAGAGTGGAACCTGGTCACTAATGCCGGAACACTACTCGAGGTTATTATGGCGACATACTCCAGGGGTGGTAGCCATCCAATCGGGCGAATACCCTATCACTTGGCTGTGTGTTGTTTTGTCGCCTCTTACGACAGCTAGCACGGCCGCAGAAAATTGTATTCTTTCTCCATTTTCACACCAAAATGTTGGTTATTCATTCAAAATTATTTTATCAGCTTCAAGGTATGCTCCTTCAGAAACGATACACTTACGCCAACGAATAATCCAATCATCAAAACAATTTTTAAACGCTTTTTCCAGAATCGAGATTAGTTCTCGTCGCGAATTCTCCTTTACGTCTTCCACCGGATTAAAACGGGTGCCACGAAGTGGTTTTTTGAATTTAGGAAAAATAAAGAAGTCGGCTGGAGCCATACCTGGTTAATAAGGCTGCTCGATAGTATTTTTTGAGCTTTTAGTCAAAAATTCAAAAAAACAAACAAAATTGAATTCCCGATACTTTTTTGTCAGAATGTAATGCTTGAACAACATTATTTAGGGTTCCTAAATAATAGTGCTTTAATCAAAATACGAGCTTCGGTGCGGACAACCGTAAAGTTTTTATTCCGTATATAAAAACAGGTCATAACCATCTGTGCCGAAGTGTAAAAGAAAATAAATAATCTTTGTATTGAGAAAAGCAAGAAATAATTAATTGCATTCGTTTTGAAAGATATATTTAATGACGAAGAATCACAGTTGAGAATATACTGTGGTGAGTGTCTGGAGTCACGCATGCGCAGTGGAAATATTCACCATGTCAGCGACAGTACAAACTAAGGCTTTGTTCACACTAAGGCGGAGATGAGTACAGAGGAAAAGAGATTCAATATGAATGATAATAAGGTTCTAATCGTTTTATCAGCTATTCGATAATAGTCTCAGACGTCGACGCAAGAGAAGTTGATCGGTTTTGTATCGGATGTACAGCGTAAACTCCATATAACGACACTACTGGAACTGTGCATTTTATGACATTATAAAGAATAGTCGTTAAATGGAGACAAGTCTGCTATTTTTGTCTGACGTCTTTTGCTGCACCAGTAGTTTTGTTATATTTTTTATTAATGTCTTGCGATATTGAGGCATCTTGGTGATAAAGTACTTGGAAATTTCGGTGTATCAGAATTTCTTAGAAATTTCGGTATGCATCATGCCGACAGTGGAGTTTATTACGGGCTAGGATAACACAGCGATAAAATAACGTACACAGCTGCGCAGTTTTCACTAATTTTGTCCTTAACATGTACTTTTTATTACTTATTTGTTGCCGTTATTGAGAGTGGATGTAATGCTATATATAGTGTATCATTGTATGAAAGGCAAGCCAAACCAACCAAATCAAAGTGATTTGGACGCTTAACGGGTTTGTCGTTAAATCGAGTGAAATAACACGGAGTTTACACTGTATTTTGGAGAGTGCATCGAAGTTTTTTTTATTATTAAGTAAAAAAAACTACTTCACTTTTATAATTGAATGGTAATCAGCTCACTCTTTATCGAACCACCATTACTGCCAGTGTCAGATATGAAAAAAAAACAATGTCTTTACTACGTAGCGATTACGTGATAAGTAATAGAAAGAAATAAGTGTGTTCAATTCCCTTCACCCGTAAGCATCAGAAATAAATGTAAAATAAAAAGGAAATACAGAAACGTAAATAATTATAGTACGGAAATCACAATTTTATGTTATTTAAAAATATATATTTACCCGTATATATAAGATTGAAAATAAGTGGTTCGGAGATGTTGGCCAATAAGACTTTGTAATTAGTAGGTTTTGGAACTTTAATAGGTAGTATATCATATAGGGGGGAGACAGCGTATAATGGATTATGGACAATTGAAGAAAATATGGCCAACAGTACCTTCCTCTGCATCATCATCAGTCACAACGAAAAAACTATTCATCACAAAATGTCAATGACAATTTAAGTTTTTTTTTCTTAAGCGGTACAAGGCTTTGGTCTTAACAGGTAGCTTCTAGGCAAGCGTGCACCATCGTAGTTAGACCATGCTTTCTTTCGAAATCGAGATAATTTTGATATCTCAGAGTTTACTATTTCAATTTTTAATAATGTTAAGCTTTCAACGCAACATTGTTCCATTCACTCTGACATTACGGAGAATCTTTTATAGCGCCAAAGAAGTGTTCAGTGCCAAGATAACCCTCGGTGCTATTTCTAATGAAACGAGGGAACTTATTGACGCCACGGAAGGTGTTCCCAGAAATTGCATTCAATGAATACGTGAGATCGTGCATGTGATTATTGTTGTAAAATCTCTACATCGAGAGCTTCATAACATATAAGCGTATGCGCAAAAACGCCATTTTTTTGTTCTTTACTAAAAACTATGCATGTTACAATTTAGAAAGTCATACCAGTATGCAAGTGAACCCAAAAAGAAGGGTATTCCAAATTTCAGCCTTATACAATCAAATATTTTTGTTTTATTCGACATTTTGTCCCTTGTGTAAAACTGCACTTTTGTCTGTACGCCCATTTGTTATGAAGCCCTCGATATAATCTTTAGGTCTGTGTGTCGGTCGTCATGGATGGAGATATAGTTGTTTCCAAAATCATAGACTCTTTCTACCTTTTAAAACAAGAGATGGAAATTATGAGAAAATTATTAATTAAATATGGTATAGTTGAAAATTTCTTTTAAGGAAAACAAGATCTCAAAGTTTTTTAGTGTTATTTTTTTTTGAGTGAAAGACCCCAATGACCTTAAAGTACATTATTATGACGATGATTATGTTATGTTGCAGGTGGTCGTTGCGTGCGCGTGTTCCACTTGTGGTGCGTGCTGGTGTTGCGGGGAGGCGCCGCACGGTTGCCGTCCATTGTCCGAAGTACCAGTCCCCCCAGCTTTAATCCGGCGACGCCATGAACGAACTCGACAGCCTGCGCCAGGAGGCGGAGACACTCAAAAATGCTATTAGAGTGAGTGATATGTCATATAATAACAACAGTCCGTAAACGTCCCACTGCTGGGCTCGAGACTCCCATCTTAATTATTTTTTTATTGCACTTTTCAGCAGACAGGTTGGGAGCCCAACTGACATGAGAAGCGATGACCATCGCCTATAGACATTTGTAACACCAAACATGCTAAAAATCCGCTGCTGCTCTCTTAAGGGAGACTGTAACCTGGCCACTAATGCGAAACACAACTCAAGGCTGTTATGACGGCATACTCTAGACCAGGGGTTGTAGCCATACTTTTGAGCAAATACCCTCCCACCTGGCTGTGGATTATTTTGTCACCTTTTACGAGAGGCCGCCCGGCCGCAGGAAATTGTATTCTTTCTGCGTTCCTGCACGGATAGATCTGTAGGAGAAGAGACAGTATCGCAGTCACGGGTTTCCAGGGTGGATTTGCCGGTTTGACACATCGGTTATCTCAATCGGTGGTTCGAAAAAAACCACTTTTCTTATAAGTTTATTTTAGAAATCTGCCGATTCGATTCCCGACTAAGATTTCCTGACACGAAAACTAGTGTCATTAGATTTTTGACAAATCTAATGACACTAGTTTAGTTTTCGTGAAAATCGACCTAGAGACTCCTTCGAGTGTTTTTCGCTATGTAGCATAGTTTAGGTTTTAACCCTGAAGGCCCACATGGAAAATTCACGGTGTGTAGATTACTGTAACGGCTAACGGTTTCCGAGCTGACCGGGATCTTCAATAAGAGACTGGTTCAGAGCATAAGTTTATATTGACAATGAAGAGACACTTTATCCGGCTCGAAGGACCAGTTCAGCTTCCAAAGTTCGCAGTAGGAATTCATAGGCACTAATTAGGGGTACTTGAGAATAACTAATTTATTTCATGTAAGATTACAAGCAGTCGCTTGAAGTCTGTATTCAAAATGTAAGTTCAGAAAAAATGATTTAATGTTTTTCTTGTATCACGTTGACGTTTCGTGTTTGAAGTTTAGTCGCGTTCGCGACACTTACATAGGTGTGTTCTGCTCGCGGGCCGATATAATTATTTTGTCTTTACTCTTTTTAAGAGGCATTTTACGATTTTAATTTAAGTTAGTTGTTACATTACACCTCGAATTTTGAAGGATGATGATGGTAATAAAAAACTACGCGGCCATACTAACATAATGGGTGGTTTAAGAAATTGGCTTTATTCACAATAGAACAGGTTTTTTTACTTTTAATTTTAATTCGAATATCTACAATATTATAACATTCTAAACATTCCGTGTCTGTACGTTGACGCTTTAAAAAAACCAATTGGAATAAACTATACAAACTACGGAGAACTCGATGCTTTTTTTTTATATTTCTTGTCAGTATGTTCCGGATTCACATAAAAACTACTGGGTCGATTGTGATGCGGTTTTCTCTGATCAACAGATAATTCCTTTTTTTTCTGGGAATGGATTAAAATGGCCAGATTGAAAAATAAAACGAATTTCAGTGCGATTTTATCACTGATCGATAGCAAATTTTATGTAATAAAATGTATGATCTTTTTATCCCGCAGGAATTTTCCAGGTTTGTAGTAGCTCGGGTGCATAAAAATTAGCTTATTCGGACACAATTTTCACTGAATCGATAGCTTGCATTCTTTTTTAAATGCTGTGTCCCGAAAATCCCGCGAGAATTTCACATCAGGCGTAAACAAAGTCACGAGCATATCCTAGTGTTAAATATTAATATTTAATCACTTCAATATTCATACCCTATAAATAAGCTTCTGGAATATACCAAATGATCTGCGCTAAGTGAATAGCATAATGGCCGTTAAAAATTCTAAAATTATGCATATTGTCGACCTTAACGTTCGTCACGATACAATAATGTGCTAGTGTTTATTTACTTATACGATTAGCATGTACATGCGACATGTGTTACTCTTTGACGATTCCAGCTGCTTTTATACGGCCACACTTTAATATGGCGTTAAAATAATAATAGCAGCCCACAAATGTCCCACTGCTGGGTTCGGGCCTCTCACTATAGGGGAACGGAGAGTATACCCGCCACGCTTGTCCAAGACGGTTTGATAGGTTTAACACATCGGTTATCTCGATGTGCAGGTTACATCACGATGTTATCCTTCGGCCGTTGTTAGCACGTGGTAATTGTAACAATATGCAAATGGGTCAGAAAACTGACTAAGTGGTGCATGCGTTACGCCCAGGATCGAACCCGCGCCCTTTGAGTTTGAGACGCGTACGCTACCATGACTTCAAATAAATTTAATTCTCTGAGTTTTTTTTTATATTATCGCTTTCTCCTCTGTCATTTTCCAAGACAGAGATATTATTTTTCTTGTCTCTTGTACCTATTTTTAAAGCTATATAAGGGAAATATGTGGGGAGTCTTTTAATTTATTTTTCTTATGTTTTTTCTTTTGTCTTTTCCTTTCTAATGAATCTTATATGTCTATATTATTATTATTATTATATCTATTTATTAAATCTAGTCCTATTATACAGTTTGTCTTACTATTCTATGTTTACAAATATATCGTTGTAGTAATATATTGGCAACATTTTATTGTATATCCCCAAACTAAGTAAATTATGCTTGTGCTATGGGTAATATACAACTGTCTACTCTGGGGCCGATCCCAGACACCCAGACCATGGTAAATAACGGAGAAAATACGTTTCCGAAATTTACTATACCAGGAATCGAACCCGGAGACTGCGTTGTAGTGAGGTAGGTATTAAGATGTGTTATTCGTTGAATTGTGCAGGACGCAAGGAAGGCGGCGTGCGATACGTCGCTCGCGCAGGCGACGGCTAACCTGGAGCCGATCGGGCGCATCCAGATGCGCACGCGCCGCACCCTCAGGGGGCACCTCGCCAAGATCTACGCGATGCACTGGGGCAGCGATTCCAGGTAAACGACCATATTCACCTCTGCCGGAAACAGCGAACAGGGGTACGCAAACGGCGCTTTGCTCATCTCCCGATAACGTAGTGGGACTAGAGAGTCCGTGGGGGTGTTCTAGTCTCAGGGACACCCCTCTTTGTCGGCTTGCATCGAGGCGTCACGGCAGTCGTACCCGTGGTTACGGCGCCTCATCATTATGCGGAGAGACGCTGGTAGGTTTGGTGGGTAGTCTAGTGGTCGGTGCTTGCAAGTTCTAACGTTGAACCTTGTGTGCGCCACCAGCAGCTGGGTACCCCTTGGTGGCATCCCCCGAGGCCTGAGGATATGCGCAAATGCATTCCCCCAGCGTTGACAAAAAAAAGGTTAAACTTACAAAGTGGAAAAATGAAATGGCAACGGGTAAGTGACAAAACGAATTTAACAAAATTTCAACTTGAAGTATTACGGAATAATGTAATAAGGGAACGTTGTAGATTCAAAGAAGATTACAAGAGTCGAAAAAGGAATGTTAAGGTGGTTTGGGCAAGTAGAGAGGATGGATGAAAACGGAATCACAAAACAAGTGTATGACAGTATTGTGAATGGTAGCGTTGGTACCGGTAGACCACGACATACACACCAGTGTAGTGGATGCACTTACCACGTTTAGTCGTAGCTAATTTTATATTATATTTGCTCGAAATGTACCACGATCCTGGTTACCACAAGCTCAGGCTTTCAACTCAATTATTTGCTTACATTTATAGTATTTATATTGGAAGCATTTGTGATAAATAAAACTTGTATTTTAACTTAATTCTCATTCGTAAACAGAAACCGGTCAAGTTCAAGGTCAGCCTTTTGGCATTTGACTTTTGACGTTCGACAAGTGCTAGCGTATAAAATACATAGCAAAAACTTTATTTTAATCTACGGTATGTTTTCCATTCATGTTTAAATAATAATTTCTAATCATAAAACAAATTACATATAAATATCTATTTCAATTTCCTTATTTATTTAATACTTTAATTTATCAGCTACATCATATTCTATTTTGTTACTCAATGCCTATATGCCTCTGTTAGCCAGGACGTAAAGATTTGACCAACCAATGAGAGACGAGTATAAAAGTCGCTCTCATTGGTGGGAATTCAAAAATGAAAGTAGACACCGTTTTTGAATTGAGTTAAGCAGAGACCATTTTGTACGACAAAAAAGATACTTACAAAAGTGAAAATAAAAGCCAGTTTAAGATCAAGGTTATATTTATTCAAGAACCTTACATCACAATAACAATATCGTAGTTCACTCTTCACCATGATCAAATAACAGAAGTGTTAAAGCGAGATCAGGTAAAAAGTATATCAAATTAACGTGCAAGTATGAAGAGGTTAATGAAAGTAGATGAAGTGAAAGTTGTTTGTCAGGATCGTCACAAATGGAGATCTATAGTCTCTGCCTACCCCTATGGGAAAAAGGCGTGATAATGTGTATGTGTGAAGTATTACGGGTAGATTGTTAATGTACTTGTGAGTGAAAAACTGCCAGTAAAACTTCAAGTTAAAATTTTGCGTTTCGTTTTCCCACTTACCCATTGAAGTTTCACTGCTACCATGTGTCCCAGCAATCATTTCGTGTTTTGCAAGTTCACTGCAAATTATTTTTTGGTTAGGTTAGGTACATCTCAATGAATGGATTTTTTATTTAAACATTTTATTTTATGAAACAAAATAAATGAACTCGATCCAGAACCATCAAACGCATCCATAGTATACTCTGAAATTATGCTGCTCCTCGACACGGCCGTAACGCTTTTTCGTGACAGAGAAATCCTAAGACCCGTTTAAATAGAAGTTTCACTTTAAATAAAATGCCATAGATGAGTAAAACAGTCTCGGCTATGGAATTTGTTTGTCTAGTATTAGAAAGCGATGGAGTTATGAGTTATGACACACAATCGCATAACCTCATTAGGCAGGTAGCTCGTTAGGAGGATTTGTTTCCATGACACATCACTGCTGTTATGACTACATTTTTCCATCGGCACATGTTTGAAAACAGTTATTCAATTTCGTTTTGTTTAATCCGATTATCACATTTCGTGTTGTTCGTGTTGTAATATTGTTACGAGTTACGGGACTCGGAATTAAAATGCCGTTGGCATTATTATAGAATTTATTAGAACTATACAAACACGTATAACACAGATAGAAATATAACCAAACACAACAAATCCAAACGTAATGCAGAAGGTCGTAATTCAATAAAACGCGCAAGGTCCGTCACTGTATAGCTTATCGAATGTACACACGTCTCGTCTCGCTTGTGACCATCGCTAGACTGCCTCCATCTCTCAGTTGGGGCATTGTTTTATACTGCACCAATACAATATGTCTCGACACATTACTCGACCGCATAACAATTATTTCCAAGAATCACACCTGGCTAATGTCTATCATAAACATTACAATACAAAATGGCCTGTTTTCTAATTACACATTTTAAACACAAAGTAAATAAAAGAAGTCCAAATGCGGAAAAGGTAATAAACTACAGGTGTGAATTGGTCTTTGTCGGTCGTAAAAATGTGGTAGAAGCTTACTCACCTGGCAGTGAAAGAGAAAGAGGCGGTAGATGGGTGATTGACATTCTTTAGTATTCTTCTCTCTTTCTCTCTGGTTTTGCCATCTGCCAATTATTTCACACGCTTTACCTGCCATTTGTGACGTCAATCTGACTTACACGATTGCTGACGCCGGTATCTAACAGAATATTCTGTGTTTTATTAATTTATTTTTCAAAAGATGTACCTACCTGCCATGATCAAATTGATCGTGTTTTAGCAGAAGGTGATGTCAGCAGCCTTAAGAACAGACGAGCGTGCATGACAAGAGCTATGAATGTCAAAGAAGCAAGTGAGGTGTGTAAGAATAGGCCTGAATGGCGCTCTGTTGTTCGTGCCTACCCCGCAAGGGACCTGGCGTGAAGTTATGTATGTATGTAATTGACAATAAAACATGGTATTATAGAAATCGTAATATGTGAAGCAAAAACTTTGTACCTCTTTTTACGAAAATTGCGCTGACGGAGGAGTATGAAATTTCGCACAGTTATGGTATATACAGAGAAGAAGCGACGAATGCTAATATTTTTTTAAATTATGCATAAAAATACATTGATTCAATAAAAACAAAACATTTTATTTTTGGGACATGTGTGGGACACATGTCAAATATGACAATACCTACATACATACATACATAACTTCACGCCAGGTCCCTTGCGGGGTAGGCACGAACAACAGAGCGCCATTTAGGCTTATTCTTACACACCTCACTTGCTTCTTTGACATTCATAGTTTTTGTCATGCACGCTCGTCTGTTCTTAAGGCTCCTGACTTCACCTTCTGCTAGTACACGATCAATTTGATCATGGAAGGTGTGTCGTGGCCTTCCGCGACTTCTGCATCCATCCACTTTTTCATTGTATATCTGTTTAGTCATTCTTTCATCATACATTCTTTCCACATGCCCGAACCACCGGAGCATTCCTTTCCTTACCTTCACCCCGACACTCTCTTTCAGACCAACTCTCTTTCTTACTTCGGTATTACGAACGCGGTCCGCGAGCCTCACTCCGCAGATTTTGCGCAGTGCTCGCATCTCGACCGCGTTTACTCTACTTTCGTGCTCTCTATTCCATACCCAACTCTCGCTTCCATACGTGAGCGTACCAGCACCGCGTTGTGTATGGCAAGCTGGGCCTTCTGGCTGAGGTTCTTAGCGCCTAGAAGTTTACCTAACGCTCCATTCACACTATTCCCCAAATTCACTCTTCTTTCTATATCAGCGGTGTACCTTCCATCCCTACTAAAGCACATCCGAGATATACAAACTCATTCACTTGTTCCAGCATAACATCATCAACCATTATCCTTGCATTCGTTCTGGTTGTTTCTCTTTCAAATAATAATAACAATAATAATACCTATTAGTTATAAACATGTTTTTGTGCAATAAATGGTTTGGTTTGACTTGATTTGATTTGATTCTCATGCAGCCTGATAACGCGTTTATTATATTGAAATATCTTGTGTGAAGAAACAAGGGATGAGGTTCTTAAGTCTATTTAATAGTTTCAATAATAGTCTAAAGTCTCCTTAATTCAAATAAGACCTGTTTGTAGCGAATTTCACAAACATGTAAACATATAATTAACGACGACGTCAGTATTTTAAAAGACGCAAATAGTGTGCCACAAGGACTTACCATCAAAAGGAAAGACGTAAAACAATAGAGGTGACAAACCTTTTGTGTTGCGATGACTCAATTGTGGTCATGTACACATTAAAATGTATTTTAAACTCTATTTAGTATAGGCTAATTGTTTTAATAGCTTGACGTAGTGTTATCAGCCACGGCTAACTTTTGTATTGTCACTTGTCAGGTTTATGAAATGTTGAATAGTACTAGAATTTTTTTAATAATTATAATGTACAGCTCGTTGACGATAACTTGTCCCGCAGAGTTACAAAATTCTAAAAATTTGCATCACTTAATATCATGTTATTAAAGTTTATAAATAGAAATTATAAGAAAACTCACCATTATTTCAATGACATACATATAAAATAAATATTAAAAGTAGGAACAATCGCCAGGCAAACACACACATTGTATATCCCCAAATTAAGCATAACTCGTGTCATGTTAGACCATAGTAAATAACGGAGAAAATTCGTTTCCGAAATTTACTACACCAGGAATCGAACCCGGAACCTCTGCGTTGCAGTAGGGAAAAGGCTTAGCCCGCTCAGCCACAGAGGCCGTCAAATGGACGCCCTTGTCGCTTCAGAGCGATCTCTTCCTGATAACCCGGGCTGCGGATTTTTTGAAAAGAATAATTTACCATATTTGATTTATTATAATATTAGCCCAGAAATGTCCCACTGCTGGGCTCGGGCCTGCCATGGGAAAACGGACAGTATACCTGCCACGCTTGTCCAAGGGGTCTTGACAGGTTTGACATATCGGTTATATCGATGTGCAGTTTGCATCACGCTGTTTTCCTTCGCAGTTAGCACGTGGTAATTGTAACAATATCCGTAGTCTCTAAAATTCATATTAAATCAGTCTCGGTCGAAATGAGATTTATCTAATATTGATCGGAGATGGTTGACAAACTACCAAAACCGTCAAAAATAACGATTCCAATACGATTCGGTTGCCAATTTGAGTTACAGACTCGCAGGGCCTAGAGGTGTTGTATTACCAATGTAAATACATACATTATGTTACACGATTTTGTATGTAATGGGGGTCACCCACAGAAGCTGAAAGGACCACAGGTTAAATATAAATTCAAATGTTTTTTCAAAATAAGTTCCACTGGAGAACACTTTTTGAAGGTCATACATAAAGGTTAAAATTTAATTTTACTTCCCATCCTATTTACACAGCGTCGCAACGTGCTATTGCTGTTAAGGAGAAGAAGCAGCAAGAAACTCCCCAGCAACATGTCTAGCTAAAAATTGTTTTACTTCATATTTCTTATTATTGTTTACAACTTAGTCCCCGAAAGACAACAAAGACAAATTTCACGTACAGAGCTGTAAAAGCACATTTTATTACCTTTCGGCATTTGAACTAATTGTAATGCTTTTATGATCTTTTGTTCACTCATTTATTGGCATACGTTCCTAGTCATTGTGGAGAACAGCCTATTGAACTCGCTCACAAGAATCATTAGCCGTGTGTTGCGGATTACAAGTAAAGCTAATTCTAGGGAAATTGTGTCGACTGTCGACGTTGCCGGGCGGGCATATTTGTTTTTGTGAAGTATAAAACGACGGCCTGATTGAGAGAGGGCATCAGTCGAGCTACAACTACGGTACAGGCGTAACGTGTGTACATTCGGTAATCTAATAGTATATCTAGGAGTTTTCGTTACGCCGCATCAAGGTGCTGGAATAATATTCCACCACCCATTCGAAATTTGCAACATCTTAATGGGTTCAGAGCTACATTAAAGACATTTTTAAAAAAAGCACCAACTTTCACAGCGCGACCTAAAACATGATACAAGTGGTATTTAATTTAGTTTAATTGTATTTTAATTATTTTATTTTTAAGAACGTATATTTAATACTTATATTTATTCCCGATAGTGAGTTCCCCTATTTCTACCTTAAGTGTATGTACTATGTAGGTATATATATAGTTTAGTATTCTACTTTTATGCATTACAATGATGTAATGTTTACCGTGACGATACCTTAAGGGCACAGCGGAAGATCAGCGTTGGTTTTAACCGACCGGCATTATGCTGAGTCTGATGCCCCTTTGGGACAACATTATATTATTCTCGTTTTAATTTTTAAGTAATTATACTGTGTGTGTGTTATAATTTGTCCTAAATAAAATTTATTTTCTTTCTTTCTTTCTTCTAATAGTGACGGACTGCGCGTTTCATTGAATTACGACCTCGTGCAATACGTTTGTATTTCTTGCGTTCGCTGATATTTGTACCTGTGTTATACGAGTTTTGAACAGAAGTATGTTACAGAATGAGTTGAACGGCCATAGAGTTGATGTGTGAACACTGTCGCCCACCAGGAACCTGGTCTCGGCCAGCCAGGACGGCAAGCTGATTGTGTGGGACAGCCACACGACAAACAAGGTGCACGCGATCCCGCTGCGCTCGTCGTGGGTGATGACGTGCGCGTACGCGCCCTCCGGCTCGTACGTCGCCTGCGGCGGCCTCGACAACATTTGCTCTATCTATAGGTTAGAGTCTTGTTTATGTACTTGCATCCGCATTATGTAAGTTGAAATGTAAATAGAAATTCATAAGTCGAAACAAGTTCCACCAGGGAACGCTTTTTGTAGGTCTTACTTGATAAGTTGAGAATTAAGTCCACTTCGTAAGTTATGTATGAGAGATGAAATGGATATCCGTAACTATCTGGTAATTGTACTGCATTAGAGGAAAACTATAAACTAACTAACTCTGTTCGCTCAGCGACCCAAAGTGAGTCTTGGCCTCCATAACGAGAGCACACCACTTTCCTTTGTTCTGCGCAGTGTCTTGCCAGTTGTGGGCTTGTAGTACGGTCAGGTTAACTTCCACTCTATCATTCCAGCGATACTTGGCACGACCGACTGGTCGTCCCAAGTGTGCTTTCTTCACTCCCCGATCCTCCTCCATCTGCTCTACAAAAAAACTATGCTAAATGATTATTAATTTCTCTGCATGAAGAGGTGACAAGCGTTTTCACTTGTCTTCATAAGCGAGGCCAGCTTGAAAAAAAAGTCTCTCGCTGTACACACTCAAAGATAGAAGATACTTCAATGATATTGGTAGCACCTTTGGTGTTGGCAGGAGTTCAGCAGACAGGCAGACGGCCCACTTGATGGAAAGCGGTTACCATCGCCTATGGACATTTGCAACACCAAAGGTGCTACAAATGCGCTGCTGCTCTCTTAAGGAAGACTGGAACCTGTGCCGGAACACAACTCAAGGTTGCTATGGCGACATACTTTAGACCAGGGGTGGTAGCCATCCAGTCGGGAAAATGCCCTACCCCAGAGGGTAGTTAAACATAATCCAGAGATTATGTTCAACTTATCAAGAGATATACAGTAAAAAATATCTATAAATGTACAAAATATAGTTAATGTTTTACTTGGCATGGACTTCAAGATGTTTAGAAAGGAATTGGTGAAATGCTTATTTTTTACTCTTTACATTGAAGTCTTTTTTGTTTTTGTTAGAATAATAAAATATTTTCCACTTTTTAGTTGTGCAAACACTTAATTGCTTTAGAAATAATATATTAAGTGCTTGTAGAGTTTGTATTACTGGTAGGTGTGTACAAGTTTACTATCGCGCTCTTCTTCTAGTGCATGTCTATCATTTCTGTTGGAAAACTTTCATATATCACTGGTTATTACACATTTGTGTGACGGTTACATGACTTTATTTTATACCATACAAAAGGATTATGCCCAAAATTGCCCCAGAGGTTAGATATCCCCCATTTTATACAGTATATCTATTTAACTTCTGAATCTGGATATATAGGAAACAAGAGTTTATGGGCAGACTTTAAACACCCCAGGTACAAATATCGAAACTAGATGGCATTGTTCATTTTTATTACAATCACAAAAGCTTTTATATATTAAGATTCTCAGGTTATTTTAAAGTTATTCTTAATTTTCCATAGAAGTATGTATAATTAGTTGCCTGTTTCAAACAATAAATAATTTGATTGGCGACTAATTTTTCACTTTGGGGCAGTTCTCTGTACTAAAATGGGCATAGTCTTTTCTAAAGGGAGACTGGCCACCTGGCCATGGTAGTAATAATGAAGGAGATGCCATTGTATGCTCGGTCAGCCTGAAAACGCGCGAGGGGAACGTGCGCGTGTCGCGCGAGCTGCCCGGGCACTCGGGCTACCTGTCCTGCTGCCGCTTCCTGGACGACAACCAGATCCTGACCAGCTCCGGGGACATGACGTGCGCGCTGTGGGACATCGAGACCGGGCAGCAGTGCGGGCAGTTCACGGGGCACACGGGCGACGTGATGTCGCTGTCGCTGGCGCCCGACCAGCGCACCTTCGTCAGCGGCGCCTGCGACGCCTCCGCCAAGCTCTGGGACATCCGCGACTGCCAGTGCAAGCAGACCTTCCCGGGCCACGAGAGCGACATCAACGCCGTCACGGTCAGTCACTCCGCTCTATAAATAATTAGCTAGCACCTTGGGTTACATTATTCAAGTCTTAATGGGGGTGCCTATTTTCTTCTAATAATAAATCCGGCTCGAAGGACCATTACACTTCACTGTCCACTCTATAAATAATTAGCTAGAACCAGTTCCAGCACCTTGGGTTATATTATTAAAGTCTTAGTAGGAACCCCTATTTTTTTCTAGTAATAAATATTATCTATATTAATCTAGGATAATGTAGCATTCTAATGTTGTTGTGTACATATGAGTGTGGTATCACACCAACTGCTCAGGGTCAAGAGTGCTGTAATTAATATATTGTTAGGACCTAGGTGCCGAAAAAAGATAAATTCACACCTGCGTACCTGTAGACATTTTATTGCATTTGGACTTCTTTTGATTATTTAGTGGTTAAAATTTGTGAATAGAAAAAACAGCCCATTGTGTATTGTAATATTTTATGGTGGCCATTAGCCAGGTGTGATTCTATTAAATTCAGTCCACGCGGCCGAGCAGACATATTGTAGTTGTACAGTATAAAGCAATGCCCTAATTGAGAGATAGGCAGTTGAACGATAACCACAAGCGGAGCGAGACTTGTGTACATTCGGTAATCTATTTTGCGACGGACTTGGCGCATGTTATTGAATCGTGCATTACGTTTAGACTGGTTGCGTCCAGTTATATTTGTACCCATGTTATACGTGTTTGTATAGTTCTAATAAACTCTACTGTAATTCTAACGGCATTTAAATTCGACTCCTGCAACTCGTAACAATATTGGTTCCAGCATGATGGATGTACATGTGGGTACAATGTCAAAGTGTTATAATATAATATATTGTTGCGCACAGTTCTTCCCGTCGGGGTTCGCGTTCGCGACGGGCTCGGACGACGCGACGTGCCGCATGTTCGACATCCGCGCCGACCAGGAGCTGGCGATGTACTCGCACGACAACATCATCTGCGGGATCACGTCCGTGGCCTTCTCCAAGAGCGGGCGGCTGCTGCTCGCCGGCTACGACGACTTCAACTGCAACGTCTGGGACTCCATGAAGAGCGAGCGCGCCGGTAACGCCCCCCCCCTCTCTCCTCCTGTCATATACTTGTCCAATTTGAAAACCTGCCCGTAAAACTTGAAGTTAAAATTTTATTTGCAATTCGTTTTCCCACTCATCTGTTGCCATTCCTTTTCCACTTGTCCGTTGTCAATCGTTATTCCATGTATCCATTGCCATTCGTTATTACATATATTATACTTGTACTATGTCTATGTCACATTACGATTTCTCGCAGATTTACTGCAAATTATGATCCGGTTAGGTTAGGTACTTTTAATTAATGTATTTTTTATTCAAATATTTTATTTTATCAAACAAATAAATTGAATTTGATCCAAAACCAAAAAAGACATCCAAAGTTTACTGTAAAATTATGCCACCCCTCCACGCGGCGGTAACGCTTTTTCGTAATAGAAAAAAATCCTAACATGGAAGGCGTCTACATAGAAGTATCACTTCAAAAATAAACATAACCGAATGTATGTAAGCGCATCACTACCCCTATCCAATGTTCTTGGAAGGGGTACCAGCCGGTGCCCGAACCACCTCTGGTCTAATCTAGATCGCCATAACAACCTTGAGTTATTGAACCTTGACAAGGTTCAAGTCTCCTTTAAGAGAGCAGCAGTGTTTTGGTGTTGCAAATGTCCATAGACGATGGTAACCACTTTCCATCAAGTGAGCCGTCTGCCTGTCTGCTGAACTCCTGCAATAAATAAAAAATGCATTTAGTAAGGAGCGGTTATTTTGTCATTACTAACGGAAATTTTTAACTTCTTAGATTCTTAGTATTACTGTCTAAATATTATTCTTTTTGCACGTTTCCAGGTATACTCGCCGGCCACGACAACCGCGTCTCGTGTCTGGGCGTCACTGAGAACGGCATGGCCGTCGCAACCGGATCCTGGGACTCGTTCCTTCGTATCTGGAACTAAATCCACTGAACCAACACACCCACCTCCCTTTTCACCGATGTATGCCGGGTTCCCTATGTCTCACACTCCATTCCTTGGTTGACAAGGAATATGGATTGTGAGATGTAGGAAGGAACCTTGCAACAATGGCATGTCTCCATATATTACACACTGTGAACAATTTTGTATGGTGTACATTGTTTTTTCTTACAGGATTTTGAATTAAAATTTTGGTATACTTAACTAAAATTTAGTACTACCTACTTGAATATCCTTCTTTAGATGTCCCCTAAGTTGATTAAGACATTTAAACATAAAAAAATCTTGTCTATGAAGTAACAAAATTATCTGTTAAGAAAAAACAATGTATGTATTCTTCATATAAAATTCAGTTTTTTTTTGAGAATTATTTGCAAAGATAATCGTCTGGAGACGTGCCTTAACACGTAAAAACCATGAATCAAACACACCTGTATTTAATATTTATTATAATATAGTTAACATCAGGGAGATAGTTGACACACTAATATCGTGAAAGGTTAGAATGAATTTGTATATTGTATATCTATTTATATAATTATGATCCATGTTTGACGTGAACACTCCTATTTCCGAGGGTGTACGGAAGCCGAGTCTATTTCTGAGGGTATACAAAAGCGGTATCTTTCCGAGAATGTACAGAAGTGGAACCTACTTCCGAGGTTAAAGCGGATTTATATTCCGACGATGTAAAAAAGCGGAATCAATCTCAAGGGAGGTGTACAGAATCGGAATCTAATTCCGAGGTTGAACAGAAGCGGAATCTTTTCCCTTGTACAGAAGTGAAATCTTTTTCCGAAGTTGTACAAAAGAATTTTTTCCGACGGTGTACAAAAGCACTATCTCGGGGGTTCACAGAATCTGCATCTATTTCCGAGATTGAACAGAAATGGACTCTCTTCCCGAGGTTCTACAAAAAACGCAATTTATTTCAGACGGTGTACAAAAGCGGGATCAATCTCAGGGGTGTTATTATATTATAGAATCGGAATATATCTCCGAAGTTGAACAGAGGCGGAAACTTTTTCTGAAGTTATACAGAAGCGGAATTTTGTTCCGATGGTGTACAAAATCGGAATTCTTTTCTGACGGCGTACAAAAGCTGAATCTACTTCAGGGGGTTTTATAGAATCGGCATCATAATTCCGACGCTATACAAAAGCGGAATCTATCTCTGAGGCTGTACAGAAGTTGAAGAACAATGGTAGATAATCCTACTAAAAACTATTTTTTGTAAACTATAATTTAACCGACAAGAAATATTTCAATACTTCGGAATTATACTGACTTCGAAATCCACGGAAATCGGACTGTGTACCTTACGAAGACAAGAACTGAATTAGTGTGAATATATCTCCCTATGGTAGTGTGTGAAGGTGAATGTTCATTACGACTTTAATTTCAATTGTATATATTCATATATCACTAATATATACAAGTTTATTAAAAACACGTCGATGGAAGCACAAATTTTAATTTCGAGCATCCCGTTGTACTGAGAGTTTAAATGTATGGAAATATCGCTTCTTTGGTTTCTTATTGTAACTGCAGTGAAACTTCCGAAGAAGTAATCTGGGAAACCAACGCACAGGTCGCTTTGATATCAGACTTTATGTTTTGATATATTTCCTTCTTTCAAGATTTGTTTTTAGTGACCCTTAGGTGAAACAATTCATAGATGTTTATATAATTTGATTTAATTATTTCTATTGTTTCATTGATGTAGTGTTTTTTCAAGTAGTTTTAAGAAATAATGGATATGGTCGAAGCTGTAGGCGAGATTCAAGCTAGCATTTACAAAAATTCTCAAAAAAATATATGGATTTCGTGCGAGCTTTCGCAGCACAATTATGTACAAATAAACAAATTCTCAGTACATTTTTCTTTATATATATATATGTCAAAATAACCAGTTGCTTTATTCAAGTTTTTTTTTGTACAATCTGATCCTATTATTGTAGCGAATATCGACTTGTTAATTCGTTTGGTTAAGTTGCACAACGGGCTTAGTTTTAGTATGTTGGTTGCGCTGAAACCAAAATGGCCCACAATTTCCTAACGTTAATTGTAACAATTTAAATGAAGCATTTAATGTATGATTTTTAGGGAGCTAACTTATTTAATATACACTCCTCCACACACGTTACACATATTTGTTCGCTCGTCTGTCTGTCTGTGTGTGTGTATGTATGGATGTGTGTGCGAGCGCAATCGGTTCGTTAATACTTATGGCTGTATACATAATTTATATACTGTATCTATAATGTTTGGTGACATTTTGAAAAAATATTTTCGTTCGGTTACCCTTAAAGAGTACATTTCAAAGAAATTTAGCTGTTACCTCTAAATAAATAAAACACTTTTGTTAACTATAAATATAGTGGATATTTCATAGTAGTGATTTAAGACAAGAAAAAGGGGTCAACCACGAAATGCAAGCCAATAACCGATGATATAAATTTAAACAATTTTTTTTAATCTTTATCATGTAAATGGGGTTTTGTCACTGAGATAATTTCACCCCCTCCAATGTTACAATTATTTTTGCTTCCTTAAAGACTTCCTACGAGCATTCTGGCGTCCCCAGAAAATGGAGAAGACAGAAACTATGAACTTGTGATGTTTGTTTATAAGCATATATATATATAGCTTACTATTGGCCATTATATTATTCTGAGCTGAAACCTCTTATTTTACCATTTTACCTGGACTATTATTATTAAACCTCATAAAAGTCTATAAATACATTGATCTTAATATATACAAGAAGCTAAACTTATTACAAACATTACTATTTATCGCCAAAATACAGGCAATTGATAAGAAAACGGAAATATTTGTTCAAAATGGCTCGTTATTGTAATGATTATGAAATATAAATGTACACAAATATGCGTTTGATTTGTTTTCCGGACATCTAGCGTATAACACAGGCTGCCCTTCGGTTTGTGGCGGGCGAACGCCGCGGAAATTATGTTCTTTTCATAGGTGAGTCTCATTTTCATTATTTAATATATTTGGGGCGAGCCCTAAAAAAATGTGTTTATTATTTGTTAACCCAACCATCTTACTTTAAAAAAAATATTGAAGGAAATCGAAAAGGAAGCATATGTAATATCCGCAAGAGTAAACTCGAGACCTGAGCGGAATGCGCGGTCACCTCCCGACCCCCGCTCTTGCCATCGACGCGTCGATCGACTCCAGTGTTACCAGATGGCGGGTATTCCGCAAATTCGGGGATTTTTCGACTTTAGGACGGAGGTAGAGAGACATTTTGAGAATTTTAAAGTACCATTATGCATCCAAAAACACAATTCTCGTCACTACAATTATTATATCCAAGATATAATCCCAGTAGTATGTAGTAGTAGTTTACGTTGTAATTATATTCTACTAGTGAATCCTACGTTATTTATGTTATTTAATTACTATGCCGTTTCTATTTCCATATGTCGTATCCTTTAGACTACGTTTCATTAGAGACTCACAACGACCACATTCACACCGCGATTTTTCCCGTCTTGTTTGCCGACGTCACAATCATAAATACAAATGGAACGGTTATTCGACCCACCTATTAACACGGGTCCGTGTGAGAAAACGACGGCTTTTTAATTTGTCCTTTAAAGTAAAAATTGTTTTTCAAAAGAGTTTATTTTTGGGCATTTTCGAAAGAAAATAGGGTCATTTGACATGATCATCTGGCAACACTGTCGACTTAGTATCTCGCGCGAGTTTTTGGCGGGAACTGAAAGGAGACGTTGTGCTGTGCAGTTTGATTTTCTAAAAATGTGTATAATTACTCTAAAATGAACAATAGTTGCAGGATATTGATAGTTTTTGAGTAGACATTATGTGTTTTTGTGAGAAATGTGAACTGTATAGTCAGATGTGATCTTTCGAGTTTTCACAAGAACTCCATTGAATGGCGTCGTCGGTTGTAGACTGCAATACAACTGCGCTACTATACGAAGACCTATTAATTAACATGTTTCCGACTGAAAGACTTTGATTCTATGGTCATGAATAAATTATTAAAAAAAAAAAGTACCTCGCGCTTACGTTATCCCAGCGCAGTCTCTAGTTAACTCTTGCGGGTTGCATAAGGCCATAATTGATTTGTTGAATTTGTTTGTGATAAATGGAATTACAAAGTACTATCAAAATAAAAATATTTTTTTGGACCCGAAGTATCGAGTACCAAAAACGCGCCGACAATTCCCGAACGAACCCGAACGCGCGTATGACGTCACTATGACAGTAAATTCTCACAACTCGTAGCTTCATCAGCTGCGTGTTGAGAAATGATGATGATTTTACTATGTTATGGACTGATGTAATTTATGTTGCATACTAAAATATAACATTTCTTATATTTCAGGAGTGGTAATCGCACAAGAGTCGTACAAGTTACTAAATATATTATTTTTTTTATAATGAAAGAACCAAATACTATGATTAATGTGTATCTATGCGTAATTTATTGAATGAGACACGAATACTTCTCGTTTATTATTACTTTAGTGAATTTAATTTCGATTTGAACTAATTTATATAACTTTATTACAATGAAAATGTGGTACGGTTAATTTTTAATGCGTTAAAATTAAAAATGGGAGATTTTTTTGTAAGATATATACATATTATTGGATTAATTTTTATATATTTTAACGTTGGTTGGAATATTGTAATAAATACACTGAGTAACAAGAAGATGGTTGTTTCTATTACACGCGTAATAAAAAAAAAATATATATATGCAATATGCATACATAAGAAAACAATACACACAATGACGGCTACTCCGTATCGATCTCCCAAAACTGAAATATGCCTAACTTGACATTCGTTATTTGCTTCTACATGCTTTTTGTTACGCACTGTATAAAAAATTACATGAAAATTATAATTACCGCTGGAGATCAAAAATGGACAATCAAATTCTTGTTCAGTTGTTTTCTTTTAAAATTAATTTTTAATCTGGTTATTTTTTTTATTAGTCTTTGAATTTTGAATGAATAGTTTTATTGAGAATAAATCAATTTAAATATGCTTTTGTTTGAAGTATCATTAGTATATGCATTTTTTTCATTCCCTACTTCATGAAATTGCTTTGAGATAATTGATTTAACGTCTTTCTATGAAATGTAGTTTATAGATATGAATTTCATTATAATCATATATAACGATTATATCATCTTTTGAAAACAGACTTATAAACATTCTAAATAAGGGAATTTGCACTAGTTTTTGTATATTTATATTTAACATTTACTTGCACGACTATACATAGATCACCACGTATAGTACTTATTACCATTTATACAAAACTATAACTTAAAATGAATAAAGTCTACCTACCAATGCGAACATCACTATAAAGTATCATATTAGGACGATCTTGATACTTTATAGCTGGTCTAGGTTAGCTAAAGAAAGCTGCAGTGACTGGCCTCGTAGACAAGTGGCATTAGCGCTAAACGCCGCACGCCTTACAACAACAGCAGAAAGTGTCGTTACAACTTTTGGTCTTAATTTTTTTCGTCTAGACCCCTTTCGCAACGCGCGATAAGGAACTTCGTTCCAAAATATAGGAATGACATGCTACGATGAATAATATGACAGTCTCATATATTTTACATTCTATTCGTTTAGGGCAGGGATTCCCAAAGTAATCGTCATCGACCCCCTGGGGACGAAATCGGTCTCTCGCAGGTGGTCGATATTAACAAAAACTGATTTTGGTGGGGGACGAGGTCTAAAAATCGACCCCTATTAATTAACACCAAATTTATTTGGAACTTTCAACATACCGTATAAGTTGTGTTACGTGTACACATGTTTTTTTACCCACTTAAGTGTATATACGTAATTTCTATTAATAATTATTAATTACAGTTGATGTTTAATGAATTTTATGTCTATTTATTTTGTTTAATTTTGATAACAAAATTGTCAGTTTTACTCACTTAATCAACTGCAGTCTTTAAATGGCTACCTAAGTATTATCAATACGAAAAAAACTTGTGCTTTTTTTTAATTTGGCATGGGGGTTTTGACATATAAATTCATTTTGGAAAAGGGGTCTCTTGCCAAATATAGTTTGGGAATCCCTGGTTTAGCGGTAATGCTACAGGGACAGATTAGAAAAATGCGTAGACGACAAACGTTCAATAACAGCGGCTATAAAGTAAACTGAGTCAGGCAAACGCTTCTAATTTCATACTGTTTCGAAAGTTGATAATATTTCCGAGGTATATAGATGACGCCTTTCAACAAGTTTCATCGACAAGGGAGTGAATGGAATCAATCGATATAAAAGCGCATTTGTTACCTCGAAAATTGTATCGATTTCCAAAATAACTGTTGAGTTGAAGCGTTTAAGGTGTGAGATTCGCATTTCAAAATGTTTCGTGTAAGTATCGATCAAATTCACAAATCATACAATAAACTTTGTAAACTCGAATAATGGGACATAACGACCATCCATGGATGTCCCCAAGTTCATTTTAGTAGGTCGTAAGCTAGGCTATAAGTATTTAAGGGATTATAATAAGCATTTGTAACTTTGTGTGGCTATCCGAGGAATACGATGCAAATATTTCTTTGTTGTAACATTAGTGTAATAAAAAGTATTTTTAACATTTTGTTGCAGTATTTTTCTTTTGGGATTTTTAAGCAAGTTTTTTTTCTATATTCAGCTTATTTGTTCGATGGATGGATGTCCTGCTATTATTGTGTTTAATATTTTGTTTTATAATATTGTTAGGCCTTTTTCGTCTTTAGATAGGTTATAATAATACGTAGATGTTCGTTATAAGGCAGACGCGGTTTGGCAATGGGGATAATCAGCTGTTTTCAAAGAGCTATGGCGGTGTCAAGTGTTTTGATTACAAAAATGACAAAAATCGTAAAGTTTAATTATTGGCATATGTCAAGTGTCCGCCATTTTCGTGTGCACACAGATTATCTTGCGATGAGTATTCCGTTACACGCAATATTTTACAAGTTGAAGCAACGAGTCAGAAGCAGTCATGAAAAATACGATTATAAGCTTTGTTGGCATTTTGCCTTTATGGGTATAACACTCCTATGATTAATAAACTAGTGACATTTCGAATAAGTATGCCCAAGATAATCATCTAGCGCGTGGATTAGGTAAACTTGAACAAAATTGACTAAGGTCTGCTCTAGTTTAACGTCTAGATAATAAGGAACTTTTTTAAAAATTAAAAAGATGTTTTCTTATATAACGGCTTCTTTTTAAATCAATGTATGATGAGGTAAACTTTAAACATAGCGTAATATAATATTTAAACATAATGGATAGTTTGTGCTCCTACCTTATTTGACCAATTATTCTCGATTACATTGTATTGGAATGGACTGCCATATTTTTATTCTATACAGTTACTATTTTTTTTTAATCAAAGTTTGGCTGTTCAAATTATTATCTAGGGTGGCAAAAATTCTTAAAACGGAATGCCAAGAATTTAAAATCGTGTTAATATTTGAGTCTAACAATATCAACTCCCTAAACTAAACTCCACATTCTCGCTGAAACCCGGGAATGTAGTGCGCTCCAAGAAATTTAAAATTCCCAAAAATGTATTGCACACCTAAGGAACGTACGGCGTTCCAATTTCGGCGATTCGATGATCAACACTAATTTGAACGCGACGTAATTTCTGCTGATGTTTCATAGGTTACTTATTTAGCCAAACTTTCAACGCCGTACATTCGGCAGGTATTCGTTTCAATCATATTATTTCTACTTATAATGGCGATTTGCCATCGGGGCAGGTGTAAAAATGACAGAATAACGATTTTTCTCAAACTAAGAGCGATTGTATAAGATTATCGAGCGTTATTATAAATCAGGAACAATGTAGATGGCATTCGCATTGAATACTGCATGTCCGGTATTGCATGTAAGTCTGTCTGCAACGGTCGCCTTGGCGCCTATGAATAATTTAACAGGCATAGAGACGGATTTTTATAATTTTAATTATTATTTGCTAGTCCACATCTTGATATGTTTAAAGGTAATTAATTATTCTTAGTGGTGTAATACTAATTATAATGTATTGTGTAAAATATTTTTTTTAGTTATATCAATAAATTAAAATTTGTTTATTTAAACAGTTTGGTTTTATTTTAGTAGATTTTAGCGCCTTTCCCAGGATAGTTTCGTAAATAATAAGTCAGCAGACAAACACGAATTGTATATTGCCAAGCTTAGCAAGATGCCCTAGTGTTATGCACAATGAATATCCCGGGCAGTTACATAACAGAAAAATCATTTTCGAAATTTTCCATGGTAGGAGTTGAAGACGGAAAATCTGCTTTACTGCTGGCAATTTTTGATAAGCCAATATACCACAGACCCTCAAAAGAAAGTAGCTTAATATTAGGACGTGGCGAAACGAATAACATAGAAAGCGGGCAAACATCGTTGATGTGTGCATATGTCAACTATCAGAACCAACGTAGGTCAGGTCGCGGGCAGCCGCAAGTTTAAAACGGCCTGGCCACGCACTCTGGCTTAGCGATGAGCGACATGAAATGGTCCTCGCGCACGACGAGTCGTGACATACGTTTAAACAATATTCTATTTGGGGGGCGTCCACAAATTATATAATACGAATTTCATGATATCTCGACGACTCCCCCGTTTTTATCTCATTCGTGAGACTAGTCGTTCCCTAGTGTGACATCACAATATTTTGCGATTTTACAGAAATCTATACATATAATGAAACTATAGAGGTCGAATTTCTGTACAATGAAAAAAATGCTAAAAACCGATTCAGGGAGATATAAGAAGTGAAACAGAACGTATTTAGTAGTTAGTTACTTATTTTTCTTTGTCTGTCTGTTTGTACGGGCTAATCTCCGAAACGACTAGACCGATTTGAATGAAATTTTGTGTGATGGTACCTTACATCCCTGATCAACATATAGGGTAATTTTAATCCTGAGAAATTAAAGAGTTCCCGTGGGATAGTTGAAAAAAAAACTTTGATTACTTAAACAGCATATTATACAACTTATGCACGTAATTAATTATTGATATTGCCGGTAACATTATACAATAAAACAATTCATACATTAAAATGACGAGATTCCGCGAAAAAGTAAAACTTTACAAAAACAGTGTCCGGCATAGCGTATTTCCTCATATTAAATAAACTAGATGGCGCTGATAGTATTTATTGTACATCGCTATCGTGACGCGGAAGTTTCGGGCATCAGCTAGTTATTAAAATAAAACAGCAGTTCCATAATTGAAGACGTGAGTGGATGAAGGTGATATGTCGCATATTCGGTTTTTTGCTTTTTTTTGCATAGATGAATGTTATAAGTCGATACCAAATGACTACAGACCTTAGACCATAGATATAAGGCATATTTAAGAAATAAAACGTTGCTAAAGGTGTTAAGTTCAGTTCAGTTTCAAATAAAAGTAAAACTTTTATCTCGATTTACTCAGAATTGAAATTATACGACTAATCACCTTCATCCACTCATGTCTTCAATTAGTTTCATTTCCATTTACAATATTTTTTAGTATTTTAAAGATGAACATCCCCTTGTGGCACTAAGCTCACTGCGACAAATCTGAGACCAGGCTATTAATGCGAAGCGGTGAGCGACAAAAACAAAAGTATTTATTAGACATAATTTTCAGATACGTTAATGTGTTACAGTTTTAAATTGGTGTACAATAAAGAGTTGTTGTTGTATGTCAGTGTACGATCACTACGAGTCTTCGCACTAGGCACCAACCTTTGTCGCCTAAATCCGAACTCGTGGCCGGACAGTAACATAAGCGTAACTTTTAAGCCTGGCAGTAAACAGTGTTAGCTATTGATTATATTGTTTATGATTAAAAAAGTAAATATTTCGAATAGACAAAATGTTGGCACACTACACGCAGCATTGATGTGTGCACTCATTCTGAAATGTGAAATTTCGTTTTGCAACCTTGGGCGTCTAATAAAATGTTTGTGTATGAATGCTCTACATTGTGTATGTAGTTTGCAAGGCCAGGAATCTAATATGTTACGCAATGGTTTAGAAACAAACAAGACTGTTTACCGGATTATTCAAATCATAATACTTCTCGTTCAATAAAAACATTTTTATTCTATTACCAAATAAAAAAGTTTTTGAAATGTTCTTGGCGAAATCAATGCAAACTGCGTTGGAGCCATAATCCCTTAAAAAAGCAGAAGAAGACAACTTCTTATGGGAGGGTATAGTGCTTCGTTACGTAACGCACCACGGCGCCAGTCTGTCTGGCTTCCCTTTCTCTAACGCATACAGCAGCGGCAGACTCCTCGTCTCTCATTCTAACCCACAGCGCTAGCCGTATTTCGGTAGCTTTTTTATTGCTGAAGAACAGCAAACAGGCTGACGATCCAACTGTAATGGAAAGTGGTTGCCGTCGCCTATGGACATTAGCAATACCAGAGGTGCTGCCAATGTGCTGACGGCCTTGAAGGAGAAAGTGGACTCTGGCCACTGATGCCGGAACACAACTCAAAATTGTTATGGCGACATACTCTAGACCAGGGGCCATCCAGTCGGGCCAATGCCCACAGCTAGGTTGGTGGTTTTGTCGCCTCTTGCGACAGGCCGCCCGGCCGCAGGAATTATAAGGAAGACAATCTTGATATATAAAAAAATGAATGTTTGTGTGTGTGTCCTTTATAGGATCGTAAAATATACATCCGATGTTGATAAAATTTAGTGTGTGTTTGATTGGGTCCCGGGATAGTTTGCAGCCACAATTGGAACCGGTAGGTGGCGCTGAGATCGGGTTCTAGAATCCTGCTAAACACCGGGAGCGATTTTGTGTTTGAGTGGGTTCCCGGATGGTTCAGATTCGCAATTAGAACCAGTAGGTGACGCTGATGTCGGGGTCTAGAATCCTTCTAATAACCTGGACCGATTTTGTTTTTGTGTCATGGAACAAAGTCATTTTTATGAATTCAGAAAATAGGCGGTACGAAGTTCGCCGGGTCAGCTAGTAGACCAATAAAAATGTAACTTAAAAGAGGCTTCTAAACCCTATGACTGGATGGGCACCATTGATTTCGTTTTTAAAGCTTTATTTGCTATTTTTTATTCAGAAAAATTAGGAGATTAATGCCCGGTTTTTGAGGTAGTTTTTACTGTAGTTTATCTGTTAGTTAGCGCTATTGGTTTAATAAGTTTTAAAATTCCGTTTTTGAAGACACCATCAAAAGACAACCATCACTTTAAGTTTATCGTACAGTGGTGTATCGAACGATGGTGTGAAAATATACAGCCCAAAAACTCTAAAAGTTATATTTTTAGAATTTGACCGCTGGAATTAGTCCCCTGATTTTTTTAAAAGTAGCATTGACAAGAAATTTAAGATTAAAGAACCGGCTATTAGACGGACAGAATCCACAAAGCATACAAAAGAATTCTTCTGTTGTAGGGCAACGCATCAGCGTTGCCATCCAACGTGGAAATACGGCCAGCATTTTGGGCACTCTACCTGCCAACAGCGACCTGGAGTCTATTTTTTACTTATAGCGTTTTATTTTTTAAGTTTAGTTATATTTATATTACACTTTAATTGAAAACTACAATATTAATTTATAATTAGTTTTATTTCTTTAGTTTACAGTAATTTATTATCTAATTTAATAGTAATATTCTTCTCCTATAGGTATTTACACAAACTAAGCACGTAATATCAAACGAACATCTGGATTACCATTGCATATAACCGACTAACCTGCAGTACGCAGACAAATATGGTGTGTCAATGGTTACACTTCCAAAAATGGACAAGCCGGTCTCAGAAATAAGCTTATAAGTTATGTGGAATAAATAAGAGCCATTTACTCCTGCGGTTGTACTCGTGATAAAGTTGTAATTGTTGAACTTGAAGAAAATTGTTTTGTCCTACGGTCAAGGATGAATGGATTACGAAATACAAAATAGTACCTACTTAACGTCGACATTTGACAGGTTAATTATTTTTTCCTGTTTTGCATACTTTCAAATGTTTACAGGAAAATGGAAAAAACCTGGGATTATATTTGTCAGAGATATGCATAAGTAGCTGCATATATCCTGTCATCCCAGCGGACGACGGAAAACTGGTTACATGGCTAGCGATTTTTCAAACAGGATCCATCTGAATAGTCTCAGATGATCGTTTTAGCGATACCGGGCTTGGTGGGCTTCCCCACTTCGTAGGAGCGGAGGCGTTCAGGCCGGAGACAGCGCAGAAGTGATACATTTTTTTAGTGCAGGAGTTTAGCAGAGTCATTATATTAAATCAAGCCGCCACGAAGAAGAAGACGGGGTTACGTATCTTACTTGATTATTTTGTTATCAAATAAACGTAATTTCTCATGGTAGTATATTGATACTGATATTGATAGTATATTGATAGTTTCATAGAAAATAGTGATGATTTTTTTTAACCCGTTGTTTAATGTTAATGCTTCATCTGAAACAACGTTATAGTGACCGTTTTGACCGTTTCCCGCAGATGTAGCGATGACCTTAATGCGTTATTTGTGATGCGACATTGTTATTAATTATTAATGACGTTAAATATTGACAGATAAATTAACACAATGGGCTGTTATAAACAAAACAAGTCCCAATGCCGAAAGGAAATAAAATGCAGGTGTGAATTTGTCTCTGTCGGTCGTAACACTATAATATTTTTTTAGTCCAAACAAAGGGTCAACTTAAGACAAACTTCACATGACGAAAAAGAATTGTAGGAAACGTCGCATCATGACGAGTCTATAGCGCTGGTATAGAATAGAGGCTTATGGCCTTACTTATAATCGTTTGATAAATTTTACGAAACTGCTCAGCAACTGATTAACGAAAATCTTACCCATAAACTCTTCTTAATGATAGGAGTAAAGGAGTGGTGGTAAAGTAACTCATAAATAAGTGTCAATAATAACCAACATCGAGAGGTAGTTTAAGTGACTGCTAAGAGGCAACATGGCAAGTTTTATTTGAAACAGCCATTGATTAGGGGCCTAAAAGTCTCTTAATTAAGAGATGGCTAATCCTTTCTTAACGAGATTATTATAAGTAAGGCCCTTAATGTTATCCTGGTTTTAACAAACAATTGTACAAACTAAAAACATTGTTTATCGGTTCTCTTACATGGAATGGCGAAATAAAGCTGTGCGCAGCGCGCGAGACCAAATTAGACTCTGGCAGAGAGCACGTCCAAGTGGGGTGGCCGTGCTGTCTGCACGCGTGCGGACAAACCTGTTCACTGTGTATATGTTTTCGTTAAAGCTATGGATGCTGTATTAAAATAATTTCGTTATACAAAGTTGGCAAACTTACAGACAGCCCTTTCCATTGGAAATTGGTTACCGTCGCCTAAACACCGTGCTACACCAGGTGTAAGGCCAATGCGTTGCCAAGCTTTAGAATGAGATATGAGAGATGGCGTGAAGAGGATGGGATACGAGAATGGAATAGGGTAGGTTAGGGGGAGCTAAAAACTGAAATAAAGGTAATGATTTTACCATGACTTTACCATGTTTATGATTCTAGCATCATTAGTGATGTTTTCTCCGCGACCATAACGACCGTGGTCGTAATGTGAAACGGCATTTTGAGCGTTATGAGTTTCAAGTAGAACAGTTTAATGTAAATGTGTCGTGACACTGGCTGGCGATTGTCCCTGTCTACATCATATAAAAATGCACCCAAGGACAAGCCCCGGTAAGTGCAGGACTATTGTAGGGAATGAGAACAAAAGGTATCGAGCCACTGGGGTAAACTGCTAGTGGAGTTACCAATCGGAGACTGCCCGTCACAATGTTCAAGGAACATGGAAAAACTGGGCATACGGTGACTCGCCACTCTCTGCATGGGCCCCTAAAAATGCCAAGATCGGCGAGAGGCAACATGAGTGTGAGTGGGTAAGAGGTGTTGAGAGGGCTGCAGGTTCACTGAAGATACTTCTGACGGTAAATGACCGTACCGCCTCATCACTGCCACCCCTACCGCTTGAGTCTTATCTCTAGCGATCTCCACCCCGTGCCGCCTGACTAAGGCAAGCATTATTATAATTCTTCTTACAGAACCAGGAAATGGTCAAAGAGGTTTGCTTCAATCGTTGCAAAGAGCAATTATACATTAACAAGACATATCCGGGGAAACGCCTGATTCATGTCACACCTACGCTACACTGAGCTTTTCGCGTTATGTAACCACGCTTCAGTTTATTTTAGTTAGTACGATTTGAGCTCGCGCCGTGTGTGGATCATAAAATAATAATAAAAAAACAAAAAACTGACTTTTTCAAACTAAGTACGATAGCTAAAATCAATTAAATTTTTGTCAAGTGAAAATTTTAAGTGATTTTACGAAGGTTACATAGTGTACTGTAATTATTTTTAAATATTTAACGAGTGTAACACTAACTAGGTCTTTACTTTATTTTTTTACGATTTTTACGACGGTGGTATAATATATAGTGTATTCGAAGTCAAATCTTAAAAAAATTAAAATAGTAAACAAATAAAACAAAATTATTTTACTTCTAATGAATTGCGTAAAATAATAAAATATTTTCTGTATTGCTTGAAACAGATTATACAGCTTAACCAATGTCATGTGTATTTATGTTGTTTAAATTCATATATTTGTAATTTAGTTTATTTTGAATTAGGTGTTTGATTTATAAATGTACAAAAATATGGTGATAGTTATAAAATACTTACTTGTTTTACGCTTTTTAATAACTAAAGAAAATTACATTTCAATCTACTCGTAAATTATAAACTAAACACATATATATGTATACAATATCGAAATCTATTGTGAGCATCATCAATAAAAGCTAAAAGACAGTGGTGTACCACTAATGAGTATCAAAATTAGGGATTAACCCTGTAGCTATATTTTTAGTATTCATACTGATATGAAACGGGAAAATCACAATAGTTATATGTTTGTTCCACCTTCACGGCCCTGCGACTGAACCGATTTTCATTAAATTCGGTACATACGTATAATTTCGGTAACGATGATGAACGTAATATATTTTCTCCCGGAAAATAAATAGGTCCCGCGGATTATTAATCCACTTTTAAAGTGAAAACTTCTTTAGGCACGTTGATCGCTTTTGGGCTGGAGAAAGAATGAACTCGCATGACCGTCACGCTCAAACACAACCTTTTAACTTCTCACGTGCCTTCCTACGACTGACAGTTTTTCGGACACTGGGTTAAGTCAGCGAGGGGTATCTCACGCACCTTCCTTCTGAAAGGACTTGTGAGATGCCGCCCATTGGACTAGCTATAGGCATTCCGCCATGTCTAGTGAGACGTATCTTGCCGCTTCGCCTCGACACATGCCTCTCAAGAGGGGATGTCCCTGGGGCGAAGGACTCAAACTTCCACGGTATTTGTTTGACAGGGAGGTCCCCCTACCTTCAGCCGGTTTTATTACGTCACTGATGGGAGAAGGTACGGTACTCCAATCCCCTGACACACCGATAATCTCGATGTGCAGGGTGTTTCCTTAACCATCAGCACGTGATAATTGTAAATATGCTAAAATGCTTCGCGATCAAGACTGGAACCTACATCTTTTTTGAGACTCGAAATGGTTACTCACTTACCATGGCTTTTAATTTCTTTTAAGTACTTTCTCTCACTTATTTGGAGTCAGCACCATATGTCTTTTTTTATTTGGTTTACCAACAATTACTTGCACTAATACCAACGATGTACATAGCTTTATAGAAAAAAAACATGACAAATGTAGTAATTAATTATAGGCAAACACTACATGCAACTTGATATCTTGTAGTTTGAAAAATTATAAAATAAATAATTTTAAACAATAAAAAATATTATAAGGCTTTCATAGCTATTAAATTTCAAACATAAAGAAATTAAAAAAAAAGAAATTAATTATTAATTCTCCTTCCAAATTACTTTATTCTCGCATTCGTCCTCGTTACTTTTCTATGTTTTTATACACACATACATTTACGTATGTTGTGTAAAACATATACATATATATTACATACATATAAATACACACATTAACTAGTTGTATTTTCCCGGGGAGAGAGGCTGGTGATATACAGGATTATTCCTTTTATTTATCCAGTTTTATCCGTGCAGGAACGGAGAAAGAATACAATTTCCTGCGGCCGGGCGGCCTGTCGTAAGAGGCGACAAAACAACTCTACCACAGCCAGGTGGTAGGGCATTTGCCCGACTGGATGGCTACCACCCCTGGTCTAAAGTATGTCGCCATAACAACCCTGAGTTGTGTTCCGGCATTAGTAACCAGGTTCCAGTCTCCCTAAAGAGAGCAGCAGCGCATTTGTACCACCTTTGGTGTTGCAAATGTCCATAGTCGATGTTAACCGCTCTGCATCAAGTAGTTCGTCTACCTGTCTGCTGAACTCCTGCAATAAATATTGACACTAAATAAATATTGTTATTATGGTTCATTTCGGATTTGCGTAGTAAATTAATCATTCGTAGGCGTCGACCATCTTGTTTTTTGTTTGTTTGTTTTTTATGTCGTTTCACTTTTCCAGGATGATTCATTCCAATTACTCAGATGAGTATTATGATGAAATTCATGTAGGACGATTTTTTACGATGTTTAGTGAATGATCTAAGAACAAGATATCTTATAGTGTTATCTTATAATCACGAATTGACGACGGAACTTAAGCAAGCCGTAATGTTATATTTTGTTAGTGGTTGGGTTGCATCTTTATTACGTGGTGTACGACTTTGTATATCATACACTTTTAGCCGCATGGAGACTTGTGGGGACGAGCGGCCTGGCGTAAGAGGTGACAGAACATCCCACGTCTAGGTGGTAGGGAATTTGCCAGTCTGAATGGCTACTACTTCTGGTCTAAAGTATGCCGCCATAACAATCTTGAATTGTGTGCCGGCATCAGTGGTAGCGCTTTTGTAGCGCCTTTCGTGTTTCAAATGCCCATAGGCGACGGTAACCACTCAATGAGGTCACCTTTCAGCCTGTCTGCTGTACTTCTGTCCAGTCCTGCAAAAATACATTTTGTTGGTCGTCCTAATATATTAAAACGTTTAGTGGGTCTTTGACACATGCATTTTGTTCGTGTATCACATTTTTCTTCTTCAATTTCTTTTCTTTTTTATATTTTCTCTTTGTATTTTACCTTCCACTCATTTCGATATTATATAAAATTATTAAAGCTAGGCATGTTGCTGAAGAGTTTACTTGCGCCACAACCACAAGCCACAAGATGCTGCGAAGCGGTGGTAAATTAGATTAGGCTACCATAAAGTAAATAATAACCATAAACAAAATTAAAATGAACTAGCTGGCGGTAGACTAAATAAAACTTTAACAATACTCATTGACACAACATGTTTGACTTCCGTGATCACGGCTTCCAAAAAGCGGCCGAAGCGTTGGAATAATACAAATCTAATAAATTAAGTACCCCGCTTAAAACCGTTAGAACGTAATTTTGTTATGGTAACGCTAGTGCAATAAAATTTACCATATTTTAAATTTTAGAATGTTTTTTGAATTCTAATCTGGTGTGCCCAAGAACAGACAGATGACATTTATGGGAATGATTGGTATGGCATACTAGAGCGTTTCACACATAAATGATCTCGATATTTTTCTTCAGCATTAAGAGGAGGTAATTCAAATGAAATCATTTATTGCATAAAAACATGGTACCTGTTGTAATACCTACTTGTAATATGGAATCTTATATTATATGAACTTGTCTATTGTATTATTTTCAAGTTTTAAAATATTGCTTTACTGTAGTGTAAAGGAATTCGCGTATTATGTTTAGTACCTGAGTTATCAATTGCTGGAACGAATGGAGTTATAAATTTAAAAAAATAAAAATTTAATTAACGATAATCATTAATCGTCTAAATAATTTCTGTTATCAATTCAGTTGTTTTGAGATAAATTTTTAATCTAATTTTTCCTCTGTAGATGGTTTTTTATTTATATATTTTTTTTAATAGATAAAAAGTACCGCATAAGTACGTCATTTCTTTGTTAAGATTTTTCAACTATGAATTTTGGTAATACCGTACACAAAATAACAGATTTTTTATACTAGTTTGAAAATAGGTTAATTTGGGAATGAAAAATTAAAATATTGTCGTGGGTTCTGACGTCATGGGTTTAATCGGGAATAACCCCTGATATTAAGTGTAACTAATCATTTAAATTAATAATTCTTTATACTCTGAGTATCGCAGGTGGTAAATCATCTGTTTTCGATGACTAAAATGAGTTTCGCTCTTATGAGGTTAGAGGCGGTGCTCTTCACGCACGTAACCAGTTCGCAATGTTTTTAATTGGCGTAGTTAGACTCATTCGGGTTTTTATGACAGGGCACGTGATTTGGGTCGTAAACAGATTACTAACAACAAAGTCCAAATTGTATTGTGAAGTATTGTCTATTTGTTTAAATGACGGTTTTTGCAAAATCTTTTTGAAGAATAGTGTTACTCATCATATACTTACTAGTTAAAATGACATTATAAAATAATTATTTTCTTACATTTTGAAATTATTGAAATAATTAATTAGTACTTTGAATGGTTATTTATATTCTAAACAAAGCCTTTGTTCGGCTTAAATTCCTATCTTTTTTTGGAAGTGGCCGAAATGTTGGAATTACATAAATCTAATAAATTAGCGCGCTGAAAATCGTTAAAACGTAGTTTTATTACGTATACTAACTAGTCGCGAAAACTTAAGAATTTTATTCAATTAGGAAGTTAATTTAAATTACTTTCATTATAAAAAATAACATATACCTACACAGAAAATGAAATACGTAGAATACTAGAGACGAATGAATTTTTATCTATTCAAAATGTTGCAAAACAACTTTATAGTTGCTCCTATGGCCTATGTCATATTGTAGACATATTTCGTAAAAAAGTCAGGTATTTCCCAGCTATAGATAAAATGGACAGGCCACAACAATTGATGCAACCACAATAATACAATACCTAACAGACATATACATATCGAGGGCTTCATAACAAATGGGCGTACACATGGACGTATAAAGAACAATATATATATATATATATATATATATATATATATATATATATATATATATATATATATATGTGTGTGTATATATGTATGTATGTATATATATGTGTGTGTATGTATATATATATATATATATATATATATATATATATATATATATATATACATAATATGTTCTTTATACGTCCATGGGCGTACAGACAAAAGTTCAGTTTTACACAAGGGACAAAATAAAACAAAACCAGTTAAGTGTTCCGATTTTCAACCTTATACAAAGGTTGAAATTTGGAATACCCTTCTATTTAGATATACTTGAATACTGGTACGACTATCTTAATTTTAACTGGCACAGTTTTTAGGAAACAACAAAAAAATGGCACTTTTGTGTATACGCCCATTTGTTATGAAGCCTCGATATAATCTTGCACACTTGTCATGAAGAATTTTTTACCTTCAAATTTCACTATAAAAGATATTCAATACAATTATAGAAAGAAGACCCTAGATATATCTAAGAACTGATTTTTATTATTCTTAATACTTTATTTCTTAATGTCATTATTATAAAGAACGTATACTTTTTATTATTGTTTTTTTAGTTAATTTAATTTTGATGACTTTTATAGTTTACAGCTGACCCGGCGAACTTCGTACCGCCATATTTACTGAATTCCTAAGACTTTGTTCCATGACACAAAAACAAAATCACCAAAATTGGTCCCGGTGATTAGGGGGATTCTAGAACCCTATCTCAGCGCCAACTGCCGGTTCCAATTATGAATCTAAACTATCCAAGAGTCCACTCAAACAAACACACAAAATTTCATCAAAATCGCTAAAGTCGTTCTCAATTTATGCGCGTACATACATTTTTACTATTCATTTTTATATATAAGATTTGACGATCTTCTCTATAAATGATACATATCATTTTACTTACCTGTAGATAGGTATTAGTGAAATTTATAGTTAGTTTTGTATCCATGATTTAAATGTTCAATTAATACTCAAGCTATCCTAAAGTTTACAATTGTCGAATTAATTCACCTACAGTTAGTTATAGGTATTTTTTTAATAATATCATTGCTTTCCTAAGGTATATGAGATTTTGGAGGTGAGCACTGAAAACCAGTGCTGTGTCGGAATATGTTTCGGCACAGCAAAAGACTGAGTGCCAACCTCATTGCTCAAATTGCAGCTTTCATTCCTTTGTATGTATATTTTGTTATCAGTTTGTTGTGCGAGTCGTAATTAAACATAAATTAACAAAAATCAAAATTTTTATTCTTCCTCAAAAAGGTTTCGCGCACTCAACCACAGGGGCCAATTCTATGAGTTATAATCACCAAAAAGTACAACTCAAAACAAAAATGTATCTAAATCCGTGAGCTGAAATCGCTGCACTCAATTCAATACATTCGGTTAGCGCGGAAACAATGTTTTCAACAAACAAATATAAAATTCAGAACAACGAAAAAATAACAGCCCGGCAACTGAAAATTCAACAATATTATTTCTGTACTGGCAGCTTGCTTGCTTCTAATTACGTAAATAATGAAAAATCCACCTTAAGCTCATTGATTTAAGATACAATAACTATCGAATGATAATTTTTTATGACTCTTTCCCATTGAAACTTTGAACTAGGTTGAACAAGCGTCATAGTTGGGTACTGATGCCGTGAATCATGTCTTGTTGTGTTTAGTACTCAGAAATTTGCATATCACAGAGATGTCCTTATAAGAGAAGAAGCGTTGAACTTCTGACCATAACATTGTGTCATTGTATTCGATTGACCTTATGTCACACCAAGTCTACCAGCGAAACTTCGTTCGCGTTGCCTTGACGACGTTTCAAGCAATCAATCAATATCTTTATTTGCAAGAATGTAGATGCACAGAACATTCTACCTCATAGTAGTGTACAAAATGAATTAAAAATTAAATTTGCACAAGTATTCTAATTGAAAAAAATACAATTTTGATAATAATATAAGCAATTAATGTCAAGAGAAAAAATAACAAATAGATCACTAAGATTTTCCATAAAGATAATAACGACAAGCACTTTTTTTGAGAAATTCATATACTGTATAGAAACACTCCTTGATCAGCCACTGTTTAAAACTACAGTGAATTTTCTAGAGTAAATAGTTTGTTTGTTACAAACGAACAATCGTTGTTACCTTTGTTATTAAAGCAACGAGGGAACCAAAAACGCGAAGGCAGCCCCGACTTTTACTATATTGCTTTAATTAAAGCTACGTTTTAACGGTTTTAAGCGCGAAAATTTTAGTAGACGTGACCCGAGTGAAAAACGGCGGAAACTTTCTTTACATGATGTCGAGTTGTCCGATTCCTAAATTTCGCTTTGTAAAATATTTTAATTCACAATTTCAGACTTTTAGCGATGGTAGAATTTATTTCGATGACTGTTGAACAGAAATACGTTTGAAGATTTTTTTAAACAACCTTCGTTTCATGTTTATAACGCTTTTAACCTCCATAACCTTCAGGGCTTCAAAAACATGTTGAGAACGTTATAATGAAAACACCGTGTATGAATAACAACAGCAAATGTTGTTCATGCCAGGTGGTAAGGTATTATATATATGCTCAACTGGATGGCGACCACGCCTGGTCTAGAGTATGCTGCCATAACAACCTTGTGTTGTGTTCCGGCATTAATGGCCAGGATCCAGTCCCTCTTAAAAGAGCAGCAGCGCATTTGTAGCACCTTTGGTGTCGCAAATTTCTATAGGCGATGGTAACCGCTTTCCATCAAGTGGGCCGTCTGCCTGTCTGCTGATCTCCTGCAATAAAAAAAACTGAATTTTATTTTTTGGAAAAATGATTAGGTACTATCGGCAGGAGGGTTAATACCGAGCGGTTCCTCGAATTAGAAATTGTCAAAAATAATTGTCGAAAACTATTTACAGATATTATAATTTACAAGGTTATTTTAGAAATTATTTTTTTGTTTGTTTAACTAAACTATATTATACTTAATATAATTGTACGTAATAAATGCTAAAAATAAACACTTTGTAAAAATAATTAAAGAAAAAATAAAATATATTTATTTCTAAATGCGACACACACAAAAAATATGAAACTTACTAAATTAAATTAAGCTAATTAGATAAAAAATATTTTTAATTAATGAAAGGTTGGTTGAAAGTTTTAATTTAGGTTTTATATGAAAACAAGGACAGGGATAGCGTCAACTGATTGCAGAGTGTGTTACGAGACTTTTTTTTATTGGGCGGTTTTCATTCCTTTGGTTTTATCAGTTCCCATGATGGCCACATTTATTTAAATAAATAATCACGCGTACATCAATAAAGATTTATGATCTCTGTCGTAGAATAATGTGCAATTGCGTTCATTCATTTTTTTAATTCCAGGAGTTCAGCAGACAGGCAGTTATCTTAATATGTCAAAAGCAATTTCGTTATCACATAGCCTCATTAATGTATAATGTATATAAATACATTATTTGTCAATACTATAAATAAATAATCAGCAGACAAACACAGATATAGTATATCCCCAAATTAAACAAGTTAGTCTTGTGTTATGGGTAATGTATGTACAACGCACAACTTTGGAGGTGATCCCAGACACCCAGACCATAGTTAATAACGGAGAAAATTCTTTTCCGAAATTTACCGTACCAGGGATCGAACCTGGAGCCCGCTCAAGCACAGAGACTGTCGTTTATATTTAACATCATTAACAGTGTCGCATATAAAATAACGAATTAGGCTCATTGCCATATCTATGCGAAACCATCTAAATCTACGCAGATGAAGCTCCAGCGAAACAAATATCTTATTCGTTAATTCCTAATTCGTCTGTGTCTATTAGGAAATAATTATAAATTTCATGAAACTCGCTTCATAAACATAAATGCAAGCCCGTGAAGGACGCTCAAACAAAAAAAGTAATTAATTTTCTAGTTTCACAATTGTATATTAATATGAACACAGAAAAGTAACCTTCGATACAACAATATATTTAAAATCTACATTCTACTATTAATCTTATAAGACTAGACTATATAGTAGAACACCAAATTTACGTATAATTCACTACAGTTCGACAATAAAAAATATAACAAAACAATCCACGAAGTAAAACAGTGTAAGTGCAAACAGTGACATTTTGAACAATAACAGTGCAGTGACAGACTGTCAAAATGATGACAATAAGCGAGAGTCAATACTCGTCGAACAAAATGTCAACGATACACAAGATCAACGACAGGGTCGTGCACAGAGACAGCTTTGATGACATGAAGAGCTCTTCGAGCGTCAACAGCGCCCTCATCACGAAGCGCGGCTTCAAGCCATCGGACATGTTCGATCCGCAAAAAAAGGAATTTCTCACCAACCTCAGTTATAAGTTATTCCCTGTAAGTTGGGTAAGTTACATCATTCTAACTTAGTTGCACAGATGCGCTTCTAACCAGCACGCAAGGTGGTAGGTTCACATGAGTATATTTATATATATGGAACAGAATTGTTTGGTTTTGTTTTTTGTAACTTTATATTTCAATTGACGTAATTTATTCAATTATTTCAATGACTACGCAGCTCGAGCTTAAGATACACTGAGTAATGCAATTTAGAAACATTGCGAAAAATCGAAATGTGTGCTGGGACACATAGTAGAGGTGAAACTTCAACAGAGAAGTCGAAAAACAAATCGCAACAAAATTTTAACTTGAAGTTTTACGGACAGATTGTTAATGTACTGTCCAGTTTGAAAACTTTGTCCTAGCATACGTTTCGATTTTTCGCAGGTTTACTCCAAATTATGATTTGGTTAGGTTAGATAAATTTTAATGAATGCATTTTTTATTTCAACAAACTTGTTATATTATCAAACAATGAAACTGAATTCGATCTGGAACCAAAGAAATATATATAGTCTACTCTAAAATTATGTCGCCCCTCCACGCGGCCGTAACGCTTTTTCGTGACAGAAAAAATCCTAATACATGTCTACATATAAGTTTTACTTCAAAAAGAAAAATGTTTAAGGTAAACAGTAATAAAATAGTAATATAAACTCAATAATTATGGTGTCCTAAGAAGGCCCATGTTCAGCATAGTGCTGGTTTCACAACCAGTGCTGACCTCAAGGACCTATAAGTGATGTATGACCTAGCTCTACAGAACAAATAATGTGTTTACACACAATGTAAAATATTACTATTAGTAGAAGATCCGAACCTACATCGAGCTGATAATAGAATAAAACTTAATTTATAATAAATTTGGTATATTACAAAATATATTAAAAATTGGTTTGCCAAAAAAATCCTGGACGGAACTTTTTTTTTAATGATTTTTTATTAAATGTTGCAACATCAAGATAATAAGAAAATGTTATCCTGACTAAAAGTAAGCGCTTATGTTCATATAAAAAAATATACACTACTAGCTGACCCGGCGAATTTCGTACCGCCATATTTTCTGAATCCCCAAAAGACTTTATTTCATGACACAAAAACAAAATCACCATAATCGGTCTACGTGATTAGGAGGATTCTAGAACCCGATCTCAGCGCCACCTACCGGTTCTAATTGCAAATCTAAACCATGCAGGAACCCACTTAAACACACATTATGTTCATATAAAAAAATATATACTATTATACAATCAAGTGAAAGTAACGTGCATCGACATACCTGTTTATACCTGGCAACCCAGTAGTTCGTCCACGTAAACAATCCAACGTCAGCACATTATATTTATATACTAAATATGTTTTATATTAAAGTCAGGATAAAATTTTCTTATAACCTTGATGTTGCAACATTTAATAAAAAAAATTTAAAAAAACCTATCCAGGATTTTTTTAGCAAACCCATTTTTAATATATTTTCTAATATACCAAATTTATTATCAAATAAGTTTTATTCTATAATCAGCTCGGTGAAGGTCGATGTAGGTTCGGATCTTACGACTATTAAACTGCAATTAGTTATATAAACTAATTGCAGTTTAATGGTCAATTATTATCAAACTTGTCATTACAAATAAAACAAACACTTTAGAAACACCTAACCTCCGAAGATGGAACTGTCTCATTTGGTATGAAAATTTAATTTTTACAACTATACCGCTCGCCATCTCCTAGATGACCTAATTTCCTTGAATTATTAACACAGTGTTTCTTTACAATGTATGTATATGCTGCTTATGAATTTGATATTATTTTATCTGTTTCAAAAAACCTCAAAAATCAGACTTAAACAGTTCTGTTCCACGGCTGTATTATAATTTAAAAACCTATGATTTATATTATCTCGTGTATGTATTATATTTTATATAATATTTTTATGAGAAATATTATATTTGCTTACTTATATTTTTACAATAAGTAGTTAGAATTATTTACACATTATTACTAATAAAATCAAAAAGATTATACATAATATGTAGGTTATGTAGCTAAAACGAACATAGTGTTCGTTGGCCATCTCTATAGAACCCTTCACTGTGCTTGAATTATAACACATTTGGCCAATTTTTACAACACGTTTTGGTAAATTAGGTTATGTGTCATAACACAAACAACACAAGTAAGCCCGGGCGTTATAATTGCGAGTTCTGCTGGTGTATACAGCTCTCTAACACTAAGCATGTACTACGTATTATCAATACCGGACTTGGCTGACAAAGGAATCAATCACTTATTCACGTCGTAGTACTTAGCTTAGAGTATTGTTTCTAAATGATTTTAAAGACCAAGCATTAATATTATACATTACATATACTAATAATACATTGTATTAAATATTAATGTTAGTGCTATTTGCCCCCTCAAGATTCACCTCATTTTATAACGCAAACTATCCATCTCCCGGTATGAAAAGTACCTATGCCCATTTTCGGTATTAAAATTACAGGTATTAGGGTATTAGTAACTTATTGAAATATTAATTTCTGCAAAAGTAACATAATAATTAAGTTCACGATATTTCTCTTTATTTACGTAATTTTTTTTATTTTTTTTTATTGCAGTAGATCAGCAGACAGGCAGACGGCCCACTTGATGGACAGCGGTTACCATCGCCTATGGACATTTGCAACACCAAAGGTGCTACGAATGCGCTGCTGCTCTCTTTAGGGAGCCTGGAACCTGGTCTCTAATGCCGGAACACAACACAAGGTTGTTATGGCGACATACTCTAGACCAGGGGTGGTAGCCATCCAGTCGGGCAAATGCCCTACCACCTGGCTGTGGGTTGTTTTGTCGCCTCTTACGACAGGCCGCCGGGCCGCAGGAAATTGTATTCTTTCTCCGTTCCTGCACGGATAAAATAAAATTTTCAGTAACATTTTATTATTTACCTGACGTTTTAAAGTTACGTACTAAGGATATATTTTTCACTACTCCCAATGCCCTTAGTACGTAACTTTAAAACCTAGGTAAATAATAAACATTTACATGGAAATTACGTAAATAAAGAGAAAAATATTGTGAAATCAATTATAGTGTCATTTTTAAACAGTAAAAAGTGTTTATTTCTATATAATTAAAATATGTATCACGTATAAGATATTACTTTAAGTTACGTTCTATGGGATGTGCCAGCCATATCGTCATATTTGAGATAGACAGTGTTGTATAAATACTCTATGGTAATTTGGAGTTTTTTTTTATCGCGTTTTTTCAGTCTATTATCATAAACCAGAATACATTTTCCTGTGGCCGGGCGGCCTGTCGTAAGAGGCGACAAAACAACCCATAGCTAGGTGGTAGGGTATTTGCCCGACTGGATAGCTACCACCTTTAGTCTAAAGTATGTCGCCATAACAACATTGAGTTGTGTTCCTGCATTAGTGACCAGGTTCCAGTTAACAGAGCAGCAGCGTATTTGTAGCGCCTTTGGTGTTGCAAATGTCCATAGGCGATGGTAACCGCTTTCCATCAACTGGCCATCTGCCTGTCTGCTGATCTCATACAATAAAAAGAAAAAAAAGACATTGCTGTAAGTTAACTTCTATGATATGTGCCAGCCATACTGTCATATTTGAGATAGAGTGTTGTATAAGTAATCTATGGTAATTTGGAGTTGTCAAACTGATATTTTTTTAAATCGCGCTTTTTCAGTCTATTGTCATTAAAATGCGGATTTATTTTAAAAGCAACAAATTGGCAAGCTTAGAGGAATCGATTATCTTCATCGATCTGGTTTCTACATTACAAACGTAAATCGTGTTGATGCCAAACATTTTTATTGCGCCTAGAATATTCTGAATTTAAAGCTGTTTAACAACATTTAAGTATTGTAAATAATACTTTATTGCCTAAGCATTAAGATTGGGTATTACTGTACTTTGCGAGAGTGTATTTTTGGCTAGTATCCATGAATACTTAGAAATTCTTGAACACTTAGCAATTTTTATGTTTCTTAAGTTTTTTTTGTTGCCAAATATTACTAATTTTTTTTCGGAATAGGACGAGTAAATTATTCGTCACTCTTCATATTATTGATACGAGACGCGAAACTCTAATTAAAATGCCGTTAGAAATACTATAGAAATTCTTAGAACTATACAAACACGTATAAAACAGGCACAAATATAGCCGAACATAACAAATCCAAACGTAATGCAGAAGGTCGTAATTCAATAAAACGCGCAGTCTGTCATTTATTAGATTCCCGATTGTAGTACACACGTCTCGCTTCGCTTGTGGTTCTAGCTCGACTACCTTCCCGTCCATCAGGTCATCGTTGTATACTGCACAAATGCAATGTCCCCGTTTCTAAATCGACTTAATCTGCCACACCTGGCTAATGACTGCCATAAAAGAGTACAATAAAACTATGGTCTGTTTTCTAATTAAAACTTTAAACATAAAGTAAACAAAAGAAGACGATCAAAAAGGAGTTACAATTAGTTTAAATGCCGACAGGTAATAAGATGTGTTTTGTTTCAGATATGCAGGTGGATTTTGTTTTTGTCGGGACCTGAGTTGTAACATTATTATATATTAAATATCAGAATGAAAGATAGAAAATAGCTTTGCTTCATTGGAACCATGTATTGACATGGTTTACGATCTGGGTATCCAAAATTCTTTAAGTCAAGTATCATTACTGTATTATTGCATAGACATTATAGCATGCATTTGTATAATATTGTTTGGGAGATGTGGAGGTGTTATTTACGCCACTGCACCCAACAATTTAATATTAATGTCAATTAAATTAACCCAATTGATATATTTATTTACCGTTGTATTTACAACGGTAAATATTTAGCATTTGCTAAATTTTTACAAAAACCATATATTTCAAATTTCGACATTTTCTAAAAGTGAACGCAGTTAACTGTTAACAGTTAGACGAGGACAGACGTAAAAACATATTAACCTATATTAGTTTACTGAAATGTTCCAAATGGTTAATTTTAGCTTGGTTTTGGCAACTGTACGGGAGCACGTTTTAAATGCAGTTTATGAGAAAAACAGCTTATGTTGTAGATATATAGATACTCGTAGATACGTGTATATATATACATCAATTTCCTCATGAAACACACACGATTCTCCCAATCATTTACCTCTTCTACTTACAGAGAAAAATACATTATTATAAGTGTTGTAAAAATACATCGATATTTAATGTACACAAACGCAATCATTATTGTACCATTCTGATATCATTAAATGGCTATTCCGACACGATTGTTATAAAGACTTAAGACAAAGGTCATAGGCAATGTCACGGAGAAAATATAAAGAGAGAAGAAAATGATTTTTTTATTGCATAAGTTCAGTATACAGGCAGACGGCTCACCTGATGGAAAGCGGCTACCATCGCCTATGGACATTTGCAACACCAAAGGTGCTACAAATGCGCTGCTGCTCTCTTAAGGAAGACTGGAACCTGGTCACTAATGCCGGAACACAACTCAAGGTTGTTATGGCGACATACTTTAGACCAGGGGTGGTAGCCATCCAGTCGGGCAAATAATCTACCGCCTGGTTGTGGGTTGTTTGTTGCCTTTTGCGAATTGTATTCTTTCTCTGTTCCTACACGGATAAAGATTATTTATCTTATTGCAATGTAAAATACATTTATATAAGTAAAGAAGGAAACAGAGGAATGAAGTACCTGTTTCTCGTCTTTCACTTACACTTGGCACGACTTCTTTAGAGCACTCGAGGCGAGTTTTCGCTTTTCTCAGAGCCCAGGTATAAGTCGAATTAGTAAGCTAGAAAGGAAGACCGCGGTGTTTTAATGGGTATTCGTGACTTCGGTGGCAATAGTATTTCTTCGGGGGTGCCATTGCCACCCCAACGTGGTGAATCCCACAAGACCCACGCCGTGTTTCCCACGGAGTAACTAGTCCACAATCTGTTTTTTTTAAAATAATTAATTCATAAACACTGGGTTAAAAATATCTGCATGCGAAGTCGCGCGTAAAATCTACTTCAAAATAAAATTTAGTAAATGTATCATAATCTCTATAGTTTAAAAATATTATAGCATTGACCGGACATTGAACCTGTGTCAGTTAACACTTGAAACTTTAAAACTAAATTCATAACCTTCTTAAAGTCCGTTACACTCAAGAAGATAGCACTTAGTGACGGTAATTCTGCCATGAACCACTTCTCTTATATAGCTTAAGACAAAATTGCGAAGTCTTACATATAGTTTCGGAGAGCAGGTCTAAAATCTTCTTCTTAATATATAAAATTCTCGTGTCACAGTTTTCGTTGCCATACTCCTCCGAAACGGCTTGACCGATTCTCATGAAATTTTGTATGCATATCGGGTAGGTCTGAGAATCGGCCAACATCTATTTTTCATCCCCCTAAATGTTAGGGGTAGTCCACCCCTAAATTTTTTTATTTATTTTTTAGACAAAATTTTTAATTTCTATTTTTTTATGATACAGCATTAAAAGATACATACAACCCTCTACGATCAACCCCTATTTTTTACCGGGCAGGACGACGTCTGACGGGACAGCTACTATTTTATAATATAGACAAATAGTAGATTGTTATACGAGAGGTGAAGCTGACCTATTTAGGCACTCGAACTATTAGCGTCGCTACGCTCGTGCTCCAAAGCATCTCCTGCCTAAATAGGACTTTCACCCGAGGTTAACACTCTGCTTTTCATTTCTAATATGAGGAAAGTAAATAAAAACTGATTAGTTAACTTCTCTAATAAAATCAGGCGTTAAATCCATATCTTAATCTGATGAAAGGTCATCACGTACGTCACATATGAAACGTCAAGTGATTTTTTATGCTGTGGCATTATACCAGCCAGTACATTTTTGTCACTAATGATAGTAAATATTTATCTCAAATTATTTTAAATTAAATAATAATTTAGTGAAAAATAATTTATGAGTATAAAATTATGTCACAAAATTCTTGTCATTTTTTTTATAATAATTTATGCCGCAGTTTTACAAGTGGCTGTAAAAAAAGTTGGAATACGAGTCGCATGTGTTATCTATGGTTCCCATAGCTTTCTAATTTTTTTGATAGCAAGGAGAATAGTTTCCCAGGGACGAAAAGTGCTGTTTTAAATCCGTTCAGTAGTTTTTACGTGATGCTCTAACAGGCAGAAAGACAGACAGACAAAAACACTAAAACTACATTTTGGGAATCTGCTGATCCGAATTAGCCCCCTGATTTTTTCCCATTTTAAAAGCATTGTACAAACTCGACCCATTTATAAATTTATTATAGTACAGATAAATAGATTATTGTCTAATGTCTAAGCAACAAAATCACTCACAATTTTACGTCTCTCTTGGTCAGATGCAGATAAAATTTTGCGAGAACCAAATGTATGAGTAATAAAATTCAATTAATTATTGTGACAAATTGAATTTATGGCTTCACTGGCTTCAAACCGCAAATTTGTTTACATAATTTCAGCTACTTTACATAGTTAAATGATCTATGTCGTATATAGTATGTCAAATAACTACTTACATAAATGTCATTTGTATAAAAAATTTAGATGAATTTCCAAGAGGCCATCAATGAAAAGTAAGTCAAAGTCAAAGTAATTTCAAAGTCAAAGTAATTTATTTGTTTGAAACATGGACAATTTAGTAACACAAAGTGAGCCAGAATTTACGAAAGAGGTTTGTGCAACCACTTTTTGCTGGAGGGAGAGCTTTCATGTTTCATATTAAGAAGTAGTTATTATAAAATATTATTGACACTGGCAAAGTCTGGTGTTGCAAACGACCATTATTTACGCTAATGTGACCAGCTTGCTTCCCCTTGGGGTTTAGGGGTTCTCACTCACCCGCATACGCCGTCGAGATAAGAGCGCGAGTGTTCCGCGCGTCCTTCTCCTCCCGTGGGGCGCGTTACAAAGTGCCTCTCACCTGAACTAGACCAATACAATGTCGGGGGGCAAAAGAAGTTCCTTGGCAATGGAAGAGTCCTGTATGTGAGGCCCACGCCTGCCAGGGCTACGGAGCCGGGAATCCCAATTACCCGTAGCCCTGGCATAAGGTGCAGATCAGAACACCCAGGAGTTTCAGTGGGTATCCCTAACTGGGGTGTGGCAATAGCGTGGCACCAGTTTTGACTAGGCACGCTAGTGCCACCCCCGATCTGACGAATCTCACACGCGGGTCGTGAATTATTCCCCCAGGCTTCTGTACCTGTCGCGACTTAAACGGATTTCCCCTAGCCAAAAAGTGTGACCAGCTTTCTTTTATGTGGACCGCCGCGCTCTCTGCCTCGTCTCTTTTATTTTTTGGCATTATGTCTCCAACGCTATCAGTATTGATTTTGTCCACTCTGCCTTAGATCTTACGATTCATAGAATTGAAATGTTGATTGATGATTCATGCAACTGTTACGTCATCTGTATTTGAAAATACTTCTTAATTTAGATCGTTTATCATTACAGTCGTTGGTTTATGAGTTTGCTTACGTGTCTGTTGATCTAGAATGCGCGATGGTAGTACTAACCAAGTTCAATGCTCTTTAGAAAAACCTATTTATCTAAACGGGCCTAATTTCAGACACTTTTAAAATAAAATCGTAAGGAGATCTTGTATAGGATTTAATAATAAATATCTAGATCAGCCTGGATTCTGTTGTAAAAGTGCTGCGTCCATAATTTTAGTGGCGGCTGAGACTTGGCAGTCATTTTGGAGTGGCGCCAAAACTGTTAACTGTCAAAACTGTGACGAGACTAGCGCGTGCGCACGTCAATCACTTAAACGCTCTAGTTCTTATGATTATAGGCGAATAATTCATTACCGGATATTGCATTATGATGTTTTCTTCATTTTATTTGTATGTTCGTCGGCGACGTACGCCCATTGGCTGAATGACTAATATCGCGTTTCTGTGTTTTACTGTATATCCTGCCCATAGTAAGTGGCATTAGAGCTAAACGAATACAATAGAAACTATATGGAAATGATATGTCACTCCCATATATCGTTACGCTAAGTATTAGGTCATTTCTATACATTCTACATTATATACATTGCCACTTGTCTAGGGGGACTTATTTTGCCATTAGTAGAAAATTATCATTACTTGTATTAATTAAATTAAGTCAAATTTTAATCAGTGATAAAGCCAAAAAATATATAATGACATATAGGAATCAGGCATAAAGTGGTAAATTGGTTATATTACTCTAAATTGGAAAGGTTATGTCTAGCAGTAGACAACAATTGGTTGTTTTTTATGATTATTTTTGTATTATCCATATTATAATAAAATTAATTGATACCTACTTAAAAGTTCAATTCTCGTTTCAAATAATAATAATAAAAAAATATTTTTTATATGGTATAACACTTTAGTGCATACCCATTACAAGTGTGAACTATAAAACCATAGAGAAAACTGTTTTTTTTTCAATATAGCTTTTAACCTGTACTACATTTAATTTTACACTTTCGGTGTTATTATATGATTTAATAGTACATTTAATGAACGATCATTAGTTGTTAATTCACAATCTCAAGAATTTCATTAAGTAAATATAATATTAAGTCTGCAGTATTAACTTGTGATATTGTAATTACACAGAACGATGGAGAATTTTCGCGTGAAGGATCGTTGCAGCCTTTGGAAGCACCAGTAAGATTGTCCTCAATACTTCCAAAGTATTGGTCACTATAGTACCATAACACTTTGTATATAGTCATTTGTCATTCAGAAAAAATATTAATAGTGTTTCTCTAAAAATTATTATTAGTTTCATCTGTATTTTTGATGCTAATGATTAATAATGTTTTAAAAAAATGTTTTGTTGTTTTCGAAATGGGGCAACGAAGTTTGGTTTATTATTTATTATTTAGGTTGGAAAAAATCGCAAATATACGTTGGGTTGGTTTCGTTCGGAACTTGGTTTTATATTTCATTTTTTGTGTTTTTATACCTAACGCTTCATGTTATAATTTATTTATTTTATAATATTTATTCGTTAATATAAATCGCTTTGTATATATGCACGTACACGCTATACTAATTTCTTAAAAATTTCTTTTTATTTAATTCTCCATTTAAAATTTGATATTCAAAATATGTACTTACAAAACTAGACTTGGTTATATTATCTATAATAGAATACTGAGCGTAAGCTACCGTATTCGCGTTAGCTCCCAAAATGGTGTATATAGTATATAACAGGGGTCGCTAAAATGGCGCACCACGGTCCGCACCCGGACCGTCGTCCCGCTTTGTGCGGAACGCGAAAAATGACATTTTTCTCATAGATATGTAAAAAAATACCTTTGTTATTTCCGTAATCACATTTGTTTAATAAATATATTTTTTCTATGAACAATTGGGCATTTCTAGGAGGATATGGAGAATAAGCCGATCCTGGTTGGTGATAAAGAGGTGGACCTAAACAAGATTTTCACACCAGCGCCTGATGCTGAGGAACATATTATAAAAAAGGATAAAAAATTTGGTAAGCGTTCAAGGTTTTTATAAAAAATATATATTTTTGTATACCATAGTGTAATTAAGTCTAATAATTCCAAAGTTTAATAATGGGACTATTTACTATCTTGTAAGGCATTCTAAGGCCTAGCCGTCCACTGCGTAACGCAGGACTATGAATGTTTTTGCAGCTTGAATCGCCTGCGGAAACATCTAACAGAATGCGTCTTGAGTCCTGCAAGCTCCGCCCATCGCCGGACTGCACTGCAGGATAGTGAATGGGCTTCTTTACGACTTTAAAAAGCACAGCGCTGTTCCATGTCGGTTAGCATTATACTGAGACTGAGTCCCATATTAGTACATTTTGGTTTCTATTATTTACTATTTAGTCTATCTTCATCAGCTACTTAGATATCCCTGAAATCCACCGACTTCAAAACTTCTGCATTCGTTTCATATTTGGACTGCACAAATATGATCACATTTCTGAATTTCGTAGTAAGTTGGAATGGCTTCGCCCCCTATCCGCCTTCGCCGAAATGCTCATGTCTTATCCCTTTTGCATAATGTAATCTTTAGCCCAAAAACGCTCTCCTATTTAAAGGAACGCTTTGAGTTCTTTCAAGACAAGGCTCTTAAGATCATCAGCAAATGTGCCACTAAGGGCGCCAATACATTCTACGCAATTTAGTCTGAATTCTTTTACTGTAGGCGGTACGGTTGTGAAAGGAATTACTAATGAGCAGGAGAAGTGCAAAGTCACTTACAAATTTTAATAAACTCATCGATCATTATAAAGTAATGTATGTATGTATGATTGTGTATATTTTAAACTATGCGCACTGAATGGTCGGTATTCACTATTACAAATGTGAAATGATCTCCAGAAGGTTGTCTGGAAGAAATCGCTGTTGGCGATAAGACTGCCGATTGTACTAGTTAAATGATTGCAAACTCATGTGTATTATTTTCTTCTGTGCAATAATAGTACATTATGGTACTAGTGTGTAACATTGGTGATTACCGCCGAGGCGCCATTGAGACTCGAGCCGTTGGCGAGGGTCTTAAGAGAGCCAAGGACGGTAATCATCAATACACACGTCTATCATACGACGTTTTTCAACACACTTGTGAATAAAATAACAACAAAAACTAGTTTTATTTAGTAGATAAAATAGATATTTTTCCTTGGAGTTTTCAGGTAGTAAACTTTCCATAACGTTAAGGGCTTCACATCTTATATCGGTGTACAACATAAATCATTTTCTTCGTAACTAGTACTTGTAGACATTTTAATTAATAAATAACTATAATTTCAACAGTGAAAACGAGTTGTGAAAAATGTAAAAAAATAATCAGTTTTCCTATGCGCGCGCATTGCGATCGGCCACAGACTAAAGGGATGAGGTTTTTTTTATTTTCCGTGCATAGGGTTTGCGCCTATTCTGCCACGTACAAAATGGGGAATTTAAAGTTCTCTTTTGATACAGAGAAAAAAAAGTTATATATGAGTGAAAGTTTTATTTATTAAACACGTACGAGTTAAAATTATCTATTTAAATAAGAAGTTGCATGAAATGAGCAAGCAATAGGAACATTAATTTATTTGTTCTATAGAACACGATCTTTTTTTTGAATAAAAGTTTTTTAAGAACACAGCAACTCAACCAATAAAATTTAAAAAAAAACTATAACTCACTAGTGAGTTATTTTTTTACTCACAGTTTGATTATGGGTGTCATTCTGTGCCTAATTGCGATGACCATAGAGCCACTTTATGAGCAAGTGTGTTGAAAAGAATGTTATTTTCTATTTTATCTTCAGGCCGAATAAAATAATTGATTTCCTTAATTTTCAGAGAAGACATTCGCATCGTCAGCATTCTACGTGCCCGGCGTACATCCCACTGTGAAGGAGCAGATGGACTTAGCCAGGGCTATCTCCAAATCCCTGAGTGACTCCAGCAACCACATGAGCAGGGGGCAGAGCATGTACGTGAACAGGAAAAAGAGATCTGTCAAATGGGTGCATGAAGGCAGAGGTGAGATGATTTCAGTAATTTTTGGAACCAAGTTCTTTTACGCGACTTACAAGAGTGAAATGGCAGAAATCGTCGCTCAACTACTCGTAATTGGATAGGTAATAGGAGGTTACCATCGCCTATAGGTGTTTGCAAAATGAGGAATGTAGCCAACGCGATGCCTACCTTTAGATGGGATGGGACAAGAGGGGATAGTATCGAAAAGATAGAGATGGGATCTCTCACTCGTCACACGGAAGACGATTAGTCGAGGCTAACCGTTTTACGCCAATATTCTGCTAGAGCATGGTATATATATATATCACACCGATCGCCGGCCCTAATGCCCGGAATATACTAGACTAGTTTTTCCGAAGTGAGATAGCAAGCTAGAACCTCCGTATACTATCTTGGATTACTGTCCTGACCTGGCAATAAGCAGTGCTGTGTGTATGATATTAGGAAATTTCGATATTCTATAATTATTTGATAATTTTTAACTGAAGATAATATATTTGCGTTAATAAACCTATCGGCAAAATATTACCCAATAAGGTCCCGCCTGTCAGCCAGTCTGCTGCGGTCCATGTTTCCTAGTATAAAATCTTACACCGCGTCTCCTGCTTATTATTTACAAAATGTTACATCAATATTATTAGAAACCTAAAAAGAAAACTAAACTGCAGCCAAATTTATGTTGTTGATACATGTAAACTTGTAAATAGTAATATTGACATATTGGTTTTGAGCCAACGTTGTTCAGGAGAAGCACAAACTGTTATTAATAATTGTACTTCTATTAATACGCGCTCTAGTAAAGGTCGTTTTAAGGCGAATGCAGTCATACTGTATTTAAGGAATCTTGTTTTGTTTGAAAATCGAATATTATGAAATAAGAATACCAGAAACGTCAATCCAGCAAGTAGTAGTAGTAGAATTCGCCACAATGGCAGGCAAAGGAATCTTAGTCCATACAGCCAAGTCTGATGTATAAATCTTCGTATAGTAGCGCAGTTGAATTGTAGGCTACACAACCCACGCCATTCAACGGAGTTCTTGTGAAAACTCGAAAGGCCACATTTGACTATGCAGTTCACATTTCTCACAAAAACACAATTATTACTCAAAAACTATCAATATCCTACAACTATTGTTCATTTTAGAGTATTTTACTCATTTTTAGAAAATAAAACTGCACAGCACAACGTCCCCTTTCAGTTCCCGCCAAAAACTATCAATCCAGCAAAAACTGACATATTTGTTATACACTATATAGATTAAAAACTTATTTACAGTCATTTATAATTAACGCTGGCCACTTGATCGTCATAGATATTATTAGGATATATTTATAAAAAATCGGGTTGTTTATGGCTCGAACTCATAATGCCTCGGCTACAACTGGGATAATGTTGGTGTTAATGGGTCAGGCAGATATAGCCAAGGGTTCAATGCTTTATTTTTAACATTCTAAGTCGTATTTGGATGCCGTCACTAACACTAATGCAAGTGGAGAACAGACGTAAAAAATGCTAAGACAGCTAATTTTTAGACTTAAACTCTGCGCTAGTTTCTTGAGAATCCCGCAGGATTTTTTCTGGGAGCATTTTGAAGTAGTTCGCATGTATAAAAATTTACTTATTCCGCCACAGTTTCCACTAAAGCGATAGTTTAAAACACATTATTTTTTAAATCCTTTGTTCCGGGAATTCCGCGGAAATTTCATGTCCAAGCATGGATGAAGTCGCGGATACATGATAGTCTTTAAATATAAGTGTATTGAGGATATTTTAAAAATTTATAGGAGTGTAATAAAATAAAAATTGTTGTCAATACACAAGGCTACTATCGCGTTTAAATCTATACAGCTTTACACCAATATATTACAATCGATGACATACTTAATTATGTTTGCTCTAGATCTAATAACAAAGGCCTTGTCCGTCTGTTAACACCACGGTAACGTGGGTTTGAGATGCACATCCATGAAATTAATTTCGTGATTATTTTTGATTCACGATTGATGTGATGACGTTTGGATGTGAGTCGATGATTCATATTGTGTATATAAAATGCGACATTAACCGCGATGACACGATCGGAGTGCACTCGGACCAAGTGTACTCGGATATTACTCGTATCGTGGAAACTGGGCATCCGAATGCACTAGGACAACAACATCTGATCAAGCTGTTAATTCAATGCAATAAAGCGTGTCACATCCATGCTGAATTTATGTATAGGCCTATGAGGGCGGAGCCTAGAGCAGCATTATTAAAAAAACAATGATTAGAACAAATAAAATTCATAAGTTGATCTGAATTACTTAGTTTATGAATGTATAAAAAAGACAAAGGGCTGAACATGGCAAATACATAAGTGTTGCATTTTTACTAAACATAACAGAACCCTGAAAAATAGCGATATGTCATACAAGTTCTGGGACGGCAGCAGTCTTAAATCCGCCACTATGTTACATACATGTATACTATCATTAATCCGCAACCATTTTTGCATTCCTGACGTAACAGACAAACTGCAAAATACTCCGCAATACTGTTCCTGATAGAGGGGATAGGTCTATATGCTGACTTGAAATCGAAGTGGTAACATGCGTACATACGGTCTGAAAATAAGGGCAGCCGAAGACCATACGAAGTGGAGAAAGAAGGAAATGGGACCCGGGATCCAAAGCTGATGCTCTGTCTATTTAACTCTAGGATAATGATGAAGTATATAACATACCCAAGCTACCCACCCACCCTGCAACACGTAAAATAAATCGAACATGTTTATCTAATATATTTATTTCTATTTTTCAGGACGCAATATGTCCAATACCAGTTCGACACCAACACCAGTGGCTAACCACGACACCGCGTACCGCCCGCCATCTAGTTTACGGAACCAGAAAACTTATCCGAAATCAGCATTGAAGCACTCTCCATCCAATTTGCCGACAATCGAGCCATTTCCCATATCACCGCCGACTATCTCTGTGCAAAACATCGACGTACCGGTGCCTTTAGCTCCTACCAAGCTGAACGATGTCTACGCTTCGCCGAAGAGCCCGCGTTTTCCACTTGTCTGTGGACCGAATTTCAACGTAGCGCCGCGCGGCTGGGGCGAGATGAAAGACTACTACAGGCCGGTGTCGCTAGATAGCGTTGGAAAGAACTACTCAGATTTCTAAATAGCTAGTTGATATTCTGAACTATTTTGTTATATACATTGAAAATGTGTTCAGTCTTTTTGGCAACTAATCTTTGATTCAACTAATAGAATTAGTTTTAAATATTACTTAACATGTATTAATTTAACCAGATTAAAAACTTCCAAAAGTAATTGGTTTATAGATATAGTTTGCATAATTAAAGTACACTGAAAAAGAGCGACAAATTAAACAAAAATCAGTATGGTAACTCCAAACTATCATAGAGTGTTTACATATACAATAAGTAAACATTATTGTTTTGGTTTGAATTCAGCGTCTTACTTCTGGGAATAACAAAAAAGAAAATAATAACGACTATGTTTTGGTAAAATGGTATTGACATTTGAATTAGCATTGCCATACAATTCTTTTTTCAATCATTCGTGTGTCTACTTTCGTTTGCCAAACTTTACGAACATAATCTAATTATGTTTTAAATTTTGACAAAACATTTTTATTGAAACAAAATTGACTGAACAAGTGCCACTATAATATGAAGAAGGGGAAAACAATGAGTTATTTTAAGTAATATATTGCGATAACATTAGTCGTAACATCGATTTTTAACTTAGTGTTGATTTTAGTTACTGTTCTTCGTAATAAGTTATTTATTAATATCCCTTTGGGATGAACAAAGTTTAGTCTAAACTAGTCATGTTGAAGTTTTATAATAATTAATTTATGTTTTAATTGAAGATTTTAAGAATAAGTCCGAAAGCAAACGTACGGTTTAATCTTGGTATTGTCATCAACAAATTAATATTATTTATTTAAATTTAAATATACAGACAGAGATTATTATAGTTAGTAAAGTTTTGCATTAATAATTTACAATGATTAGAGATTTGGTTATCTGCATGAGTTCCATCATCAGAGAACTATTGTGCTTAATTACTATTACGTTCAGGGTGATATTGTTGCTCCCAAGCACTGCTAAGCAGGAACACTGTTTTCTTTCGTCAAATAGCGTCAAAACTATCAGTGAGTGGAGCCAAAAACATCCAAGCCCTCTTTTCTTCATCCAGTCTCTATTGACCAGCTTCTACGCTAAGTCGTCTATCCTGCCGGAGGGCAACCTATGTTATTTTTACAAAAAATGCGCTTTCCACCTTAAGCCTTTGCGCGCACTACAGAAATTTTCCGTGAAATTTTACCCGGAATTAATTCCGCGCCAGATTTAAATACAGACTGCAATTGTTTTTCCGCAAAATTAGAAAATGATGTATCCCGGTTTGGATTTAAGTTCTTTGATTACTACAGATTTGATGCGTGCTAGGCCTACAAACACGTCTACTTCGTCAGTCACCGCACCTGCGAGCGATATGACCGATCATTTAGAAATATCAAAACTTCAGATTTTAGGCATGAAAACACCCAACAACTCGCTCCATCAGCCTGAAATTGAATTAAAGTTTGTGAATCAGTCTCACTGTCAGTGTTTAATGATGGGTATCAATCAAGCAAAAGAATCGACTACTTTCGGCTTAACCTGTGTATAGTGACCAAAATTTTCTAGACTTTCTAGTTATCATAAAAAAATCTGTCTTTATTCCTGTGAAATATTATAAAAAATATCATTATAAAAATGTTGACCATGTAGCCTACTCAATCGATAAACCGAATGCGTGCTTTCAGAAAAATACTCTGTAATATAATATATATAAATATATCATATAGTGCCTTAAAACTAAATTAAAGAAAAAGATAGATTTGCGTTATAACAATAAAAACGAAACTGGAATGCAGATGCAATAATTAATTTTAATGAATTCTTAAGATGAATTCAGATGTCTACATATTCTATGAAGATTTTAAAATGGACGAATCTATAGTATATCAACAATACTACATCAAATTGATAGGTGTATCTGGAATAAGTCTTCTTGATATGTTTCGATAGATAAGTCAAGTGGTTACTGCAAATACTAAGATCTAACGTACACTGGTAACTTGCAAAACGTCTTATTTTGTTGTCTATGTAATAAATTTACGGAACTATATATATGTTTAAAGTAACATTTTTTACACTATTTACATCAAAATATACATGTATAAACTGACGCAATGAGTACAACTTATATTGCACTCCACCTATCCCATAAGCCTTAATATGTAAGTAAAATACAATTATTTTATAAAAAAGCTTATTTCTATTTAAAAAATATGGTAACCACAATATCTCCCATCTGCCTTAATTTAGTTAAGCAAAATAATCACGTCCCGGATGATATAAATTTAAATACGTGTCATCAACGAAATTATCTTGTATACAAATAAATGAGGTCCAGCATGATATACAGTTTCTAATTGCTTAATTATAACACTTTTGTGAATAACTGATGACATATGTATTCATGTAATACATGTAATTGTATAAAGAATGCGGTGGTTTTGATCATTTTCACCTCAAGCAAAATTTTGTGAAGCCACACATTATACGATAAAAAATCTTGTCTATTTTAATCTTTGGTCAAATCAATCAGTTTAACGTTTTAAAAGATAGGTGGCGTTAAACCAAGTTATGATCATGGAAGAACACTACTACTGAATGCATTATGCAACTCATTTTAACATGGAGATCTCATTGATCTATTATTCTTTACTGAAATCATAGTAAATAATTTAATAGAATATTAATACATATTTGTGTATATTTATGAGATCTATGAGAAATGTACTTTCTTTGATGTAATGGTGATATTTTGTAAGCGAGACTCAATAAATGATTTGAAAATATTAGTGTGTTTTTGTATGTATACAAATATATGCTCTATTGTCTGACAGACGCAAGCAGACGTAAACTGACTGTACCAAGTGTTATATACGAGCCTTTACCGCCTTTTTGTCGTAAGCGACATTTATAACAGTCACCTTTAGAATTCCAGCCTAGTTATAATACAAAAATATCTATTGGCATAAAAACACTTTTCGATTAACCAGTCATATAGTTTAGTTTAAAATGCGAATTTCCCTCAACATATTTGGGATGTTATGAAATACTCTTATACTATAGCCATAATACTAAAACTGTTTTCATGCAATGCGCTCATACAATTTTTCATTTTAATTTTTGTTTGATCCCTTCTGAGAAAACAAAATTTTGAATATATCTGGATGTTCTTTAATTAAAAGCCTAGTTGAAATAAATATTGTACATATTTGTTATCGTCAACAGTTTTTTTAAATAATGGCCAAGACGGATCTAGGTGGCCTTTTATTGGATGGAATAGGTACTTCCCCGCATGGTAGTTTCATCATTTCATTTCATCATTTTCACGTCATAGAATACATACATGCTTATATAAAATCAATATGAAGCGGGTAAGTCTGTTTGTATATTTAAATATTGATTTGTTTTTTGCCAATTTCTGCCAATGTTAGAGTAAAATTTAAAAAAATTATAAGTTTCATTCAAGATAAGTTCCAATGGATTCACACATATAAGTCAAAATTTTAATTCTTATTCTATGTACACCGCTTCGCAACGCGGATAGACTCACAATCAACTCGTCTAGCTAAAAAATAATTTTCTTTTTATTTATCTACTAAAGGCTCTTATTTTAAACAACTACAGAAGTATGTTATGCAATTAATTTTCGAATAATTAATGAAGTTGTAGCAAACAATGCATAATACTTAATAAGGCTAAAACATAAGAGGAGATCAACATATGCTCCATATTATACTTGATTCTTGCTTGATTCAGCTGTTTCCGCCACCGATCTAGACGTTTATATAAATATTATACTATATACTAGCGTGCAAATTGATTGATTAAAATCGGTTAAGTAGTTAAGGAGTCCATCGCGGACAAACAACGTGACACGTAACGTAATTTATATATATGTATAATTAATCTATAAACATTTATATATTATTGTAAATATATATTTGTATGTTATGCATATTATGTATATATCTATTTCATATATAAAACATCTGTATATACCGCATTTATACATTTATTAATAGAATGTAAGAAATTAAATATATTATGTAATACCACCATCGTCGTTACCAGTTCTTGGATTTCGGCAAGAAAAAAAAGAACTGGTGGATGAGCCCAATATAATAGGCGAGAGCAAGGCACATCGCTTGCGCTGGCTTGGCCATCTACTCAGAATGGGGGAGGATCGCGCTATGAAAAGAGCCTATCTGGGCAAACCAGCGGGACGGCGACCAGTTGGTAGGCCCTGATCTACGCGAGCTTCATGCCGATGACTGGCAAGAGACAGCGCTGAATAGGAAGGAGTGGAGTATTCTCGTTTCGGAGGCCAAGACTCACTTTGGGTCAGTGAGCCGCAGCAGTAAGTAAGTAAGTAACCATCGTCGTTACAATCTCAATTCATTCCTGGGGTTTTCTGGAAGAGATCACTTTTTAGTTTTGAGACCTCCTTTATGCATATTAGACATATTTTTAGCCTGTTTTTTTTGTTGTTTATTGATTGATTGATACAGCATTGCACAACCCGAAAAGTTTGTGATACTTTGACCTATAAATTAGCTTCAAAATAATATTGAACCTACGAATTGTAAAATAATAGTAATCTATCAAATACAGTGAAAACATGTGACGTGGTCCCGTCAATGCAGGCAGATTTCACTTTTTTCTTTTCGCAAATCCCAGTTTACTTTGGAGCAACCTGATTGCAGGGTTCCGTGTGTTGAATGAGTCAAACCCTAACTAATTGTAGCCATTTCCTACTTAACTTTTAGTACAATACAAACAGAAAGTTTAAAAAAAATCAAATATATAAATGAAAAAATAAGAAGAAAGTCAAGGGTGACTCATTTTAATATTTGCACGTTAGATCCGTGCAGGAACGGAGAAAGAATACAATTTCCTGCGGCCCGGCGGCCTGTCGTAAGAGGCGACAAAACAACCCACAGCCAGGTGGTAGGGCATTTGCCCGACTGGATGGCTACCACCCCTGGTCTAGAGTATGTCGCCATAACAACCTTGTGTTGTGTTCCGGCATTAGTGACCAGGTTCCAGGCTCCCAAAAGAGAGCAGCAGCGCATTCGTAGCACCTTTGGTGTTGCAAATGTCCATAGGCGATGGTAACCGCAGTCCATCAAGTGGGCCGTCTGCCTGTCTGCTGATCTCCTGCAATAAAAAAAAAAAAAAAAGATCATCACGTGAAAACTACTGAACGGATTTAAATGAAACTCACAGAGTTAGCTTATATCCCTGATCTGCTATTATTAGGATATTTTTATCGTTGGTATGTGATAAACGAATATCACTTAAGAATGGAGCTGCAATCACTATTTTTTTTGGTGACTTGCAATACACTAACGGAAACTCGAAAGAAATTAGTTAACGTCACTGTTAGTTTTAAATAAATAAAAAATTGGTTGTCTGTAAAGTCGGTTTACTGACGATAGTTGAACGTGACAACGTTCAACACTCAAGTGGGAGAGAGACAGATGTCGAACGCTGCCGAACGCGTAGGCCGATTGTGCCTCTTTGTCGCTCGTTCCGCGCTCTCGCTTGCACTTCAAGTCTTAAATGGAACGCCTCGGAGCGAGGTAACGCCGCATGAGTCACGCTTTTTCATGCGTGCAGCCGACTCCATCGAATTATAAGACGTCACGTCAAAGATGTCGACTCTTAAAATTTCCCAGTTTATAATTTCTAGGGGATTGGTTTGTAACGCCAATTTGAGGTTTTTTTCACGTTTTGCTACAACCTGTTGAGCTGTCCCCTGGATTTTTTCGTTCTTAAATACACTGTTATACTTTGAAGTTTTATTTTCTTAAAAAAGTGTTTTTTTATTGCATGAGTTCACTAGACAGACAGACGGCCCACTTGATGGAAAGCGGTTACCATCGCCTATGGACATTTGCAACACAAATGCGCTGCCGCATTTTTAGGAAGACTGGAACCTGGCTACTAATACCGGAACACAACACAAGGTTGTTATGGCGGCATACTCTAGACCAGGGGTGGTAGCCATCCAGTCGGGCAAACACCATACCACCTGGTTGCTTTAGTGTAAAATTACTCTAAAATGAACAATAGCTGTGGGATATACAGTTTTTGATTGGTAATTATGTGTTTTTATGAGACATATGGACGTCCAATGTGGCCTTTTGAGTAATTACAAAGACAAGAGCTCCGTTAATTGGTGTCAATCGAAAACCTACAATTCGGCTGAGCTATAGCTCAGTCTTCACAAGTCTTCGTATACGAAGACTTGTGAATATATCAGAATAGGCTGATTATTATAAAACTTGACTACTCATGAATTCTTAACACTGGCTAGACACGCAAAGCCATATTTAAAGACAGGTAGGAGAAAAGAGTCGGTATTGGTGTGTGCGTTTTCTATTTCATCTCACAGTTACGACCTGACCACCGAAAAAAGACAAATTCACACCTGCAATGCCTAATCTAATTTACAAGTATTTAACAAGTTGGCGGTAGGCTAAATAAAACTTTAACAATACTCGTTGACTATTGTCATCTTTGTCTTCTGTGATCACGGCAACTATGAAGCGGTCGAAACGTCGGAATAACCAAAATCAAATAAATTACCGCGCTTAAAAGCGTTACAACATAGGTTTTTTTATGTATACAAGTCGCGAAAACGTAAGAAAATATTATGGTTGTGTACAGTTATATTTGTACCTGTGTTATACGTGTTTGTATAGTTCTAATAAATTCTATAATAATTCCAACGGCATTATAATTCGAGTCCTGCAACTCGTAACAATACTTTAACTATACAATCCATTAGGAAACTTTAGAAGACGTTATTTAATTTCTTTTTTTATTGTTTTTATACTGAATCTATGCGTGAATATACTGACACCAACTTGACATTATAGAACACAAAACACAGGCAGCACACACGCGCCAGTGCGAGCGCAACTCGCTGACCAAGTTGTCGCAAGTATGCGAAATATCATACGACGTGTTCGTCGACGTTATTAGTTAATTGATGAATTGTTTAATTATTTTATAAATTGTTTAGTGCCAAAAATATGTTGGATTGTGTGAATATGAATCTGTAAAAACGTATGTACCATATTTTTGTATGTAAACCTTATTGTGTGAGGTATGCTAAGTTTGAAAATATCATTGACTTATGTGCTTTTAACAGTTTTATTATAACTTAACTAACTTTAAAATTTTGATCTATACGTGTAATTGTTTATTATTATATTTTTTTGCTATAATCGAGGTGGTAAAATCCGTACTTATATTAAATATATTTTGAAAACGATTTTTTAATTTTTATTTATTTACTTTGGTTAGTATGGTCTGTTGGGTGTGATTTACATATATGTCCCCGTAACATTAAGTAATGAGCGGGGGAGGGGGGAGGGGGGGGGAAGGATTACCCCTTCTGCAACTCCTATGTGGCGGAAATGTATAGTTCCTGAGTTATTAATGATTTTGTCAATCTAACTTCACTTCTGTTCTTCACTAATATATAACATAAATAGTGAATGGTTACCAGTCGGTTCTGGCGCTTTGATCTACACAAAACCTAACCTAACAGACTGTTTAAAACTCCACATATTTAAATTTTCAGATACATAAGGTCTCTTATTTAAATAAATCCCGTCAAAAACCGTAAAAAAACGTCTCGGCGACAAAATTACCAGATCATTGTCGTGAATTTCAAACTTCGATAATTAATTGAATATGTATTTTTTCCAATCAAAACCAATTTCAGTTGTTATAAATAAGTCTTAAATATATTCCTTAACACATTAACCATTAAAATCATCCAGGAAATCATCCGGGTATATATGTATATGTAAACCCAACCCGGTCTGTTTGGGATCGGTCCCAGGTCGTCTGTTGTATATTATCCGTAACACAAGCGTAACTTGCTTAGCTTGGGATATACAAGACGTGTGTTTGTCGGCGAATTCATTTATTTATTTCGTACTTGCACTACCTACGGAATCCTAAAAAGGTGCCACGATGATCATACAAGAAAATGTCAACCAGTAGAACGGTTGATTGAATCTATGGCGGACCGGGAAGCGTGTTTGAGGTCAACCTACCTGAACTGACCCATGAAAGCAATAGAAACAAATCGTGAAATTTAATTATTCGAAGCTAGTAAATGTTGTAGTCGGTGTTGATAATAATTGTATAAGGTAGTCTGGAGGAGATCGCTTATGGCGAGAAGACGCCCAACGACAATTCAAGATCGGTTTTTTTTCGATGTTGAGCATTCAGTTGATTCCACAATGTCAGACGAAGCGGTCGATGTTATAAGTTGTAACAAAATGTTACAGATTATATCATTACAGGTTGCGCACTGTAATGTTTGTTTTTCCTCTCTTTATCGATGTAATGCTTTCATCTTTATGCTCACACTATCCCAGATGTAGCAGGCACATTAGCATTCTTCTTCTATGTGTGGAATAGTAGAAGATGTTCTAATATTTATTATGTTTTGCATGCAATAAAAGATGGCATACACTAGCAAACGTTCTGTTGAATAACTTAATATAAAAACTCAGTCAAGGTTAATAGTGTGAAGATGAAGATATGTATGACAAAAATCGAATGAATTAACATATGTAATGTTAGTGCTTTACTTTACCATTTATTTACGTTTTCTAAGTAAATAACAAACACTTTTACATTTCTCATATTCTGAGAGTACGCTTGGATTTGCCTGATCACAGGAATGAAAACAGTAGTTTTCGTGCCTGGGAAACGATTATCCCTGCTGTCAAAAAATTAAAAAAGTTATACCAACCATAGTTAATACATGCGACTCATGTCCCAGCTTTTTAGAGCCACGGGTGAAATTGCGGCATAAATTGTAATAAAAAAATATGAACTCTTGCAAAATCATGCATAGCATACTTACTAGTGGTCGCCCGTGGTCATAATTCGACCATAATGAATGTCAGACTATACTTCTATAGTCACAGATTTCGCCAAGACTACACTGTTAATTTGACTTTAACAATAAACAAAAGAAAAAATAATAAAAACTACAAATACACGGTAGTGTGTGTAATGATTTTTTTTATTGATTTAATGTATTTTTATGCGTATTAAAAAAAAAAGCATTCTGCACTTCTTCTCTATATAAAATATAAGTGTGCGAAATTTCATACACCTCCGTCCACTCAATTTTTAGTAAAAAGGGGTACAAAGTTTTAGCAATGTCTTTGCTTCACGTATTAATATATAACTAGTCTGGCCATAAATACTGTTACATAAAAACTTTTCTTTTCTTCAACTGACTTCGTTATCATTCATTATCAGTTTTTTTTGTAATTTGTATACTTTCATAATACATACATATTATACAATGGCCTCATGATCTGTGTATGGCATTGCATTGAGATTATGTGCGCCCACCTTGTATAAAGGATTGTGCGTAACACAACATAACCAGATATAGATATCGCCGATGTTCCGCGCGCTCTTACTTCTCCCATGGGACGCGTTAGAGATCCCTCCTCCCCCCCTCCCCCTCCCTCCTCGCCAAAGAGAGATACTAAGTCGCCGGGGGCTTGCTACTCCCGGCTATGGATACGGTCTTATAGACAGTCGTTTGCCAGGTCCTGCAAAGGAAGCTTTTGGCGGGAAGTAAAAGATGTTGTGCTGTGCAGTTTTATTTTCTGAAAATTTGTGCAAACTTGTACTCTAAAATAAACACTATTTGTAGGATATTAATAGTTTTTGAGTAGCACTTATGTTTTTTGTGAGAAACGTGAACTGTATAGTCAAATGTGACCTTACGAACTGTTATAAGAACTCCGTTGAGTGGCATCAGTTGATAGCCTACAACTCAGCTGAGCTATACATAGGCGTAAGAAAACGATGAAACTATATTGTAATCTAAGATCTGGCTTAAAGGCCTGGTTGCCAAGCCATAAACCTAAATAAAAAAATAAAGATTAGGTCCTCCAAAATGGCTACACCAAATACTTGTGGCCCTGGCATAAAACGAAACAATTCAAAACTCTAGTGCAACAACATTCACTTAATCTGTATATAAATATCCTATATCTCGTACAAGGAAGCAATTATAAAGTTATCTAACAAGAAAATATACTTTGTAGTTATTACTTATTATAATTAGTTTGTAAGTGTTCTTCTCTCTTAAGTTCTCTTTAAAGTTTTCTAAACAAAATTTTGGGGAAGACATCCCGAATCTGGACCAGCCGTCAGCACCAGCCGAAGACTCCAGATCACACGAAGAAGAACAAGAATAAAGGTTTCGAGAGTTCTTTGATCTTAGCCGACAGATTCATCGTCTCTGCATATCCCTATGGCAAACCGGCGTGCATGCAACTATAATTATTATGTAGCGAAATCTTTTCGCTCACTGACCAGTTACTCCATTGAAATGTTACATGAGCTTTGCATTTGTTAGAGGACGCAATTTTATTTTTGGGACATGTGTGTGGGGTGTCTATAGAAGCTTAACCTCAAGTTTGTGGGGTCGCCCGCCACCTTTGTCCCCCGGCCGCCATCTTGGAAAAAGTGGTGAAAACACTTTTTTCGCGATATCTCGGAAACTATGCGTCTTACAAAATATTTGTAAAGTCATAATTTGTAGCAAATTGTTTTGCCTACAAATACGTTTATACAACTTTTTGCCCTAAATTAAAAATTAAAGAAGTTATAAGCAAAAAAGTGAGAATTTTTTATTAATTCCTAACTCATTTATTTACCATAGAACTTACCAAATTTAACTTATCGAATGTTAAGCAGTTAAATGTTACATTATGTTACATTTATAAAAATACTAGCCGACCCGGCGAACTTCGTACCGCCATATTTTCTGAATTCCTAAAAGACAACAAAAACAAATTCACCATAATCGGTCCAGGTGATTAGGAGGACTCTAGAACCCGATCTCAGCGCCACCTACCGGTTCCAATTGTGGATGTAAACCATCCCGGGACCCACTCAAACATATACAGAAAATTTCATCAAAATCGGTAAAGTCGTTCTCAAGTTATGCGCTTACCAACACATTTTGCGATTCATTTTCATATATAAGAAGATGGAAACGTGAAAAAGAAAATTGCAATGTTGACAATGACAGACACGTTAATGAACAATAAGAAACAATATAATCACTACGCTTATCATAAATACTAAAATCAGTAAAAAGGTTTAAGGTTGCCTACCTATTCAATATACAAAAACGAAAATCAAGTAACTTGATGTAATTAATTGTAAACTTTATTGTCAAACAGCTAAACATAATTTTCTGTGGAACAGTCTGTTCTGGGACTTAGTTTGAAAAGGACACATGTGCTTGGAGAACGTTAAATAAATCGATTTGAAAACTGGCGAACCTTTTCATACCACGACTGTACCTCGTAACGTGTTATCGCTGTCGAAGAAGTGGCATAAAACTCCCAAGCAACACGTCTAGATAAAAAATATTTTCTTCATATTTATATAAATAAAGTATTAAGTTATTTCTGTTTTATGTAATTTTACTAATCAACATATGAATTGATTCGCAATAAAATGATTATTATCATTATTATAAAACACGCTCTTTTTTATATAAATTCAAAAATATTTTATACAATTACTTTTCGTTGAATTAATGGAGCTGTTGCAAAAGCAACAACAATATCAAAGTCGTCACTAAAAACGGCTCTAATTTTCAGGTTAATCGTTTATAAATTAGGTTATGTACATTTTGTAGAGGAAATCATATACAGTGTACACTCCATATAACGTCACTCGATTTAACAACAAATACCCTTAAGTGTCGAAATACACTCTATATAGCATTACACCCAATCTCAATAACGACAACAAGTTATAAAAAGTACCTTTTAAGTTGCCAATCTTAGTAGAAACTGCACAGCTGTGTACATTCTTTTATCGCTTTATTACCTAGCCCGTAATAAACTCGACTGTCGGCATCATGCATACCGAAATTTCTACGTAATTCCTTCATCACCAAGATGCCTCAATAAAGCAAGATATGAATAAAATAAGTAAATAAATACAACAAAATTACTGGTGCAGCAAAAGACGTCACACAAAAAAAACGCTCCATTTAACGAGAATTCTATATAACGCCATCACTTCGGTGTTGTTATATCGAGTTTACACTGTATTTTTAACACGGTTTATTATATTAATTCTCAACGAATCGTCACATATTATTTGGAGTTCAATTCGCGGGGCTTACATACATACATTTACATACCTAGACTTTCAATGACATGTGAAAGTGCCGGCATTTGCATGTACAACGAGAATATTGCAAAATGTACGTAGTTTAGTCTAATGTTTGTATGAAAAGGATTGTATGAAGAATGTTTATCTCTCTTGTCATGTGGAGTTCAAGAAGTTTATCTGGCATGATTTTGTAAATATTATCGTGCGAAATTATATGATTAAATAGCTGTTACTCGCGACTTCGTCCGCATGGAATTTAATTTAATCTGCCTTCTGGTGCGACTGCACCTTACAATTATCTATAAACTAGTTATAATAAAATTGTAGAGGTCAAATTTCTGTATAGTAAAAAAAATGCTAAAAACCGAGTCAGGGGGATGTAAGAAGTGAAATAGAACTAATTTCGATTTTTTTCAAAGTTTTGTTTCTCTGTTTGTCTGTCTGATTGTACTGGCTAATCTCCGAAACGACGGGACCGATTTACATGAAATTTTGTATGGTGATAGCTTTATATGCTTGGTCAACATATAGGATACTTTTGATCCCGAAAAATTAAAGAGCTCCCGTGGGATAGTTAAAAAACCGCACCCCGCGGACGAAGTCGCGGGCAGAAGCTAGTTATTTTCTAAAATAGAAGTAGCCTAAGATACTCCTTATAACATCAGCTATCTAACAGTGAAAGTCCCGTCAAAATCGGTCCAGCCGTTTCAGAGATTAGCCGGAACAAACAGACAGATACAAAAATTGATATAAGTACTATATACAATTTTATATGCATTTAATAAAAAGCTGGTACTTTAATATTATAAACATACAATTCAAGTTTTATTTATTTCTATAGACTTATAATCCTATTGCAGATAGTGTTAAGGTCCCTATTGCCGCAAAAGGTGAAGAGTGGGGTGCAAACGAAAATCGTTCGTAATTAACTGATCAATTATTTACCAAAAAACTTCTTATAAATCTTCACGTAGTTTTTCTATAGTTATTTTAAGTTAAGAAACAAATTCCATTAAATCACGTCCAAATTATTGACATGAGTCCATTTTACTCCTTCAAGTTTTATCTACATCTCTATAAGAGTGTTGACGGTAGCGAGGATAGAAGAGAAGGAAAGGACTTACAAGATAAGGTCGCCGCACCAGACACGCTACGAACGATGAGGGCCTCGCAGCTGCAGGCACTTCATCCTCTGCTTTTTCTACGACGAGTGGACCAGCTGGGTGCGGGACAGCGGGTAACTTCCAGCACGCTGGTTCATATAAGCGGGTGTAAAAAAGCGGCATAACACACAAAAACGCGGCGAGGTTTTCGTAGAAGCAGCGGCGAGTTCAGCGGTCTAACATAGACTATGTCAAACTACTTAGTGACAGATGAAAGAAAAAAGAAACAAAGAGGCGGCGACCATATAGGTCGGCGTTAACAGAGAGTATTATATATTACACTAGCTGTCCCGGCAGACGTCGTCCTGCCCGGAAAAGCTTCAATCGATATTTAACAAATAAAAAACAGGGGTTGATCGTAGAGGGTTGAAAATTTAGGGTTGTATGTATTTTTTAATGCTATAACATAAAAACATATCTAAAAATTAAACCCACCACCCAAAATTTTGTGTACCCAATATGCACACAAAATTTCATGAGAATCGGTCAAGCCGTTTCAGAGGACTATGATAACTAACATTGTGAAACGAGAATTTTATATATAAGATAAATAACTTGGTTTTATATTTTTTTAAATACGACTTTATTTTATCTATACTAATATTATAACGACAAAGTTTGTGACGTTTTAGGGGGGTAATCTCTGAATCTACTAAACCGATTTTAAAAATTCTTTCACCAGTGGAATGCTACATTATTCCTGAATGACAGGGTATATTTAATCCTGATCAATACTTTGAAGTGATAACTTTTTTTGTGGGAGGGTGAACCGCTTCGCTACGTAACACGTTACGGCGCGAGTCTGCCTGGCTTCCCTTTCTCTCACGCACACAGCAGCGGTAGGCAGGCTCCTCTTCTCTCACTCTAACCCACGCTCTATATACATACAATTTAAGTAGTAACCTAAGCTTTTCTCAGGTTAAACAATTCTAATATTAAACTTAGATTGGTTTGAGTTGTCAGCTCGATCGGGTGCCCCGAGACACACACGTTATTTTTCCAGCGAAGTGGGCACGCGTCAGCTAGTTCACAATAAAATAATAATGTATCTGAAAAACGACTGCATCTATGGAATCTCCGCTGTCGCCCGAATAATCATTACCGAAAGATCCTCAAGGAAGTTGGCGTAACTACAAGCCTTAAAAGACTTATAATTGTTTAGGATTTGTTTAGTAACAATACTGTCTTTGTTTCAGATAAACAATAGCTGAGGAACTAAGCTGGATTTCTCAGTTAAGATGACAGACGCCGTCGTGTATCAGAAGCAAAGTGCTTCGCCGTTTATGAGACAAGTGAGTTCTCACTTTAATTTCATCGAATCTCATAATTGAAACTTACTAGTGGTCGCCCGTGGTCGAAATTCGACCTTAATAATTAATTTAAATTATAAATTTGAACATTATTAAATACCTAAAATCGCGAAATGCGTAAACTATTGAGGATAGATGAGATATATACTACGACTTTGCAGAACACATCATTATTTACAAAAAGTGTCGCGACAGCATATGTCTAACTATTGAAGTGAAACTTCTGGTAGAAAATCAGACAACTTGAAGCTGCTGTCAAATTTTGATCTATTTGAAAACCTATCGTAGGTTTTAAAATAAGCCAACGTTTCTTAAATTCCAGCTGCTGGCGGTGAGTGGTGTGGTTATGTACATGATAGGAACTGGTGCCAACATAGCGTACCCTGGCGTCCTGCTGCAGCAGTTGCGAGAGGAGGACTCCGCTGTCCGCCTTACCCCGGAACATGAGTCCTGGATTGGTCAGTATCAATTATTTCAAAATTGCCAAACAAGCACACAACCTAGACCATGGAAAATGATTTCCGTCGCTTGTAGACTTTGCAACATGACCTTTGGCAACTCAACAAGAATAAGGGGCTGAGGCAAAAGGATCAAATAGCAGGAACGAGATGGGATATGGGAATGGAACCGAGGGAGGGGGAAAATGGGCTCAAGGCTAATCGTTTCACACGGAAATTCTGTGAGACCGTGGTATCACACCGACTGAGACGATCCAAAGAACTACAATCTAGATTCCACCATGGCTCTACCACGTACAAAAGTAGGTGGTAAAAGATTATAGAGTAATTTAAAGGGTGCTAGTACCCCCTCAAGTTCTTTCAATTCTAAGCTCTGCCACCGCGATTTCCCCGCGGTAGATAGTCTTCAAGCAAATTTCATCTAGTAAAAAATTTCAAATTCTTTTTCAATCTTTTTACCACATAATTATTATTAAATTAATTAAGAAAAAATATCAGACAATATATAATTATATCAGGTAACTTAAAAATAAAACTAAATTATAAACCAAGCCATCTTAAAAAAATTAATTACACTATAAAAAAACTGATTCAATCTTTTAATTTCTCTTTTTCATTTCATAATTTTTCAATCTACATCGTCAACCCCACACACACACATACACACATACACACAGACACACACACACACACACACACACACACACACACACACACACACACACACACACACACACACACACACACACACAGAGAGAGAGAGAGAGAGAGAGAGAGAGAGAGAGAGAGAGAGAGAGAGAGAGAGAGAGAGAGAGAGAGAGAGAGAGAGAGAGACATACACACACACACAGACACACATACACACACACACAGAGCCAGACAGACAGACGGGCAGACAGAGAGAGAGGTGTGCGCGAGAGAGATACACACACAGATCTTCATCAATTAACCTGAGAAAGTTTATGCTAAGGCTTGTAATTAGCAATATTTTTTATTTATGGTGTTAATTAATGTCGTTCGTTATTGGACTGTAAGTGTAGTGTGTGTACAGTTTTAGTATAGGAGGGAAGGGTAAAATGTACGAAATACCAAACCCAACGAGCGCTGTAATGACACTGATTTAATTACTGTAAATATGTTAATATAAATGTGTTGTGAATCGTTAGGCCGCAGTTGTTTATTTGCAAAACGCTGACTATTGTACATACTTTGTACATCCTGCGCCTCGGAGAAGAAATGACAAAAATAAAGTTATAAATGTATCAAAAAGTAAATAATTAATGTAAAATTTAAGAAATAATCAATAATTGTAAAATAATGAGAAATAACATAATGTAAATTAAATGTAAAAGATAAAAATGTTTGTAAATAAAGTCTATTTTCCTGTTGTTCACTGTTTTTTCACTGTCCCATGGCTCGTGGTAGAGGGAATGTCGAGTGTAATTGTTTTTGCGTTGTTCGATGTTGTTGGCTGTTGTAGTTGGTTTACTTCGGCCACCTTCTGGGCTGCCCGAAACACCACCGAAAACGGTTCTGGTGCCACCGCTCGTCGTCTGTTCTTGCAACATCTTCTTACCCAGTAGGTCATCCCACCCAGAGCAACAATGGCGAGAACAGTGATGGAACCACCTAAAGATGTATGTCATGCGTTATAAATGATATATTAGACTGTTGTAAATGGTTTTCATTTTGTGTAATTTGTTGCATATCCTTTTCATACTTTTGGGCGAAAGAGTCGTCTAACACACCAAACAAACTATTTGCCAAATAACCAACACCATTTATTAATCCTCTTTTCTGCCTCTTGCTAATAATGTTCTGATTTTTGTGAAATGGTGAGATGCTGTATATTACGGGCGTAATTACAGCTATAAGAAGGAGTGCTATTGATATGTAATGATAAACTCTCTTCCTAGTCGAAAGTCTAGGTCGACTAGTTTGATCACCCTGTTTGAGTCTGGTTGTTCCATACCCTTTGTGTGTCCTCAATTCACGTCCTTTGTTGGCTTTAATTTCAAACTGTCCTGTAAATGAGCATGAATGTGTTAATCGAGGCACTGGTAGGTCTGCCATGTCTTCTTGAAATTTCACAAATTGTACTGTTTTCATAATTAAATTGTAAGAATGACTAATTTCCGTGTTAATGAGGTATCCTTGTATATGTAGGTTTTGTTTGTTGCGCAACCATTTAATGTAACGTGATAGCCATCCAATTGTTGTCGCCACGCGCCGTATAGAATGCATATCATTTAATAATTTAATTATAAAGTTTTTATTTTCACATAAGGCTGTGTGTACACCGAGTTTCTTTGTTTCAATTTCAGGAATTGGATATGGTATTTTACCAATCTGATCTTTATTAAAATTCTTCAGCCACTCTGGGCCTTCCCACCACAAAGAGTGATCTTGTAATTGATTTGCGCACAAGCCTCTTGTAGCGCAATCTGCAGCGTTCTCTGCGGAGGACACGTGGTACCAGTGTGATGGTGGAACTACTGTAACGATGGACTGAACTCTGTTTGAGACAAATTGTTTCCATCTATTCACCCCCCCGTGTATCCAGCCGAGCACAATCATGGAGTCGGTCCATGCGAAGATTTCGACGTTATCATTTGTTAATGTCTCCATCACTTTCTTTAGCAGTTTTGTAAGAAGAACTGCTCCGCATAATTCCAATCTAGGTAACGTTAGTTTGTTTTTTACTGGTGCTAATTTTGTTTTTGCAGTTACCAGTCTCGATGTGCACTCACCTTTACTGTTAGTTGATACAATATAAATTGCACAAGCGTATACTTTTTCTGAAGCATCGCAAAATGCATGTAAAGTGTATGTTTGTTTTTGTCCTAAATATCTAGGTATTTCAAATTTATTTAAATAGTGAAAGTCATGTTTTAATTGTTTCCAGGCTTCCTTCATTTCATTTGAAAGTTGTCCATCCCATGTAATCGAGTTATTCAACCATGTATTTTGAAATAGGAGTTTTGCTCTAATTGTTAGTGGAGAGAGCCATCCTAGGGGGTCATATATCTTTGAAATATATGATAGAAGTTGTCGTTTTGTCAGCTGTGTGTCTTCTTCTAATTGTTCGAATCTGTTTTGAAAAGTAAATGTATCCGAATCAGGTTTCCAGCTTAGTCCAAGTGTTTTTCTGGACTCAATGTTTTTAAAGTGAAGTGGAACGGCAAGACTATTTGTAGGGAGATCCTTTACCAGATCCTGGGAGTTGCTGGACCACTTTCTTATATTCATTCCTGCTTCTTTTAGAATCTCTATTAGTCGTACTGTAACGATTTAGTTTTTTCTAAGCTATCTCCACCTTCCAAAAGGTTATCCATATAAAATGAGTTTTTTAAGGCCTTTGTGACCAATGGGTACCGCTGTGCCTTTTCATTGTCTAGTGCTAACTGTTTCAGTGTTCGCATGGCAAGGTATGGTGCTGCCTTTGTCCCATAGGTGATTGTTGTAAGCTTGTATTCGCTTAATGGTTCATGTGCTGAATCTCTCCAGATGATACGCTGAAGATCTTGATCCCTTTCTCTTATTAATATCTGACGATACATCTTCTCAATGTCTGCTGAGATGACGTATTTATGCTGGCGCCAGGTGAGTAAAAGGCTTTGTAAGTCCCTTTGTAGGTTGGGACCCCGCTCCATCAAATCGTTCAAGCTGTAACCGCTCGATGTTTTTGATGAGGCATTAAAAACTGTCCGTAATTGTGTTGTTGAGGAGTCAGGCTTCAATACACCATGATGTGGTAAATAGCAGGACACATTAGTGTTGTTTTCACTACGTTTCATGTGACCTAGTATTTCATAGTCTAACATGAACTGTTTGTAACTGTCAGCAAAAATCTTATTTTGTTTAAATTTATTTTCATTGCTATGAAATTGTGCAATAGCTTTTGTTTTGGATAATCCGAGATTTTGTTTAAATTGTGGTTTCATGGGGAGTGCTACTTCATATCTCCCATTTTCCAATCTTCTTGTAGACGACTGGTATAAGTCCTCGCAGTACTGTTCGTCTGGTGTGAGTGCTGATGTTGTGTCGCTTATCTCTTCCATTTCCCAATATTGCGAAAGATCTTTAGTGTTGTTAAGAACGACGTGACAATTAAAGGTCCGTACGTTCCCAGATATGATCCAGCCCAATTTTGTTTGTTGCCCCATAGGAGCCAGGGTAGGTCCCTTAATAAGGCCACTCATAAGTATATCTGAGTAAACACTGGCATCTAATAATAGATCAATAGATCTTGAAATGTTGTATTCTGGATCAGCTAATTGTAAATGTTGTAAGTGCTCCCAGGATTGTTTTTTAAATGAAATGTTAGGTAAATTGTTTATTACTCGTGGAAGTACTAATGCTTGTGTGTTGAGTTTATAGTCGTCGTAAATAGACTGAAGTTCCAAGGTGACTATGCCTCTACTTGGTTTCGATCCATGGCCTACCCCAAACACCGAAGCGTGGTAACGTTCCCGGGGTAGTCCTAACTGTTGTACCGCGTTCTCTGAGACAAGTGAAATTTGAGAGCCTTGGTCCAGCAAAGCTCTTAATGTGATATATGTACCATCAGCCGCCTTCGCTCTGACTAAGAGGGTTGTTAATAGAATCTCTTCATCTTCGCTGGCGACATGGTTAACATTATGTTCCCGTGCTGACAATGTGGCATCACGGCTTGGGCCAGGAACACGTGACGCAGAGCTTCTTGAGGAGTCGGGTAACTCGCCGCTCGTGCTAAATGCGTCATGAAGTAATGTGCTATGTTTGCAGTGGCATATTTTACATGTTTTTGTCGAATTGCATTTATTGTCTATGTGTTTATAAAGACAATTATGACATACTTGCAATTGCGAAATTGATCGCAGTTTTGCTTCTGGTGTCAATTTCAAAAATTTTCCACATTTATACAAAACATGTTTGTTGTTGCAATAAGGGCAATTACACACGTACCCTGTTGCGGATGATTGAAACTCTCGTCTCGGATGATTTTCTTTTGGCTGATATTTTTGATAGGTGGGCGTGTAACCCTTTGGTTGTTGGTAAATGTTGTTGTGTTTGTTTGGTGGTGACGAATATGATCGTTCTCTTTGCCGTAATGGTTCGAGTGCGATAAATTTACTCTCTAAAAAGTCCATTAATTCGGCCAGAGTAGGTAACTCTCGTGGTGATTTTCGAGCTGCCTTATAATCTTCATATGTCGCCTGATCCAACTTTTTACATATGAGATGAACAAGTATTGTATCCCATGTAGACGTATCTATGCCCAGGTTTTGAATACCATGAATGCTTTCTCCGGTTATATCATAGAGACGTTTTATTTCGCTTGCTGTTTGTTTGTGAATGTTAGGCTGGTTTAAGAAATTCTCAATGTGGTTTGTGAAAAGTAGTATGGGATTATTGTATCTATGAGTAAGCAGCTCCCATGCTGTATCATAGTTTTCGTTTGAAATGTATAGGTGCTGAATGAGACGCTCTGCTTCGCCCTTCAGCTTTCCCTTTAAATGTTGCATTTTTTGGCATTTTGTTAGTAAATTATTGTTATGGATACTCTGGGAGTAGAGATCGCAAAATGTAGGCCATTGTGTGTATCTGCCTGTGAATGTAGGCACATCAAGCTGCGGTGTAGCATGTTGGATGTGTGCTGTAGACGCTAACTTCTCGTTTAAGCTTCTTTTAAGTGCTTTATAGGAACACTCATAATAATTAAACTCCTCTTCATATTCTGAGTCAGACCCCTGCAAGATGTTATCAATTTTTAAATGCAAGGAGTCTATATTGTTCCAACGGTTCTGTATGTTTCGAAGTTCGTCTTCCAGCTCCCACTTAGTATTAATATCATCCACCTCTATGCTCCTTGTTAACCGTCTGAAGGCTCTAAAGTTCGTGCGTTGAAGATGTATTAATTCGGTTGCTTGCTTTGGCGTAGCAGTCGGTGGCTCCGGAGCTGGTGTTGATGGACGTGTTGGTGTCTTAAAGGAAGGACCTGGTAGAGCGAACCCTTCGTCTATGTCTCTCGGGGTTGTGGGACGTAACGATGTTAATTTTTGTCTTACTGATAAGAAGTACTTGTGTGTCTTCTCATATTGATTTTCAGCAAAGTACTGAACGTCAGAATTCCAATATGGAGATAATTTTTCGTTACCAGCTGAAAATTCCGCCCAGAGCCTATCTAGCTTATCGATGCGTTCTTCTAGGTATTGCCGTGTCTTGCGGCTAGACGAATCCTTACCGAAGTTACAATCGATTTGTTTGATCGCCTCCAGGGTCTCCACTTGTTTCTGAAGGAGCTTTTCCATTGTTATAATTGTAAATATAAAAGACCTTACTTGATATCTGGATACTTATTTGATGTAGCTGAAGACCGCTGGGAATGTTGCTCTCCGTCTCCCTGTGGGGCGACGATGATGCACAGAAGTAGGTTTGTCACACACTGATATTAAAAGTAGCAACTGTCTTGTCACTGAATTTATTATTACATATACTAATTGTTAAATAATTGTAAAAAAAATAATTGTATTTGTCTCTGTAATCTGATAATTTTGTGGTATAAAGCCGCAACTGTCTTGCCACTGACTCTATATTTATAAATTATTTGTGTTTGTTAAAAAAGTGAAAAATAAAAATGTTTAAATTTATTTAACACTGTGCTGTAAATGTAAGTTGTATAAAGCCGCAACTGTCTTGTCACTGACTCTATTTATAAATTATTTGTGTTTGTTAAAAAAGTGAAAAATAAAAATGTTTTAATTTATTTAACACTGTGTCTATTTAATATTCACTGTTTGTGAAATAAATAAAAAATGTTCATAATGTGACCGATAGTTCACGCGCGATGACCCTGTAAGAAGCCAAACCGCGCGCTAGGCTTACAGATCGAGGATCAAAAAAAACTGTTACAAACTTGAAGAACCAAAAACTTGTAATGAATCCGGCTCGAAGGACCAAAAAACTGTAATGTGTGTACAGTTTTAGTATAGGAGGGAAGGGTAAAATGTACGAAATACCAAACCCAACGAGCGCTGTAATGACACTGATTTAATTACTGTAAATATGTTAATATAAATGTGTTGTGAATCGTTAGGCCGCAGTTGTTTATTTGCAAAACGCTGACTATTGTACATACTTTGTACAGTAAGCCTTACTAAAATAAATAAATAAAAAATTTCGAATGTAGAGACCCTGACGAGGTTATGCATAAATTATGTTTATAGTAAGATATGCCTTGTCTCTTCTTTTCTTATCCGTGTAGGAACGGAGAAATGATATAATTTCCAGCGACCAAGCGGCCTGTTGTAAGAGGCGCCAAAATAACCCACAGCCAGGTGGTAGGATATTTGCCCGCCTGGATAGCTCCCACCCCTGATATAGAGTATCCGCCATAACAACCTTGAGTTATGTTCCGGCATTAGTAGCCACGTTTCCGTCTCTCTTCAGAGAGTGGCAGCCCATTGGTAGCGCTTTCTATGTTACAAATGTTCACAGGCGATGGTAATCGCTCTCCATCTGGTGGGCCATCTACATATCTGTTGAACTCGTGCAATAAAAAAATATACCTAGCATACCAACAACTTCGATCCGTCCTTGTGTTATTTTACAACGATATTTTCCTTTCAATAGGTTTAAATTACAAATTGCAAGCTGCCAGTCGAGTTGTACGCAAATTATAGTCATTTGCCGACTACCTAATGATGGACATTTGCGTTCATATTGTGTCTTATACGTCACTATAATAAATAATAAGTATGGGCTAGAAACCAAATAATAATACCTCATTACTTGATGAGAATCATATTTTATGGCTTATTTTAGGGCCCATGCAGGGAGTGGCGAGTCACCGTCTTCCCATTTTTCCAAGTTCCCCGACCATTGCGACAGGCAGACGCCATAGTCTCCATATTCCCAGACCCCTCTAGTACCACTAGCAGTTCACCCCAATAGCCCGGTACTTTTTGCTCTCATTTCCCATAATAGTCCTACCCTGGCCGGGGCTTGTCTTTGGGTGCATTATTATATGGTGTAGACAGGGATAATCGCCGGTCAGTGTCACACCACATTTATATTGTTGTCAAGGGACCGCTACGTGTTGTCTTTCCCATGGCCCACGCTAGCCCTCCAAAAGTCCGGGTCATGTTTATACCCCACGGTCTCTAGAGATATAGACCATTTATGAAATTTGCAATATTAGGAAACGAACCCGGACCTAATGCGTACGCGAAGCCGGTAACAGCGTACCCCACTTAAACACAGAGTAGTCTGTTAGCTCGAACAAAACAAAAAAGTTAACTCTATAAATATCTTTTTAGCGACAAGACCTCCCTTAGTGCACATCTATACATATAATAAAACTGTAGAGGTCGAATTTTTGTACAATGAAATAAAATGCTAAAAACCGAGTCAAGGGGATGTAAGAAGTGAAATAGAACAAATTTAGATTTGTTTCAAATTTTGGTTTCTGTTTTTATCTGTCTGTTTGTACCGGCTAATCTCCGAAACGACCGATTTAAATGAAATTTTGTATGTTGGTAGCTTATATTGTTGGTCAACATATAGGATACTTTTGATCCCGAAAAAATAAAGAATTCTCGTGGGATAGATAGGTAGGGACAATTTTGATGGGAATTCGAGAACACGCACTTACCTGGTTAATGTGAATGAAATGCGGCTTCTCTTCTCCACTATGCACTTCACTAAACTTTATCGTACTTTTGTATTAATAGTATTTAAATTTATGTGTTTTATTTTTAGTATATGATATGTTTATTATATATTACAATTGCGGAACGATTTAATTTATTTTATGATGTGACAATGAATGATTTAAGTGACGTGCGAAAGGGGAACGCGCCGTCACATTTCAAGGAAGAATTTAAATATTTTAGAAGAAAAGATCGTATAGGCCAAAAGGCGGTATCATTTAGACGATAACTTCTCTGTAATGGTGTAGAAGAAAATATTATCTATCCATTAGATTTTTCTATTATAATATTTCAGCTTCGATCCTGGGTTTGGCCCTCATATCGGGGATTATGGTGGCTCCGTTCAGCCTGCAGCGCCTGGGCCGCAGGCTGACGAACCAGCTGAGCAGCCTCCCAGCTTTAGGAGGTTGGGCGCTGATGGTCACTGCCAAAGGACCCGCTGCATTGTTAATCAGTCGGACTTTGCAGGTAATATTTGTTTTCATCATATTGTGAAAGTACGCTTGGAGTTGCCTGATCACAGGGATGAAAACAGTACCTTTCGTCCCTGTGAATCGATTTGCCTTGCTGTCAAAAAACTTTAAAACTAAACGAACCATAGATAAAACATCCGATGCGACTCATGTCCCAACCTTTTTTTACAGTGCTGTTAAATCGCGACATAAATTGTAATAAAACAAATATTAACAATAATGTAATATTATTTTACACTTATATAAATTATTATTTAATTAACCGACTTCAAAAACGAGGAGGTTCTCGATTCGTCTGGGTTTTTTTTGTAGGTCCGTTACTAGATTTCTCCGTCAATTGTGAACCGATTTTCAAATGTTTTTTTTTAATCGTAAGGTTATATTCCCGAAGTTAGTATTTAATGACTGCGTCAGATTTAGATATGGATTTAACGGCCGATTTCATTACAGAAGTAGTTGTTTGTTTAACAAATCAGTTTTTATTTTCTTTTCATATTTCATATTCGAAATGAAAAGCAGAGTGTTAACGTCGGGTGAAAGGCCTATTTAGGCACTCGAACTATTAGCGCCATCACTACGCTCGTGCGCCCAAATATCTTTATTCTAATTCTCTATTTAATGAGGATTTCGACATTAAATCACACATAAACCATGAGAATAATATTAAACGCATTCGCGCGGGCGCCAAAGTCGGGACGCGCGAACGCCTTGTATTGCATCGGCAAGAGACGGCGGGGACGAGGCAAGCGACGACTCCCGCACATGCTGGAGCCTGTCGTAATATCGTCTCGTTAAACTATTTATTTCGAAGCTAGCAAACTGGCAGATGGTGCACCTAATAGAAAGTGGTTCCGTTGCCTATAGACTTACAACACCAGAGGCGAAGCTACCACGTTGCCGATCTTTAGGGTAAGGTAGAAAGAATGGGAGAAAGGGGAAAGTATTAATAATTTTATTACATACCGACAAAGAAATGCATACACCTGCCCGACGTAAAACGCAGTTTATTGCCTTCTTTGAGTTAGGTATTCTTTTGTTTACTTTGTGTTTATAATTTTTAATCTAGAAAAACATGCTATTGTTATTAGCTTGTTTTATGGCCGTCGAAGCTTGCCTGGTGTGCGGGATTAACTCGGCGAACGCGATCCTTTGTTCTATTATACAGTTTAGTAGGCGTGTGTAACTCTTTACTGAACCGATTCACTGATCCAAAACATTTAGGTGTTCCAAATGATTGGAACATCAATAATGTTTCAAATGCTTCTTATTATCTTGAAAATCGCGATCTCTCTGACTCTGTTCAGTGCGATCATGTCGCTTATGTGTGAGAGAGACCGACCAGAGCATAATGAATCACAGAGCAACAAGCGTAGCGAGAGAGCAGGAAAAAAATAAAATATAAGCAAATGAGAATGAGATAACAAATGAGAAAATACGCCAGGTAGCTTATGTGTCGGTTTTATTAATGATCTCACAATTTATATTTTTTTCAAATATTACTATGAATATTATCTTTATTTCAACCTTAACACCGTCTGCCTCAATATGCCTGACAAGTTTGACACGATGTCTCAAATGAAACCGCAGCCCGTTTCTCAGCCTCAGTCCGCGACGTACCATTTCATTATGGTAATAAAAGCGTTTAGTTAAAAACTAGTGTTTTTTTCCAATCCTAAGTGCGTACCCAGGCTCGCACGTAACAGTATTCTTTGGGCTTACCCCTTCTACCGGGACATATGTCATCTGCCATAAATTTCAATATTTAGTCATGAAAACTTAAGTCTTCAATCGTGTAAATAGAAGTCATGCGATTCAATTAGATCTACGTCGATACTATATTTACAGAACGATCAGTGGACTTTGATAAACGAACAGGTCGTAATGTCAAGAGGCTTGATTAAAATGATTTTAGAACAATCAAACTGTTTGTGCTTGCAAATACATTTGCACTGAATCGTTGTAAAACATGATTTAGCACTGTTAAGGAATAATTTTTAATATGTAACTAAGTATGACGTGATAACTTATAAAGAAATTCAAGTTAATCTGCCTTATGTGTTATTTGAAATACGCCATTGTCAATGACGTTAAATGTTGACGAGGTTATTTTTAACGCTATAAACAAGACTCATTCGGCCACAGTCTAAATATTTAACAGGAACGCAGATACAGCCCCAGTTTACAATTCAGTCACTAAACAAGTTCGCCTTAATTGTCAATGAAACCTTTCGATCTTCTTTGCTAGCAACCGAATCACGGTTCTTAATAGTTCAATTCCAATTAATTTTCATTAATTCATTATGTTCGTTTCATTTTATATAAATATTTAAGTAAGCTAGACAATGTTATGGGTAGTATACAACAGGCAACTCAAGGGTCGATCTCAGACACCCAGAGCAGAGCAAATAACAGAAATTTCTTCAAAGATATTCACTCTTCCAGGAACAGAATCCGGGAGCTCTTTATTCCAGTGTATTCTCGGCTTCACATCGCCGTTATAGTAAATTTCGCAAGCGAACTTTACGCTACTTGCACAAATTTCCAATTATATTGAACTCCGTAATAAAGAGAACTTCCTGGTTCCTGTAATGAATATTCAAAATTTGTATTATTATTATATTGAAGTTCTAACTCTTTAATTCCAGGGATTCGCCATGGGCTTGCACGCGGCATCGGCTCCCGTTTCAATAGCAGAATACTCCGCGCCAAAACATCGAGGAGCTTTCCTAGCAACAATAGCGTTTTCCTTCGCGACCGGAATGCTAATCGCCCATGTCTTTGGGACATTGATGTACTGGAGACCAGCTGCCCTAGCCTGTGGTAGTTGCTATGCGTTATCATTAGTCTTAGTATCTTTGTCACCAGAAACTCCACCTTACTTAGCTTCGAAAGGTCTGAATACTAAATGTAGAAGATCATTCCGCTGGTTCCGCGGCTATAACGCTGATTCAGAGAAAGAACTAGAAATACTCTTAAACAGTCAGAAGAAGACAGAAGTGATCGAACCAAAAGTATCAAGACTCCGCATGTATAGAGACATAGTGAAGAAACCTGAATTTTACAAACCAACCGTGATCATGATGTTCATGTTTGTACTATTCCAGATATCTGGTATGACTGTAGTGCCTTCATATACTGTACCAATGATGAGAGAAGTCACTGGAGGATCTATTGATGATAATATCAGCATGCTTACTGTAGATGTTGTCCGATTTGTGACAGCTGTTCTTGCTTGCGTTGTTGTAAATAGACTTTACAGACGTACAGTTCTATTTCTTGGTATAACAATAAGCGTTGTTTCTCTATCTCTAACATCTCTGCTGTTATACCTTCGCGATTATGGCTACATTCCAGAAGAATATAAATGGACACCTGTCATTCCAACTTTAGTATATATTTTCGGTAAGACGCTGGGTATTTTACCAATACCTTGGGCGATAGCTGGTGAAATATTTCCGTTAGCTTATAGAAGTTTGGGCAGTGGTATTTCTGGAATGTTCCTTTCTATTATGTTCTTTGTTGTCGTCAAAACAGCTCCCAGCTCTTTCGAAAGTATTGGAGTGAATGGAACCTTTTTGGTGTATGCCGTATTTGTTGGTATATGTGGGATATTTCTGTATTTCCTTCTGCCAGAGACGAAAGGAAAGACATTGTATGAGATCGAATGTCACTTCAGGGGCTTGAAATTTGAAAATGCGATACAAAGTGAAAATGTAAGGATGCTGGAACTGGAGAAGGTGGAAGGTGGATGATGGGGACTTGGAAATATTAGGAAACGCTCTGCCGCTACCATGACAGCCGGCCACGTAGTTAGGTGAGAATCATGATGTCGGAAAAATTATGAAAAGTACTTTAGCATTAACATTTTAGCATTGATAAATTATATGATGATATCATTTAATATTGTTTATTTTCTATCACATTTAGAATGATCTAATGAAACTTTAGGTCTAAGAGCCCGTGAACAGCTACCTGTATTTATTTGACCAGACCTAAGTTTTTGTACATTGAAGCCCCTATACCTACATGAGATACCTATGCATGAGACTCGCTAAACTCAAAGTGGTGGACGTGACGAGTGCTCAGGCAAAACAGGTATCGATTTTTGACGGATCTTAAATCCACTTGACCACATCTGCCGTATTGAAATTTGAAAATATATGATTATTATTATCGGAAAATAAAAATGGCAGACCATTATCGCGCGTTTTACTTTATGGCAAACAATTTTGAAAATGCTAAAAAAATTTATAAGTAATTGATCAGATCTGCCATTGATATATTTTATTTATTATAGTCCTAAAAACGTATATTGATCACGGCAGACTTTGCGTACAGACATCTTTACAGAAATCTAATGATATAAACGATGGAAGATCCATAAATGGTCCCTAGTAATCAGTAACTTATTAAATAATTAATATCTGAAATAAAAAGTCACATAAATTTTTATTAAATTTATATCACTGACAAAAAAAATTAACTATTGTAATTTAATTTCTCTTAAACATAATGATATGTATCAAGCTTCAGAATTTAGTAAGAAATCATCCGTATTATTATTTCATACACCTAATGACTGACTTACAGATCATAGTTTAACATGTGTGGCTACATAAGTATTTTCAGTACAATTTGCATATTAATATAAAATAACGGAACTACACCTTCGCATACTTTCAGCTGTACCATTCAGTGGCTCAGAACTCTTATAATCCTCAATAGGCGTACCCCTAAAACTGTCTTCAATCTCTTGAAGAGTCCTATCCTTAGTTTCCGGTAACATGAACCATACAATAGTCATACAGAAGGTTACGATGCCAGCATACAAACAATAAGTCAACGCCAAGCCTATAGCACCGGTCAAGACTGGGAAACATTTTACAGCAACGAAAAAGTTCAAAGATAAACCTAATATACTTATCCCGCTTCCTATACCACGATATTCTAATGGGAATAGTTCCCCAGATAATGCAAATGGTATTGATGATATGCCTACAGTCAATGAAAACATATATAATCCGATTAATATTATAGGAATCCATTGACTGTCGAATGGTAACATATTGTTTTGCTTCGCGTAGACGTAAGCCCCTTTTCCAAGGTATGCTAACACACATATAATACCACTACTGAACAACAGAGTTCTTCTTTTCATCGTCTTCATTAAATAAACAGCTATAATGTTGCAAATCAGTCTCTCAACATCTAATACTACCATAAGGAATTTAGCATTCGCTTCTGGACCTACAACTTGCTCAATGATATCTGTTGCATACGAACTAATAACGTTAATGCCTGCGAATTGAAACATAATGTATAGAAACACCATTATAGTGATGGGCTTATAGAATTCTGGCTTCTTGCACGCTTCGTTTAGATATCTGAAGTAATGTTTTGTCTTAACCATCAAGCTGACATTCTGTCCTACGATGCTCGATTTCCTTGCCATTCGTTGCGCCATTATCATTCTCTCTAACTCCTCTTTAGTCTGGACATCGTGTCCCCTCAACCATATAAATATCATCCTACCCTCATCAAACCTTCCTTCCTAATCAACCACGCTGGCGATTCTGGGGTAAATATAATCAATAATAAACTAGTGAAGGTTATGAAGGAGCATATCAAAGCACTCTGTTGCCAGCTAAAGAACGAGCCTAAAGAATGACAGAACAGCACACCGATTGTTAAAGATAATGATACACTAGTAAGGAATGCTCCACGATTTCTAGGGTCAGTCATTTCGCCGATGATTATAGAGCCCAAAGGTCCCAGCATGCCCATGGCGATGCCTTGAAGGAATCTGGCGGTGATGAGACCAGCAACGTTGTCGACTATCAAGAGCATGAACCAGCCTACTAGAACTGGGAGTATTGTAAGGAGGTGAGACTTCTTCCTTCCAAGGCTGTCCATTAGTGGAGTTATGATGAAGTTGCCGCCGATGAGTGCAAACCCTACGATAGAAGCTGAAATAGAAAATAACACGATCTTAATACAATCAGTTTTGGAAAGCAATGACTTTGTATTGTAAGGTGAGACTATTGACGGGCGCTTTCTATATCTTAAACCCATATTGGACGTGTCATCAATTTCCGTCTTTCCTTTCAGATGAATCAACAAGTGATCTATATAAAAATAATCTTGAATCAACTAATGTCATTAAATACAGTGGAGTCCCTCCAGTTTTGTACCAGTTTTGCACCAGAACCAAATCGATTTAATTTGGTTGATCCGTCTAAAATCTACCCAGTGGCGCAGCTTGCCTGCGATGGGCCCTGTATCAGATGTGTTGGGGGGCCCAAAGGAAAGATAAAGTTTTTTATAGCAGAAACAAAAATTGCTCGAATTGAATTAAAATAATTATATAGTGATTAAAGTTATTACTTACAATACTTAATGCGCTAAGTTAGATAATCTATTTAAAGCAAAGATACACTTTTCTCGCCTTTTTTCGGCGAACTTGTTTATGAAATCATCCATAGCTGAAGACGATTTCAGTTTTTATAGATTTTCTGCCTCTATCGACAGTAATGACAAGTCTGATAGCCGTTTCTGTTGGCTCAGGAGCTATACTCAAAAATGTTACTAATCTATAAAAGATTGAGTGTAACATTTTGGGCATACACATACCCACTTTCTGGGCCCCTGTAGCCTGGGGGTCCCTTATCATTTATACGGCTGATACGGCGGTAGATATGCCCCTGTATCTACCTCACTATTAATTTGCCTCGAATGCCTAGATACTGGTTATTTTTTTATGTTTGCTAGTAGGCAATCTGGCAAAAGGACCACCTGGTGATAAGTGGATACCGTCGCCCATGGACATCTGTAACCAAAGGGGGCCGATGCGTTGCCTACCTCGTTGAGACTTTAGGTATCTGTTCACGCCCTTTTTGAAGAGCCATATGTAGCGCTCTGGGAAACGCGGGAGGGAGCTCATTCCATAATCCGGCATATGGCATGAAGTCCGCCACGTACCGTGGAGGACTTCCAAGTGTCCAGGAAGCGTGGATGAACTCCCAATCGCCGGCGAGCGGTGCGATGGTAGAATGGCGACGTAGGCACCAGATCAAACAGCTCATCAGAGCACTCCCCGTTGTACAGACGGTAGAACACGCTTAGAGCGCCAACGTCTCTTCTGTGGCTGAGAGACTCTAAGCCGTCTGTAATTTAGGGATCGTCGACATTTTGATTAAGCTCATGATATAAGCATATTTGATATAAGCTCTAAACCAGTAATATCAAATTCATAGCAATAGTAAAGGAAGTGAATGAATAGTGAGATATATGAACCGGCCATTAATAGACTCCTTTGATGCCGGTCCAAAACACCCAGACCATATTAAACAATGGGAATTTTAGTTTAGTAAAAATATTACAATGGTAAAGATGAGCTACTGACAAGCTAAATGTAAAAGTGAAAACAATTCAACTGTTTTATGTACACAACTGTATTTTAAATTTTCACCTTGTAGTATCTTGTATGAAATCTTGCTAATATTAGAGGAATCTACTATGTTGAATCAATTTGGTTGAAAGGTGCAGAATTGAGAAGAAACGATCATTCAAAGATATTGAATGCCTTAGCTTCATGCTTACATGGATCACTTTGGTTGCTTAATCCAAATTAAAAGACAGATAGATATGAATCTACTAATATTGACTCATGCGCATAGTTATAGCAACGCTCATACAATGACGTCGACGCGAGATGTATTTTACTCTAGCTCCCCACAAGATGGCGCTGATCATACATACTATTATAACAACGCTGCCCAGTTCTATATTATTAAATATATTATAAGCGTTGAAAATTCAAATCTTATATACTAATATATATAAAGCTGAAGAGTTTGTTTGCTTGAACGCGCTAATCTCAGGAACTGCTGGTCTGATTTGAAAAATTCTTTCAGTGTTAGATAGCCCATTTACCGAAGAAGGCTATAGGCTAATAATAATAGGAGCGGAGCGCCAATGAAGAATGTTTTAAAATCGGGGGGTTTTTTAACTATTCGCGACTTCGGCCGCGTGGAAAAGCTAGTTTTTAAAGTAAAATAAAACGAGTTGTCACAGTGAAAGCCAGGATTGGAGGAGGAGTGAGAATTTATTTTGCTATAAGTTTTATCTGTAAAGAAAGCAACTATTGTGGTATAGAAAACGCCCAGAAACAATTTTTGATTACTTATCTAATTTAATGCTTTTAAATAGGTATATGATTAATAATTAAAACCTGTCTTATACTTATACTTCAGCGATAAACAAAGAGAGTACGATGAGTCAATTGGTGAACAACATGATTGTTATTTTATTCGTCAACCTTCTGGCCTCGTATGTCACATATAATATGTCCTGAAAGACCACGGCCTATACAAATGACTCGGACTTCTTGGAGAGCTTGCGTAGAGCCATGAGAAGGCCAACACGTAAAGGTCTCTTCTTCTTTTTTGGAGGATTATAGCTCCAACGCAATTAACATTTATTTTGCCAGTGTCACAGTAGTTGATAAAATGTCAGGTGCAAAAAAAGTCTCTTGACAAATTTAATTTAATATAACGTGACACTGACAGGTGATTATCTTACATCATATCAAAATGCACCCAAACATAATCCCCGGCCAGTGTAGGACTGTTCTAGAAAATGATAACAAAAGATACCGGGCTATTGAGATGAACAGTGGAACAAGAGACTATGTGGACTTGGCGTCTGCGCGTCGCAATGTTCGGGGAACATGGATAAAATGGGCAAGCGGTGACTAGACACTCCTTGCATGTGAGCCCAAAACAAATGCCGTACAAAATTAGTGAGGGGCAACATGGATGTGAGTGGCTAATGGGTGTGGAGAGGTGTCTGCAAGTGCACCGAAGCTACATCCAACGTTAAGCCATTTATCACTTCTAGCCCTGGATTTCGAGTCTTAGCTCTAGCGATTATTATTATGGCTACATATCATAAGAAGGCATATTGTGTGTTTTAATTTTGATGAATCAACCCAAAGTTCTCCAACTAAACAGAAACTAGAATAAATCTATTTCATTAAATAACGTCATATATTGTTACAGTTCTATGCCTTCGAACTAATTTCATTCAATTTGATTGACCCGTCTAATATCAGCACGAGTGATTAACGCCCTGTCGTATGCCTATCTACCATAACTGGACGTAGTCCTCCCCAAATTTGCGCCACTTGCTTCTGTTCTTCGCTTTTCTCATCAGAGAAGGATAAAAAATTTATACAATGTAACCTATGTGAATGTTTGCTCTCCAATAAACTAGGGTTTTTCACTAGTAGTGTTAAAACATTAATAGTTGTCAAGTACTGAAGCTGTAGGGAAATATCACGATGTAACGTCTACATCGATATCTTGTGTCAAACCCGCAATTGTCCCGTTCCCCCTAAAAATTGGGAGGGTCTCACAATCCCTGTTAAAATTATAAGACGAATCTTACCTATCCATGACTCTTCGCCAGGTGTTGCGTGTATGTGGGATTCAGGTCTCCTGAGGCTTGGGATGAGGATGGCAGAGAAACCAATGACAGCGCCGTGTGCTACGATGTTGATAGCCACGCTTGCTGTCACGAAGCACTGGAAAATTACAAAATAAATTCAATTTATATTCTAGGACAAGAGCTATTGAATGTCAAAGAAGCAAGTGAGGTGTGTAAGAATAAGCCTGAATGGCGCTCTGTTGTTCGTGCCTACCCCGCTAGGGACCTGGCGTAAAGTTATGTATGTATGTATATTCTTAGGGGTCTAGCAAAGTAACTTAGCCAGCCTTCTAGGAACCATTGACTTCCATGACCTAGGATCAGTATTATACTTATAATCTAGTGCTGGTTTAGCAACTACCGACTTCTGTTGTCCTTCCTATACTCCATCCAAAGGTTGTCTGGAAGAAATCGCAATGGGTAATATGACCGCCCATTGTACTTGTATATTAATTGTTTTTGATTTTATGTTGCATTTTTGTATTGTTACAACCTAGGCGCCGACAAAAACCAATTCACACCTGCTCGTCTGTAAAAACACATTTTATTACCTATCGGCATTTGAACCAATTGTAATTATTTTATGATCGTCTTCTTTTGTTTACTTATTTATTGGCATGCGTTTACTAATTATTCTAGAAAACAGTCCATTGTTTTATTGTACTCTTTTATGGCCGTTGCGAATAATTAGCCAGGTCTTACGGATTAGGTCGACTACAATACAGGCACATTTGTATTTGTGAGGTATAAAACCAGGGCCTGATGGAGGGAGAAGGCAGTCGAGCGAGAACCACGATCAAGGCGACACGTGTGTACATTCGGTAATCTATTAGTAGACTAGTATATACTTTGCGCGTTTTATTGAATTACAACCTTCTGCAATACGTTTGGATTTGTTATGTTCGGCTATATTTGTACCTGTGTTATACTTGTTTGTATAGTTCTAAGAAACTGTATAATAACTCCAACGGCATTTTATTTCGAGTCCTGCAAAATCGTAACAGTATAATAAAGTAAAGTCAATTCTATAATCTCAAGGTTTATGTAAAATCATAAAGAATAAGGTAGCATAATGGTTCCCGTGCCAAACATAAAGGGCGCAGGTTTGAATTCAGGCCGGAACGCGTGCACTATTTAGGCAGTTTTGTGTGCTAATGTGCAATATGCACAGGGCAGAAAACTGCGGCCTAACAGACAGCCAGAGAAAAATTCTGAAAGCTTCACTTTCGGAATCAGCTAAACGGAATTAGCCAATGTTCAAACTCGACACACCGAAGATATTTATTATTTATTTACGGAAAAACCTACAGCTAAATACATTTGATTATACAACTAAAATTAATACAAGAAAGCCAATGACAGGTTTTCACTGATAAGCTATTGCTTAAAACTTAAAAGCAACATGCAAACGTAAAAAAGGCACCGAGATGTCTAATCACTGTTGAAAAATTTAAGGCTTAAACACCGCTTAGCTCCTGAAATACTGATTGCAAATGTGTCGATGTCATCGTATTTACTTATATTATAGATAGTCAGGAATATTATCAGATTTTCGCAATTTTTTATATCAGAACAATCAATTAGTACCCGATAAATATCTATGACCTTAACCGCATTAACTGAAAGGTTAGCTACTGTACTTAGCTTTTTTCAAGTGCAATCTGTTGATAAGATTGAAATCGTTATTTTCAACAGAAGTAAGAACAATATATCAACTAGATGGCGCTGTAATCTTGCCATTTGTGTGCTACAACGTGATGAAACCTGCACATCAAAATAGCGGGTTTTTTATTGCTGGAGTTCAGCAGACAGGCAGACGGCCCACTTGATGGAAAGCGGTTACCATCGCCTATAGACACCTGCAACACCAAAGGTGCTACAAATGCGCTGGTGTTCTCTTAAAGGAGACTGGAACCTGCTCACCAATGCCGGAACACAACACAAGGTTGTTATGGCGGCATACTCTAGACCAGGGGTGGTCGCCATCCAGTCGGGCAAATGCCCCACCATCTGGCTGTGGGTTGTTTTATCGCCTCTTACGAAAGGTCGCCCCAACACAGGAAATTGTATTCTTTCTCCGTTCATGCACGGAGAAAAGTCAGTCAGTCTCCAATTTGCCTTGGATAAGCGTGACGGGCTTACTGTTCTCAATCACTCAATACTTGGTAGTAAAAGAACAGCAACTGGTCACATACTTTATAATAAGAGAACCTTTTGGTTTTAACACATATTGTGCACTAACATTTAATACTCGACAAGCATTGTTAGGACATCTTGCCATCCCTTCAACAGTTTAAGAAACTTGCACATTGGCACAACCGATAGCCGATTGAAGTCATTGATAAACTATTTTAATTAATGTATTACAAATGTAAAGAATTAAATACATTACTGTTTGGAAATTCCAGATAATATTTTATACAAGATATTATATAAAACATACTTAATGTTTTACATGTAATAAAACAAACCGAACACAGTACAAATCTCTCGCGTCTGCCAACACAAAAACAAAATGTCGTGATTTTGAATTATAAACTGCACACAATCACTACATTATAAAGGATAAATATTGTATCAAAATTATTGTAAATTATAGACAATTACTTTATACAAAACAGGCACCAATCAGAAGAAATATAAAACATAATCATTTATTAGTATCATTTAGAAGTACGAGGGTACACAACAAAATTAATAATCAACTTTAAAAAGAAACATAATTCATTCATTTCTTTATTATTGCTGGCTCCAACGCCTTTGGCATTGATTTTGCCAATGTCATAGTAAAGAGACAGGTGTTAATAGATGCTACTATAGCTGGCAGAATGAAGAAATTTTGGTAGTCGGTAATCTTTTTCCAGAAACCTGACGACAAGACAGCACAAACGGTTATGTTAGAATAACTACTTTATAGGAATATATTGTTAAAAGATAAAAATTTACATAGAGTTAATATATGCTTACTATAAGCTAAGGTCAAGAGGAAATTAATGTTAATTGGGCGAGGGATTTCATGAGGAAGCACATCATGTAGGGGTGAAACTAAATTTGGACAGTAAAAGAAAATGTGTTCCAGAGAACCTTCGGCAAGACCGCATTCACACAAAAAATGATCGTGTACCCTGATCTTAGCCAAAAACACTGGGGTGCATATAAAACCTAGTCTTAATCGAGTGATAGCTGAGGTAATTTTTTTGGGGAGATTACGGGAACAGAAAAGCCAAGGGGATTGAGCCAAATGAGGTTGAAGTTGTCCATAATATTTGCCTTTAATTTGATGGGATTGGTCCCATAAATCACTCCACGATTTAAAGATTCCGGATTTAGAGAGGGTACGAAGGTCCCTAGGGAAACACTTGTTGCATTTATCACAGAGTAGACAGCTTGTTTGGCACAGTTATCAGCAGTCTCATTTCCACTAATTTCTGAGTGGCCGGGAATCCAAGCTAGGACTATTTCTAAGCCCATATTATGACAGTGGTGAAGGGTAGCTTTAGTTTAAAAAAAAAGAAACATAACAAGAAGTTAGTAAACATTTAAAAACCATATTTAAAAAAAATCCAATTTGTATGTTGTTAGGGCTTTTTTCTACCTTAATGTATTATTACTCTATTGCACCGTCCAAAGCCAAGTGATTTTGATGCTTACAGGAGTTTGTCATTAAATTGTGGGACGTTACATGGAGTTTACAGTGTGTATATATAATTATCTTATAAATGTGTTTGTTTTAATTTAATTTATTAAGTAATTTAAGTATGTTTGTTTATAATATACCTAATAAACTGCACCACCTACATTGCCGGACTAGGTTAAACTATTCCTTAAGTTTAGTTGCCTGGAAGAGATTGTTTTAAGCTATAAGGCCATCTATTGTTTCTACCATGAGAAATTCTAGGATATTGTAGTTGTGTTTTTGAAATTGGTGAGCAATAGCATTGTTATATATACACAAACACATATATATGTATATAAAACTTTAGTGAACTTTCTGAAAGTCTTAATTGTAGAGCTTTAAAAATACTTTTGAACCAAAATTGGTTTTGAAATAATATCCATTGGATAATTTTTGAGATATGGGACATACTCGATTTTTTTTTGTAATGATAAAAAAACAAAACAGCCTATTAAAGACAGTGCTGTGTAGAAATATACAAACTATGTATTAAATGATAAAAATCACACAATCTTGTATCCAAACCTTGACAGCATATTAACTATGATAATGGGACAATGTATTGTAATAATAATTGTGTAATAGATTTTAATATAGATAAAATAATTAAAATAAAAATTCCTAGTTAGCTCCTTCTCTATATACTTATATGAAAGGAAATGTATGAAAGGGTGTCCGTTCATACATTTGTAAACTCAATGGGATGCCCTTACCACGTTTAGTTGTAGATAGTTTTATAGTACATAGACTAGGAAGTAAAATAAAATTTTAACCTATATTTATGACCTTCAAAAGTGTTCTCCAGTGGAACTTATTTTGAATAAAAACTTTTGAATTTGAATTTGAATATTATTTCCTTTGCTTATTAAAGTATGATCCTGGTTACCACACGCTCGGGTTTACAACTCAATTATTTGCTTATACATTTCATAGATTTCATTTCATTTCTATTAGAAACTTTCGTAATAAATAAAACTTTTCATCTTCTTTGTTTGAGGTTATGGCTCCAACCACTTCAGGCGTTGATTTTGCCAAAATAAAACTTTTATTTCAATCAAATTCTCAGAAACAAAAGTAGGTCAAGTTCAAGGTCAATCTTTAGGCATTTGGCTTTTGACGTTTGACAAATGATTACTTATGAAAAACATAGCAACAACATTCTTTTGATCTATTCATGTATAATCACAATTACTAATCGTAAAATAAATTATTTATCTACTTCAATTTTCTGATTTATTTAATTAAATTAATTTTATCAATTACTTAATTATCTACTTTTGTTATTGTTAATCAATGCCTATATGCTTATGTTAGCCAGGACGTAAGGATACGACTAACCAATGAGAGATGTGTACAAAACTGCTCTCATTGGTGGGAATTAAAAATGTAAAAAAGACACGAGTTTTGAATGCAGTTAAGAAGGCGACACTGGTTTGTTTGACTGAAAGATACTTACTAAAGTGAAAATTAAAGCCAGTTTTAAGATCGACGTTATATTTATTAAAGAGCCTTACCTCATGTCTAATATCATAGCACACTGTTTATATTCTTAGGCCTTAATTGTAAAACAATGAGAGTGACTTTAGGATTTCTTTTTATTAAGTTGCTATATTTTATAATTGTAAGGGCTTTAGTTTTTTTCATTGAATTAATCGTGTGATATACGTAATACCAAATAATAAAAAAAGAGTTTTATTGCACCAAAAACTCTGGATTGTGAAGTCATTCAACTTTTAATTGCATTATCTGTATTACAGCTATAAACAATAAAGACAACGAAATCATCAGTTTTAACAACGGTCTCTCTGATAATGGTATTTATTTACACACTCATAAGTCAAGATATACTGTTATTACCTTCGATTAAGTTTTATGAATCATTTAAAAGACGTGTAACTATATGGTTACGAATTTGTAAGGGATTTGTAGGATATGAATTCTAACATGCCGTTAGAATTATCACAATGCTTATTTGAAGTACACACATGTAATTTAGAGTTCTTATAAGTATACGCACAGTATAGTCTTTGACATTAATTACTATGGTCGAATTTCGACCGAAGAGTCAGCGTACCAGCTTGCTCCTTTCCCGCCAAACTGGGCATCTCAGCCCGAGGAGTGTTCTTAGACCTTCGCCCGCCGGGTGGGTTCCAACCCACCGTTATTGCCGTCGAGATGGGAGCTCACCTCTTCTCCCATGGTGCGCATTATTAACTGCCTCACGCAAAAAGTACGCCCATACTGGGGTCATAGTTCCCGTGGCAATAAATGAGGCTACTGGACCACCGCCTATGTATCCCCTGACTTTAGCGCAAGTGGCGGCCAAAAACCTGGGTGTACTCTCAAAGGTGAGTCAGTACTTCACGTCGGGACAACTGCTGAACTTATACCAAACTCAAGTTCGGTCTTGCATAGATGGATACTGTTCTCATCTTTGGGACGGGTCAGCCAAATACCAGAGGCGTTGGAATCAATTGAAAAAATAATCAGGAAGCTAGTCGGCAATCGTCGTTTCTTTTATGCTCGACTTCAGAGCATAGACGCAAGGTCGCGGGGCTAAATGTCTCTTATCGGATTCATTTCGGGGAGTATTCCTTAGAATTGCACGAGTTGATTCCTTCATCCCCAATTTTACCACCGAACAACCAGACGCACGGTACCGCTACATGGTGGAAACACCAGGCAGAACCAAGCCTTTCGCTTCATCCTTTCTGGTGCGCACTGCCGAAGAGTGGAATAATTTGTCGGAGTCTGTTTTTCCTGACAAATACAATCTTGAAGTCGTCAAGTCACAAGTGAATAGGTATCGTCAACATCAGGTAAGACAGTGATCAAAGGCAAATCTATACTTTCATAAAAAAAAACAAAAAGGCGAAGGGCATAACCAATAAAAAGGCTCCATCTATACTTTAATTCCTTCTCTGAGATTTACGACTATAAAACAGTAATCTTACCTGCCTGAAAAACGGCGCGTGCCTACTCTGTACTTTATAAGGCAGCTGTTCCATTTCTATATTTTTTCTTAATCTCACAGGTAATGGGCCATGTTGTTCAAAATGCCACACACGTCAAACCTCACAGACAAACTGGTTAAAGTGATCAATTTGAAAACAGGTATGATAATGTATGTAGTTTTAGATTAGATATCAGTAATTATGTACTTGAATTTGATTAATACGATATTGTTCATTCTTTACTGCACAAAGCTGGGTTTCCACAAAAAAAAATACCAACTTTTCTGTTGTTGTATGTATTAACAACAAAAATTGTAAACAAATATCGGGAACTGTGCTTTTACTTTTGTAAACTTCTCCACAGCAATAGGTCTCTGGAAGAGAACCCACTTCTTCATGCTGTACCTGTCCAAGAAATCGAATGAACTCCTTCCCACGGTTTTGCCAGTGTGCTACAATATGGGGCTTTTCAAAAAAGACGTAAACAGTTATTTAAAGTCTCGACGAAGTAGACACCGCATCGACTCCATTAGTGTTGCAGACGTCCATGGGCGTCGCCATCAAGTGAATCCTACAAGCAACCACAAAAAAGATAAGAAGACCCATGGGAGTTTATTATCTCACTCACGCGTTAACACATCTTTTATGAATTTGCTTCCAAAAAGTTCGACGAATTTTAACAAAAAAAAACGACTGTTTGACAAAAAAAAACATTTTGTCTGAATAGTCAAGGTTTCATACAAAACAAAATATATCTCACAAATTAATTAAATTGAATTAATTTTAATTTTCTAAATATTATCATGTCATTTCTAGTAATGATAATATTTAGAAAATTAAATTAAATTCATATTTGGATTGCGAAAATATGACCATGTTTCCGAATATCGTAGAAGACACAAGTGGCCTCCTATTCATTTTTGGCCAAATACTCACATTCACACTCTATAACATATTATTTACTCCTAAGTCCCCAGTACCCTAAGGAATCTTTTAAATTCCTACGCCTATCCACTGCCAACAATTTGCGCCTTGATACGTACCGAAAACTTATGACACCTGCACACACTTCATCCTATTATGATAATTCTTTTACAGTGCAGGCTGTCAGATTTGGAATATGCTGCGTCTTAGTGTCAGATTGTTAATGTTACTTATCCAATTTGAAACTCCGCCCGTAAAACTTCAAGTTAAAATGTTGTCGAGAATCATTTTGTCACTTCAGTTGAAGATTTTTCACTTGTTCGTTACGATTCGTTTTTCCACTTTCCGTTGCGATTCATTTCTCCACTTATCCGTTGCAATTCGTTTTTCCACGTGTCCGTTGAAGTTTCACATCTAATATGTGTCCCAACACACATTTCGATTTTGAAGTTATACTTCTTTTGGCGCGTTAAGGCAAAAGGTTGAGAGTAAATTTTAAAAAAAAACCGACACCCTGAAGTTGGCTATAGTCAACATTTTAGTTTTTCTATTGTTAGTGTTGTTTTTTCTACAAAAGTAGAATAAGGCGAAAGATAAAATTTTTGAAAAGATTTTTATCTCGTTACGCCAAAGAAGTATAACTTCTAACGCGTGTACATAAGTACACACACACTTTTTAATTTTACATGGCCTTGTTTTACAATTTATTGTCGTGGTCTCGGTTCATGTATACATACTTACAATAATAATATCATCTGTGAAAACTTATTAATTTTTTACATCTGTCTTAAAAATAAAATAAAAAGTAGTAAAAAAAATTGTTGAACATTTTTGTGGTGTGTTCAAAACTTTTGTTCTTCCAAAGTGCATACAAGTAGACACATACGGACGGATTTTCAAAAGGGGTACTAGCCATTGAGCTAAGTAACATTTAACTTATTACGAAGCTTCGTAATTATACTGCCTTCAACACATTAAGTTAAATGACAACATCATCAACAAGCAATAATTTTTGCTTTAAACACGTTGTTAGTTAATAGGTGAGATAACTCATGAGGATTAGTTGATTATAATCCGCAGTCACTAATGCAGATATCACGCGGTATATTCTTTAGTGCGCGTCATAATACACTAACCTGCGACAAAAAATGGCCAAGTGCGTAAAGCGCTCCTGCACGTACTAATTGCTCAATCCCGATTAATATTTATATAGTACTAGCTGATCCGGAGAACTTCGTACCACCATATTTTCTGAATTCCTAAAAGATTTTGTTTGTGTGTTTGTTGTGGATAAAACCATCCCGGGACCCACTCAAACACACACACAAAATTTCATTAAAATCGGTAAAGTCGTTCTCAAGTTATGCGCTTACCAACACATTTTGCGATTCATTTTTATATATAAGATTATAGTTTATAGGATGATGGTAAGATGTACCGAGCTGTTGCTGAGTTACTGCCACACAATAACATGTAATATGGAGCAACTTAAAAAATTAGGCACCCCTTCCCCCCCGCCGCCGATCTGTACCTCTCGCGAAAACGAGTCATATACGTATTAACGACATAGAGACATTTTTAGTTTGACATTTAACCCTTAATCGGATACGAGCTACTCGCGGCGATATGTTGGGATATTCGATTAATTCTGGTTAATTATACTCTAATTATGATATGTAAATATAAAAAAAGAAAAAAAATGACGGGATCAGTGTTTTTTTTAGGTGGCTCATATATGACCATTGTCTGATAATAATATCAGCCCATAAATGTCCCACTGCTGGGTTCGGGCCTCCCATTAAGGGGGAACGGACAGTATACCCGCCACGCTTGTCCAAGGCGGCTTGGCAGGTTTGACACATCGGTTATCTCGATGTGCAGGTTGCATCACGATGTTTTCCTTCACCGGTTTTAGCACGTGGTAAATGTAACAATATGCACATTAAATCAGAAAACTGACTAAGAGGTGCATGCGTTCCGGTCAGGATCGAACCCGCACCCTTCGATTTAGGGGCGCGTGCGCTAACCATTACGCTACCACGACTATATTGTCTGATAACGGTTCCCAAATGTGGCAGCTATATGACCGTTGTCTGATAACGATTCCCAAATGTGGCAGCTATATGACCATTGTCAGAACAGGAAAAATAAAACCATTTTGTTAGCATATAATATGAAAATATATTATTTTATATTTATTCTTCTGAATTTTGAGCCAAACGAAATTAGCATTAGATCTAACAAATGGAAGTTCCACGTCATCTTCCGAATCAATATCGGACCAATTTTCCAAAATACTAAGTAGTGCAGTATCAGATAGTGGCCTACTTGATGACATCTTGCCCTATAAAAATAAACAATTAGGCAATAACAATAAAAACGAAAATTATTTACACATATAGACAAAATATCCTACACCTATACTTTCGTTATTTCAAACATTGACTTCTACTAACGTCATATATTAGCCACATATTTTATTAACATATTTTAGATATAATTATTACTGAATCAACTAATTTTATACACTCAACGCCTAACAATATCATAAACTTTACAAATAAATAGCTCTTATTTACTTACCGGATTTTTTCCAAACAAAAATCAAATATTTATGAATAAATCACGACTAAAGTGCTAAATTAATAAATCTTCGCGGGTGTTTTGGTTTTGACAGTCAATGACGAACAATATATTTTATTTCTTTCACCGCCACTACCAACATTCAAAAGTTTAATAATCGTTCTAGTAGATAAACAACAATAACCATAGGTTTCGCTTAAATTTTACTTTTTTTCTAAAAACATATCGATCGATCGAATGTGGCATGTATTCTGCCATTGCTTGATTAAGGGTTAAAGACATGTAAGAAACTCTGACACTTCCCGTGATTAGAATGCTGGCTCATATTTCGCACAACAAATAAGTATTATTAGAATAGAATGTGTTATTATATTTCTTTATTTTAAGTTTGTCTGTTTAAGTTAATGTAATTTTAATTGTAAATAACCAATAAAGAACCAGTATGTTGTATATAAACCGCAAGTTGTGCATGATCAAAGGTGCCAGGTGGTAGGCCATTTGCCCGACTGGATGGCTACCACCCCTGGTCGTAAAGTATGTCGCCATAGCAACATTGAGTTGTGTTCCGGCATTAGTGACCAGGTTTCAGTCTCCCTTAAGAGAGCAGCAGCACATTTGAAGCACCTTTGGTGTTGCAAATGTTCATAGGCGACGGTAACCGCTGTCCATCAAGTGGGCCATCTGCCTGTCTGCTGAACTCCTGCAATTAAAAAAAGTATTTCCGGCCAAGATTAGAGACGCAACCTTTGAGTTTGGGAGGCGAGTGCGCTAACCACTAACCTACCATGGCAAGTAACCATAAAAAACATTTAATCGAAAAAGCCATATCTTAAAAGTACCCAAAAGGGTTCTGTTCAAACCAATTTTTATTCAAAGTTCAAAGTATTTTTACGACTCTTCTGGTCCCGTCAAAAACAAAACCAAGGTTATAAAGTTATTTTCACCTGGGCAATAGTTTTAATAAAGTTAATTTTATCTCGTAAAATAATTTAAAGCTATGATTTCCGCCAATAAAATTGGAAGGATGTGTCACGAATGGCGTGCGTCATTGATTATTTTGGCCTCATGAGGATAAATAGTTCTATAAAGTTTAAAACTATGTATTCCCGTAAATGATATTATGGTTGTGGTGGATTCCATCAGTCACGGTCATCAATATATTTTTTTTTAATCTATTAAATTTTATAACTAAAGATTGGTGCAATCTTCCCTTTTTTATAGTATAAGAGTAAGAAATAAAGACAAATTTAACTAAACATTATAATTGTTAAGCCAATAGGACGATCAAATTGGAAATAAGTATCAGTCTTATCACAATCATATCGTTGGTCACTATATTTCTAGACAAAGTTTAATACACCTGTTCGATTATTGGCCCGTCGGCTCTCTGCTACTGGTAACCTCCAGGCATTCCACCGGGCATTCCTCCAGGCATGCCTCCCGCAGCACCATGCATCTTGCTCAGCACTAGAGAGCAAACCCTTTCGACCTTCTTCATTGTATGTTCATACTCTTCCTTCTTGGCTAAGGTTTTGTTATCCAGCCATCTCAGTGCTTCATCGCACGCGTTCCTAGCCATGCTCTTATCAGAATCAGTTAGCTTATCTCCGGCTTCATCCAACGCCTGCTTTACGCTGAAAACATATGACTCCAGCTGATTCCTAGCCGCCACAAGTTGACGCTGTATCTCATCCTCTTCTTTGTAACGCTCAGCCTCTGATACCATTCGGTCGATCTCCGCTTCCGAGAGGCAGCCCTTGTCGTTTTTGATGACAATGTTTTTTCTGCGACGAGTTCTGATTTCTTTAGCTGACACGATCAAGAGGCCGTTCATGTCAAGGTCAAAAGTGATGTCGATTTCCGGTACACGACGCGGCAACGGTGGAATACCAGTCAAGTTGAATTTACCCAACAGGTTGTTGTCCCTAGTCATGGCTCGCTCACCCTCGTAAACTTTGACGGTTACCGCTGGCTGCTTGTCAGAGTGTGCTGTGAATGTATGAGAGTGCTTGTACGGGATCTTCGTGTTGCGCTCGATGATCTTCGTCATCACTCCACCAGAGGTTGCGATTCCTAGTGACAACGGAACAACATCTACAAGCAAAACATCCGGGATCTTCGAGTCGTTAGTTCTGCTCAATATGGCCGCCTGTACCGCTGCACCGTAAGCCACCGCCTCGTCAGGGTTTACAGACAAGTAAAGCTTTTTGCCACAGAAGAAGTTCTGCAGAAGACTCTGAACCTTCGGAATGCGTGTTGACCCGCCGACCAAGACGACGTCGTGGATTTGGCTCGTGTCCATTTTAGCATCTTTGAGTGCCCTTTCCACAAGGTCCAAAGTGCCACTGAACAGGTCTGCGTTCAGTTCCTCGAACCTCGCTCTGGACACCCTCGTGTAGAAGTCTATTCCCTCGTAAAGAGCGTCAATCTCAACGGTGGCTTCTGTGCTTGACGATAGTGTACGTTTAGCGCGCTCAGCAGCCGTATGGAGACGCCTCAAAGCCCGAAGGTTTGATCTCAAATCCTTCTTGTACTTCCTGTTGAACTCTTCAGATAGATGGTTGACCAGTCGGTAGTCGAAATCCTCGCCTCCCAAGTGCGTATCGCCAGCCGTCGACTTCACTTCGAATAGAGACCCGTCATCGATGGTTAGGATGGATACATCGAAGGTGCCGCCTCCCAAGTCAAATATGAGTACATTCCTCTCACCTTCCAAATTCTTATCCAGGCCGTAAGCGAGGGCAGCGGCTGTGGGTTCATTAATGATCCTCAATACGTTCAAACCGGCGATCGCACCCGCGTCCTTGGTCGCCTGACGCTGGGAATTGTTGAAGTAAGCCGGTACTGTGATACTGACCTTCTGTCAAGTCGAGATAGAGACGGTCAGGAAGCGGGAAACCGCTTCCTGCCTCGTCGACTGGTCTCGTGACCTCGAACACCCTGCGGCCGGCGGCTTTACGGTGGACGCAATCAGGCCACAACTGGAGGAATGGGTTAACCGCACTAGCGGCACCCTCACCTTCAGGACGACGCAGATACTGACCGGACACGGTTGCTTCGACCAGTATCTGTTTCGCATTGTGGGCTGCTTGCCTTCTCCGGATTGCCGACAGTGTGGCGCGCCCGATACGGCGTTTCATACGCTTGTCGAGTGCGCTGCCTGGGCGCCGCAGCGTTTCGAGCTCGAGACAAAGTTAGGAGCCGTCGCATCGCTCGGCGATTTGGTAACGGCCATGTTGCAGAGCGACGACCGTTGGGATACTGCGGTTTCTTTTTGTGAGGCAGTTATGTCTCTGAAAGAGGCCGCAGAGAGGGATAGGGAGCGAAGTCCTAGGGCGCGTGCTACGGTCTCTTCTCGAGGTCGCCGGCCTTCAGCCGGCACCCGGAGAGGCAGGTACGCGCATTACTTCCCTCCCTGAGTTAGGATCCGGAACGATGGGGGCCCTTAGCTACTAGGTCAGCAAGGGATTTTACAACTACCCCCGTTCCGTAGTGGAGTGTGTTCTCCCGGGGCACACTTCAGCACTTTATGCGCTGGATCGACTGCTGAGTAACTATGTTCTACATCTCAGTCTTTCCTTCACATCAAAGCGCAGGGCCGCGAAGGGAGGAGGGGTTTTTTAGTGGGTATTGAGGTTGCTCGCCCGTGCGGCATCGCTCGGAGTCTCCACACTCCTCTGTGTAATCCATAGCGGACGAAGCGCAAGTAGAGCATACAATTGCTAGCGTTATCGCCCCCCGTGGATTCGTGCCGTTTCCTAGTGACGGCCCAGAGAGTGCGTAAATCGGTTAGTCATTTTTCCCCGCCTCAAAAAAAAAAAAAAAAAAAAAAAAAAGCCGGTACTGTGATAACTGCATCTCGAACACCAGTACCCAGATACGCCTCAGCGGTCTCCTTCATCTTCGTTAACACCATGCTGCTGATCTGTTCAGGCGCGAACCTCTTATTCTCACCCTTGAATTGGACTTGGATTTTTGGCTTTCCACAATCATCGATAATATTGAAGGGCCAGTGTTTCAGGTCCTCTTGAATCTTCGGGTCGTCGAATTTGCGTCCAATAAGTCTTTTTGCATCGAAAACCGTGTTGTTGGGGTTCAAAGCAACCTGGTTCTTTGCTGCATCGCCGATCAGTCGCTCGGTATCCGTAAATGCGACGTATGAAGGTGTGGTACGATTGCCTTGGTCATTTGCGATGATTTCCACGTTACCATGTAGCCAAACTCCGACGCAGGAGTATGTTGTGCCAAGGTCAATTCCAATAGCAGGCATTTTGATTCGCCTTTTCACTAAATACTTGTTTACACTTGATAATATTCGCGTTAATAAATTCTCCTCAGCTTCTCACCGAACTGTTTCACGTTTACTTAGTTTCGTGTTTCAAATAACTCTGATTTCCCCGCTTTCCGCAGCCCGCTTCAGTGATGTTAGATAGTATTCATCAAACCTGGCACAGATGTCGCTAAAAGCTGTTATGAAAAAACTAACTGAAAAACGAAATGGTATATTTACGCACGATCCTTTATCTGTATTATATATAGCTATAATAGAATGTTATACTACTTAATTAAATTACACTGACAAAATTATGGAGATCTATCCCTCAGAGGTTATGCCACTGAAACAGTTCTTTTATTGTTTGGCGATACAACTTCATAGTGAATGAAATGTGAAACCACAAGTTGTGCATGGTCTTCGGCCAAGATTCGAATCGCAAACTGAGTTTGGGAGGTTGGTGCGCTAACCACTAACCTACCATGGCACGTAACTATACAAATCATTTAATCGAAACACGTCATATCTTAAAAGTACTCAAAAGGGTTCTGCACAAACCAATTTATGTAGGTACAAACTTCAAAGTATTTTCAATAGATTTCTAAGAATTTTACACTCTATAAGACAAGAGGAAGAGAGTCACACGCTCTGTCGTCACAACTGGCACCAGCAGTTTGTTCTTGTTTCTCTTTCGACTCAAAAAATTTATAATGAGTTGTAAAAATGCTGCCTTGAAAAAGTAAGATTTTGGGACGTTTTCCGAGTTACTTATTTCTAGACGATTGTCATTCTAGTATTTTTATACGTAACAATAACAATATAATAAAATTTAAAAAAAGAAACAAGGAAACTTTCCTAAACAATTTCTCTAATTATTTGAAATCATATGAATACCAAAATATAAAATTTATTACGATCATGACTTACGCACTTATTATTATTTACTTTCGCACTGCCATCTATTGAGCTAAAGTGTTTTGATTATGAACGCCAAGTAGCGAAGTTTTAATTTCTATGTTTATCAATGTTACAAAATAGATGGCGATACTGAGCTAAAGATATTATTTTATGAAATTGTGGCATTATTAAATTGAGATAAAGATTATACATTTCTTATTTAAAAAACACATCGTTCTACAACGGAAAAATAAAAAATAGTATTCTTCGTTCAACGTTTTATTTATTTCGCCACAAAAGAATATTGCCATAGAGTCTGGCCACGCTAACTCTGCAATGGAATAAATGGGCAACTCCAAAAAGATTTTTATATGGTATACTTTTTCTGATGTCACTTTCGTGCACAGAGTACTTTATTTATACTGGTATAGAGTCAACAGTCATAATATATATACTAACGCACTCTATCGGTATAAGACGCAATACAACGGCAAAAACCGTCCAGGGCGTCTAGTATTATTTTGATTATTAAATTAGACTTTTGGAAATTGCGGGAGAAAAAATTTAACTCCTGCAATTCCCAAAAAGCCTTTTCAAAAAATGTTTATTTGTTAGTAAATAAAACAACGATTTCGAGGTAGCGTGATTTATTATGTTTCCTTTTATTAAAATATTCAAAGACATACATTTTCATAACACCATTTGTATCCACATCTAATCTGGTGCAGTTAGAATGATTTACTTACAAGTTTTACCGCATCTGGGCACACAACAACCTCTTTCAGAAGAAGTCATAATCCAAGTTACCAGAGAACAAATAGTTAGGCAAATCGGTGTTCAGGGTACATGCGTAAGTCCAACGTGATCACAGAACACTAGTAAACGTGATAAGCGAAGTCTTCGGAGTCCAGGAATCAAACAAAGTTGTCGAAAAATAATCAAAACACAAACAAAGTACATACGTTCACGAGTGTGACTCGTATCGATCGGAATGTAGTTTTGGCTTTGACATATTTTGACATCTTTGAAATAAGTTTTTGGTAAATCGACAATTCACAAAAAATCCAGTAATTAAAGTTAAAAAGAGCTTTATAATTTGAAAAAGGTGAGGAATAGAATTTATACACTTTAAAAAATATTTATTAGCTGACATGGCTTGCAAAAACATAAAAACATATCAAATATTTTTAAACAATATTAAAACAACTGTGTATAACGAAACTTTATTTTCTTTCATTTGGTGTTCAATTCGAGAACAGTGACATCTAATGCAATACGTACCTACTAATAGAACGCAAAAAATCTCTAAGAAAAAATAATTGTACTGACTGTTATGACACTGCTTTCGTGCTACGCGAGCTGTCAGATTGCTTACGCTATTTGTTGTTGTTCAAATATTTTAAAGAAAAATGGTTAAACCTATTAAAAGTGGAGTGCGGGAGTTAATATATAACATGATAAGTAAATTCAGATGTGAAGGAGGAGCATGATGTCGTCCTTAGCCAAAAACGACAATGTTTACAAGATATCAAAAGTTGACGTGTAAGTAAACCTATTGATTTTGATACTTCGCCGTTTTATTTTATCATTAGATGTATCTAAGAACATTTTTTCGAATACTCATAGCCGGTTCTTGATGCTAACAGTAAGCTCGTGTCAAATTAACGTCCAATTTCAATAACGTATCTATTTATAGATTTGCTTCCTGCAGAGCTCCCTTTCTTCCTTCCTAGGATTTTGACATTACTGGTATGGTCACTATTACATAAATTATAGAAAGTTAATTCTTAACAAGTATTTATTTTTGGACATTCCAGGTGGTATAAGTGATGAATTAAAACCTCATCTTCAAGTTGCCCTACAGAAGCTAAAGGGTCTTGAAGAACTTACCATCAATAGTGAGAATCAGTATATAAAAAAGATCGCTTCAATGACTGGTAAGAATCTGTTACTTACATATTTATTTTCTACAATTTTTGTTAGATTATGTAAGTAGGTACAACATACATCCAATACATATTGCATTCAATACAAGTTCAAATTAAATTTTATAAATAATTTATGTTTATTAATAGGAGTCGGCGAATGAACTTTAAGAGTGATTAAAAATGAGGGCCAAAGTAATCAAAGAATCTGGAGGACTCCTGGCAAAAAGCGTTCAGCACGGGCAACGAAAGTTAATATTGACAATTTTGATCAATGCGCCATACGAAATGCAATAAATCAATATTATTTGACCCGAAAGGAAGTGCCTACTCTGCGTAAACTACTACTTGAATTGAGGCAATCAATTGATTTTACTGGCTGCAGGGAAACCTTACGCAAAATATTATTAAACATGGGTTTTGAATTTTTAAAAAATACTGAGGAATGGACAGTCCTTATGGAAAAACATGATGTGGCGGCATGGAGGCATAGATACATAAGAAAAATTTTGTTATTAAGAAACGAGCCTGTAGAAACGAGAAAACCTATTGTATATCTTGATGAAACTTATGTGCACTTGAATTATAAACCCAAAAAAAGTTTTCAAGGACCATCTACCTCCAAAATGGTGGAGATGAAATGGATGGAAATTTTTATTATCATACCTTATATTTTTATCTAAATCTTAAAACCTATAGTAAAGAAACGCATTCAGACGGACCAAGAGCCAAAAATCTAAAAATTTCAATTTTTAGGCATCGTAAAATTATTTTTTTCCCGAAAGTTTGTTATTTTTAATAATTTGAATTTATGGAATTATTATATTATATGTGTGGCGAGTCAAATACAGCCGACGTATGTTCGGGAGTGTTCGGTTGTTCTCGCCATTACGAACTCCGACGCACCGCAGAACATCGCCCGTAGCCGAATCCTGGAGGAGCGAGGCAATCACAGAGTACTTTATATATACTGGTAGAGGCAGTCCATGTCGTACCGATTAGCCGTAAGGCTGCGCGCATTCACTCCCACGGCACGCGCCAGGGATGTTTCAATGTACGAATAAAACGACGCGACATAATATGTCTAAGCGTTTAAATTTATGTAATAGTAATTAAGGAATATTTAGCACAGTGCTTTATAATATAGACATTTAATTTAATCATATGGTGGTTTCATTTTTACCGACCCTCATATATGTTTATGGCCTGTGTTCTTCAAAAACATACAGTCAAGGTGGACAAGTCCGTCAGTGGGGGAACTCCATACAAATCTCATTATTGTGTATATTTGAATAGTTATTATACCTAACGACGACAACAACAAATCAGTCTGTGAAGCAGTTGGCGGTAAATTCCGTTTAAAAACGATCGGGGTATGAACTTACCCCATTGACGGACTTTGCCACCTTGACTATATACTTATATAAATAAAACAAGGTTGTAAAATTATTTTCACCTTGGCAATAGTTCTAATAATGTAAAATTTATCTCGTAAAATTATTTAGAGCTACGATTTGCGCCAATAAAACTGGAAGGATGTGTCACGCACGAATGTCGTGCGTCATTGATTATTTTGGTCACATGAGAATACATAGCACAGAGTACTTTATATATACTGGTATACAAAGTTTTGAAAAGTTTTAAACTGTGTATTCTCATAAATGATATTATGGTTAAGGTGAATTGCACCAGTCACTGCAATAACTTTCATTTTTAAAATATATTTATTTTTAAACTATGTTTGAGAAATAATAAATTAGGACTGGTGCAATCTTACCGTTTTAAAGTACAAGAGTAAGAAATAAAAAACGTAAATAAATTTAACTATACATTATATTTGTTAAGCCAACAGGACGATCACATTAGAAATAAATATCAGTCATATCACAAACAGATCTTTGGTTACTATATTAACAAGCAAGGTTTAATCCACTTCTTCGACTGTTGGCCCGTCGGCTCTCTGCTGCTGGTAACCTCCAGGCATTCCACCGGGCATTCCTCCAGGCATTCCACCGGGCATTCCTCCAGGCATTCCACCGGGCATTCCTCCAGGCATTCCACCGGGCATTCCTCCAGGCATGCCTCCCGCAGCACCATGCATCTTGCTCATCACTGGAGAGCAAACCCTCTGGACCTCCTTCATCTTATGTTCATACTCTTCCTTATCAGCCAAGGTGTTGTTATCCAGCCATCTCAGTGCTTCATCGCACGCGTTCCTCGCCGTGCTCTTATCAGAATCACTAAGCTTATCTCCGGATTCATCCAGCGCCTGCTTTACGCTGAAAACGTAGGACTCCAGCTGATTCCTAGCCGCCACACGTTGACGCTGCCTCTCATCCTCTTCTTTGTAACGCTCAGCCTCTGACAGCATACGATCGATCTCCGCTTGCGAGAGGCGGCCCTTGTCGTTCTTGATGACGATGTTCTTGCTGCGACCAGTGCTGTTTTCTTTAGCCGACACGTTCAAGATGCCGTTCGCGTCAAGGTCAAAGGTGACGTCGATTTTCGGCACACCACGCGGCGCCGGTGGAATACCAGTCAAGTCGAATGTACCCAACAGGTTGTTGTCTTTAGTCATGGCTCGCTCACCCTCGTAAACTTGGATGGTTACCGCTGGCTGGTTGTCAGAGTATGTTGTAAACGTTTGAGACTGCTTGCACGGGATCTTCGAGTTGCGCTCGATAATCTTCGTCATCACCCCACCAGCAGTTTCTATTCCCAGTGACAACGGAGCGACATCTACAAGCAAAACATCCTGGATCTTTGAGTCGTTAGCTCCGCTCAATATGGCCGCCTGTACCGCCGCGCCGTAAGCCACCGCCTCGTCAGGGTTTATAGACAAGTTCAGCTTTTTGCCGCAAAAGAAGTTCTGGAGAAGACTCTGGACCTTCGGAATGCGTGTTGACCCGCCGACCAAGACGACGTCGTGGATTTGGCTTTTGTCCATTTTAGCATCTTTGAGTGCCTTTTCCACAGGCTCCAAAGTGCCCCTGAACAGGTCTGCGTTCAGTTCTTCGAATCTCGCTCTGGACACCCTCGTGTAGAAGTCTATTCCCTCGTAAAGAGCGTCAATCTCAATTGTAGCTTCTGTGCTTGACGATAGGGTACGTTTAGCGCGCTCAGCTGCCGTACGGAGACGCCTCAAAGCTCGAGGGTTTGATCTCAAATCCTTCTTGTACTTCCTGTTGAACTCTTCAGATAGGTGGTTGACCAGTCGGTTGTCGAAATCCTCGCCTCCCAAGTGCGTATCGCCAGCCGTCGACTTCACTTCGAATAGAGACCCTTCATCGATGGTTAGGATGGATACATCGAAGGTGCCGCCTCCCAAGTCAAATATGAGTACATTTCTCTCACCTTTCAAATTCTTATCTAGGCCGTAAGCGAGGGCAGCGGCTGTGGGTTCGTTGATGATCCTCAATACGTTCAAACCGGCGATCGCACCCGCGTCCTTGGTGGCCTGACGCTGGGAATCGTTGAAGTAAGCCGGTACTGTGATAACTGCATCTCGAACACCAGTTCCCAGATACGCCTCAGCGGTCTCCTTCATTTTGGTTAACACCATGCTGCTGATCTCCTCGGGCGCGAACCTCTTATTCTCACCCTTGAATTCGACTTGGATTTTTGGCTTGCCGCAATCGTTGATAACTTTGAAGGGCCAGTGTTTCATGTCCTGTTGAATCTTCGGGTCGTCGAATTTGCGTCCAATAAGCCTTTTTGCATCGAAAACCGTGTTGTTGGGGTTCAAAGCAACCTGGTTCTTTGCTGCATCGCCGATCAGTCGCTCGGTATCCGTAAATGCGACGTATGAAGGTGTGGTACGGTTGCCTTGGTCATTTGCAATGATTTCCACGTTCGCATGTTGCCAAACACCGACGCAGGAGTATGTTGTACCAAGATCAATTCCAATAGCAGGCATTTTGATTGTCCTTTTCACTAAATACTTGTTTACACTTGATTATATTCGCGTTAATAAATTCGCCTCGGTTTCTCACCGAACTCTTTCACGTCTACTTCGTTTCGTGTTTCAAATAATTCTGATTTCCCGCTTGCTGCGACCCGCTTATATATTAAACGTATGGTGACCGAGAATTTTCGAGCATCGACTCGAATGCACCAATCGCGATGGCCTGAGTAAAGATGTTTCTGGAAAGCGAAAATTTAGACCAATAGCAATGTGTGGCGTAAAGACCAAGATAGATAATGTGTGCTATCTTTGTCGTGTATAGGGATGCCACGTTATGAAAAATTCTGATTTTTACGATTTTTGGGATTTAGATGGTTATTATAATTCCAATATTGCAATTTTTATTGTATAATGTTATAAAAATATTACTTAATATTCTTTGCTTCTTTTTTATGAGAATGACTTTAAAGATTTAACAATAAATGTAATAATTATTTTAAAGGACAATGCACAACGTACCATATATTTCTGTTGAATTAATGGTTTTCTGTGAGAATCTCTAGTTTTTACTATCCTAAGTGTATATAATCTAATCGGTTTTTCGAACTTCAGATCACACGAATCTGCAGTAATTCAGAGAGAGCTCGAAGCCCATCCTAGTAAGTTTTAATAGCACGTACTTTTACAAACTTTCAACTTGTTATAAATGCTATCTATTCAAATGTGATACATTTTTTACTTCAAAAATGTAGACATTCCATTTTTTTAAAGTATGCGCAGTTCAAAGTTTCGTTCGACTAATTTTCAAAATTAATTACGTGTGTCTTCCAATACTAGAAGTATAAAAAATACATCTAAGGTGCATAAAACACTTTCTTTCAAAATTGATTTGAACTAGATTTATGGAGTAGTTGTTGAGATATTGGGCAACTTATTATGGCTCAATTATTTTAAAACCTGAATAATATTGAACAGTCAACAGTATTCAAATAAATAAATCGCGCAGTCTTTTTAAAACACTATCCTTATATTTAATTTTCACCTTGTTTTTGAAATACACAGACCAAACAGAATTTGCAAATGTCTTACTTAAAACAATGTATCTTATTTTACACTAATATGAATTTTGCAATTATCAATTTAATCTATTTGTTTGTTTATCAATTTAATTTGATCATGGAAGGCCACGTCACACCTTCCATGATCAAATTGATCGTGTACTAGCAGAAGGTGATGTCAGGAGCCTTAAGAACAGGCGAGCGTGCATGACAAGAACTATGAATGTCAAAGAAGCAAGTGAGGTGTGTAAGAATAAGCCTAAATGGCGCTCTGTTGTTCGTGCCTACCCCGCAAGGGACCTGGCGTGAAGTTATGTATGTATATATGTATGTGTGTAATTTAATCTGTTTAATTAAAAACATATTGTAAATGTACAATAACTTTAACTCTTACGTTCATCAGAGGTTCGTAGCCAAATTACAAGAATTATTAATATCATCACCGGTACAGAACATTGAGTGAAATTTCTATTAAAGAAACACGTATTAGGCCGTTTTCCATATATTTTTAATGTCCGTTCATATTATTTTAGTAAAACTTCAAAAAAATTATTAATTATTTAATTTTGTTGGAAAAAGAAGAACTATTCATAACGTATGGCAACATTACGAGAAGTTTCTCGGACGTACGACATATTGTAAGACGGAGAAGTACGTTTAGAAAGGGACAGCAATATATTTGTTTACAACAGCTGAGCGAGACCTTGAACGGACGAATGGAATAATAAATTAAGCTGCGAACCAATTGTCAGACGCGGCATGCACGTCACCGGTTGTACGTCACGGACGTAACCTGGGGCATTCTTGAGCGTGCGGACGTCTGATAGAAATCTAAATGTTTTGAGTGCTGCCAGTTCTTGCTAGAAAACACGCGCTGTGTCTACCTATACCCTGTCCAATGATTCGTTTTACATTTGACGTTGGCACGCCTTTCTGCGCATTTTTTGATAAAAAATGATCATATCACATTTGTCATAATTCATTGGTAAAGGTTACGTACTAATGCCATTGTGTGAGTCGTCTAATGCATAGGCTATAAACTGTCGTCATCGTATATTTTAATAGTAATTACCCGTTTAGAATTAAAAATGTTTTAATTAAATGACATTTATTTAGCTTTAAAAGACCTAATTTCGCTTTATTTCACTTTTAAGTATAAATATGTCAATTTTGTGGTTTATTTATTACGCAGCGCTGTTATTTTTGCAAAAGACATAAATAGATGCACTAAATTATGTAACATTTATTCCAAAAGTATCTCGAGTTTTATACAAATTCAAATCAATAACACTTTATGACATTAGTAATTGATCTATTATCAACACGTCAGAAGTAAAATAAGCCGCTTGACGTAGTATAAAAACCCTAGACCGGGATGTAATACGGAAAAAGCACCAAAAAATAAATTATCAAAATACTTCTCCTTTGACAATAACATTCCAGTACACGTTGATAGTGCAGTGAAGAAGTGCGTTTACTCTATCGAACTATGGAGTATGGCAGCACTTATACTGCGTCATAATCAACGGATGCAACCATACGACAATATGTTTGTTGCTTTACAAATAGCCATCAAAACTGGAATATTTGCATTGATGTATTAATAAAAGAAGTCTTACATCAATGAATGAATATTTGAAAAAGAAAAATCTAGATTTCAGCCAAGATAGGAACCAAACTTGTGAAAACAAGTTTGGTTCCAGAATATTCCAGGTACCTATTATGATTAAAGTTACCTATATTTTCAAAAACTAATTATACCATCATATTTTCGTTTATCCGTAGATGTGTTTCATAAATTTCTAGCAGTCATTTTTTTTTATTCTTTGATAAAGTACCTATTTATTGAGAAAGACAATTTTTAACGAGTTTGCTGTGCGATTTTATTGAAAAAATACATGACATTGATAAAAAATCAATAATAATAATAGTCGTTATAGGATATTGATTCTTTTTTAAATGAATATTTTATGTGTTTTGTGTTAATTTCAACTGTTTACTGAATGTAATATGCTTAGATCATATACCTGTGTTATGCGTAAACACCCATAACACAGGTATATGATCTACAATACAAACGTATTGTTCTAATAAATACCATAGTAATTCCAACGGTATTTTAATTCGAGTCCTATAATTCGTAACAATACAATGTATTTTTTCAGATATCTGTTTTTTTCGGGATTCTTGTAAATACTACTATGCCGATTTCGATGCGGTTTTTTATCGATAGCAATTTTTTTGACTTTAAATCTGCACTACTTTTTATACTGAAAATCTAGCTGGATTTTTCTGGGAATTATTTGAAATAGCCAGATTTAAAAAAATCTAATTCCAATAGGATTCTTTTACTGACCGATAGCAAATTTTGTGGAATAAATTTCGTTTGGTTTTGCCCGGGAATCCCGTGACAATTTTCCCGGCAGCAGTTTGTAGTTGTTCGGATGCATAAAAATTTGTTTATTCGGACACAGTTTACACTAAAACGATAACTTATATTCTTTTTTAAATGCTGTGGCAATTTGTGTCCTGGGAATCCAGCAGGAATTTCTATCTTATCGGAACGTGTGTTCGCATTCCTATAGTAATAACAATATGCGTATTAGGCCAGAAAACTGCGCAAGTCGTGCATGCATTCCGGCCAAGAGTCGAACCGCAACCTTTGAGTTTGGGAGGCGAGTGCGCTAATCACTAACCTACCATGGCACGTAACCATAAAAAGCATTTAACCGAAAACATGTTATATCTTAAACGTACTCAAAAGGGTTCTGCACAAACCAATTTATGTACAAACTTCAAAGTATTTTCAATAAATTTCTAAGAATTTTACACTCTATAAGACAAGAAGAAGAGAGTCACACGCTCTGTCGTCACAGCTGGCACCAGCAGTTTGTTCTTGTTTCTCTTTCGACTCAAAAAATTTAAAATGAGTTTTAAAAATGCTGCCTTGAAAAAGTAAGATTTTGGGACGTTTTCCGAGTTACTTATTTCTGGACGATTGTCATTCTAGTATTTTTTATATTTAACAATAACAATATAATAAAATTAAAAAACGAAACAAGGAAACTTTCCTAAACAATTTCTCTAATTATTTGAAATCATATGAATACCAAAATATAAAATTTATTACGATCATGACTTCGCACTTATTATTACTTACTTACGCACTGCCATCTATTGAGCTAAAGTGATTTGATTATGAACGCCAAGTAGCGAAGTTTTAATTTCTATGTTTATCAATGTTACAAAATAGATGGCGATACTGAGCTAAAGATATTGTTTTATGAAATTTCGACATTATTAAATTGAGATAAAGATTATAAATTTCATAATTAAAAAACACATCGTTCTATAACGGAAAAATGAAAAATAGTATTCTTCGTTCAACGTTTTATGTATTTCGCCACAAAAAAATATTTCCATACTTACATACGTTGTCGTCATGGCAATGCGAACGCAGTTTCGATGGAATTTTTTATTATTATACCTACCTTATATTTTTATTTAAATCTTAAAGCCCATAGTAAAGAAAAACATTCAGACAGACCAAGAGACAAAAATCTAAAACTTTCAATTTTTAGGCATCGTATAATTATATTTTACCAAAAGTTTGTTATTTATTAATAATTTGAATTTATGGAATTATTATATTATATTTTTATGGCCTGTGTTCTTCAAAAACATACAGTCAAGGTGGACAAGTCCGTCAGTGGGGGAACTCCATACAAATCTCATTATTGTGTATATTTGAATAGTTACTTTACGACGACAATAAAATACAAATCAGTCTGTGAAGCAGTTGGCGGTAAATTCCGTTTAAAAAAAGTTAAAAAACGATCGGTGCATGAACTTATCCCATTGACGGACTTTGCCACCTTGACTATATATTATAATAATATAAATCAGTGTTTTTCAACGTGTGGGTCGCGAAGCTTCTATAGCGGAGTTTCAAAAGGTTGGAAAAGCTACTGCAGTAAAGTCTTCAATATCCATAGATTCATCAAATTGCAAAGACATTAAAGTACTTTCTTTTATTTTTTCTATGACTTGATCACGAAGACCAGTCACCATATCGCTTATCCTGCGTTGAATGGTACTGTCAGACAGAGGTATACTTTTGAGTTTTTCGACCTCTTGTTTGCCAAACATACCTAATCTCCGCCAAATCTAAAGCCGCTGTGGTAAAATTAAACTTTTGGCAATAGTATTAGGTTTTTCTGCTTTAGATACACGAAGAGCTACTCGATAGCAGCGCTTTTTCATTTATGCGGGGCGGGGGCGGGGCGGTCGGCATCGGACGTGATCGTACCCATGCGCTGCGTTTTCTATTGGCGACGCATTTGATGTAAAAAATGTGTTTTACAGTACTTAATTACGTATTTAGTCGAACTCTAATTATTAAAATTCATAAATATGTTTGATTAAATATTTGTCACAAAATAAAATACATGAAAAATAAAAAAAAACTTCATTTAAAAAAACCGATTTCAAAAACTAAAAAAGTACAAAATAACTTATATCTAAAGACATTATAATTAATATATATCGCGAGCTTCAAGCCAGAGGAGCGTATAAAAAAACGTGTTTTTTTTTAAAATTTCGTTTATCATTTGTTTTTTTATCGATACACCACCTCTGTTTTTTCTTAATAGTAGGTTAATTAAAAAAAGAGCATTTCACGTAATCAAGGAAGTACTTTCATAGACAGACATTGAATACATTGAAAAAAACTTATTAAGTTTTTTGTATCTCCTGAAAAGTTGGTTTTTGCTTATACGCCCCTCTGGCTTGAAGCCCGCGATATTATCTTAAGCATCTTGAAGTCGGTGCTTAGTAATTTTCAAAATATAGTAATTTTTATATTTTTCTTTGCACCGACTTCAAGATGTTTTAGATAATACATATACTTATATATTATTAATAATAGCTTTAGCAATAAGTTATTTAATATTTTTTATTTTTTTAAGTCAGTTTTTTTAAACGACTTTTTTTTTATTTTCTTTGTTACTTTTTAGTGTCTAGCTAAAAATATAGATCCCAAGAAATAGGAACAAAAGAATGTTCGTAAAATGAAAACTACTGGGTCAAATTATGTTAAATTTTTAGGGGACCAAATTGCAACTATTCCACATTAAACTAAACAAGAATCACGTAAATCGGATCATAAATCTCAGCGTAATCGGTATAAATATGGAATGGAATGGATTTAAAAAAAAATGTTGACAAAATACAAACTACTGGTCCAAATTATGTCAAATTTTTAGGGGACCAAATGACAGCTATTCCGCGTCGAATAAAAAAGAATCACGTACATCGGATAATAAATCTCGGAGTAATCGGTGAACATACATAAAAAAGTTAAAAAAAAGCAACGGGTAGGTTAGGTTAGGGGGGTCGCGAAATATTTCTTCATACTAAAGGGGTCGTGTCATGAAAAAGGTTGAAAAACACTGATATAAATAAAGATTGTAAAATTATTTTCACCTTGGCAATAGTTCTAATAAAGTTAAATTTATCTCATAAAATTATTCAGTACCATTATTTGTCACGAATGTCGTGCGTCATTGATTATTTTGGTCACATGAGAATACATAGTTTTGAAAAGTTTTAATCTATGTATTCTCATAAATGATATTATGGTTAAGGTGAATTGCATCAGTCACTGCCATCACTTTCATTTCTAAAATCTATGAATTTTTAAACTATGTTTGAGAAATAATAAATTAGGAATGATGCAATCTTACCGTTTTAAAGTAAAGAGTAAGAAATAAAAAACATAAATAAATTTAACTATACATTATATTTGTTAAGCCAACAGGACGATCACATTAGAAATAAATATCAGTCTTATCACAAACAGATCTTTGGTTACTATATTAACAAGCAAGGTTTAATCCACTTCTTCGACTGTTGGCCCGTCGGCTCTCTGCTGCTGGTAACCTCCAGGCATTCCACCGGGCATTCCTCCAGGCATTCCACCGGGCATTCCTCCAGGCATTCCACCGGGCATTCCACCGGGCATTCCTCCAGGCATTCCACCGGGCATTCCTCCAGGCATTCCACCGGGCATTCCTCCAGGCATGCCTCCCGCAGCACCATGCACCTTGCTCATCACTGGAGAGCAAACCCTCTGGACCTCCTTCATCTTATGTTCATACTCTTCCTTATCAGCCATCTCAGTGCTTCATCGCACGCGTTCCTCGCCGTGCTCTTATCGGAATCACTAAGCTTATCTCCGGCTTCATCCAGCGCCTGCTTTACGCTGAAAACGTACGACTCCAGCTGATTCCTAGCCGCCACACGTTGACGCTGCCTCTCATCCTCTTCTTTGTAACGCTCAGCCTCTGACAGCATACGATCGATCTCCGCTTGCGAGAGGCGGCCCTTGTCGTTCTTGATGACGATGTTCTTGCTGCGACCAGTGCTGTTTTCTTTAGCCGACACGTTCAAGATGCCGTTCGCGTCAAGGTCAAAAGTGACGTCGATTTTCGGCACACCACGCGGCGCCGGTGGAATACCAGTCAAGTCGAATGTACCCAACAGGTTGTTGTCTTTAGTCATGGCTCGCTCACCCTCGTAAACTTGGATGGTTACCGCTGGCTGGTTGTCAGAGTATGTTGTAAACGTTTGAGACTGCTTGCACGGGATCTTCGAGTTGCGCTCGATAATCTTCGTCATCACCCCACCAGCAGTTTCTATTCCCAGTGACAACGGAGCGACATCTACAAGCAAAACATCCTGGATCTTTGAGTCGTTAGCTCCGCTCAATATGGCCGCCTGTATTTCCCGCTTGCTGCGACCCGCTTATATATTAAACGTATGGTGACCGAGAATTTTCGAGCATCGACTCGAATGCACCAATCGGGATGGCCTGGGTAAAGAAGTTTCTGGAAAGCAAAAATTTAGCCCAATAGCAATGAGTGGCGTAAAGACCAAGATAGATAATGTATGCTATCTTTTTCGTGTATAGGGATGCCACGTTATGAAAAATTCTGATTTTTTACGATTTTTGGGATTTAGATGGTTATCATAATTCCAATATTGCAATTTTTATTGTATGATATTATAAGAATATTACGTAATATTCTTTGCTTCTTTTTTATGATAATGATTTTAAATATTCAACAATAAATGTAATAGTTATTTTAAACGACAATGCACAACGTACCATACATTTCTGTTGAATTAATGGTTTTCTGTGAGAATCTCTAGTTTTTACTATCCTAAGAGTGTATAATCTAATCATTTTTTCCAACTTCAGATTACACGAATCAGCAGTTATCCAGAGAGAGCCAAAACCCGTCCTAGTAAGTTTTAATATTATATTAAGACATTTTTAAAGGTATATAAAATTGTACACTTACTATTGTTTAAAAAATATGTAGCACATAATTTTACCTTTCAACTTTGTTATAAATCATATGTAGTCAAATGTGATACATTTTTTATTTTAGAAGTAGATATTTTTTGTTTTTTTTTTGTGTGCAGTTCAAAGTTTCGTTCGACTAATTTTCAAAATTAATCACGAGTGTCTTCCAATATTAGAAGTATACATTGAAAAATAAAAAATACATCTAAGGTGCATAAAAAACTTTCTTTCAAAATTGATTTGAACTAGAATTATGGAGTGGTTGTTGAAATATTGGGCCAGTTATTATGGCTCAATTATTTTCATTTTAAATAATATTGAATATTCAACAGTGTTCAGATAAATAAATCGCTCAAAGTCTTTTTAAAACATTATCCTTATATTTAATTATTATCTTGTTTTTAAAATACACAGATCAAAAGAATTTGCAAATGTCTAACTATAATAATAATAATAATATAATTAAAAACGTATTGTAAATGTACAGTTAAAAAAGTTAGTTGTAAAAAGTTATAGTACATAACTTCAACTTTTACATTCTTCAAAGGTTCGTAGCCAAATTACAAGAATTATTAATAATCATCATCGGAGTGAAATTGCTATTAAACAAACACGTATTTGGCCGTATTTTCATATATTTTTAATATCCGTTAATATTATTTTAGTAAAATTTCAAAAATTATTAATTATTTAATTTTGTTGGAAAAATAAGAATCATTCGTAACGCATGGCAACATTACGAGAAGTTTCTCGGACGTACGAGATATTGTAAGACGGAGAAGTATGTTTAGAAAGGGACAGCAATATATTTGTTTACAACAGCTGAGCGAGACCTTGAACGGACGAATGGAATAATAAATTAAGGTGCGAACCAATTATCAGACGCGGCATGCACGTCACCGGTTGTACGTCACGGACGTAACCTGGGGCTTTCTTGAGCGTACGGACGTCCGATAGAAATCTAAATGTTTTTAAAGGTGACGTACTAATGCCATTGTGTGAGTCGTCTAATAGTCTAATGCATAGGCTATAAATTGTCGTCATCATATATTTTAATAGTAATTACACGTTTTGAATTAAAAATGTTTTAATTAAATGGCATTTATTTAGCTTTACAAGACGTTATTTTGCTTAATTTTACTTTCAAGTATAAATGTGTCAATTTTATGGTTTATTTATTACGCAGTGTTGTCATTTTTGCAAAAGATATAAATAGATGCACTAAATTAAGTAAAATTTATTCCGAAAGTAACTCGAGTTTTATACAAATTCAAATTGGTAACACTTTATGGCATTACTAATTAATCTATTATCAACACGTCAGAAGTAAAATAAGCCGCTTGACGTAGTATAAAAACCCTAGACCGGGATGTAATTCGGAAAAAATTGCCAAAAAATAAATTATCAAAATACTTCTCATTTGACAATGACATTTCAGTACACGTTAATAGTGCAGTGAAGAAGTGCGTTTTCTCTAACGAAATTTGGCATCACTTATACTGCGTCATAATCAACGGACGCAACCATACGACAATATGTTTGTTGCTTTACAAATAGCTATCAGAACTGGAATAGAGTCTGGCCACGCTAACTCTGCAATGGAATAAATGGGCAACCCCAAAAAGATTTTTATGTGGTATACTTTTTCTGATGGCTGAGTGCGGGAGTTATTATATAACATGATAATTTGATAAGTAAATTCTAAATTCCAAGATGTCGTCCTTAGCCAAAAAAGACAATGTTTACAAGATATCGAAAAGTTGAAGTGTAAGTAAACCTATTGATTTTGATACTTCGCCGTTTTATTTTACCATTAGATGTATCTAAGAACATTTTTTCGAATACTCATAGCCGGTTCTTGATGCTAACAATAAGCTCGTGTCAAATTAACGTCCAATTTCAATAACGTATCTATTTATAGATTTGCTTCCTGCAGAGCTCCCTTCCTTCCTAGGATTTTGACATTACTGATATGGTCACTATTACATAAATTATAGAAAGTTAATTCTTAACAAGTATTTATTTTTGGACATTCCAGGTGGTATAAGTGATGAATTAAAACCTCATCTTCAAGTTGCCCTACAGAAGCTAAAGGGTCTTGAAGAACTTACCATCAATAGTGAGAATCAGTATATAAAAAAGATCGCTTCAATGACTGGTAAGAATCTGTTACTTACATATTTATTTTCTACAATTTTTGTTAGATTATGTAAGTAGGTACAACATACATCCAATACATATTGCATTCAATACAAGTTCAAATTAAATTTTATAAATAATTTATGTTTATTTATAGGAGTCGGCGAATGAACTTTAAGAGTCATTAAAAATGAGGGCCAAAATAATCAAGGAATCTAGAGGACTCCTGGCAAAAAGCGTTTAGCACGGGCAACGAAAGTTAACATTGACAATTTTGATCAATGCGCCATACGAAATGCAATAAATCAATATTATTTGACCCGAAAGGAAGTGCCTACTCTGCGTAAATTACTACTTGAATTGAGGCAATCAATTGATTTTACTGGCTGCAGGGAAGCCTTACGCAAAATATTATTAAACATGGGTTTTGAATTTTTTTTAAATCCTGAGGAACGGGCAGTCCTTATGGAAAAACATGATGTGGCGACATGGAGGCATAGATACATAAGAAAAATTTTGTTATCAAGAAACGAGCCTATCGAAACGAGAAAACCTATTGTATATCTTGATGAAACCTATGTGCACTTGAATTATAAACCCAAAAAAAGTTGGCACGGACCATCTACCTCCAAAATGGTGGAGAACATCTCAAAAGGCAAACGGTTTATTATAGTTCATGCTGGGACAGAAAATGGGTTTGTAAATAATGCGTTACTTTTGTTTAGTACAAAATCGAAGCATGCATACTACCATGATGACATGAATGCTGAAAATTTCACAAAATGGGTGTCTGAAAAATTACTGCCTAATCTTGAGTCACCGAGTATAATTGTTTGCGACAATGCTAGCTACCATAGCATACAAATAAATAGGCCATCAAACACCAATTCAAGGAAACAAGATATTAGAGACTGGCTGACCAGTAATAATATTACATGGTCTGATGAGTTCATAAAAATAGAACTGCTTTGTTTGGTGAAAAGGAACAAACCTGATCCAATATACTTCATATATGAATTGTTAAAAGAACAAGCCCATGAAGGTTTGAGATTGCCACCGTATCATTGCCATTTTAACCCCATTGAGCTGGTATGGAGCCAAGTAAAAAGAAAAATTGCTGAAAAAAATGTTAAAGTACCCCAGAAGAAATGATAAAAAAAATGAAGAAGCATTTGCATCAGTCACAGTGGATGATTGGAAAAAATATGTTGGACATGTGACACGGTTAGAAGAGGAGCACAAAATAAAAGACAGGTTACTGGATGATGCTATTCCATTTATAATAAACCTACAAGAATCTGACAGTGATGATAGTAATATAGATGATGAGCCCGTTGAATTTGAAGGCATTGAACATTTAGACTCTGATTTTGATGAGTGATTGAGTGTTTGTTATGGTTTCATTTGTAAATATAACACGAAATAACATAAAAAAATAAATGATGTTAACATTAAAAACCCTATCGTTATTTTTATATTGTCCTTGAGTAGTTTCCGAGTTAAAGTAAAGGTTAAAGTATTATTAATGTGTAGATAAACAATAGCCTCAGTAGATTTTTAAAAGTAAGGATCTATAATTATTATAACCTGTATCGTACCTACTTAGACTTTACCACAAAAACTGTATCAAATCCACAATGCATCATGCTGAAGTCATGACTATTCTTTACGAAGAAAAAATCAGAATATAAAATAACTTAGCTAAAATAAAATAAAAAACAACTAGTATCAAATTAGATTTTCGTAGTATAGACGGTGTTACCGTCTATAGATTTTCAAGTTCCGTAATTTTCTTACTGCTGCAGAGTTAGCGTGGCTAGACTCTATTTGCATTGATGTATCAATAAAAGAAGTGTTACATCAATGAATAAATATTTGAAAAAAAAATCTAGATTTCAGCCAAGATTTTGACACGTGGGTTCCAGAATATTCCAGGCATTATAATTAAAGGTACCTATATTTTCAACAATTAATTATACCATATTATATTTATTATATATATGCTATGCTTATATTCTTTTTTAAATGCTGTGGCACTTTGTGTCCTGGGAATCCCGCAGGAATTTCTATCGGAGCTTGGATGAAGTCACGAGCTTAACACAAAACTTATCGGAACGTGTGTCCGCATTCCTATAGTAATAACAATATGCGTATTAGGCCAGAAAACTGCGCAAGTCGTGCATGCATTCCGGCCAAGAGTCGAACCGCAACCTTTGAGTTTGGGAGGCGTGTGCGCTAACCACTAACCCACCATGGCACGTAACCATTTAATCGAAACCGCGTCCGATTACAAGCCTCGGCGAAAGGCTCTCGTGCGACGACCGCGTAATGTCCTTACGGACAAGGTCGACGCTATCACAAAACGGCTGGCCCGGATCAGCCCGCCCGCGGTTAGGACGGCAGGCTGGCAAGCACCGACAGACAGACATAGACGGCGGCGTCTCAGACAACGCCAATCACGATCTCTCCACGTCCTCGCGAGGGACGCCAGGAGACATAGCCCCCCACAGGATAGACTAGGCGTGTTGCTGGGAAGTTTCTTTCGCCGTTTCTTCTCTCCCAGCCATAACACGTTGCGAAACGGCAGTAAGATAGCGTAGGCCGCCGCGAACCGCCGATCCCGGTCCGCCGGGATCCTTCTTCTCGGGCTTTATATTACCCGTCGCCCGTTCCCAATTAGTTCATTGTGTCGCCCTTTGGCGGGCATCATCAGATTCATCCCCCTCTCATGGCAATAGTCCAGCCGAGGTAAAACTCCCTAGGGAGCTCCCTCAAGCAAGTTGCCTCGGGCTTCGCAAGGAGAAGGCGCTCGCCCCAAAAACCCCGGTAAAGTTGTGAGGTCTTCGGACCAACAAAATAAAGTCAAGTCAAATTAAAAAAAAAAAATTAATCGAAAACAAGTCATAACTGAAAAGTACTCAAAAGGGTTCTGTACAAACCAATTTATATTCAAACTTCAAAGTATTTTCAATAAATTTCTAAGAATTTTACATTCTATAAGGAAAGAGGAAGAGAGACACGCTCTGTCACAGCTGGCACCAGCAGTTTGCTCTTGTTTCATTAGAAAATCACAATTACAACTTTCGATCTCAAAAAATTTCAAATGAGCTGTAAAATGCTGCCTTTAAAAAAATAAGATTTTGGAACGTTTTCCGAGTTACTTATTTCTGGACGATTGTCATTCTCGTATTTTTATATTTAACAATAAAGTAATAGAATAAAGAACAAACTTTCCTTACCAATTTCTCTTATTTTTAACAATCATATAAAAACTAAAACATAAAAATCATTACGATGATGACAATTTGCTTTACACACTGTCATCTGACGAGCTCAAGTGATTTGAGCATGAACGTCAAGTAGCTAAGTTTGAATTTCTATGTTTATTATTGTCAAGAAATAGATGGCGACACTGAGCTAAAGATATTATCACAGGCCACTAAAACTAGAAGTAGGTACCTGTGTAACGAATGTCGTGCGTCATTGATTATTTTGGTCACATGAGGATATGTAGTTATAAAGTTTAAAACCATGTACTCTAGTAAATGATATTATGGTGATGGTTGATTGCATCAGTCACGGTCATCAATTTATTTTTAAAAATCTATAAAATTTTATAAATAAAGATTGGTGCAATATTTCCTTTTTTATGGGATTAGAGCAAGAAATAAAAAATAAATAAATTTAACTATACATTATATTTGTTAAACCAACAGGACGATCACATTGGAAATAAGTATCAGTGTTATCACAAACAGATCTTTGGTTACTATGTTAGTCGACAAGTTTTAATCCACCTCTTTGATTGTTGGCCTGTCGGCTCTCTGTTATTGGTAACCTCCAGGCATTCCACCGGGCATTCCTCCAGGCATGCCTCCCGCAGACCCTCTCATCACTGGAGAGCAAACCCTCTGGACCTCCTTCATCATATGTTCATACTCTTCCTTCTCGGCCAAGGTATTTTTATCCAGCCATCTCAGTGCTTCATCGCACGCCTGCTTTACGCTGAAAACGTATGACTCCAGCTGATTCCTAGCCACCACACGTTGACACTGTCTCTTATCCTCTTCTTTGTAACGCTGAGCCTCTGATACCATACGGTCGATCTCCGATTGCGAGAGGCGGCCTTTGTCGTACTTGATGACAATGTTTTTGCAGCAACCAGTGCTGTTTTCCTTAGCTGACACGATCAAGATGCCGTTCATGTCAAGGTCAAAAGTGACGTCGATTTCCGGCACAACATGCGGTGCCGTTGGAATACCAGTCAGGTCGAATGTACCCAACAGGTTGTTGTCTTTAGTCATGGCTCGCTCACCCTCGTAAACTTGAATGGTTGCCGCTGGCTGGTTGTCAGAGTATGTTGGGAGTGTCTGAGAGTACTTCCACGGGATACTCGAGTTGCGCTGGATGATCTTTGTCATCACCCCACCAGCAGTTTCTATTCCCAGTGACAACGGAGCGACATCTACAAGCAAAATTTCCTGGAGCTTCGAGTCATTAACTCTGCTCACTATTGCCGCCTGTACTGCCGCGCCGTAAGCCACCGCCTCGTCAGGGTTTATAGACAAGTTGAGCTTTTTGCCACAGAAGAAGTTCTGCAGAAGACTCTGGACCTTCGGAATACGTGTTGACCCGCCGACCAAGACGACATCGTGGATTTCGCTCTTGTCCATTTTAGCATCTTTGAGTGCTTTTACCACAGGCTCCAAAGTGCCCCTGAACAGATCTACGTTCAGTTCCTCGAATGTTGCTGTAGATACCCTCGTATAGAAGTCTATTCCCTCGTAAAGAGCGTCAATCTCAATTGTGGCTTCTGCGTTTGACGATAGAGTACGTTTCGCGCGCTCAGCTGCCGTACGGAGACGCCTCAAAGCCCGAGGGTTAGATCTCAAATCCTTCTTGTACTTCCTGTTGAACTCTTCAGATAGGTGGTTGACCAGTCGGTTGTCGAAATCCTCACCTCCCAAGTGCGTATCGCCAGCCGTCGACTTCACATCGAATAGAGACCCTTCATCGATGGTTAGGACGGTTACATCGAAGGTGCCTCCTCCCAAGTCAAATATGAGTACATTCCTCTCACCTTCGAAATTCTTATCCAGGCCGTAAGCGAGAGCAGCGGCTGAGGGTTCGTTGATGATCCTTAATACGTTCAAACCGGCGATTGCACCCGCGTCCTTGGTCGCCTGACGCTGGGAATCGTTGAAGTAAGCCGGCGCTGTGATAACTGCATCTCGAACATCAGTTCCCAGATACGCCTCAGCGGTCTCCTTCATTTTAGTTAACACCATGCCGCTGATCTCTTCAGGCGCGAACCTCTTATTCTCACCCTTGAATTCGACTTGGATTTTTGGCTTTCCACAATCGTCGATAACTTTGAAGGGCCAGTGTTTTATGTCCTGTTGAATCTTAGGGTCATTGAATTTGCGTCCAATAAGCCTTTTTGCATCGAAGACTGTGTTGTTGGGGTTGAAAGCAACCTGGTTCTTTGCTGCATCGCCGATCAGTCGCTCGGTATCCGTAAATGCGACGTATGAAGGTGTGGTACGGTTTCCTTGGTCATTTGCAATGATTTCCACGTTCCCATGTTGCCAGACACCGACGCAGGAGTATGTTGTACCAAGATCAATTCCAATAGCAGGCATTTTGATTCTCCTTTTCACTAAATACTTGTTTACACTTGATAATATTCGCGTTAATAAATTCGCCTCGGCTTCTCACCGAACTGTTTCACGTCTACTTCGTTCCGTGTTTCAAATAATTCTGATCACAAACTAATATAGATACTACATTCTGATTTCCCCGCTTTCCGCAGCCCGCTTCAGTGATGTTAGATAGTAGCCCAACAAACATGGTACAAATGTCGCTAAAAACTGGTATTTGAAAAAAAAGTTGGTACATTTACGCAAGATCATTTCTCTGTATTGTATTATAGAATGTTTTACAACTTTATTAAATGACACTGACAAATAAACATTTAATTATTACTATCACATTTCTCAATAAATCGTGGTACGTATATGAATAGAGTGGTGCCAATTTTCTATAGTCGGCGCTAAAACTTATGTTTCATCTTGAACTATTAAACAATGATACAAAATATTGAAACAGTATTATTACCAACTTAAGTTAACTTAAGTTTTTATATTATTAATAATTACTTCATTTTAAGAGGCGTTCCCTGCTATTGCAGATTTATAAATTTCTAGTAAACAAATAAAAAATTCTTATTTGATTTTCTTTTTACTATATAAGCGATATGAAGAGTGAAATAGATTGAAACGGTCCTTAAAACTAAATAATTTTAAAAAAAATATTAAAAGAAATAGACATCATTTTTATTATGATTAAAAAAATACTACTGTATTTTATAATATATGTAATTAATTAAGTTTTAAGTAAAGTGAATACTAAAAAAAATCTTTCCAATCTATCCAAAAACACATAATTAAATGATTCATGAATAATGATGAATGTAAATATTTTAATTTGTTATTTAAATAATTAAGTTAATTACAAAAAAACATTTTTAACTTGTTTACCAGTCTACTATATTTTTAAGGCGCGCGGCACCTTTCCCAGGCCTACCTAGACAGTAAAAAGTAACATATAAAAAAACTTCGTTTATAAAAACGGACTTCAAAATAACTTATTTCTAATTTAATTATAATATCTTATTTATAATATATATTGTTACGAGTTACACAGGACTGGAATTAAAATGCCGTTGGAATTACTATAGATCTTATTATAGTCATATTTTTGTCTGTTTGATACGTGTTTGTATAGTTCTAACAAACTCTATAGTAATTCTAACGGCATTTTAATTAGAGTCTCGCGACTCGTAACAATGTGTTGTTACTTAATTTTTAGAAGAAAATACCTGTCAAATATCTGGGGTCCATGATTGTTTATTCTACTAAAATAATTGAAATTTGGTTAATAAAATAATCAAAGAACAATCTTACGATTTCAATTTACGATAAAATCAAGTTTCACTACGAAAGTTATAGTTGTATTATTTTTTATATGGTTGTATGTATGTATGTATGTTATAATTAAGTTATTATGACATGTTTTTTTCAAGAGTTAAAGTACCTAAGTATCTTTATGTTGTAACAGATGACATCGCCCTGAATTTCTCTTGGAGTCCCATATACACTATTTATACTGAAAGTTGGTATTTTAGCGTACCAACTAAAAGTTGAGTTGGTACATAGAACATAACCCTAAAAAATGGTACGCATATCAAGAAATTGGTACATCTAACATCACTGATTTTCGTAGCTGCTATATATATACACGTATCGTGTCTGAGCGTAGACAGAGAAACCTATAGACACCGCACCGCTATAGAGTGTAGCAGAAAAGGACAAAAAAGAATGCGTCACTATATTTAGGGTTACCGTGTGAGGAAAAACAACACCACATTTGTGTAATTAGAAATTTGTATGTAAGGAAGCCTGTAAAATGAACACATCAACATCGATTCAACATCATCAACATATCGATTTTATCGATAGGTAAAGGCCATACTATGCGGAGGAGAAGACATGCTGCCTAACTCAAATTAATTGCGATGAGGACGGGAGAGTAACGATGGATGATGTTGATGATGATGTGGTTCTAAATAACTGCTATTTCTTATGCGATAGTAGGTTCTCGCTCCAGTTCACCACATTCGCCTAATTCACCGTTAACTGTACCAAACTTGGCTAGATGGTTAGATGTACAAACATGTCCTATTCTCATTCTAGTTAAGATACACGACACCCTTGAGCCTAACGTCAGTTTGGAGAACCAAGGAAGAAGAAAGGGAAAAGAATTCAAAAATCTGCCTTTACTATTAGAGAGATTAGACCACACCTTACCACACGAACTACGTACATACATTTTGCATAGGGCTCATCGCAGGTCATGAGCGTATATTTAACCGACTTCCAAAAGGAGGAGGTTCTCAACTTGCCAGTATGTTTTTTTATGTATTTACACCGATTACTCTGTGATTTACGTGATTCTTTTTTAGTTCGATGTGGAAAGGTTGCCATTTGGTCTACTAAAAATTTAACATGTTTTGGTCCAGTAGTTTTTATTTTATGAACATTTTTTATGAAAAAATTCCATTCCGTTCCAAATGCGTAATCGGTGTACTGCGATTTATGATCTGATTTACATGATTCTTTTTTATTTTGATGCGGAATAGTTGTCATTTAGTCCTCTAAAAATTTAACGTAATGGGCTCAGTAGTTTTCATTTTATGAACATTTTTTTCCAAAAAACCGACTACAAAAACTAAAAAATATAAAATAACTCATTTCTAAAGCTATTTTTAATTATATCTTATTTTTAATACAAATTATATAAAACATCTTGAAGTCGGTGCTCAGTAATTTCAAATTTTTTTATTTTTTATGTTTTACTTTGCACCGACTTCAAGATGTTTTAGAGAATATATATTATATTAAAAATAAGATGTAATTAAAAATAGCTTTAGAAGTAAGTTATTTTATACTTTTTAGTTTTTGAAGTCGGTTATTTTTAAATAATCTTTATCGCCACATGCAGTAACAACATTAGCTAGCTTATCATTCTCTCATTTCCTCTATGCCCGTGTGTCCTGGTATCCACGCAAAGATAACAGAATAACCGCTTTGTATTATACATTTAATAATCAAATTTCGCCAAGAATAAACGCGAAAGTTTGTAATTATAATTCATAAAGATACAGTGTGAATTATCCAAAATATAACGATTTTCCATCACCACGCGGGTAAGACCGCGGGGCCCAGCTACCGTACATAGTATAGTAACATTGAGGTATAATGTACTACGTACAGCATATATAATAACAATATATATATTCATATATATTGTTTTTATATACAATGACAAGTAATGTCAATTTGCCACAAATAAGAAGAGATAAAAGAGTGGGCAGTACCTAAAATAATAAAAAAATCCGGCTTCAGCATTCATAATGGTAATAGCAAACATATAAGAAATTTTATTATTACTTCTACATAAAACGGGTGCTATTTTTAATTTAACATTGAAACTGCCAGTTATTTCCAGATGTTTCCAGAATTCGCCGCGTTGGGTTTATCGATCTCACGCTATTACGGCGATTAGGATGGGCTAAGTTCACTGACGTGGCGCCATAGCGCGCCCACCCAACATTTACTAAATTAAATAAAATATACATTCCATTGGATGGTGTTTAACAATGATTGTGGACATTGTATAAACATATAGAGATGGGATATGTGTTGATACGAGCAACAAGACTTTGACAAAAATAAATCTTTTATGTATATAATATATCACGTCCTTGTGCACATACTAGTTTTCAAGAAAATTGTCTGTAATATACAAAGACATTGTTGTAATTTATTTATTTTGTAATTGTTGCAAGCTCCGCTCATAGATGCCTTAGCTGCATCTAAACTCAAAGGACCAAAGCCAGTTCCATGGACGCCCGAACTTGAACTCGCGTTTCAGAAGTGCAAGGATAGCTCGTGAGTGCTACTCTCCTTGCTCACTCAGTCAGCGACGCTAAACTGGGACTCTTCACTGACGCCTCTTCAGTTCACGTGGGATCTTGCCTCCAACAAAAGATAGGCAACCAATGGCAGCCTTTGGCCTTTTTCAGTAAGAAACTTACTGACAAACAATCGCAATGGCCCGCGTACTATCGCGAACTCCTCGGGGTTACGAAAGCGTACAACACTTTCGCTACCTGCTCGAGGTTCAACACGTGACAATCTACACGGACCACAAACCGCTCATCTATTCTTTCACTCAACGCCGAGAGAAGCTTCCTCCTGTTCAGCTCAACCAGCTGTCCTTCATTTCCCAGTTTACAACAGACATTGTACATATAAAGGGAGAGGACAATGTGGTTGCTGACACAATGTCTAGAATAGAAGCCATCTCTATAGAACAGTGTTTCACTGAGTTAGAGGGGGCCCAAATTTCTTCACCTCCTCTTCCACCGTTTCCACTTCACGCTCCATCCACACCACCAGCTCCAACCCCACCAACAACTCCAGCTCAGGCCAACTGACCACTACCCCCCAGCACATCTTTACCACATCCCAAGTATGTGACTCGCTCGGGACGTCACGTTCGTTTCAAGGCGCCCGTTGATGTGTAGTATATGTAAATATTTTAGACATAAGTTTAAGTTTTTTTAAATATTGTAAGACTTATTTTATTATTTGTTGGGGGTACTTTTCTCCGTGGGTGGGTGGTGTGGCGACATTAGTGCCAACTTAAAAACAAGCACGCCGGAACCAATATTTATCTGTGGCAAGCAAAACATCGCGCCGTTTATCTCAAGCGCGCGCCCAATTTTTCGCGGCAATCCACTTGCCGCGAAACAATCGAGAACCGAATTTATTTCGGGTTATCTCGGCACAGTCCGACTTACGTCTTCAACGCGACCGCACGACATACGTGCTCGTGTACAAATGTTAGTTTTCGCGCTCGCTGCTTGCCTTCATACCAAAATCCTTCTGAACTGTAACATTGAGAGTGAGTGTGTGATTAAAAGTGTACGTCGCAAACAATCTCTTTCATTAACCCGTACACCGCTCAACGCAACCATCAACCACCACCATCACACATCATCAGTCACCACCTCAGTGAACAATAAAGTGTTTTCTATTCTATTGTATGTTAGAGTTTGTATATCCAGACTCTTTATAGTGAAGCTATTGAACCTACTTAGATAAAAGTAATATGCATTGACATCTTTAGAATAAACCAAAACTGAAGGTGTCAGTTCTTCAAAAATTGTATTCCATGTAAAACATCTAAGCTACAAATAAAACTCATATTATAAACTTATGGCTCTATTAGTTTTACTTTAATATGGTAGCAGAGCGCTGAGTTGCCTGAGGCTAAATTCTATGAGTGGATACAAAAACTAAAGTAAGAATCTTGAATTAGACGTAAAAGTCGAACTGTCTCTACAATAGTAAAATTTACGATCGTCATCATGCAGTCTGTAGCTGGGGCAAAGATCGAAATTAATAAATTGGATGGACAAAATTGGCAAACGTGGAAATTCGTGATTACTCTATTACTTAAAAGTTATCCAGGTACATTGGATCTTATAAGGGGTACAATCAAAATGCCTACTCATCCAGGGGCATTGGGTACACCCGAAATAGTGGATAAATTCAAAAAGGAGTCAAACAATTTTGAAATGTTAGATAACACTGCACAATTAGTACTTTCGGCAAATATGACTGAGGATATGCTGCACAAGGTGATGAGATTCAACACAGCAAAGGACATGTGGGATGAACTTTCAAGGCTATACGACGGAGCTACTGAAGATAAGAGCTACGATTTATGCATGAAGTTCTTCATCTATCAAAAAGATCCTGAGCATGATATGACCACACATATATCTGCAGTAAAATCTTTGTTCTACGACCTGAATACTGAATTAGAAGGAAACGATTTACCAATAATCCTAGTAATTTGCAAGATATTGGATACACTTCCGGAACAGTTTTTTGCATTTAAGTCGAGCTGGCTTTTGATGGCAAAACAGGATAGAAACATTGAGAATCTGACTATACAGTTATGTGCCTATGAAAGAGCGGTAATAAATAAAGCAGAATGTAATACTAACATGAAAGCTCTTGTAGTAAAATCCGAGCAGAGCAAGAACAACTTTAACAAAAAGAAAATAAAGTGCAAATATTGCGGACAGATCGGACACATTATCAAAAAATGTCATAAATGGATTTCCGACGGCAGACCACCAAAGAATTCGAACAGTGGTGTGAACAACATGAATTTAACAATTATGCCAGTTGAGGATACAGTAGCAGATAAAAATAGTTGGTATGTAGACAATGGCGCAACTAGTCATGTTACAAATAGGCCTGACTTTTTTGAAAGCTTTGAATATTTTCACAATAATCACACCGTCACTACAGCATCTGGACAGATAATCAACGCTATTGGCAAAGGATCTATACGTCTCAATGCTGATGTAAAGGGACGAGTCGAATCAATTCTTTCAGAAGATGTGTGGTATATTCCAGCATTACAAAGAAATTTATTTTCCGTTCTTGCAGCTCAAGATAAACTACAGAATAGTATATTCGAATCCCATACAGAATCATGTACATTGAAGGTAAATGGTAGAGAAATAGTGAATGGAAAGCGAAGAAAGCTTGGTGGGCTATATGTACTTAACGTTAAAATTGTCACACCAAAGCAAGAAGTAAGTCTTATCACAAATTCACAATCATTACAATTGTATCATGAACGTTTAGGACACCAGAATAAAAGACATGTAAAAAGATAGTAGAAAAGGAATTTGACATAAAATTGGACTGCAATACAGAACTATGTGAAAGATGTATCAACGGCAAAGCACACAGGTTGAAATTCGGAACACGAGAACGAGCGACAAAGCCTGGAGAGCTTATTCACTCTGATTTTTGTGGACCTTTTATGTACTCAATTTCCAAATTTCGATACTTTGTTCTTTTCAAGGACGACTACTCTCGGTATCGCCATGTCGCCATGTTTTTAGCTGAGATGAAAACCGCTGGCCATGTTGTACAAAACTTCCTAAGCGATAATGGAGGAGAATTCGACAATGAGCAGATATGCAATACATTACGACAGAATGGTATAAATCAGCGTTTCACTATGCCTTATACGCCAGAACAAAATGGATGCTCGGAAAGAGATAATAGGACTATAGTAGGAACTGCTAGGGCAATGATGCATGCTCATGATGAAATACCACAAGGTCTTTGGGCGGAATTAATTAATACTTCTGTCTATATACTTAATCGAACGGGACCAACAACAGTGGAAGGAAAGTCACCTTTCGAGTTATTTTTTGGAAAGAAACCAGGCATCAAACACTTGAGGATAATTGGATCGACGTGTTATGCGCACGTACCGAAACAAAGACGGAAGAAACTCAGTAAGAAAGCTGAAAAAGGAATATTAATTGGTTATGATGGAGATGATGGCTATCGAATATGGTCTAAAGAAAATCATAGGCTTATCAGATCAAGAGACGTGATTTTTGATGAACGCCCTTTCATAGAGAAACCTGTGAATCAGACAGCAACGGAGGCATCTAAGGTAGACAAAAACTTTTTTGAGATACCATTACCCTCTATTGATCAGGAGATACAGCCTATCATACCAGAAGAAGATTCACAGATGACACACAGTCAAGAAACTGTTGAATCAAATGTACCGATTAATGACTCCGTTAATTTCGATAGTGCTCAGCCTGACTCTGATGTCGATATTACTTTATCAACGAGAAGTGTTTTACCGCATCGTGATACAGATCTACAAAATGAGTTTGGAGATGACTTATTGAGAGAAGACGTTCATATTCAAGAATCATCTCAAGAAAACGTTCATTGATCAACGTGGAGAACAAGTTCCATATAGAATTACTTTAAGAGATTGTTCAACAATGAAACCAAATTGCGGTCATGTTCACAAAGGCACTGTATAAACCAAGGCTGGTTTTGCTTTGTCGTGAGATTGGGCTGCACATTTAAGGACTCTGCTGTTCCTTAGCTTCAAGAGAAGATGTTAGAGTTTGTATATCCAGACTCTTTATAGTGAAGCTATTGAACCTACTTAGATAAAAGTAATATGCATTGACATCTTAAGAATAAACCAAAACTGAAGGTGTCACTTCTTCAAAAATTGTATTCCATGTAAAACATCTAAGCTACAAATAAAACTCATATTATAAACTTATGCCTCTATTAGTTTTACTTTAATATTGTAAAGACATGAACAGAAGCTCACATAAATAGGTAGATGGGCAGAATAATAATTTCATAACAGTTCCGTTTTTACTAAAATCCGAAATTCTAAAAACTAGATGTATGCTACCATTCTTGAACAACAATAAAATAAATACTTCTTCCGTAATCACTAATCAGAACGGCTAGAAATATTTTTGGTAATTTTTTTCCAGAAAGAAAATTTTCTTCTTGTCATGTTAGTGTATTTACAAGAATATATTCAAGTAGATAGTAAATAGTAATTAATTAAAATAGAAATTAATATTTCAATAACTAAAGCTCACACGGGCCTCGTTACTCTGCACCTGGTAAATTAATATTTCGAGTTTTTTTTTTTTTTTTTATTGCAGGAGTTCAGAAGACAGGCAGACGGCCCACTTGATGGATAGCGGTTACCATCGCCTATGGACATTTGTAACACCAAAGGTACTACTAATGCGCTGCTGCTCTCTTGAAGGAGACTAGAGCCTGGTCACTAATGCCGGAACACAACTAAGGGTTGTTATAGCGACATACTTTAGACCAGGGGTGGTAGCCATCCAGTCGGGCAAATGCCCTACCACCTGGCTGTGGGTTGTTTTGTCGCCTCTTACAACAGGCCGCCCGGCCGCAGGAATTTGTATTCTTTCTCCGTTCCTGCACGGATAGTCTCGAGTCTCGATGACACTGTACACGACTGACAGTGCCATCTATTGTCGAATAGATATAAAAGAATTTTTTAAGTACATACTGTTTTAGATTTCTTTCTTCTACTAGATAGCAGTGTTCTAATGACTTATAACTAACATTTTGCATTTAAAATATTTTAAGAAATAGCTTCCCAATTAAACGTAATAATTAAAAAATTATATTTAATATCAGGTTCTGGTTTTTATATTTAGGTTTATGGCTCGGCAGGCCTTCAAGCCAGATCTTAGATTACAATATAATTTCATCATTTTCTTAAGCCTATGTATAGCTCAGCTAAAGTGTAGATTATAAACTGACGCCATTCAACAAAGTTCTTGTGACAACTCGATAGGACATTTGACTATACAGTACACACGTCTTACAAAACACATAATTACTACTCAAAAACTATCAATATCCTACAAATACTGTTAATTTTAGGAGTAATTTTGCACATTTTAGAAAATAAAACTGTACAGCACATCTCCTTACAGTTCCCGCCAAAAACTGCTAAAGGTATCGGATAAAAGGTATTCAGTCTTTTCTTTCTTCTTCAATGGCTTCCGCGTTTAGCGTTGAGCCAACGACATACGCTGAGCTTATTCAAAGGCATTCGGTCTTTTTCATTACAGACCGCCATGTTTACAGTTAGTAGAAGATAGATAGATAACGTAGACGATAGATATAAGATAACTCTTTTTGTTGTTATTTAGGTTAATGGCTTGGCAACTAGGCCTTTAAGCCAGGTCTTAATTTATAGTATAGTTTCTTCATTTTCTTAAGCCTATGTGTAGCACAGCTGCATTGTAGGTAATCAGCTAATGTCATTCAACGGAGTTCTTGTCACAACTCAAAAGGCCACATTTGACTATAAAGTTCACATTTCTCACAAAACACATAACCATTACTCAAATACTATCAATATCCTACAACTATTGTTCATTTTAGAGTAAATTTACACATTTTTAGAAAATAAAACTGCACAGCACAACATCTCTTTTCAGTTCCCGCCAAAAACTAATAGAAATGAAATGTGTAGTTTCCTGCAGCTACTATAAAAAGTCATAACATTGACGCAGACTGTTCGAATTCATCAGGTGAACATTAAAAAAAATAACAGTACACAGATACGGGGCGTCCAATACCAAACTTTAAGAATTAAATGCAGGTTCCACACAAATCTTTCATCATCTTTTGTTTAAATTACATTTACGTGTTAATAATATATTGAAATTGTCGCAAAACATAGACTTAAATGTTTAGGAATTCATTTAAAAGGGTCACCAAACCGCGCTTAAAACCGTTAAAACGTAGTTTTATTATGTGTACAAGTCGCGAAAGCTTAAGAAAATATTATAGGGTCACCAAAGTTAGCGTCCAATTTTTTTTACTATTTTCAATTTTTTTCTATTAATCCGTTTGTTCTTAAATTATTGTTCGCTGTTAATAATTGTTTGTTATCATTTATTTATTTAAAAAAGAATATATACCTTCAAGTTGCCCCCTATTGCAGATTTTAATACTTTTCCGTCAATAATGACTCGTAAATATTTATTTTCGATTGTTCGTGCATAAAATACGTTTGTTCTCTTTCGAAATTACTCATTTTTTGTTTAATTAACTATTTTAATTAGTCTGATATAATGTATGCAAAATATGTGTACTGCGCATGAAAAAGCTGGTCACATTACCTCGCTGAATGGCAACGCTAATGCGATGCCCGAGGCTCTATGCTCTATATTCTATTTAGTCTAATTATTTTGTCATAGCGAATTATAACGTTTTATCCTTCTTTCCGTTGTTTGTTTACTTCATGTTGCAATTCTTTTCGTTTTTGTAACACCTTTTGTGGAAAGTCTTCCTTTATATAAATCGTTCTATCCTTAAGTAGTTATTTATTTTTTAATATTTCTATTTTTCGTTTCATAGTTGTCATTGTTATTTTAATTGGCCTAATAACATAACATCTTTTTCCTAGTCTGCTAACAAATTCAATTTCATTTTCGTGGCAATCAATTTTTATTTTATGTAAAATTTTTAGAATTAAACTTTGCAAGCCGAAATAATCTTTTTCTGTCTCCTCGATTCCGAAAAATATAAAAAAAATTCTACATTAGATGTTCTTTTTTTTATTATTGTAAATTTCGCATAAATGTTATTATTTATTGTAGTCGTTATATTTTCTTCCATATTTTTCATTGTTTCCTTTTGATCTTGTAAGCCTTTTTGAATCTGTTTTTGAATCATATTTATTAAATCATTTTATCTTCGTTAAGGTACAAATACTGCCCTCTAGTGTTCAGTTAGTATTTGCTTCAAAAGAGTCGTCGATCGTGAGATTATAATGAAGTTTCGTATGGTGCTTTTTATATTAGTGGTTCATACTGAATTTATTAGTGGCGCCGTATCGTTCTTTATGAAGTTATTAAAGTCAATTAAAGTTTATGTCGCTAGTTAAGCAATAGATTCTAATTTATATTAAGTAAAATAAGACAATATTTCACTGTTTGGTCTCTATTCTTGAAATTCTCAGTGTTTATTCACATTTTGCGCACAGTGATAACTTGTTCAGCACAACTATATTCACTACAACTTCAAACTAATCGTTAGCCGTTGCACATATCTTTTTACAAATATCTTCAAATCCTTGCTTATTTCCACGGGGATATCACTAGTGCAGAGGGAGGTGTCATGATCTGTTCTTTCCATTTAGTTGTTGTTCACATATTTATAATCATTGTATTATTTTTATTGTGAAATTTATTACGGAGCCGATGTATATATTGGCACATTAGCGTCCTCTCAGTCTGCTTTTTAACATAACTATGTACTGGCTTTCTTCATTTTGGCCTTATGACATAAGTAAAATATTAATAAAAAGTAGTAAGATTTAGTTTACAAAAAAAATTATATCTCAACAACTATACATTTCCTAGACATATGGGTGGCAGGAGAGGTAAGTATTACCTCTCCCGTTTACAACTACACCTTCCAGTACTTAAAATTCAGGTACTAGATACTAAAGTTTCACACATAAAATAAGTATGCTGGGTTTCTACCTATCTAACTAGTGTGCATTAATTTCCTTGACTACTATTGAATGTCATATTATAATGTCTTATGTAATAATATAATTTTGAGTTTGAACAATTGTTATATTTACTTAAACCATTGCTAGTGATAAGTAATAAATTAATGGTATAAGGATAGTAGGTATTTACCTAGAACTCTTTAGCTTTTTAATTTAAATTGGCTTTATCTATGTAGGTATAATACATTGTGAAAGCCATGTATTATATTATTTACATACTTTTATGCATTGTTAGGCATTTTAATTTGTATGATGATTAGATGATAAATATTCATCACATATATAGGAAGCTTGAGTGTGAACTGATTTTTATGAAAGGCTTATTTTATTGATTGCAATATAATGTGAAAGATAATAGGATAACTACTTGTATTAGATTGGCAGATACTTTACATGACATGTTGATTAAGTTATTCTTTAACCAGGGGTCTCCAAACTACGGCCCGCCAGTGCCATCAATATGGCTCGCGACAGCCAATGTCTTATTGTTGTTACTATTGCTATGATAAATTATTGAAGAAGAAAACACGTAATAATAATTATTCGGTTCTATTTACTTGCAAGGTAAAACTTGATGACAAAAATGATCACGCAGAAAACTTAAGGATCAAAGCTTAAGCATATATCACTAACAAATAATTGAAATGAATTCCACCGTAATCACAGTAAAACAAAAAACACGAATGAGATTTATGTAATTGTGATTTTCCACCGACAATACTTTGTAGTTGTGTGTTGTGTGAGTGGAGGTCGCGCTCTTCGCGAATAGCTAGTCTCTAGATTCTAGAAATATAGTTAAGGGAAGGAAATATAAAACTGTTTTGGCCCTAGCAACATATTGAAAAAATCATTATGGCTAAGGCTTCAGAGTTTGGAGATCCCTGCTTTAAACTGGTCATTGGTAGAAAATTGACATAACTCATAAATATGGAGATGTGAAACAACCGGAAGAAATGAATGAACCATAGCTTTAGCTTGTGATAATAATTATGAATCATACACATACTGACTCACCATCAAGTGACATTGGCTTTTTGATGGTGCGGCTTCATCTGGGATAAAGTTAGGCTATAGGCCGCTTAACGCAGATGTGGAGATGGGTGTAATTGACAATTTCAGATGCCACATTATTGGTGACATAACATATAGGTATATGTCCACTAGCTGTGCCTGCGACGTCGTCCGCGTGGAATTTGTTTTCAAAACCCCCCGATTTTGAAACATTCTTCATTGGAGCTCCACTCCTATTGGTCTCAGCGTCATGATATATAGCCTATAGCCTTCCTCGATAAATTTACTATCCAACACTGAAATAATTTTTCAAATCGGACCAGCGATTCCTGAGATTAGCGCGTTCAAACAAACAAACTCTTCAGCTTTATAATATTAGTATAGATAAGTGGTTCCCAAAGTAGGCGATAACGCCCCCTTGTGGGCGCTGCAGGCCTAAAGGGGCGGTAAGAGGCCCAGAAAAAAAATTGTCATTGGCAGGTGTAGCCCATTAGAGTTAACTTGAGCTTGACCTCAGCGCCGTTGTGTACTAACTACTGCGCTTAGGTCTCAAGTTAACTCTTGCGGGCTATAGTAAGTCTCGTTTAGAATGAATGTTTAATGTCCGCTAATGTAGCTCTCTGGTTGGGTTTACATATATGTCCCCGGATGATTTCCTGGATGATTTAATGGTTAATGTGTTTAGGAATATATTTAAGACTTATTTATAACAACTGAAATTGGTTTTGAGTGGAAAAAATACATATTCAATTAATTATCGAAGTTTGAAATTCACGACAATGATCTGGGAATTTTGTCGCAGAGACGTTTTTTACGTTTTTTGACGGGGTTTATTTAAATAGGAGACTGTATGTATCCGAAAATTTAAATATGTGGAGTTTTAAACAGTCGGTTAGGTTAGGTTTTGTGTAGACCAAAGCGCCAGAACCGACTGTAACCATTCACTATTTATCTTATATATAAGTGAAAACCAGAAGTGAGGTTAGATTGACAAAAACATTAATAACTCAGGAACTATACATTTCCGCCACATAGGAGTTGCAAAAGGAGTAAGGTTTCCTCCCCCTCCCTTCTCCCACCCCCCATTACTTATGATTCCGGGGACATATATGTAAACCACACCCTAGCTCTCAATAACTAATTAATTTAATTTGACGTTAGTGGTTTTTAAGTAGGTGAAAAAATGGGGCACTAAAAATAATTTATTCTCAAAGTGGGCGGTATACAATATAAGTTTGGGAACCATTGGTATAGAAAGTATAGATTATTGTGGCTGTTTTAACAGTTATTTTTTTAACGCTTTAAATACAACGACATATCATATAAAACATCTTAGTTTAAATAAGACTATTCAGCCATGCTTAACAGTCTTATTCATATTAACTTATGAAGCCCTAGCATGAAGCAGACAAGCAGTGAACTTGTGCAACTGAATTTAATATTTTAGCTTAGACAATTTTTCTAGATAAGTGGTAAGATGCCTTTGTAAATGGTGATAACTAATTCTCAAGATAACTACTTACCTAATGCAAATGTAGTCTTGCTTTAGGGTAAATGAAAGAAAAGATAATTTATTAACATTTGCCATTTATTTGTTATTATTTATTAATAATAATTGGAATTATTTGAACTAAAATCAGTCTTTGGCTATACACCAATACACAAAACAATTCTGCAATTATAAAACCATTACAACATGGTCAACTAAAGGCGGATCAAGAGATTTAATCAACTTCCTCCATGCGAGACGCGTCATCAGCATCACCTTCCAGCGGTGGCACATCTCCAGCACTGGTTTCTTCGACCTGGATAGGCTCATCCTCATCGATACCAAGACCCAGCTTGATCATTCTATAAATCCTAGAAGCATGGACTTGAGGTTCATCTAAAGTAAAACCAGAAGACAATAATGCAGTCTCATATAAAAGGATGACCAAGTCCTTGACGGCTTTGTCATTCTTGTCTGCTTCAGCCTTCTGCCTCAATGTCTCTACGATGGAATGATCTGGATTGATTTCCAAGTGTTTCTTCGCAGCCATGTAGCCCATGGTTGAGGTGTCCCTGAGAGCCTGTGCTTTCATGATACGCTCCATGTTTGCTGACCAACCATACTGAGCAGTTACAATACAGCATGGAGATTCAACAAGCCTGTTAGACACTACAACTTTCTCGACTTTATTGTCTAGAATGTTCTTCATGACCTTGCACAAACCTTCGAACTTGACTTTGTCTTCCTCACGCTTCTTCTTTTCCTCCTCATCTTCAGGGAGTTCCAAACCTTCCTTTGTGACAGAGACTAAGGTCTTACCATCATATTCTCTCATCTGCTGGACTACATATTCATCAATAGGCTCAGTCATGTACACAACTTCATAACCACGTTTCTTGACACGCTCAACAAATGAAGAGTTTGCTACTTGGTCACGGTTCTCACCAGTAATGTAGTAAATGTGCTTCTGGTTCTCTTTCATACGAGATACATACTCTTTGAGAGAGCAAGCCTCATCGCCTGACGCCGAGGTATTGTAGCGTAAGAGGTCTGCAAGCTTAGACCTATTCTGGGTATCTTCGTGAATACCAAGCTTCAAGTTCTTGCTAAACTGTTCATAGTATTTCTTGTAGTTTTCTTTATCTTCAGCCAACTCTTCAAATAATTCTAAGCATTTCTTAACCAAGTTTTTCCTAATAACTTTAAGGATTTTGTTTTGTTGCAACATCTCACGGGAAATGTTGAGAGGTAAGTCTTCACTGTCTACCACACCTCGGATGAAGTTGAGGTATTCTGGGATCAAGTCCTCACAGTTGTCCATAATGAAAACTCTGCGGACATACAACTTAATGTTGTTCTTGCGTTTCTTGTTCTCAAAGAGGTCAAATGGTGCTCTACGAGGGACAAAGAGGAGTGCACGGAACTCAAGTTGGCCTTCCACAGAGAAGTGTTTGACAGCTAGATGGTCTTCCCAGTCGTTTGTGAGCGACTTGTAGAAGTCACCATATTCTTCTTGGGTGATATCATCAGCATTTCTCGTCCAAATGGGCTTTGTTCTATTTAGTTCCTCATCCTCAGTGTATTTTTCTTTGATAGTCTTCTTTTTCTTGTCCTTTTTGTCCTCTTCTTCATCCTCACCTACATCCTCTATCTTGGGCTTCTCATCCTCTTTCTCTTCCTTCTTTTCTTCCTCTGCTTCATCATCAGACAGCTCCTTCTCACGTTCTTTTTCTACAACCAACTTAATTGGATAGCCGATGAACTGCGAGTGTTTCTTAACAACTTCCTTGATCTTTTGCTCTTCCATGTAGTCTGCCAAGTCCTCCTTAACGTGAAGCACGACCTTTGTACCGCGGCCTAATGGTTCGCCGGGATCTGGACGTACGGTAAAGGAACCGCCAGCAGCAGATTCCCACATATATTGCTCGTCATCATTGTGCTTGGAATGAACAGTAACGCGGTCTGCAACCAGGTAGCAGGAGTAGAAACCCACACCAAACTGCCCAATCATGGAAATGTCAGCGCCGGCTTGCAGGGCTTCCATGAACGCTTTGGTGCCAGATTTTGCGATTGTACCCAAATTATTCACCAAATCAGCCTTGGTCATACCAATACCGGTATCAATGATGGTTAGCGTACCTTCGCTTTTGTTGGGAATAATCTTGATGTACAGCTCCTTGCCGCTCTCCAGCTTTGACGGATCCGTAAGTGATTCATACCGGATTTTGTCCAAGGCATCTGAAGAGTTCGAAATCAACTCACGAAGGAAGATCTCTTTGTTGGAGTAGAATGTGTTGATGATCAGGGACATAAGCTGAGCGATCTCAGCCTGGAATGCAAAGGTCTCCACCTCTGCGGGCTGCGTTTCCATTTCTTCAGGCATTTTGCTCACTTTTACTTTAAATATTCAATAACTTGTTCACTTGTATGACTAGCGTGGTTTTAAATACACGTGTTTAAAATGGCAGCGAGTCGCAGGTATATCGCTTCGCGTACTATCAAATCTCCAAATAACGGCGGGCGCAAACGTCGCTTTGCTTATATAGACTTTGAAGGGGGCGACATCTCTGAATGGACGGAAAATTCTAGATTCGTCGCGCTATTCGTCAGATGTAAAAAACTAGAGGTTTCATTTTATAAAGTAATATTAAAATATTTAATCGTTTTATGCCAGTGAACTGACAGTTATAAATACTGCACAATTTAAAACATAATATTAATATTTCTCGTCAAAATTGTATAAATACTTGTTTATATATTGGACTAGTTGTACAGTACAGTATGTTTATTTATAACTATTCAAAATTAGCGTTCTGCGTAAGTATTTTCCAATTATAGGAATTGTCTATAACAAACGTCGTTTTTCAGTTTGATTATTTCATTTGAAATTAACTTTAAATTGAACATACAACTGAATTAATGATTCATCATAAGGTTAAATTGGACTCTATGTTATAAGATTTTAATAGTAACGAAAGACTTCTGTTTTTTATTACATCAATTATGTCATAAGCAAACTAAATAACTTTTTCAGTAATCGCATTCTCATGAAGAAAAACTGATCTAATAATGATAATAATAAGTACCCTAAGAAAAATGTTTATTACATCTGTCGCTTTTTGCTTAGTATAGCTATTGTACAATAGATGGCGGGAGAGTAGAAGTATTGAATGTTCCAGAAGCTTCGAGATTATTCTATACAGTAAGTAAAATTTTGTGTTTTCTGAATAAAATTCATCAATATTTTTATACCAATCAATTAACATGTCCAAATAATGGAGATGGAAACCACTTTGCTTCAAAGTTTTTTTCAAAATTACACTTATTTTTGAGCAAATATAATTCTTCCTGGAACATTCCATGAATATCCGGTTAGTAGAACATCTTTCCACCGCTGACAGCGCTAGTAGTTTCCTAAATTATACACCCACACTAGCACGACAGTTTTCGATAATACCAGTTAAAGAAAATATTCTTAAACTGTAGAATTATCACATATTTGTTTACTTTTCAACTTTTTTACATTTTTCTTATAAAATGAATACATTAATTTATAATAAAAGTACATTTAACGGTTTTAAGCGCAGTATTTTATTTGATGCCTTCCTTGATCACGGCCACTGAAAAGCGGCCGAAACATTGGAATAACCAAAGTCAAATAAATTACCGCGCTTAAAACCGTTTAAACGTAGTTTTATTTTGTATACAAGTCGCGAAAACTTAATAATATAATACATTAATTTAAAATAAAAACTAAAATGTAAATCTCGGGACGCCTGAAAGAGATAATAACTTTAGTTTAAGTCAAAGTTGAACTATTTAATATTGTAATTGTTTAACTTGAGAAAAGTTTACGTTATTACTTAAATTTTATGTAAGCATGATAATGTAAGGAAAGGTTATTTATTAATAAAATCTTTTATTGATTACAAAAAAATCTTAGTTAGTTAAAATTCTTGAATATGGCCGTAACGAAGTGGTTTACCCTCCCATAAGAAGTTATCACATCAAAAACACAAACTACTGGTGGTTAAGGCTTCAGAGACAGGAATCTCCTCACAATGTGGGCTATGTCCAGTATAACTGTCTTCTGTACCCATCCTTTCAACCATAAACCGAATTTCGGCTTATTATTATTTCAAACAATTATATATGAATATAAATTCTGTATAAAGTATATTGTTGTTTATCTGAGATCCTTACTTTGTTTTGCGATTTTCATATAATCGGTATGCGTGGCATTGGGTGTTGTATTCTAATAAAATTATAATTATTATATTCATCTCCTGCATTCTCATTCAGAAGAACCAAAAAACAATCTGCCTGTAAGACTTCAAGTTAAAGTTTTGTTGCAATTCCTTTTACCACGTGTTCATCGCCATTCCTTTTACCACTTGTCCTTTGAAATTTCACTTTTACTATGTGTCCCAGCATTTCGATTTTTTGCAGGTTTACTGCAAATTTTGATTTGGTTAGGTTAAGTACATTTTAATGAATGCATTTTTTATTTAAACATGTTTTATTTTATCAAACAAAAAAATCTGAATTCAATGTAGAGTCTATAAAAACCATCGATATTCTTGTCTAACTTTATGCCGCCTCTCACCACGGCCGTAACGCTTTTTTGTGACCGCAAAAATCCTAATACCCCTGATTTATATATAAGTTTCACTTTAAAACCCAAAGAAATCATTGAAGAATAAGAAAGACATTCTAAATGTGATTTTAAATGTTTGTTTTTGTGGTTTGACATCTTGGCTCACAGCAAATAATAAATAGCTGCGTGGCATACATAATCTGCGTTAATGCTATAGGATTTGTAACCTGTACAAATAATGGATATATATTTATTATTTGTATTTATTGCAATTATTTACAAACGAATCTGTCTCGCGATTCATATCTTTCTATATGGCAACTCTCATTCCAGTATATGTGTATAACCGTATTGATCTTAGCCGGGTAGGTATTCTGCATTATGGTTCGTGGCACCTATAGTGAGAATAATGATCTTTCTAGAAAAATACTATTCCTATGCCCTATTTTTTTATAGTTAAGTTGGCACTTAATTCTTAGACTATTATTCACCACCATCCACCGATAGTACAAAAGTTTTTTTAGGAAATTACATTTTTATGCTAATAAAATAATACCAATTAAGTTTTTAAACGTTATGGATGTACCTATGAATTAAAACTACTCACTATAATAATTATATTATATTCTCTAGGTGTAAAATATTGATCGAGGCATAACCTAGGCCAATCAAAACTAATTTTACAACAATAGAGAAATGGGGTGGTAAATGCGTTTAGTGTTTCTTAAATAAAATTAAGAAACGTCATGCAAAAGCCGCCCATAGTCTTCGGGAAGTTTGTTAAAAATCTTTACCGACTTGTAATTCGAATGTCTTTGTATTGACAATTTGCAGCTGGGGAAGAATAATCTATTGTCTGTTTTCACCCTAAGTTGCCGTGTCCTCAGTAATTCATGATTTAGGAATAATTCGTAAATTTCTTTTACAAATATTGCAACTTGTTTGTTATATATACAAGGCACAGTTAGCAGCTGGAGCTTTTTAAAAAATGGCCGGCATGGCTCTAGAAAACTCTAGATATTGTGCGCTACTAGCTACTAAGTGCTCGTTTACATGTATTTTGACTAATTTCTCTTGATTTCTGAATACTTTGTTTATTCCAGGCGAATTTTCCCACATGAGCAAACCGTATTTGAAGCAGATGCAATATAACCGTGGCATGTTTGAAGTGCTGCTCCTTGGGAAATGGTGTTCATAATGTATTTCTTAACAAAAACCGCCATGTGCGAGTTGACTTCTCCACGATTGCTATACAAATTTTATGAAAGGTTTATGAAACAATGTAATATGTGTAATGCAAACTACACCGAATATATGTCTTCTCTTCTAACTAATTTTATGTCTTTTATATGTTTTTTTTCTTTACCAATAGGCGGAGGCTTATTATCATTATATATAATAAAAAAATAATCTAAACTATTTGTGAATTATTAGTTAAGTAAAACAATAACGAATAACGGAGGTTATTGTTTTAGCTCATTTAGTAATATAACGCCTTTGTTTCATTTCTACCCTAAGTATATGCATGTAATGAAATTATTTCTGGAACAACGGACTTGCGCACATGTTTATCTCGAATGTCCGAATATTCTATGACTCAATGATATCAATAATTATCATTGATATAACTTGGCCTTTTCTATACTAAAATTATAAAGAGAGTTTGTTTATAGGAAGCAATCTCTTGAACCACTGAACCGATTTTGAAAGGTCTTTGACCGGTAGAAAGCTACATTATTCCTGAGTTACATGGCTTTATTTGATTGAAAAATATATAATTTCTTAACGAAGCCGGCCGAAATAAGCATAGATCAGCAATAATAAATATTGCGCCTTACAAAAACATGATAGCAATTAGTACCAAAATTACGTTTAAATAATGTTTCCTGAGGATACTACTCAACATTACATGGCTATACTTCTATGTACTAATGTAATAAAGAGGTAAAGTTTGTCAGATCCAGTTTGTAGGAAATAATCTCTTAACAAAACTACAGAACCGATTTTAAAAATTCTTTCACCAGTAGGAAGCTACATTATCCTGTGTAACATAGGCTAGAATTAATTTGCGTGCATGCGTGTGTTTGTCTATTTTTTAATGACGCCCATCGAAGTGTTCACGGGTCAGCTAGTTTAAAGAAAGTTGTAGCCAAAAATATTTAATGAGCTAAGGTTAAGCTTTGCATTAAATGTTCTATCTCTTTATTGGCATCTCTTTGTGGCAAACTATGCTATACAATTACAATAAATAAGTTGCGTCTGAACACTGCTATTTTAATTCTGGTAGAGGCAAAATGTGGGGCCTGGTGGTGAGTGTAAATAATAATTCAAAAACAGACCAGATTGACGCTAGTGTTAACCAAAAGCCGAAAAAGAAATACAGCTTACTTATAATATAGCATAGCGTATATGTTGTTCATGTTGACAAAAAGCGGTTTTTTAGCTAGACTGGTGGTGATGAGTCATAGACTAGACACGTTTCATATTTTTTGATAATAAGTTAACACCCTGGGATATTAAGTAGGTACATTCAACGTCTTTGTGAAGACCACCAAAGATGTTTTAGAAGACGGTCTTTTTGATTACGATCAATAACGATACATTTTTTGAGCATGTAAATGACATCAAGAATCTGTAATACCTAATACCTACCTAATGTAAAGTACGTTGTTAAATAATGATACTATTAATGTACATATACAAAATTCTAATGTACATATTCAAGAATTATAACTAAGAATAAAATATATTTTTTAATCAATTGAAGATTTTATTATTAAATAACCTTTCCTTACATTATCATATTTATATACATTAAATTTAAGTAATTACCTAAGTTTTTCTCAAGTTAAACGATTTCAATATTGAATGGTTCAACTTAGATTAGTTTAAGTTATCACTTCTGTCGGGCGGTCTGAGACGCAGACGTTTATTTTTATTTTAAAATAATTGCATTAAATCAATTCTACACAGAAACTTTAATAGTTATAACTTTATGAAAATTAATTTCTTATGCAAATCAGAGACATCTATGCATCACTGATTGAATTTGTCCGAAGTTTCAAGAAACATCAAGATCTTTTAAGTTACCTCGACCACTAGAGATGTTTTAGTTCAACTACTCAACGCTAGATGGCAGTAGACTGTAATTCTTGAACAGTCTCGATATTGACGGAAAGTTCGCGTCTCCATTGTGAGAAATATATAAGCGCTGCACTTGGCCGCCAGAGCATAGTCAATTGATTACAAGTTACAACGCGAAATAAACGTGCAGTACTTTGTCAAGTGAAACTTTGTGAATTCTTTAAGAATGGCGCTTCTACCTTACTTATTGGGCAGCGAATTACGTCCTCGACGTCTACGTGACCAGCTTTTTGGTTTAGATTTATCGCCAGAGGATTTTTTGACGGATGTTTTCGATGCTGACGGACCGGCGTTACGTTTACGTGAATACATCCGACCTTGGAGAAATCTAGCTGCGGCCGCTCGGGACGTTGGATCTACTATCAAAAGCGACAAGGACAAATTCCAAGTAAATTTGGACGTGCAGCATTTCGCTCCTGAAGAGATTTCTGTGAAGACTGCCGACGGTTACGTCGTGATTGAGGGTCAACACGAGGAGAAGAAAGACGAACATGGCTTCGTGAGTAGACAATTTAAACGTCGCTACGCGTTGCCAGAAGGCTGTAATCCTGAGACTGTGGAGTCGAGACTGTCTTCTGATGGTGTGTTGACCATTGTAGCTCCTAAGGCTTCAGGGAATAAGGACGAGCGAGCAGTGCCGATCACCCAAACTGGACCAGTCAGGAGGAAGCCTCAGGAAGACGAGGTCAATGGGGAAGCTGAAGAAGAAACTAAGGCACCACAGAAGAAAAGGAAACGTTAATAATTAAACTTAATTTGAGTAATATCTTAAATAAGACTGACTTTTGTATTATTATCGTAATATAGGATTAAGTTTTGATAAATTTGTGTTTTATTTTCACAGTGTTGTGATAAGATATCATTCTTTAACCGAGTTCAAAAAGGGGGAGATTACAATTTATGTAATTGAAAAAATGTTTGAAATAATAAGGATTGTTCGTTATCTTTTGAGATTTTCTACTAAAACAAATGGACTGGTGACTTTTTCTTTTTTTGTCATATTATGGAACTAGGATATGGCTGTGATGTTGTCCACGCTTGACTTGAAATTCCTGTGGGATTCCCAGGACGCAGCATTTGAGTAGAATGTAAGTTACCTTTTTAGTAAACAATGTCGGAATAAGCTAATTTTTATACATCTGAACTACTACAAACCACTCCCAGGAAAATTCCTGTGATATTTCCTAGATCAAAAATGTCACAAGTTTTATTACAATTTACATACTAGCTACACCCCGCGGTCTCTACCATGTGGTGATTGAAATCGTCATAATTCCAATATTAAAAGAATTTTTTGAAAACAAAAGTAGCCTAAATTACTCCATATTACATCGACTACCTGCCAATAAAAGTCCCGCCAAAATCGGTCTAGCCATTTCAGAGATTAACTGGAACAAACAGACAGACAGACAAAAATTTTAAAAAACATTATTTTTGTGTATGTTGGCGACAGAGAAACTCCTTTAAAAATTATGCTTTTTCTTTATGTTGACATTGTCTGTAAAAATATTTGAAAAATTCTGATTATACTTTTGCTATCGAAAACTGTTTCAAGTTTTTTTCGCCTCATCCGCTATAGTGTATGTACCATATATATATTCATATGCATGTAGTAAAAAGCGGTTATTTCAATATTACAAAGAGACACTCCAATTTTATTTATATGTATAGGTAATTTGCTATATATCTATGAAAAAATCACACTGGAAGTCAATCTTCTTTAATCTGGCCAATGTACATCATTCCCCGAAAATTTCCCGGGATAATGAGTAGCACAGATTTTAAGTTTAAGAATTTACTGTTGATCAATGAAAATCGCTTTGAAATCGGCTGTTGTTTTTAAGTGAATCCCAAACAACAGACAAGAAATCTAAATATGCCTCCTGTTCTCCATTATTTACAATAGAATAGAATATAATCGTTTACAACTAGTCTGGCCATAAATACTGTTAGGTACCCAAAAACTTTTCTTTTTTTCCAACTTACTGGAATTTGGAACACATATTATTTTAAAAACTTCTTTCGATTTTATTGTCTGTTCTATTTTTTTTAATCACTTCAATGTACAGACATGACATGTTTAGAATTTTATATTAAAATTATGGTAGAGCAGCTTTTGTCCACTGCTTGGCTTGTGATAACGTTATCCCATAGGAAGAATAAGAGTAGCTTTTGGCCAGGATAAAAAGTAGCCTATATACTATTTCAGATTAGAATCTATTTCTGTGCCACATTTCATTCAGATCTGTCATATACATAGCTAAAATCTAAGACTTATAGGAGCAAGTATTTTACAAACTACCAAATCAGATTTAATAAATGCTCCTGACTAAATCTTACAGATTGGAGACTACTATATACTAGACTGGGGAAATTAAAAGAAAACAAATTTAAAAAGTCTTTAATATTTCAAGAAACCGATCAAAAAACAAGCACCAAGAAGCACAGCTTTGTCCGTAACATTCAAGCCTACAGGAAAAGTGATCCCAAATTGTTTCACATCACCGACTTCTGTGTTTCTCCACTTATTAACTGTACCAATTTTTTCATCTGCCAACGTGATTTGATACACAAAGTGAAATAAGCCGTTTGCTTTTAACTTTAAAACTGTTTCACCAACATTGTTCTTCACAATGAATTTGCATGATTTTACTTGTTTCACAGATCCCACGAAGTTTCCAGGAGGTGCCCACACTAGAACGCTATTAAAACAACATTTAAGCGGCTTCTTAACCTCAATAACCTCGTTTCCGTATATATTAAATATCTTTAAATCAAATTTTTTGCATCTTTGCTCTTGGACAGCCAAGAATACTTTCTGTCCATTTTTGTTGAAAATTGTATAACCAGTGCCTTTCTTACCTATCACATCATGTAAAGCGTCTTTTTTTCTAGCTATAATCAACTCATCTAAAGGACTGAAATAGGCTAAACCTGGTAAATCAATCTCATTTTGTGGGCAAGGCATCCATGCTAATTTTCCATTTTTATGTTTGCTTGATGCTATTTTTTTCATTTACGTGATTTGATAATACGGTGCCAGCTTCATATTCTGTGTAATTACTCTGATTTAGCATATAAGATGCGAAAAATAAATAAAAACATTTAAAATAAAACATTTTTTAAAACAAAATCCGGTTTACCGCCCATCTTTTTGATTTTGACATAAATCATAGATGTTCCAATTGCGACAGCTATCAAATTCAATGTATTGACATTATGTAATTAAAAAGAAATTATAATGCAATCTCTATGTTGACTTTTATATTCTACTTGATTCTGTTTTAATTTATGCCTTAGGTATATTACTTTCATTATGAATTGTTATCATTTCTGATCAAAATAAGGCATATCTACGTACTTTGTGTATAAATCACTATTTAACTTAGATAAGGTTTATAATACAGTTAACAGTAAATAATAGTGACATCTCTACATCATCAACAGTTCACATAATAAACTGTTTTTGGTTTTTGGCGTCTAACATGGCATCTAGTGTCAAAATGTAAAACTAAACACAAGATTGGGTCTTACTTTTATGGCGGTAGTTAAAACTTACAATAGATGACTCTTTTATAGCTTTGATGGTTTCACTGTATTCGCTAGATGTCGCTTGTACTAATTCATTGCAATATTACGCTCGTAATATTAGCTCACCAAAGTTAGCACCTCAAAAATATTTTTTTGTCTATTTTTTACTTTTTCTCTATTAATTCGTTTGTTCATTGTTTGTTCTTAATTGTTCGCTCTTAATAATCGTTTGTTCTCCATTTATTTATATAAAAAAATTAATTAAAAATATACCTTCAAGTTAGCCCTCCTATAACAATTTTTTATATTTTTCCGTCAATGACTCGTAAATATTTATTTTCGATTGTTCGTGCATAAAATGCGTTTGTTCTCTTTCGAAATTACTCATTTTTTGTTTAATTATGTAACTATTTCAATTAGTCTGACATATGTATGCAACATATGTGTACTGCGCATGCGTCAACTATACGCTTAAACTTTCAATGCTTAAACTTTTAATTGTGTTTTTTTTTATTAATCCTGAAGGAGCAAATAATTGGTATAAAGTTTAATTTATACGGTGATGGTATACGGTTTAGTTTAGGCGCTCGGTGCTCTTTAATAAGGATTGTTTGCAATTTTCGATTCACACATCAGATCCAGAAATGGTGATAATTTTATTATTATTTTTAATAATATTAATTTATTAATGGATAGTTGTATACACTTTTGAATAAAGAAAAAAAAATTAAAATCGTTCCACAATTGACCGAGTAATCGCGTTATACGCATCAAGACCATTCAGCCCAATTGAAGATCTCTTACTTTGGATACGTTCCATTAGAGACTCACAACGACCACGTTCACAATCGCAACTCTTCCCGTTCCACTTGCTTGCCGGCATTACAATCGTAAACCCATGTGGAACGGTTATTCGACCCATCTTTGGACATGAGTTGTGAGTGCTGTGTGATCGATTGATGACGTGATTAGTGACGTTTTCGCCCCGACCACAACGACCGCGGTCGCCTTGTGGAACGACTAACGGAGTATTTTGGGCGTTGTGAGCTACTAAAGAAACGCGCTGCTTTTAGTCGTTTCATAATTTGCCACATATGTCCATCAATATCAAAATTCAATCGATAGTAAGGCAAGTGAGTGATTAGTAAGATTTAAGTACCGGCCATAAGCTTACAAGCTCTGGACGTACGTGACGCCACAGCTTGCATGAAGATTATTTCAAATCTTACAATATTTTTAATAAAAAGGAACTTGGCACAGGCTTATGGTTCCCATCCTGACTATGATAATTACATTCCACCGATATATGGTTGAAATACCAACAGAGTGGACGAAACGCTATGCTTCCAATTTTATCATACGCACCGCTGAATAGTGTAACTCTTTACCGTCGTCCGTCGTTCCTGAAGAACACAATGTAGGTGTCTTCAAGTTTCGCGTGCACAGGTATCTTTTAACTCACCTGACATCAGGCGGAAGTGTAGTCTAAGCTGGAGCACGGACAAAGTCAGTCAAACGAGAACCTGAATAGGTTTTTTTATATAAAAAATATACATATTGTACACACATTGTATAATAATATATTATTTTGTAGAAAAATAATATATTATGATCAATCAATTAATAATGAACTTAGAGACTAACACTCTTATTCATAGAGAGTTAGAGTAAGTTTGAAAGTTTTTTTAAGCAATAAAGAAACGTTCACTCTAACTCTCTATGAATAAGGCCGCACAACTATATCTAATTATGCACAAAGGGAGGTCTGATCGCTAAAAAGCTATCGCTTCCAGACAACCCCAGGAATGCATTGAAATTATAATGGCGATTGTGGTATACATAATATATTATAGTACGATTACTTACATTTCAGTAACAAATAAATGCACAGATATTTTATATATTAAAAGATATTAAATACATATATTTAAATATGACTTGGGGTCGAGACCCTGGGACCACGGGGGCCTGAGGTGCGCAAGCTTTATCGAGACCTAGCCAAAAGTCTGGTTGATGTCTCACGTGACCAAAAGACTGGTCTATACCTCGGGCAACGCACTAGCGTTGCCATTCAGCGAACCCATATTCAGGCCATTCTTTTGGGCACAATTCCGAATGTCAGCGGTCTGGTACTAGATTTTGTAGTTTAATTTTAGTTTGTTATATATAATTTATTTTTAGTTTTATTTGTAATTTAGTTCATTTTTAAATAAAATTAAATATATATGATCAACGACAAGTAATATTTTCTGATTATTGATTTAAATAACGGTTCCTTTCAGATTTTGTTTGTCTGATAGCAACTGGCAGCGCGTTCCAGAGCTGCATAGTCAAGTATAGATTTGAAGTTTTTTTTTATATTTTTTATTGTTGGAGTTCAGCAGACAGGCAGACGGCCCACTTGATGGAAAGCGGTTACCATCGCCTATGAGCACTTACAACAACAAAGATGTTACAAATGGGCTGCTGAGGTCTTAAGGGAGACTGGACCCTGGTCACTAATGCCGGAACACAGTTCAAGGTTGTTTGGCGACATACCTTAGACCAACCATCCACGAAGGTAAAACAATTATTGTATATATTACTCACCAATTCAATAGGCTACATTGTTTCTTCTGATTTTGAAAAAAAAACTACTGTCCAAAGCAAAAAGTAAATACACGTAGGAAATTTCAACGATGAAAGAAATAAAATATAAAATTAAAAATAAATGTGTACTGTTTCTCCCCGAAATTTTCCAAAACTATATTTTTACGAATTAAAAAAAGAAAACTATATTTTCTTAATAAAATGGTGGCAGCCCAGGCAGGCTAGATACAAAAACATGTGTAGCTATTTAAAGAAAAAACCTAATTATCATATGAAATTCAAATCTTTGAAACAAATTGATACAAAAGCCAAGAAAAAAGCAAATATCTACAACAATACAATATAATAACAATATTATAATCTGGTCGCGTGTTATTAAGGAAAAAATCTTTAATTGAGATGCCTCCCCTCACTGTCATTGTATAAAAGATATCCATTATAATACAAATTCGAGATCGTGGTTTTGTTCGTCTTTGTATAGAGGAAATATTTACGATTGCATTATGCTCGGTACTGAAACCGCATTGCTGCTGCATTGTCAAATTAGAAAGCGACCTAAAAGTAAACAAAATAAACTAAAAAGCCATTTTATTGGATCCATAAAGAACAATGTAATGTCTTCATCTACTTTGTTCAATTTTGGCTTGGCTCGGGTTGTGCATTCAGCCAGTTTCATGTATAAATGTCATGTACAATAATATTTTAAAATGTCAGTATTTATTTTAAATTTATCATTATTATATTTTCTTTTTATTTTAATTATTACATTCGAGTCGTGGTAACGTAATGGCTAGTGCACGCGTCCCAAACTCAAAGGGTACGTGTTCGATCCTGGCCGGAACGCATGCACCATTTAGGCAGTTTTCTGACCTAATGTGCATATTGTTACAATTACCACTTATATATAATAACGCTGAAGAAAAATATTGTGATTCTGATGCGATCTGCACATCAAGATGACCGATGTGTCAAACCTGCTAAGCAGTCTTGGACAAGCGTGGCGGGTATACTGTCCGTTCCCCTATAGCTGGAGGCCCGAGCCCAGCAGTGGGACAGTTATGGGTTGTTATTATTAATTATTTCATATTTGGAGCTCGCTTTGGGTAAAGACCTCCTCAAGTAGAGCCCAGTGCTCTCTGTCAGCGGCCACTGCGAGCCACCTTGGGCCGCGACTGCACGGATGTCGCCGTCCCAGCGCTTGGACGGACGCCGCGCACGACGTTTGTCTTACATTGGGCCGCGGCATTCTGTTACTATCTATGTCCATCTCCGGTCCGAGTATCGCACAATGTGTCCAGCCCACTTCCCCTTGAGCTTGATTGCATGATATATAGCATCTTTAAATTTAGTTGTCTATCTTTTAGTTTATATATTATTATCATTTTCTTTTTGTAAGAGCCCATGTCTGAAAAGTGGATAATACTTAATGAAAATCATGTGTTGTGTTGAAAATCTACTTGTTTATTGTGCGATTTCATCTGAGTCAATGTAAATAATTTAGACTGTGGCAGAATGCGTGTAACTAAAGCGTTAAAAATTACGCCATTAAGCATAGCTACATTGGTGTATTTATTATAGTCAATGGTCGATATGCAGTCTCTTCTCGGAATGACTGGTTTTTTTATTGCAGGAATTCAGCAGACAGGCAGACGGCACACTTGATGTAAAGCGTTTACCATCGCCTATGGACATTTGCAACACTAAAGGTGCTACAAATGCGTTGCAGCTCTCCCATAAGAGGCTGAACCTGGTCACTAATACCGGAACACAACACAAGGTTATTATGGCATACTCTAGACCAGGGGTGGTTGCCATCCAGTCGAGCAAATACCCTACCACCTACTGTGGGTTGTTTTGTCGCCACTTACGACAGCTGCACGGATAAAACTGTCGTTTCGTCTGTTTTTGTTCGGGATTCACGTCAAAACTACTGGTTTGATTTCGATGCGGTTTTCACTGATCAACAGTTAATTCTTAGAACTAAACGTTGCGCTACTTTTTATCCCGGGAAGCTCCCGCGAATTTTCCTAGGATCGGTTTGAAAATGTTCGGATGTGTAAAAATTACCTTGTTCCGACACAGTTGCCAATAAAACGCTAGCTAACATTATTTTTTTTACTGCTGCGAGACTGTGTCCCGGGAATCCCGCGGGAACTTCAAATCAAGAAATCAATCAATATCTTGGTAAAAAATACATTTCTACATATACGAATGATTTTCAATAAGTGAAACTTAAGTTTGATTTAAAATATACGAATTGTGACGTGAATTAAGTATCAAAAGGTAAAAAGCCTCATTTATAACACATTTCTTTCATCATTTATTATACAATATTTAAAAAAAAATTAAAAATAAAACTAGTGTATACATAAAATAAAACTACGTTTTAACGGTTTTAAGCGCGGTAATTTAAACTTAAGCAAATATTAGTGTGTATACATATTTATAAATAATCATAAATTAATATTATAAACGCGAAAGTTTCTAAGAATGTATGGATGTATGTTTGTTACTCTTTCACGCAAAAACTAGTGAATGGATTTTGATGCAACTTTACAATAATATAGCTTGCACATCAGAATAATACATAAGCTACAATTTATGTAGATATAGTGTGAATTATCCAAAATATAACGATTTTCCATCACCACGCGGGTAAAACCGCGGGGCGCAGCTAGTTTACAAATATACGATTTTAAATTAAGCTACGAATCTAGGCCATCTAATTTAAAGGTAGGTGTTTTAACTACTAAGCCACCCCATCTTTTGCTATATAACATAAAAATTCATCCATTTCAAGTGACAAACGTATATCCCGTTCAATGATTTGATTATTAGATTGAAGAGCGTGTATGTATGAGACAAACACGATTGTAGTTGCCTGTATGCGTATGTATATACCTATATATGTACAGTAATAAAGTATAAATGATGGAACTAACGTATATTTATACATATATAGGAAAATATAATATATTTGCCCGCGTAGCTACGACTTGAGCTATATATATTGCGCGGTGATGGCACTGGAGTGGTGTAGAGTAGACTTAGACTGTGAAAAATCAATTAATTTTAAAAATGAACTACAGTTTTCGCCGAGCCTACGCCGCGGGTTAAAAGCTAGTTAGTTGACCTCTGTCCTGTTTGCATAAAAACTTAACTAGGTTTTATATATCGCGAGCGAAGCCACGGGCAAAAGCTAGTGTGGCTAACTGATGATGAAAACCGTTTGAAATTCCGTTGTGTAGTTTAGGAGAAGCTAGCGGATATATAGACAGACAGAGACACGGAAAGAGACTTTGTCTTATACTGTGTTAATATACATTACCCTAAAAATGGAATATATGTTATACTTTAATACATACAAATAAAAAAATATTTAATAAATATTAAAAAAAACTAATTTAAAATGGGTCCAGACCGTGGTTGCAGAGCAGTGCACATATAATATTGGAATTATTGCATACAAACATTGATTGTTTGAGCGAGGCAAGCTCTAGCTATTGGTCTATGGGCTCGACTAGTTTTTTTTTCTATTTTTAAATACTCTACCCAAAATTTCGACCCCAGTTATACAATTTTTTTTATTTGTAAATATAAAAATTATATCAAAATAAATAGCAGTATATAAATTATAAATTTAGTATATTTACGAGTATTGGATGGAACTTTCAATTTTGTGGGAGACGAAATACACCAAGTTTCAGGTTGGGAAGGGTTGTTTATTATTTAATGTCGCACATAATTGATTGGCAACAAGTTATGTTTAATCAATTTATTCATGACCATAGAATCGAAGTCTTTCAGTCGGAAACATGTTAATTAATAGGTCTTCGTATAGTAGCGCAGTTGTATTGCAGTCTACAACCGACGCCACTCAACGGAGTTCTTGTGACTCGAAATATCACATCTGACTATACAGTTCACATTTCTCACAAAAACACATAATTTCTACTCAAAAACTATCAATATCCTGCAACTATTGTTCATTTTAGAGTAATTATACACATTTTTAGAAAATAAAACTGCACAGCACAACGTCACCTTTCAGTTCCTGTCAAAAACTCTCGATTGGCAACAAATGATTACAGTGTTGCCAATGTAAAGATCAAATAATTTGGCGTATTCATTGCCGATACTATTGTTTTAAATGGAAGTAAAATGAAATAATCAGTTTTATAAAATATATGAAAATTAGTAGATTGCAATGTTTCTCAGTAAACATATCATATTTTTAATAAATAAAATTATTTTGATTTATTTATACTTATAACATTCTTCTACCGCCCTACTAAGAGGCTTGATATAACATGAAATGTTCATTTAGCTGGGTACTGTAAAAATGTTGTAATATTTCTAATATATTGAGATTAAAGTTCCTTTAATGAACGCATATTTCGATTTTATATAATTAAAAAAACAATAAATTAATTAGTATTTTTTAAACTAACCACAAAAGGTGTTTTAGGAGGGCTCGCGAAGTTTTTAAGATAGTTAAAAATAACTTTTAATGATTGGAACATTAGTATGGGCTTTTTTAAATCATTCACGCGACAAATTACATACATATATACATACATACATAACTTCACGCCAGGTCCCTTGCGGGGTAGGCACGAACAACAGAGCGCCATTTAGGCTTATTTTTACACACCTCACTTGCTTCTTTGACATTCATAGTTCTTGTCATGCACGCTCGTCTGTTCTTAAGGCTCTTGACATCACCTTCTGCTAGTACACGATCAATTTGATCATGGAAGGTGTGTCGTGGCCTTCCGCGACTTCTGCATCCATCCACTTTTGCATTGTATATCTGTTTAGTCATTCTTTCATCATACATTCTTTCCACATGCCCGAACCACCAGAGCATTCCTTTCCTTACCTTCACGACAAGTTATTTTCACTCATTTGTATTTTATCGAAACAAATTCTTCATAGAGATGTTAAAAAAAGGAAAGAGGCACGGTGGCTACTTAGTCCGTTACATCCAATCATAGATTCAATCGCACAAATTTATTGTTACATTTTCAACCACACTTATAATTGATAAACAATTACTGATTATATTTGTGCTTAACTAAAAATCCAGCGGTATTTTTAAGTAGACAACATTCTGCTTACATCGATATTAGTTCTTCAGTTTTCGAATAGATGGCGTTAGTAGTAACTGTCCAGTTGATAATACACATCTCATCGGCTTTAGAATTTTAGTTTCTCAGTAAAGTGTACTATAAAAATGCAAAAGCAATATAATAGTTTTGAGAAAAGCTTTAAAAGATATGAAAATTAACTGCAGAATTTCTTGTGTTACCCTTATAGTATTTAAACCATACGGTAACATAAATTATCCAAACTTTTAATCTCGAAATGCCTTACTTTGTCTTAAGTCTTCTCTTTAATTTTGTTTGGTAAAATCGTTGATCATATCTACGTACCTATGTAAATTATTATGCAAATGGAAGTGACACTAATAGGCGCCATTGGGCGTTAACTATTAAAACATTCTGTAAATTTTAGACTTTTACATAAATATCGAATTTAGTGTTGTTTTTAAAGTTGTATTTAATTATTGCTTTTTGAATGTATAAGTACCATACATTACTTACTTACTTACATTATTACTATTATATTAGATATTTATTGCCACAAAACATGTGTAGGTTATTTTTAATACTTTCTGATTTAGATATTTTGACTTAAACATTTTTTTTCTATTAATCAGTTTATTAAACTTAACGTTCGGTAGACCTCTGACGCAACCAAAAGGCTGACGTCTATTTTGCTCAAAGTCTAAGTATTGCTAGTCAACGTGGTAACGTCGCTAGCCTTTTGGGAACGTTCCCAATAATGGTTTGGGACCTATATTTTATGTATAATTATACCCTCTTTATTTATTTGGATCTTTAGTTTTTAATTTTAGATTTTTTTCATACTGTAGTATGCCTAGGAATTACTTAAACATTAAAATTTAACTATGTTATCAATAGAAAATATAGCAATGGAAATTAGAGTGAATTCGACTCCATACCACCCTTACCCCGAACACACATACGAACCGCGCGGCGCTCCGTCTTAAGGACGACATATGAAGTAATTTTTTTTCGAACACGCCATCGCCTGAAACTGCGCCTTAAAATAAAACCTGTAGAGTCGAAAATGATATTAGACGCGAAATATTTTTTCCATTTCATATTTACGAATATGCCCCAAATTCCCCAAAAATTAGAACCGTGAAGGGGGGCGGGGGGTGTACAGTATGAGAACGAATTTTTCCACTCACACACGGATGTATTGCTTCGTTGCTAGCGGTGGGGGGTGAGGCGCGGAGAGGGGGGCAGATAGTAGATAGTTTTAAGAGAAACAGAAAAATATTGTGCCAGTACAAATCCTCGGCGGGAACTCATTTGCGAAGATTCCGCCATTTTAATTTGGGACGAACTAATTGGATTTCTGCGTGATATGTTTTCATGGACGCGTTTTGAATTTTTAGCTGCTTATCATAGAGCCACTCGTAGTCCACTATTGGACGTAGGCCTCTTCAAGTTCGGGTTTTATAAACGTACCCCATTGTTGCATTTTTAGCTATTGATCATTCAGCCACATGTAGTCCACTGCCGAACGTAGGCGTTCCCAAGTTTGCGATACAAATCCTGGTATTCCAGGGACTCCATTCTTGCATTTTTAGCCACAGATCATTCAGCCACATGTAGTCCACTGCCGAACGTAGGCATTCCCAAGTTTGCGCTACAAATCCTGGTTTCCAGGGACCCCATTTTTTAATTTTTAGCTACAGATCATTCAGAAATATGTATTCCATTACCGAACGTAGGCGTTCCCAAGTTTGCGCTACAAATCCTGGTATTCCAGGGACCCCATTTTTTAATTTTTAGCTACAGATCATTCAGTCATATGTATTCCATTGCCGAACGTAGGCGTTCCCAAGTTTCCGCTACAAATCCTGGTATTCCAGGGACTCCATATTTTTTTAGCACAGATCATTCAGCATATGTATCCAGCCGAACGTAGGCGTTCCATTTCGCACAATTCCAGACCATTTTTTATTTTTTAGCTACAGATCATTCAGAATATGTATTCCATTGCCGAACGTAGGCATTCCCAAGTTTCGCTACAAATCCTGGTATTCCAGGGACCCCATTTTTTAATTTTTAGCTACAGATCATTCAGAATATGTATTCCATTGCCGAACGTAGGCGTTCCCAAGTTTCCGCTACAAATCCTGGTATTCCAGGAACTCCGTATTGCATTTTTAGCCACAGATCATTCAGTCATATGTATTCCATTGCCGAACGTAGGCGTTCCCAAGTTTCCGCTACAAATCCTGGTATTCCAGGGACCCCATTTTTTAATTTTTAGCTACAGATCATTCAGTCATATGTATTCCATTGCCGAACGTAGGCGTTCCCAAGTTTCCGCTACAAATCCTGGTATTCCAGGGACCCCATTTTTTAATTTTTAGCTACAGATCATTCAGTCATATGTATTCCATTGCCGAACGTAGGCGTTCCCAAGTTTCCGCTACAAATCCTGGTATTCCAGGGACCCCATTTTTTAATTTTTAGCTACAGATCATTCAGTCATATGTATTCCATTGCCGAACGTAGGCGTTCCCAAGTTTCCGCTACAAATCCTGGTATTCCAGGGACCCATTTTTTAATTTTTAGCTACAGATCATTCAGTCATATGTATTCCATTGCCGAACGTAGGCGTTCCCAAGTTTCCGCTACAAATCCTGGTATTCCAGGGACCCCATTTTTTAATTTTTAGCTACAGATCATTCAGTCATATGTATTCCATTGCCGAACGTAGGCGTTCCCAAGTTTCCGCTACAAATCCTGGTATTCCAGGGACCCTATTTTTTAATTTTTAGCTACAGATCATTCAGTCATATGTATTCCATTGCCGAACGTAGGCGTTCCCAAGTTTCCGCTACAAATCCTGGTATTCCAGGGACTCCATACTTGCATTTTTAGCCACAGATCATTCAGACATATGTAGTCCACCGCCGAACGTAGGCGTTCCCAAGTTTGCGCCACAATTCCAGCGACCACATTTTTTATTTTTTAGCTACAGATCATTCAGAAATATGTATTCCATTGCCGAACGTAGGCATTCCCAAGTTTTCGCTACAAATCCTGGTATTCCAGGGACCCCATTTTTTAATTTTTAGCTACAGATCATTCAGAAATATGTATTCCATTGCCGAACGTAGGCGTTCCCAAGTTTCCGCTACAAATCCTGGTATTCCAGGAACTCCGTACTTGCATTTTTAGCCACAGATCATTCAGTCATATGTATTCCATTGCCGAACGTAGGCGTTCCCAAGTTTCCGCTACAAATCCTGGTATTCCAGGGACCCCATTTTTTAATTTTTAGCTACAGATCATTCAGTCATATGTATTCCATTGCCGAACGTAGGCGTTCCCAAGTTTCCGCTACAAATCCTGGTATTCCAGGGACCCCATTTTTTAATTTTTAGCTACAGATCATTCAGTCATATGTATTCCATTGCCGAACGTAGGCGTTCCCAAGTTTCCGCTACAAATCCTGGTATTCCAGGGACCCCATTTTTTAATTTTTAGCTACAGATCATTCAGAAATATGTATTCCATTGCCGAACGTAGGCATTCCCAAGTTTTCGCTACAAATCCTGGTATTCCAGGGACCCCATTTTTTATTTTTTAGCTACAGATCATTCGGTCATATGTATTCCATTGCCGAACGTAGGCGTTCCCAAGTTTCCGCTACAAATCCTGGTATTCCAGGGACTCCATACTTGCATTTTTAGCCACAGATCATTCAGACATATGTAGTCCACCGCCGAACGTAGGCGTTCCCAAGTTTCCGCTACAAATCCTGGTATTCCAGGAACTCCATACTTGCATTTTTAGCCACAGATCATTCAGACATATGTAGTCCACCGCCGAACGTAGGCGTTCCCAAGTTTCCGCTACAAATCCTGGTATTCCAGGGACCCCATTTTTTAATTTTTAGCTACAGATCATTCAGTCATATGTATTCCATTGCCGAACGTAGGCGTTCCCAAGTTTCCGCTACAAATCCTGGTATTCCAGGGACCCCATTTTTTAATTTTTAGCTACAGATCATTCAGTCATATGTATTCCATTGCCGAACGTAGGCGTTCCCAAGTTTCCGCTACAAATCCTGGTATTCCAGGGACCCCATTTTTTAATTTTTAGCTACAGATCATTCAGTCATATGTATTCCATTGCCGAACGTAGGCGTTCCCAAGTTTCCGCTACAAATCCTGGTATTCCAGGGACCCCATTTTTTAATTTTTAGCTACAGATCATTCAGTCATATGTATTCCATTGCCGAACGTAGGCGTTCCCAAGTTTCCGCTACAAATCCTGGTATTCCAGGGACCCCATTTTTTAATTTTTAGCTACAGATCATTCAGTCATATGTATTCCATTGCCGAACGTAGGCGTTCCCAAGTTTCCGCTACAAATCCTGGTATTCCAGGGACCCTATTTTTTAATTTTTAGCTACAGATCATTCAGTCATATGTATTCCATTGCCGAACGTAGGCGTTCCCAAGTTTCCGCTACAAATCCTGGTATTCCAGGGACTCCATACTTGCATTTTTAGCCACAGATCATTCAGACATATGTAGTCCACCGCCGAACGTAGGCGTTCCCAAGTTTGCGCCACAATTCCAGCGACCACATTTTTTATTTTTTAGCTACAGATCATTCAGAAATATGTATTCCATTGCCGAACGTAGGCATTCCCAAGTTTTCGCTACAAATCCTGGTATTCCAGGGACCCCATTTTTTAATTTTTAGCTACAGATCATTCAGAAATATGTATTCCATTGCCGAACGTAGGCGTTCCCAAGTTTCCGCTACAAATCCTGGTATTCCAGGAACTCCGTACTTGCATTTTTAGCCACAGATCATTCAGACATATGTAGTCCACCGCCGAACGTAGGCGTTCCCAAGTTTGCGCCACAATTCCAGCGACCACATTTTTTATTTTTTAGCTACAGATCATTCAGAAATATGTATTCCATTGCCGAACGTAGGCATTCCCAAGTTTTCGCTACAAATCCTGGTATTCCAGGGACCCATTTTTTAATTTTTAGCTACAGATCATTCAGTCATATGTATTCCATTGCCGAACGTAGGCATTCCCAAGTTTTCGCTACAAATCCTGGTATTCCAGGGACCCCATTTTTTAATTTTTAGCTACAGATCATTCAGAAATATGTATTCCATTGCCGAACGTAGGCATTCCCAAGTTTTCGCTACAAATCCTGGTATTCCAGGGACCCCATTTTTTATTTTTTAGCTACAGATCATTCGGTCATATGTATTCCATTGCCGAACGTAGGCGTTCCCAAGTTTCCGCTACAAATCCTGGTATTCCAGGGACTCCATACTTGCATTTTTAGCCACAGATCATTCAGACATATGTAGTCCACCGCCGAACGTAGGCGTTCCCAAGTTTCCGCTACAAATCCTGGTATTCCAGGAACTCCATACTTGCATTTTTAGCCACAGATCATTCAGACATATGTAGTCCACCGCCGAACGTAGGCGTTCCCAAGTTTCCGCTACAAATCCTGGTATTCCAGGAACTCCATACTTGCATTTTTAGCCACAGATCATTCAGACATATGTAGTCCACCGCCGAACGTAGGCGTTCCCAAGTTTGCGCCACAATTCCAGCGACCACATTTTTTATTTTTTAGCTACAGATCATTCAGAAATATGTATTCCATTGCCGAACGTAGGCATTCCCAAGTTTTCGCTACAAATCCTGGTATTCCAGGGACCCCATTTTTTAATTTTTAGCTACAGATCATTCGGTCATATGTATTCCATTGCCGAACGTAGGCGTTCCCAAGTTTCCGCTACAAATCCTGGTATTCCAGGGACTCCATACTTGCATTTTTAGCCACAGATCATTCAGACATATGTAGTCCACCGCCGAACGTAGGCGTTCCCAAGTTTGCGCTACAATTCCAGCGACCCCATTTTTTAATTTTTAACTACAGATCATTCAGAAATATGTATTCCATTGCCGAACGTGGGCGTTCCCAAGTTTGCGTTATTGATTTCCCAGGTACCACATCTTTGCATTTTTAGCTCTTAATCATTCAGTTGTATGTAGTACACTGCTGAAGGTAAGCATTACAAAGTTTCCGTTACATATCTTGATTTCCTAGGTACCCCAACTTTGCATTTTTAGCTATTATCATTCACCCATATTTAGGCCACTGCCGAACGTAGGCGTTCCCAAGTATGCGCTACATATCCTGGTTTTCCATGTAAAAATTCAAGAATGGGGTTCTTGAATTTTTAGCTATTGAACATTGAAGGCAACAAATCAGACAATGAAGTTGGCGAAAAATTCAATTTAAAAATGTTATAAAGCCAGCGGTGTATGAACTTAATCCCTTGACGGACTTCGTCACCTTCTATATGCGAATATAAGCATTTTTTAAATTTTTTTATTTATTGCAGGAGTACAGCACAGACGGCCCACTTGATGGAAAGGGGTTTTCTCTCATTTCCCACAATAGTCCTACACTGGCCGGGGTTTGTCTTTGGGTGCATTATTATATGGTGTGGACAGGGATAATCGCCGGTCAGAGTCACGCCACATTTACATTAAATTTGTCATGGGCCCTATAAGTATTGTCCTTCCCATGGCTCCACGCAAGGCCTCCAAAAGTCCGAGTCATTATATCCCGTAGTCTTCAAAGACATAATATTGTTACGACCGAGGTGCCGACAAAAGCAAATTCACAGCCGCGTCTGTAGAAACACATTTTATTACCTTTTCGGCAATGAACTTCTTTTGTGTACTTTGTGTTTAAAATTTGTTATTAGAAACACATAACGTATTGTAATCTTTTATGGTATTCATGAGCCAGGTGTGCTTCTAGGAAATTCAATCCACGCGGTCGAGTAGACATATTGTATTTGTACAGTATAAAGCAATGCCCCAATGGAGGGATGAAGCAGTCTAGCAATAGCGACAAGCGAAGCACGATGTTAGGGTCGTACTTTGCGCTTGTTACTGAATCGTGCTTTACGTTTGGACCGGTTGTGTTCAGTTATATTTGTACCTGCGTTATGCGTGTTTGTATAGTTTTAATAAACTCTATAGTAATTCTAACGGCATTTTACTTCGAGTCGTGCAACTCACGTATTACGATAAAACAACTTTAAAGCCTCGATATTATCACAGATGTTCGCGAACAAAGCCGCTTGTATGTCCTAGTTTAGCAGTGAATTGGGATAAATACCAATATAAGTGGCTAAATTGACTCCAATGTCTGTTTGGAGATAAAAAAGGGATCGCGTCGCATCGTCGCGAAGGTTGTGTTGCCATTTCACGTTAAAGAGGTTAAGGTCAATTTCTGTGTTCAGCCGCACTCATAGTTCGATAATGGCAAATTAAATTTAACACATGTTACCTGTAGTTGCGATTATTCACATAATACACGAATAATCGCAATTTATAAGCGAGATATATATCTTGTTTGTATTGAATTTATAAAATATGTAGATTAAGTATGTCTGTTTAAGTACGTTTAATTAATGTACACCACACACAGATTTCTAAACTTAGGTCGCCTGGAAGAGATTGCTAAAAGGGCGCTTATTATTTCTACCATGACAATATTGTAATCGTGCATTTTTGTAATTGTGTGGTCACAAACAATAACGTATCATCTATCTTCTTTTCTTATATATAATCATATTCTCTTACATATAATCTTATTCTCCTATATATAAAAATGCGTGTTTGTCTGTATTCCTTATAATCGTAACTATACATTTATCATGTGTGTTGTGCATGCCAAAAGTTTTGAGTCGGTTCAATTGACATAGTAGCTGCTTCATATCGATCGAAGACGTCTGCTGGGACAGCTAGTACAGTATATATGTGACTCATATATTAGGTATATGATGCAAGTAAACATAAAAACAAACAAACTTTGTAAAATATAGTATTATTTGTTTTTTGCATTATAGTTTGAAGTCGGTTTTGTATTTTTCAAAAATATGAGTTTTTACTTTTTAGTTGCGCAAATAGTTCAACAGTTTTAGAAATAATATATTAAGCGCCTGTAAACATTGTATTGATGGCAGGCGTATACAAGGTTACTAAATCTTTCTTCTATGTGGACACTCGTAAATAAGGATTGTTTCGATTTCCCTGCAATACAATCACCTGACTTGGTTACCATGGGAACACCTCGAAGGTATATATTACGAATTAAGAAAAAAAATTCAAATCGGTGCCCAATATACGGAGAAATCGTATTACATGCATACAAAAAATTAAGCGCCTGCAGAAAATGTAATACTGGCACGCGTATGCAAAGTTTTTTTCGAATAAAGTAAGCGGTCGGCGTTTTTTTAATAAGGGTTACTCTCGATTTGACCACGTATGTGGTAACCATGGCACCATCTCGAGAGATTATAGGCTTACTAATAAAAATTGAAAATTGCTCCTCTATCGAAGAAGATATCGTGTAATTCGATTTCCCTACGATCCACTCATCAGATCCTGACATGGGACAATGGGAGCAATTCGTGAGTATACCCTTTCGTATAAAAGAAAAAAATTGAAAATCGGTTTACAATTGACGGAGAAATCGAGTAACGAACATACAAAAAACATACAACGAATTAAGAACCTCCTGTTGGAAATCGGTTAAAAATCGGCAAACACCATAAAGTCGTATGTATAAAAATCATAGTATGGTAACTGTGGCTCGTGGTTCGCGAGTTCGAGGCAAGTGGCATGCGGCGCATTCGCAACTAGCCGACAAAGCGAAGATCACGCTTAAAGCACTTACTGTATCCGCTTGGTTATAGTAACACCGGAGCGAAGACAACACCCCTGTCGCAGGCGGCGTTTTGCTCATCTTCCGTAACGTAGTGGGACTGGAGATTCCGTGGGGTGTTCTAGGTCCAGTGACACCCCTCCTTGTCGGCTAGCATCGTGGTGTCACGGCAGTCGTACCCGTGGTTACAGTTCCGTGACACCTCATCATAATGCGGAGAGACGCTGGAAGGTCGGTGGGTAATCTGGTGGTTGGTGCTTGCAAGCTCTAATTGTTTGATCCTTACATTTATACCTACTGATGTGGGTATTTTTGTAATGTTACGAGTTACAGTACTCGAATTAAAATGCCGTTGGAAATACTATAGAATTAATTAGAACTATACAAACACGTGTAACACAGGTACAAATATAACTGGACGCAACCAGTACAAAGTGCACGATTCAATAACACGCGCAAAGTCCGTCACTATATAGCTTATCGAATGTACACCCGTCTTGCTCGTATCGTAATCGTCGCTTGACGGCCTCACCCATTCGGGCTTTGTTTTATACTAAATTATACAATATGTCTTAACACAATACTTGACCGAATAACAATAGTTTCTAAAAATCACACCTACACAAAATAGGATGTTTATCTAATTATACATTGTAAACACAAAGTAAACAAAAGAAGTCCAAATGCCGAAAGATAATAAACTGTAGGTGTGCATTTACTTTTGTCGGAGTGTAACAGTAAGTTCAGCTGGCTTTCGATTTGGCCGCCATTGCGTGGTGGCGAAGGTAGTCTCCAACGCACGGGAGGTCAGTAGGACGTTCCGTTCTCCGTGCTAAGTCTGAGTGAACTTTTCACATCCCATTCTTCAATATCTCATTGAACTTTATATACAAGCAGTGCTTGTTTTTTTTATTTTTATTGCACGAGTTCAGCAGACAGGCAGACGACCCACTTGATGGAAAGCGGTTACCATCGTCTATGGACGTTTGCAACAACAAAGGCGCTACAAATGCGCTGCTGCTCTCTTAAGCGAGACTGGAACCTGGTTACTAATGCCGGAACACAAATCAAAGTTGTTATTGAGGCATACTCTAGACCTGGGATGGTAGCTATCCAGTCGGGAAAATAGTCTACCACCTGGCAATTTTGTGTGAGTGTGCCATAATGCGATAACCTAAGTTCAACTTGAGGACTTGTTAGTACCATGCACTCTCAGGAGCTGTCTAGCTGCCTCATTGAAGGTGGATTCTGATTTTAGTCAATCCGAGCCGAGTAGCCTAGCATGGAAAGTCCTTTATCCGGTTCAACTTTCAATGATTACGTATCGGCTCATAGAATCACCGGCCGCTATCACTGCATAGACGCGTGCAGGTATTTACTTAGATATGAAACTAGACTTAACCAGGCTAAGCGCTTGTTAGGTATTCAATGGACATAACAATAGTCAATCATCTATTGCAAATATTATTAAAATGGTAATCTTAAATTACACGTTTCATCTTTAAGTTAGGAGTTTTTGACGGGAACTTAATTATCTGATGTACAATTGTAAAAGACTTATATATCTGGTAATAATAATTATATATATATTTGTAGGAAATCGTAATGTTTAGTGACATCTGTTTCAAAACTACTATAAATATTACGTTATTTGGAGACAATCAAAGACTGGCTAAGATTGGGCTGAATGTTACGAGGGCACGGCGTTCGTCTTATATCTATTTGCTTGAAGATTAAACCTGATTCTTAAACTTCAATATTCATGAATACTTAACACTGGTTAGATTCACAAAACGTGTTAAGCCATATTTTAAAAGAACAAAACTGTTCTGGTAAAACATAGATAAAATAATACATCGAAAAAAGTACAGATTGTTTTAAGGGGAAAATTCTCCAACAGGATATATATTCTGTGCTCTCATTTTTTAAAAAAGGAAGGCCGTTTCAAATTTCAATTTTAAAAAAGGAACAATATAATATTTTTTCTTCACGAGAACTCTGAGCTAGCACAGGGTGGTTTAAAAATCGAATCAGTCCCCCGTCCTTGAAGCGAGAGAAAGGAGGCGCTGCCGTCAACACATAAATCATATTTCTGGAGAATTTTTAAAAGTCCTATTGCTTTCGCGTATTTGCCATGTACTCCCCCGGTGGGGGGAGGTGGTGGGTGTGTGTACTTACCCCCTCGTTTCCTAGTTCTGCTCGCTCGGTACAGGGTGTTGGGAAACGATTGTGTTGTTATTAAGTGGCGCGCCCTTGGGTGGCGTTATTCTATTGTTTTTAATGTCGAACTAGCAACTTTTTTATTTAATTTTCGAATATATTTCAATTTGAATTTTTATTTTTAATTGTTGTTTTGATTTATGTAGCTCATAGTAAGAGTGCGTACTAATGAATTGTGAATATTATTAAGATTGTATTTTTTTCGCATAACTAGGACGTTAGTGAAAATTGTTTAAAAGAAGTTTATTATCATTTAATGAGTCACGGTCTTATTCATAGAAGAAAGTTTGAACATTTCTTTGAGATTCTTAAAGAAGCGTTCAAACTTACTCTAACTCAATATGAATACGACAGTATATCTCATCATAATCATTCGAGACTAACTAAAAGTTGTAATAAACTTATCAAAGACCATTAAAAGTATTTTTGTACCGCTGTGGATGTTTGAAGAGGGTAATGAAAATAAACGAAACACAAGAGAAAAATTATGACAAGACAAGAAATGCATACAGCGCCAGGATTGTTATGACTGAAGAGTCATCGTTTCTTACAACTTATTCCTATATGAAATAGGGTTCAAAATATTTATGTAAGTTGTTTAATTTTTTACAAAATTAACCTAATTTAATAGATTCATTAATGAATAAACATATATAGTTGAAATTAATGCGATTTATTAAGTAAGAGATTTAAAAAATATATGATTTTTACTATATAATTTAATCTGTATATAAAGGAATAGATAAAGTTGTTGTAAAATATCTAATTTTATTTAAATATTATTAACTTAAAAACAAAGAACAAGTTCGTGTGTTTGAAAGCTATCTCGCTTTTCTTTCAACATATCCCAATCATTTGGGTCGGCTCAATATGTCTTTTCGTTCCACACGCCTCTAGTCTGACATACATTATCTGTCATACTACATATAATAATATCATCCTTCACACAATCCATTCATCTTTTTTTTGTTCCACCTCTACATTTGTACCCATCTCTCTTGTAGTTTAACATTCTTTTTGTCACGTGACTTTCATGCCTCCTCATTATATGCCCATGCAACTTAAGCTGTTGTTTTAGAAATCTATAAAGTATAATTAAGTATTTCAATTAAAACATGTTTTTTTTATAAAACTTTATTTTATTTATGTTTCTTTTAAATTTATCACCGTCAGTTGGGAACGTTCCCAAAACGCTGGCCGCAATTACTACGTTGCGTTGCCCAAAATACAGGCCAGCGTTTTAGTTTCGTGACACATCTATCAAGCGTTCTGTTTTATTTCATTAAATCAACATGTTTTAATTTTATTTGTATATCATTTTAAAATAAATGTAAATTTAAAAATAATAAACGAATAGTTGTTTAATACTCACGCTGTATATTCGTAAGGCGCCGTGGAGGAGCGAGGGCGGGCGGCCGCGCGCTTCTCACAGAGTAGTAACAAGTTACAGAGAACGATTTTTATGTTTTTTTTAAAATCGGCAGACATACACACATTTTATCTTGCCATGGGTTGAATGTGGATAACATAGTAACTGACAATTCTGCGGTCGATTAGTTATCTAAATAGATAAGTAAAAGTTCGGTTACGAAATTTTCCTATCCGGGAATCTGATCCGCATACCTCCGCATTATAATGCATTAAGCGGTCTATCGCTAAGACGATTAAAGTACAGAGTTTATTTACCTAATAAAATTTTAATTGAATTAAGTATATATTAAAGAAATTAGTTGAGAAATATAAATGTATAATATATGATAAAAACAAAAGAAATAATCTTTATATAGCATACAGTTGCGTATGACAAATAATTGAGATTTACTTATTAGAAGCTTCATGATATTTGGTTTTTAATCTTTGACGAGATACAAATATGTTAGATCCCGATTCAAAACTACATTATTTTTTATAAATGCATAAAACAACGTGTAAAAGAAGTAATTAGTTACAATTTAAACAAAAAAATCAAATATGCAAGATCATTATTTTTTATATAATATATATTTTTATATAAATAATGATGATAAAGGATGAAATTTTCACAATATAACATTCAGCTGGCAATTTAACCACATATCTTTTTAATGTTTCAATTGGGTGGATGACACACAATAAACATTATTAAAAATTTGATTCCTATAAAAAGGCGTGCACTAAAATACCACATTATTTAATTAATAGCACCATTAAATTCGTTTAATTATTGTTTAAATACTAATTAATACGCTATTTGACTTGTTATAGTCGTATGAAGTCGTAACTTAGCGTGAATATAGCAGACTTTTGCGTTTTGTAAGATGATAAAAATGTCGTAATTGATTTAATTATCACCTTTCAAGACGATTGAAAGAAGTCTCGCGTGACCAAAGGGCTGGCCTATATTTAGGGCAACGAATAAGCGTTGCCATACAACGAGGGAATGCGGCCAGCATTTTGGGAACGCTCCCTACCGACAGCGATTTGGACTACATTTTTTACTTGTAAATATGTTTATAGTAATATTTAATTTTATAGTTAATTACCATCTATTCTATTAAAATAATATATCCCCTTCGAAATCGACTAACCATTTTCCTTTTTTTTTGTTACAGAACCAATCTTTAGAACAAAAACTCAACTAAACCAAACCGGAAATGACTAGTTGCATTCTCTGTTATTCAACACTACACTATACCCGGCACACATGTGGTGGGGCACTAGGAAGAAAGTAAGCGAAGAAAAAAAAATGAGGGAGACGAAAAACTAGAGCGGGACGGAAAAGTGGGCGAAAAACGAAAAATTTCTCCCCCCGCTCACTCGCCTCGTGCACCCCCCAGCCCACCCGCGCACGCACACACGTGAGGTGGCCACAGCCTGAACGGTTTTGATACTTTAGCCTCAATATATTTTTTAGGCTCACTACCGTTTATTAATTAATCACGACTTTTTTTTTAATATTATTAAACGAACATAATATGTAGGAGATATATAATTTCACCGCCTCTACCAGCTCGGTCGCATAGAACGGATTAGGAGAGGATCGAAACGTTCAGAACGCCAATTTGGGGGCGATTGGATGACCTTTTTTATTTACTTATAAATTATTGAATATTCTTTATTGCATACATAAGTTACATTTTTTTATATTAGAATTAAAATATAATTATCACAGACAACAAAACAAAAGATAAATGTAAAAAAAACTAATAATGATACGCATGTGTTTATTAATTGCTAAATATTTTGATGTCAGTTATTTCATATATTGTTTATATTTTATATTGTCTACACAGCAACTGTCATGTTTTAAAATTTTCCTTACTTTAAGGGGTTGCCTGGAAGAGATCGCTTTAAGCGATAAAGCCGCCCTTTGTTCAACATTTATTGTATCTAGTTTTTAAGAACGTAGTTTTAATTTTGGTGAACAATTAAGTGTTTTCTTTCATTCATACCTCCGTACGATCGCCCCAAATAGTGGTGGAAAGATAGAGTGGAGGCTGATCTGTGTGAGCTTCAAGCCTATAATTGGCAAGAAACAGTACAGGACAGAGAAATGTGGCATGATCTCGTTTTGGAGATAAAGACACATTTTGGGTCGTTGAGTCAACGGATTTAGTAAGTACATTTTTTTTTTATTGTGGTAGTACGAAAGCCAGACTGCCGGTCCACCTGATGGAATGCGGTTATCAGCATCTATGAACATTTGCAAAACCATAGCAAGCAGTAATGCGTTGTCGACCTCGAAAAAATTTGTGTCATAATTTCTTATTTGATAAATCCATATCGTAGCGCTGCAGAAGCTTATTTAATATGTTACTGTGAGCAAGAGAAACATTATAGAGAACATGAATTTACTCTTTAACTAACCATCTATAGAAGATATTTATATACTTACTAAGCACGTATATACAATCTATTATATAGCCTGTTATTTACCAACTTATTTACTTACATTACAGTTCAATAAAATTAATTTTATAAAAATCTAGTAAGTATGCATGAGCAGTATAATGACGGGTTTTGTGGTCGCTTCATATTTATAGTGATCTAGTATGTAGTTCGTGAAAAATATCTATATCTTAGTTTTAAGGCATACTAGAAATATTTTTGGATTTCTTTAGATCATGAGTTCTATATGAGGTGGTTTTATCATCTGGCACTAAATATAACCTAATTAAGGTATAACCTGGTTAAATGTAAATAGAACGTAACGTATCAACTGTATTCATATAACAATAATCTTTATTTTCTTATAAAACAGAATATTCTTTATTGTATAAAAATGCTACATAAAATCAAGAACATTAATATACAAGTACAATCGGCGGTCTTATCGCCCATGGCGATTTCCTCCAGGCAATCTTTGGATGGAGTATTGGAAGGAAACAAAAGTCAGTAGTTTATTTTTCGATTTTCTTCACGTTGATCTTTATCTTATGCATGAAAATAATAGTTATAGTGAACGCTTAGTATTAAATGTGGCACCAAAAACAACCCTCTTTAAACAGAAACCGTTACAACATGTGCATTTAAATCTCCCCACATAAGAGCTTAGAATAAATAAATTTCAAATTCAGTTAAAAGAATGGCTCTTAAATAGAACGTTTTACTCGGTGGACGAACTCCTGAATTGTAAATAAATACGTACCTTGGCTTATGAAATGTTATTTATAGATGGATGTCTTGAAGACCACGGGCCATGAAAATGGCCCGGACTTTTAGAAGGCTTGCGTGAGCGCATGGTAAGGCCAATACGTAGAGGCCCCTTGACAAATTTAATGTAAATGTGGCGTGACACTGACCGGCGATTATCCCTGTCTACACCATATAATAATGCACCCAAGGCCAAGCCCCGGCCAGTGTAGGACTATTGTGGGAAATGAGAACAAAAAGTACCGGGCTACAGGGGTGAACTGTTAGTGGAACTATTACTACTAACTACTACGGGCAGACGCCATATTCCCAGACCCCTGGGTATATGGGGACTATATCGTCTGCCCGTCGCAATGTTCGGGGAACATGACAAAACGGGCAAAATATCAGACGAAATGATAATTGATCAAAAATCAAAATTAAAGTAGTATTTTTAGATACGTTACTCCTATGTAATGCTCTGCACCACCTACGTCGCCAGATTTATAATATTCATTAAGTCATTCAAATAAATACTAGTACGTAAGTTTTCTGTAATGGTGTTGAATTAAGTGTTATCTATCTATCTAAGTCAGGTTGCCTCGAAGAGATTGCTTTAAGCGATAAGGCCGCTATTGTTTCTACCATGACAATATTGTAATAGTAAATTTATTTTTGTAATTGTTTATTTGGTAGGCAATAAAGTGTTGTCTGCTTATTTACCTTCATTGATTACCACCATTTCAGTGAATATGGACTATGGACATATAAATGGATATATGGACTTAAATCTTAGAATTCAGCGTGGTTGCAGTTTTAATCACGTAGTTTTAGGTTGTATTGTATATTTAGGTTATGCCATATTTTATATTATAAAAATAATCCATCCTACAGCATACCCTATGTATGCTGTGTATACTAACAAGTATGGTCTATAACATATACGTTAAGCAGTATGATGTGTGATCATATTATGTCTTGATTAGTTGGTCCTCATCTCATGACAATACGGGGTTTATTTCTGGCAGCTTAGCATGTAGCAATTACCATGTACTAAATATGTATCGAAATATCCAGATTAAACCTAAACAACTCGATAAAACTGCAATATAGTGATGTTTGATATTGTTTATGTATGTGTATATATTTATGTATGTAATATAAATAGGTCTATTTAGATATGTCTACTAAGTAAAAATTTTACTTATATGATATTTTACTTACTTATAAATGATTATAATTCAATAAAATATAATGAGAGTGACTGCATATCTATAATACCACCTTTGACAAATATTATATATTTTATTCCTGCCATGGGTTGTCTGGAAGAGATCGCTTTTTAGCGATCCGATAAGACCGGCTATTGTGCACATGTAGAATATTTTTAGACTGTGAGTTTTGCTGTGTTTTCTGTAATGGTGTACAATAAAGTATTATCTCTCTCTCTAATAATTGGTGTATTCTCCGGACTTTTAAAATTCAGGGGGGGGGGGGATAGGAATCGAATCCGGTAGTGGGGACGTTTGTAGTCTGATTTTTTATGTCTTAATTTAATTGCGTATTTTCGTCAATTTTAAGCAGCATGTATCAATTTCATGAGCCTGTTACATTCATACTTTTTAGCACAGATATAAAAACAATGGAATAGAATAGAACATACTTTATTGATTATTGCATAACATTAAGATACAGTTCCAGAAATATAAATGTAGAAAACAATCTTACAAACTTATCCATAAAAGCAATTTCTTCCAGACAACCTTAGGATGGATTAGAAAAAAAAATGTGTAACATGTGGAGTTTTGTAACATAACTAGAATAAAAAAGTAGGTATGTATATATAATTTGATGAAAGAACGTTGATATTTACTGCCAGGTCCATTTAAAGCCGATGAAATTACTTTTCTATGGAAATTTTCTAGAGCCGCAACTAACGCTTTTCAGAAGTATTATTTCACCAACATCTATTCCGCGTAAAACCCTAAAGGTAGTGTTTGGAGAATCAACAAAACTTTTATTTCATACACAAACAGTTCTTCTTACGATTTAAATCTGAAATATCTATATTATAAAATTCTAAACATACCGTGTATGTCCAATGAAGCTAATAAAAAACTGGAATACATTATTTAAATGATGGAGAACGCGATGCAATTTTTTTAGAATTCTTGTCGTTTTCTTCGGTTTTCACGTAAATACTACTGGGCCGATTTCGATGCGGTTTTCGTTGATCGACAGCAAATTCCTAGGTTTAAAATTTGCGTTACTTTTTATCCCAGAATCCTGCGGGAATCTTTCTGGGAATGATTTAAAATGATCAGATTAAAAAAAATCGAATTCCAAAGATTCCACCAAAACGATAGCTCGCATTCTTTTTTTAAATTCTGCGATACTTTGTGTCCGGGAAATTTCAAGTTAAGCGTGGATGAATTCGCGAACATATCCTAGTAATACATTAAATATAATAACGTAAATAATTTTAGACTAATTATCTTTAAGAAGCTACAATACAATTTGAACCTTAAGTACAAGATTTAGAGTCGAGCTTTCTTTGACGTAAATTGGACAGTTCCGCGTATTTCCACGCACCGAGGGGTAGTTTTCCCGCGGTTGCTAAGTATCAAGACCGTCCGATCCAGCAGGAGGCCGTTGTAGCATGTTTTTATACCCAAAAATTTTAAGTCAGTAGGCGCTCACACTCAGAGCGGCAAGAACGTTTTTATTATTGATATATATTTATATTTCGTTTTCATTTTACAAGTTTTTCCATGGTTCATAATTTTAATATTTTTATACCGTTTTATACAATAAAAATTAATAACAAAAGTGTTTATAGATAGGCGTAATTACAACATAAATAAATAAACAAAATTAATATTCGAGAACGGGAAAGTAATAATCGAATGAGGATTTATGTTTCGAAGTTTTCAACGGTCGAGTTTGACAGTTGGCGGGTTCCGTATTTGAATTTTGACGTTTCGAAATACAACATGGCGGACTGTGTGTTTGTCAGCGTGTTCGCCGGGTTCGTCGACCTCACCGGCGGGTGCCAATAGGATGTTGAATTACCAGAACATTTGACGGCTGCTGTATCCGTAAGTAATGAAATCTCTTTCTATACTCTTCAAACTCAAACGTACGATATGTATGCATTTATTTGAAGACGTCAGTGACGAATTATCGTACTTACTAGTCTACTTAGAGCTATGTAATCGCGTCTTTCTGCACTCTTCAATCTTGGTCGTACGATATGTATGCATTCATTTATAGAAGTCAGTGACGAATTGTCGTACTTACTAGTGTACTTAGAGCTATGTAATCGCGTCTTTCTGCACTCTTCAATCTTGAACGTACGATATATGTATACATTTATTTGTAGAAGTCAATGATGGACATCGTACTTACTAATCCACTTCGAGCTATGTAATGGTATTCAGTGTACACACACAACCTGAAGCGAAGCCATATATCGTACCGAGGTAGTATAATTATAATATGGACAAAAAAGCCAAATCATAATAATAATGACATTACAAAATAATTTAAAAAGTTTACTTAATATCGGAAGTTGTCGACAATCAAAGTACTTACGATAATAATGCTCGATAGCATACATACGTAAGCATACCATCTCATACTCTCAGCAATCTTTAATTTTTTTTTTTTTTTTTTTTTTTTTTTTTTTTTTTTTTTTTTTTTTTTTTTTTTTTTTTTTTTTTTTTTTTTTTTTTTTTTTTTTTTTTTTTTTTTTTTTTTTTTTTTTTTTTTTTTTTTTTTTTTCTCTCATTACTTCATGCAACTCTTTAATTTCTTAAATAAGAAATTAAGTATACACTTTCTATTTATACCCACTATGAATATATGTACAGAGGATAGTACTACGATACTACAGGTAGGAAGACTATTACGGTCTTACTCATAGAGTAAGTTTGAATACTACTTTATGGTTCTTAAAGAAGCGTACAAACTAACTCTCTATGAATAAGAGCTTTAGTCTCAGTCCAGACTGTACTATGTGTCATAGCAATTTTTTTTCAGGTTTTAGTAATATGGCTACATATGAAATTTGGCACATTCATATAAGTTTTTTCTTTACAAATTGCGTAATGTTTTTATTTTAAATTTGACCTAAATATATAATGAATTTTGAAATTATTATAATTCCCGAAGTGTCTAATGTGAATTTTCTGCACTTAATTATTTTCCGCGTTATAACTAGGCACTCCATATTCACGCGTGATCCAAAAGCGGAGACGTTGCGAGAATGTGAGAGAAGAACACAAAAATCTGTTCCACATTCTGGTTTCTCGCGCTTTTATTGTGTTTTGTTCCGAGAATTCGCGGTGTTCTCGTGGAGTGCAGAGAGCCCTTTACAACAACCCTGTTGTGGCAGATAGTTGACAGTCAAGTTACCTGATGCTTTTTATCATACAAAACATAGAAGCCTCCTAGACTTTGTACGAGCTTAGTGCGTCATGACGTCATCATTTGAACGAGTCAAATGGCGCGCTACATTGATGTAGCATTAATAGATAGCTATAGAATTGCTCCATCAATGGCTCGCTAATAATTTTTTGACCAGTAATTTAAAAAAATCGTCTTATATACATAAAAATCTCGTGTCATATGTTCGGGATAAACTATGAAACTACTAAATCGATCTTGATGAAATTTGGAACTTTATTTTCTTATTTTATTGTATGAGTTCGGCAGACAGGCAGATATTCCACTTGATGGAAAGCGGTTACCATCGCCTATGGACATTTGCAATAGCAAAGGTGCTACTGCTCTCTAAAGGGTGACTGGAACCTGGCCACTAATGCCGCAACATAACTTAAGGTTGTTATGTAGACCAGGAGTGGTAGCTGTCCAGACGGGCAAAACCCTACCATCTGGTTTGGGTTGGTTTGTCGCGTCTTACCACAGGCCGCCCTGCCGCAGAAGATTGTATTTTTCTTCGTTTCTGCACAGATAAAATGTGTAATTTGGTCCAATTTAAAAGATAGAATAGTTTTTATCTCGATTATTGACTTCAATTACAAAATTCTAATGTTAGTATGTATGTCACGGAACTTCTTGTAAACCCCTGGACCGATGTTGATGAATTTCCTGGGTCCTCGATGAATTAGATGGAGTTTAGAATTTTATAATTAAAGTCAATAACAACAATAATAAAAGAGGGTTAAAAAATCTTAAATTACCTTAAAAGTCAAAAATAAAGTAAGACCGATATATCTTAAACCTCTTCGGAGAATATACGGGTTGAAAAAAGGTCACACACTCACATAGTAACCAATTTTAGACTTTACCTTAGTAATTTAAAAATTATAGATAGATAGATAGATAGATAGATAACACTTTATTGTACACCATTACAGAAAATACATATGAACTTAATATATATAGCCTAAAAATATTCTAAATGTGCACAATGGGCGGTCTTATCGCTAAGAACTCTAAGAAGCGATCTCTTCCAGACAACCCGTGGCAGGAATAAAAACATATTATATTGGTCAAAGGTGGTATACATAAATATTAGAGGACATGCAGCTACTACATATATTTTATACTTAATAGACATAAATAAATACACCTATTGATATTACATACATAAATATATACATACATATATTACGTAGAAATATCAACATCACTATGTTGCAGGTAATGCTTTATATTTAATTGACTTCAATTTTATAATAAACTTGTGTACACGTCCTCCTGTATTCTTGCTACCTCGGATCTCCCATATATAAAACTAGCTTCTGCCCACGACTTCCTTCGCGTGGATAGTTTAAAAAAATAAGTTAAAAAAGCCCTCCCGATTTTAACACATTCTTCATTGGTACTCCGCTCCTATTAGTCTTAGCGTGATGATATATAGCCTATAGCATTCCTGGATATATGGGCTATCTAATACTGAAATAATTTTTCAAATCAGACCAGTAGTTCCTGAATTAGCGCGTTAAGCAAACTAACAAATAAACAAATTCTCCAGCTTTACATATATTAGTATAAGATGTACCCTTTGGGTCTCCTAATATATATTCACAAACAATTCTTCTCTATACTTGTAATAATATAAATATAATTCTTTAGCCTACACCCGTCAACATATTATTGTTCAAAATACCACATACCACTTTCAGTTTTTGACTATTTAGTATAAAAAATATTATCAGTTTTATTTCGGTCCAAATTGGACCTAAGTTTAGTCATCGGTCTTATTGAGTCTTTAACATGTACTACTGCACGATGTAAAACTCGTTCTCACGTAGGCTTAGTCCTATGGATTTATGTATCAATCTCATTTTGATGTCACTTTTTCGATTCATCCAGTTTAAATCACAACGATTCCAAGAAGTTTCACTTCAATTAAAAGGTAAAACCAGTTAAAACAGACTTATGAAGCATTTTTTCTTAACAATTATGATTGTTTTATTAATTATATATATCCAATTTCTACACCAATTGAAAGACATAATTGAACAAGTCGCTCTCCCCACACTATAACACCCTGACTTAGGCGTCGTCCCAATACAAAGCGACTACGCGATTATCGCGTGAGTAAGCGATGCGGCCATCGCGAGGTTGCCCGATAGCTAAAACTGGTGTCCTAATAGAGTCGTATACACGGACTTCATTATTCTTCAAAAGTCATTCTGTAACATTCTTCTGTATAAAACTTATAAAAAAAGAACTTGATATATAAATAGAATAAGAAATATAAAGAAAAACAATTTTTAGCTAGACGTGTTGCTGGGGAGTCTCTTGCCGCTTCTTCTCCTTAACAGCAATAACATGATGCGAAGCGGTGTACAAAGACTAGGAAATAAAATTAAAATTTAACCTATATGTATATCTTTCAAAAAGTGTTCTCCAGTGGAACTTATTTTGAATAAAAACTTTTGAATTTGATCATTTCACAAAACATCTGCGCTAATCCATCAAGGGTACAGCAGCGGATCCTGCTTTACATTTTGCATAGCATCGGCGCTACCACAGACGTCGACGACAGTTTTTGGTCTCGTGATGTATGTTGATGAGCTATTTGCGAAGCGACGCGTATATTGCCTCGCTGGAAGTTGTGCAGGAATACGTCGACCTTGGACAGAAAATACAGGTAGGCAGGCACAACTTCGAGGGAGAACCCAGTAGCAGGATTGAGTTGGGCTGGGCACAGCTTCGTCAAGCCTTCTTGTCGACAATCTCGCAATGTTCGAAGACAAAAGTCTTTGAGCAGTGCGTCCTCCCCGTGCTGATCTACGGAGCCAAGACGGGGACACTGACGGCAGGATCGGTCCACAAGTTCCAAGTCACTCTACGGGCTATGGAGCGAGCTGTGTTTGGTGTTTCTCTTACGGATAAAATTAGAAATGAGGATATTGGTAAAAGAACCAAGGTAACGCTATATAGCTCGCAAAATTAGCAAGTTGAAGTGACAGTGGGCAGGTTACGTCTACCACAGGACCGATGGCCGATAGAACAGACGAGTCCTTGAGTGAAGACCGCGTCTCGGTAAAGTGAGTGTCGGACGCCCTTTAGCTCGATGGATCGACGACCTGCGCAAGGTCGCCGGTAGGCGCTGGATAAGGAAGTTGGAGAACAGGGATGAGTGGGGCCGACTTGGGGAGGCTTACGTCCGGCTACTGCGAATGGTTGACGACGACGCGTACATCGCGCGAATGTCAATTAGGATACTTATTCGGCATAATCGCGGGTTCGTACAAACTTAACTCGCGTTAATAGATAATTAATCATTATAACCGCGCGACCTCATAGTGTGAATGGTGATAAGGACACCCAGCTCTGTTCTGAATGTTCAATCGCAAATTCGTCCGAGTAAAATTCGCGCGAAATTACGATGACTGCGTTAGTCGCTTTGTATTAGGACGACGCCTTACGCGACTTCGCGATTGTCGCTGAGTCCTACCTATTGCGTAAGTTGTAGTACTTTTATTTATGGAAAACCTACAGCTAAATACATTTGATTAGATAATTATTAGTAACAAAAGAAAGCCAATGACAGGTTTTCACGAATAAGCTATTGGTTAAAAGTAACATACAGACGTTAAAAAGTCACCGAGATACTTAGTCGATGTTGAAAAAATTTAAGGCTTAGACACCGCTTGGCTCCTGAAATACTGACATGACACTAAATAACTCAAAAACCGTTAGAGTTAGCAAAAAATCATAAGAGACCTTTTTTGTAGAGCGCTAAATTTTCTACAAGAATTATTGTTTGTCGACATGATCTGTTCATCCTTCCATGACGTAAAAAATTTCAAAGTAATAACAGATTTTTTCCCTTGTATGTAAAACTTTGATTATCGGGGGGGGGGGGGGGGGGGGTGGGTTTGGGGGTTAAAATTAAATTAAGAGCTATAACTTGGCATGATTTTTTTAAATACATTTAGAACCGATTTAGGACTATCGTGAAAAAATCGGACAAACCCAAAATAAGGACGACCCTAATATATATACATATATATACATATAATATGTGTATATATATATATATATACATATAATATGTTACTAAGTAGATACCAAGTCCCAAGAAGGATGCCAATAATTCTACACGCCTTTGAACTATCTTTCAGCTCTATTGCATACAATAATGACCTCATCATGGAGATATGATAATAACCTAGGGCTAAAGATGACATGGAAGTGGAGATCGGTTGAGTTTTGGCGGGAACTGGATGGGGTTTTATATTAAAGCTGCAATACGCACGTACTTCATGTACAAGCACGGCTCGTACATGAAGTACGTGCGTGTTGCAGCAACAACCGAACTGACCTCGCGTTCGTTGGAGACTAGCTACGCCACCACGGAATGGCGGCAAAACTGAAAGACAGCGGCACTTGCAAAACTAGCCACACCGCTAATAAAAACGACTTCAAAGTAGCATAGAAGGGATTGTATAAAGGAATGAGACTTGATGACACTGGAACTGGGAACACCATTCAAGCACAACATTAATTATAAAGAAGAACACTAGGTCGACAAAACTTGGAACCTGGTTTTCGAGTGCTGTGCAATATTGCCCCGCACCCCAAAGCCCTAAGGTGGGCCATATTAGCTTTTTAACACAATGATGTTACTTGTATAAAAGTTTATTTTTAGAAATAAATTCAGGTCAGTTTCGTGACACTATTAGTTGTGCCACTTTTATGGACTAACTGATAAAAAATCAACCAAGTGCGTGTGTCGATCCATAAACAAGAATTCCATAGAGAGGACGAACGTTTAATGTGTTGTTTATTAAGCGCAGTGACCATAATTACTTTTACTTGAATAATTTTGCCCTTATTACTATACAATTTCTTCGATGGCCTTCTCGGATGGCCTCCAACAGTCTTGAAAACTTCTGATGGCCTCCGATGATCTTTTTTGGAAGTATATCTCTCACAAAAATTCTTATGTTAAAAGGCGCTCCGATACATTGTACAAATCAATCATAATAGAATTATTTACGACCTTTATATCACATAAGGGTGAGGTATAATGTGTCATGAATATTAGAGGAGTAGCAATACTTTAGTATTCTATGTCTCAGTTTGTTACAATGGGATAGTTGATAGTCAAAGTAACTGTGATAATTGGGTAAATAAATGATACTTACATCTTTACATTTAATTGCAAACCGATAATAAGCCTTACAGGTGTTTTCTGTGTATTATTCGCGTTAATTAATTAAGTAACCACTTTCTATCACAGTTGGGACCTCAGTCTTTCTGTTGTACGTAAATCCTTTCGTAACCATTAAGTTCGAGAATTCCAAGGAATACTAGGAACGTTGCTACAAGGCGATGTCTATTTTAGCAATATAGAAGGTTGGTCAGTTGTGGACAGAGTTGAGTTTCAACTGCGATCGAGGTATAACTAATTGCACATTCGGAACGGAAAACTCACATTGACGGACTTTGGGCGATCTATGTATTACAATTTTCTTCCTTATATTCGGCTGCTTGTAAAAACTGTGTACTTGTAATTAACTTTGTATCCATTAAAACGACATTTTAATTCATATCCCGCAAATACCTAACAATAGTATTAAAACATGTCGCTTTCCGCGTCTGTCTGTCTGTATATCCGCTAACTGCTAAACCTCGCAAAGTATTCTTAACCAGTTTTCACCATCAGTTAAATAATTTTAATATTAATTTATATTATGTATTTATTTTATGTAATGATGGTTAAACCGCTTAAAAATCCTTTGAGTGCTTTTTTATTTTATAGACACACACTGGTAATAACATTATTTTTGTATGGTTACGAAATATAAAAAAATATGTTTTTTTTAAATATCTGGAATAAATTGTCTGAGTGCCAATCATGGAGGGGGGGGTGCCATTAATGTTACAGTTAACACTATGTTTTGTAATATTATAAAAGTGATTAAAAAAATTCGAAACTTATTGTATTATGTATGTATATGTCACCATGAATACGTGATAAAACACATTGCAGAAGGATGAAGGGGTATGAAATTTCGCACACTTATAATTTATATAGAGGAGGAGTACAGAATGCTATTTTTTTTAATAATGCATAAAATATATATTAAATCAATAAAAAAGTTACACACTACCATGCATGGTAGTGTGTAACTTTGTAACTAAAAACACCATGTCAGGAGCCTTAAGAACAGACGAGCGAGCATGACAAGAACTATGAATGTCAAAGAAGCAAGTAAGGTGTGTAAGAATAAGCCTGAATGGCGCTCTGTTGTTCGTGCCTACCCCGCAAGGGACCTGGCGTGAAGTTATGTATGTATGTACTACCATGCATTTGACACGCACACATATATACTGTTTTGTTTATTGTTCAAGTCAAATTAACAGTGTATCATTGGCAAAATCTGTCATTATAGAAGTACAGGTCAACAGAACCTTAATAATGTTCAAACTTATAATTTAAATTAATTATGGTCGAATTTCGACCACTGCGCGAGCACTAGTTTTCATAATTATCTTATTACTACGTCTACTTAGATCTATTTATTTTGAAATTCTGTTTATTACGACATTTCAGTATTTTGGAACAAAATCAACTGAGATTTTGTTGACTTTAACAACAAATATACAAAATTAACACGCGATAAATCGTTTGATAATCGATATTTATTTTCTACAATTTTGGTATAAAGAAAGGTCTAAAAATAATTACGGTTCAAGATATTTCATGATTAATTGACATGCAAATTTTTACTTATTAATTATAAACGCTACACGAGGTTTACGGCTTGTTAAATTTTTTAAAGAAAAGTGATTTTCATGCTTATTTAGACGAGCTATTCTATAACCTTGGATTACGATTATAAATAAGGAGGTTAAACCTAATTGTTTATTATAATTTGTTGGACACACACATCTTATACTAATATATAAAGCTGAAGAGTTGTTTGTTTGCTTGGACGCGCTAATCTCAGGAACTACTGGTCTTATTTGGAAAATTCTTTCAGTGTTAGATAGACCGTTTATCGAGGAAGGCTATAGTCAATCATCACGCTAAGACCAATAGGAGCGGAGCACCGATGAAGAATGCTTCAAAATCGGGGTTTTTTTAACTTACTTTTTTTTAACAGAAGCTATATTTTTTTTTTCGATAATTAGTTGATTTACAACTTTTAATTGCTATTTGAATGCCTGGAAGGACAAAAACATGTGAAACATAAAGTAACACATTCTCATCTAATGTTGTAAGCAAAATTTTTTTCAATTCAGTAACAAATACCTAAGCATTAGTATATAGTTTAGTATTAAAATTAGAAAAAAAATATTATAAGTAATTCTTAAGGTACACACAACACAACATAAAAATCACCAAATTAATGTCACAACAGTAACAAAAATAAACAATAAGCGTGTATGAACTCAAAAAACTTCTACTAATTAATTTGTAAAAAGGGTACGGTACTCGAGTCCGTAGATTTGTTATAAAAAAAAAACCAAATGTCATAAACAACATGTCATTCGTTGTATTATTTCAAATCAGGTTGGCTTCGACTCACCTCCATGTTTTACTGGGCAGTGGTCTAGAGCAGTGTTCCGGAAGGTATGTACCGCGGCGCACTGGTGTAGCGTTGTCATTAATTGGTGTGCCTCTGAAAAATTAGGTTATTCTGCATTTAAATTCAGGTTTGTTAATTAATATTACTTAAAAAATGATTTTAATTGCGGTGTAGCTCCAAAAATTTTCGTTTTCCTAGATGTACCTTGAATAAAAAAGTTTGCTGAACACTGGTCTATACTATATCGACTTAGTTCCTTTGTAATTATTATATGTAGTTTACAATCATGCGATTTCGCGTCTATAATATTCGCAGTGGTATGCTTGTGTGTGTGCAACGTACACACGCACACGTAGGCGGTTTTGTTTTTATCGTTGGCAGTAAATTAGAGGGGATACGATAGTGGCCGATACCCACTGACTAGTTCAGTATTGATTTTTTTCCCTCATTCTGTTAAATTTCATTTATTGGGGGAGCGACCGGACGCCGGACGGCGGCCGCGATGACGCGTGTGCCGCGCACACGAATCTGCCCAACGGAATTATTAGTCGCTTTCTTATGGAAAATTTTGAGCAGAGCTTGAAACTTTAATTTTTTTAAGTTTCTTATTGTAGAAACAGACAGCCGGCCCTCTTTATGGAAAGCGGTTACCATCGCCTATAGACATTTGCAACACCAAAGGTGCTACAAATGCGCTGCTGCTCTCTTAAGGGAGACTGGAATTTGGATACTAATGCCGGAATACAACTCAAGGTTGTTATGGCGACGTACTTTAGACCAGGGATGGTAGCCATCCAGTCGGGTAAACCCTACCTGGCTGTGGCTTGTTTTCGTTACGACAGCCCGCTCGCGGCAGGAATATTCTTTCTCCGTTTCTACACGGATAAACTGAAACTTGTTTATAATCGTTGTGATTTAAAACTCGATGAAACGAAAAAGCGACACTAAAAAGAGATAAACACATAAATCTATAGATTAAGCCTGTGAGAGAATGATATAGAATACATGAAATTTAATAATTATAATTAAAAAAAATAGGGGTGGACTACTCTTAACATTTAGGGGGATGAAAAATAGATGCTGTCCGATTTTCAGACCTACCCAATATGCACACAAAATTTCATGAGAATCGGTCAAGCCGTTTCGGAGGAGTTTAAATACAAAAACTGTGCCACGAGAATTTTATATATTACATTACCGGTATTTTTGAAATAGATATTGCCATACTAGTATGATTTTGTACCGGTAGTTAAGTAACATTTATAATTTTAACGTTAAATATAACGTTAACAATCGTGTGCTTAACGTGATACTTACCGTCTTACGTTACCGGAAGAATTTTCTTGTTGAGTATTCTCAACGAACGCAAGTCTAAATCAATTGCAATATTATTTGAAAATTAACCGTTTGGATAAGCATGTACCAGCGCTTTTGGGATCAATACTGTATGACGAAAATTAGTAGGATCTTGCTAGTCGTCCAGTAATCAGACGAATAATATTCATCCGCTAGCAGAACGACTAGCCACAGGATTGTCTAGTCATCCGGTTAGCGGAAGACTTTTATTCGTCCGGTTACCGGATGACTAGACACTTTGAAATTAGTAACGTTATATTTACTTAACCGTAAAATGGTCTAGAAATGACATTTAATTTTTGTAACGATAGTATATTTTGACCTGTATTTCATTCGTGCCTTGGTTGCAAGGAACATCACTGTTATTCCATCCAACAATTTTTTACGTTTAACGTTTCTACGTCTATCAACTAAACGCATTTTTGAATAATAACTGTTACTTTTGACGTTTGCATGTCTATTAAGTTACGCATTTTTTTACAGTAAATTTCTCATTCTATAAGTCACAATTATGATACTTTATGGTCCCAGGTGTCATAATAGTGAAGTTTTGTGAGTCAATGAAAGAAAGGAAGAATTTTAGTTAGACTGTGTTGTTGGGTGTTAAAACACTAATAGCACGTTTCGAAGTGCTGTACAAATATTAATATAATTTTAACTTATGTGTGAATTTCAAAAAATGGAATTCTCCAGTGGAATTTATATTGAACTAGCTGTCCTGGCAGACGTCGTTCTTCCCGATATGCCGACAGCAGCGCCACCTATCGGGTCAAATTGTGAACCAACACAAAACCTTTTTGGCTCATGCAAAACAACTTTGCTAAAGATCATCACATGATCAAATGTATAGTTTACGATTCTATAAAGGACATACAGACAAACATAACAAGAAATAAAAACATTTGAGTTGGACCGAATTTACTTTGAATTGGACCTCGGGCTCCGAAACGAACGCTCTGAATGCAATATGCACTTATGACTGGATGATGAATGCTACGGATAACTTGAGCTACCATAGAAAAGCATCAGTAACCATCAGACCTATATAAATTAGAAGCACATTTTCAATATTAAAGTCTGGAAATAGCACTCCATATTAGAAGCGAAAAATTCAAAACGCCAATGACTTACTAACACGCAACCTTCTGTTACTGCTAACCATTTTTTAGGGTTCTTCAGGTAAATTATTTTTTTATTCCTCGAAACAGGGAATATGCCTGTAGTTCTAATATAGGTCAAGTATTTTTATTAGAAGTCTTTATTACCGTTCATTCGTACCTTAAGCTGATAATACACAATTCAACCAAAAAGCAATTTGGTATGACGACATTGCATAAACAATTTTATGTTTTAATTTTTTATTTATATACGTGTAATCTATCGTAGTGACAATTTTTTTTAAAATATATATGGGGTCAATTATACTATTGTGGGCAACACACCTGAATTGCAATTCGGTAAGAGTTTTTGGCGGGAACTGAAATGAGAAGTTGTGCTGTGCAGTTTTATTTTCTAACAATGTGTATAATTACTCTAAAATGAACAATAGTTGCAGGATATTGATAGTTTTTGACTAGAAATTATGTGTTTTTGTGAGAAATGTGAACTGTATAGTCAGATGTGATGTTTCGAGTTTTCACAAGAACTCCATTGAATGGCGTCGGTTGTAGCCTGCAATATAACTGCGCTACTATACGAAGACCTATTAATTAAGATGTTTCCGACTGAAAGACTTTGATTGGTCATGAATAAAAAAAAACAATTCGGTAAATCAAATTTCTTGATTTACCGAACTTTTTCTAATACCTTTCAGATTTTTTAGAGTTACACTGTCTCGCCGCACGATTAACCAAGGAAGGTATACACTGGTCCATCCGGGCATGAAACAATACGCTCGCGCCGGTGTGTACGAGCAATATCATAAATTGACTATGAAAAACATTAGTAATGTACGGCCAACCACCATTAATAAAAAAATCTAACGAACTAGTATTTATTGTAAAATCGCATAATATTAAAATATATGCACTTCTCGAACAAAAGGTGCTTCAAGAAGAAGAGTTGAAGAGTTCCTACGCTTCATTTAAGATTTCTTAATATCTTGAATACATTATAGCGTGCCGTGGGTAGGTGTCAATAATTGTATAGTTTACCATATTGTTACATACCAAAAAAGACAGCACACCTGCATGTTGTAAAAACGAATTCTCTCATTTACTTCGTGTTTAAACTTTAAAAACATCTATTGTTATCGTACTTATTTTATGGCTGTAATTAGTGTCTAACGAATTAATCCTTGTTGTTTTTGCATTGCGTCGAAGCTTGCCAGATGTGCGTGAACGGGGCCCCTTTGTCGGTATTATACAGTTTAGTACAAAACAATGCCTTAACGGAGAGGTGGAGCAGTAAAGTGACGATAACGATGCTAGCAAGAAGTGTGTAGTACTTTCGTTTTTTTTTTTTTTTTTTTTTTCTTGCAGGAGATCAGCAGACAGGCAGACGGCCACTGATGGACAGCGGTTACCATCGCCTATGGACATTTGCAACACCAAAGGTGCTACGAATGCGCTGCTGCTCTCTTTAGGAGCCTGGAACCTGGTCACTAATGCCGGAACACAACACAAGGTTGTTATGGCGACATACTCTAGACCAGGGTGGTAGCCATCCAGTCGGCAAATGCCTACACTGGCTGTGGTTGTTTTGTCGCCTCTTACGACAGGCGCCGGCCGCAGGAATTGTATTCTTTCTCCGTTCCTGCACGGATAACTTTCGATTAGCGACATAGTGACGGATTTTGCGAGTGTTGAATTGCATTGAATCGTGCAGTGTGAACTGGTTGCATCCAGTTTTACTTTGTACCTGTTTTATACGTGTTTGTACAGTTCTAGTGAATTCCATAGTAATTCCAACGGCATTTATTTTAATTCGAGTCCTGTAGCTCGTAACAATATATAAATAAGTCGTTGTGCAAATGATCTAAACTTTATTTATCATATTCATCATAATTACTTAACAAGCATTAGGTTCTTACTACGGAACCTCAATACTTGGTCCAAGCCACACTACTTGAACAAACTTTCAATATGCAAAAGAAGGTTGTTTTGTGGACAAAGAAGTTTGTACTTGATGACCTTAGGTATGTAAATGGGTAAACAAATTTGAAACTTAGTTTTACTTAAATGTAATAAGTCATAGCTTAGTATTAAGCCTAATTGTGAGTTGGTGTGATAGAGGACTTATGCCAAAATAGAGGAGTATGGAAGGAAAATATTGTTACGAGTGCGGGACTCGAATTCAAAATTCTGTTTGAATTACTATAGAATTTATTAGAACTATACAAACACCTATATCACACGTATAAATACAACTGGACACAACCAGTACAAACTTCACGATTCAATAACACGCGCAAAGTCTGTCACTATATCGCTCATCGAATGTACGTCTTGCTCGTATTGTAATCGTCGCTTGACTGCCCCACTCCCCCCCCGTTCGGGCATCGTTTTATACTAAATTGTACAATACAACAAAGGACCGCGTTGACTGAGTTTTCCGAGAAATCGTAATCTGCACACCTGCGACGGGTAAACAAGTACAATAACAATAGGCTATTGTCTAATTGCAAATTTTAAACTCAAAGTAAACAAAAGAAGTCAAAATGCGGGGAAAGGTAATTAACAAGGTGTGCATTCCCTTTGTCGGCATGTAACAGTATATATTGTGCTGAGCCCAAATAATTAAGAGAAGGTGAAAGAAAACATAGAGGTTATCTGTAATATTCTAAAATTATAAAAATGCCATGTCTGTACATTGAAGCTATTAAAAAAAAACACTGAAAGAACAATTTTTTAGATTACTTGTCTGTGTGTTCGGGATTCACGCAAAAACTACTGGGCCGATTTCGATGTGGTTTTTACTGATCGATAGCAAATTTTTAGACTCAAGGTCTACACTACTTTTTATATTGGGAATCCCGCGGCAATTTTTAACCGACTTCCCAAAAGGAGGAGGTTCTCAATTTGGCCGGTATGTTTTTTATGTATGTACACCGATTACTCTGAGATTTATGATCTGATTTACGTGATTATTATTTAGTTCGACGCGGATTATTTGCCATTTGGTCCCCTAAAAATTTAACATACTTTGGCCCAGTAGTTTTCATTTTAACAACATTTTTTTATGAAAAAAAATTCATTCCATTCCATATGTACACCGATCACTCTGAGATTTATGACCCGATTTACGTGATCGTTTTTAGTTTGATGCGGAATCGTTGTCATTTGGTCCCCTAAAAAATTAATATACTATAGCTCCGTAGTTTTCATTTTACGATCATTGTTTTGTTCCCGTTTCTTGGGCTCTATATTTTTTAAGGTGCGCGGCACCTTTCCTAGGTCTACCCGTAGCTAGATACTAAAAAGTAACAAATTAAAAAAAAAACTTCGTTTAAAAAAACCGTCTTCAAAAACTAAAAAGTATAAAATAACTTATTCCTAATATTTTATTATATTTATTAAATATAAATACATTATATTTAATCATTTACGAGTAAACACTGCTCATACAGATAGAGTTGGAAATAAATATTTGAAGTTTTTCGTAAATACTTCAAATTTGTGTCTTAAAGGTTAGAAAGAAAGAATTATTTTATTTAGGACAAATAAACATTTTAACAATAAAAAATAAAAGATAACTGTATCAATATAAGTCCTAAAATTGGACCCAGACTCAGCGTAATGCTAGCTTCTAAGGCCAGCGCTGTTCTTTCGCCTGGGACCAGCAGGTGGAGTCACGGACGACAAAACAACACAAATATATCGGTACAGTTTAATAATTCTAAAAATAAACCGATTTATTAGACATATTTATATTGAAATGATAATAATAAACATAGATATATAAACAGTGAGATACATGAAAAAAACAAGTATGTAAATAAAATAAACAAATTATCGTTAATGTTATCTATCATAGGTATTAGTAAAAATGGTCATAAAGCACTTGTATCATGCTTAAATATATTATAACGATATAATATATGAAATGTGACGTCACGAAATTTAGAACCCCTTCCACCCCTTGTCACAGTTTGTTTCACTTCTACTGCGTGTGTACTGCACGCCCATTTCTTTTTGTTATTATTCTTCATACAAAATACGTAAATGGTGGACGTTTCTCACCACGGGACCCTAATTAGTTCTTAGACTGTCACGAAGTTGCTGCTTTATAAACTTGCGAAAATTCTCTTGGATTTCTCGATTCTGTATCATTCATTAAAACAGTTGAAACGTGTGTCACGACTTGCAGTATGTTAATTTTGACAAGATCATAGCAATGCAACTTCCATACAATGGAATGTTTTATCCGTGTAGGAAGGGAGTAATCCGGCCAGACGGCCTGTCGAAAGAGGCGACAAAACAACCCACAACCAGGTGGTAGGGCATTGGTGCTTTAGAAAGGTATAGATAGTAAATAAAGGAATAACGAAAAGAAGATCGGAATTATGTGTTCCTGAAAATTCTTCCGGGCATAAAAGAAGACGCGCCTATCGAGAAGTTCAGTTTAAGACAGCGAAGCGACAAGTGCGATACGAAAGAGTTTCAAGAAGAAGAAATTAAAAAAAAGACCGCCCAGGTGTTTTTTTTCAGCTCCTTTAGGCTCAGACAACGAGATATTCCCGAGTAATTTTTTTTTATTTTTACTTTAATTTTTTTTTATTTTATACTACTACTTGCTATTTTTAACCGACTTCGAAAAATCAATTCTCAATTCGTCGGGATCTTTTTTTGTTTTTTTTTAATGTATGTTCACCGATTACTCCGAGATAATCCGATCATAAATCCTATTTACGTGATTCTTTTTTGTTCGACGCGGAATAGCTTCCAATTGGTCCTCTAATAATTTGACATAGTTTGGCCCAGTAGTTTTCATTTTATGAACATTTTTTAGGAAAAAACATTCCATTCCGTTCTATATGTACACCGATTACTCTGAGATTTATGATCCGATTTACCTGATTCTTTTTTGTTCAACGCGGAATAGTTGCCATTTAGTCCCCTAAAAGTTTCACTTAGTTTGGCCCAGTAGTTTTAATTTTATGATTTTTTTTAGGAAAAAACATTTCATTCCGTTCCATATGTACATCGATTACGCTGAGATTTATGATCCGGTTTAAGTGATTCTTATTTAGTTTGATGCGGAATAGTTGCCATTTGGTCCCCTAAAAATTTAACATAGTTTGATCCAGTAGTTTACATTTTACGAACATTTTTATGTTCCGGTTTCTTGGGACCTGTATTTTTTAAGAAGCGCGACACCTTTCGTAGGTCTACCCATATATAGGTGGACACTAAAAAGTAACAAATAAAATAAAAAAACTTCGTTTAAAAAAACCGACTTCAAAAACTAAAAAACTAAAATGTATAAAATAACATTTCTAAAGCTAAGCTAAGCTATTACCTAATATATAAAATTCTCGTGTCACAGTTTTCATTGCCATACTCCTCCGAAACGGCTTGACCGATTTTGATGAATTTTTTTTTGCTTATCCGGTATCTATGAGAATCGGCCAACATCTATTTTTCATCCCCCTAAATGTTAGGGGTAGTCCACCCCTAAATTTTATTTTTATTTTTTTAGACAAAATTTTTAATTTCTATTTTTTTATGATACAACATACAAAAATACATACAACCCTAAATTATTAACCCTCTGCGACAAACCCCTATTTTTACCGGGCAGGACGACGTCTGCCGGGACAGCTAGTTATTGATATAAATTATCTAAAACATCTCGAAGTCGGTGCAAAGTAAAACATAAAAATGACTATATTTTGAAAATTAATAAGCACCGACTTTAAGATGTTTTAGATAATTTATATTAATAATAATACATAGCTTTAGAAATGTTATTTTATACTTTATAGTTTTTTATGGGTAAAAAATGTTCTACTAAGGTATGTTTTGGATAGCAGAGTTTGGTTTATGAAGTGATGGGAGGGAGAGGCATGAGTGGATGTGGGGGTGATGGGCAGGATTTTACCTTTATTTGTTTTACAGTATTTTCTTATATAGGTTACAATTTTAGAATTTCTTATGTGGCTATTACATTGTTATATTTGAGAGTATCTTACCGAATTTTATCTCTAGTTTTCAAAATTACATGTATTATTCTTAGGTTTGTTTTAATAATTTGTAATGACAATTTTGAAGTTTACCTTCTTTAACCTATTTCAGATATTTATACATTTTGTACATACATACATACATACATAACTTCACGCCAGGTCCCTTGCGGGGTAGGCACGAACAACAGAGCGCCACACAGGCGCTTTCTTACACACCTCACTTGCTTCTTTGACATTCATAGCTCTTGTCATGCACGCTCGTCTGTTCTTAAGGCTTCTGACATCACCTGCTGCTAATACATGATCAATTTGATCATGTAAGGTGTGTCGTGGCCTTCCGCAACTTCTGCATCCATCCACTTTTGCATTGTATATCTGTTTAGTCATTCTTCCATCATACATTCTTTCCACATGCCCGAACCACCGGAGCATTCCTTTCCTTACCTTCACCCCAACACTCTCTTTCAGACCAACTCTCTTTCTTACTTCGGTATTATGAACGCGGTCCGCGAGCGTCACTCCGCAGATTTTGCGCAGTGCTCGCATTTTTACCGCGTTTACTCTACTTTCATGCTCTCTATTCCATACCCATCTCTCGTTTCCATACGTGAGCGTAGGTACGAGAACCGCGTTGTGTATGGCAAGCTGGGCCTTCTGGTTGAGGTTCTTAGCGCCTAGAAGTTTACCTAAAGCTCCATTTACACTATTCCCCAAATTTACTCTTCTTTCTATGTCAGCGGTGTACATTTTGTAATTCCTAGATTATTTATTTACAAGTAGTTGTATCATTATGATTACATATTTTTGTTGTTTTTTTGTCTCAGATAAGATTTTGATTTTGTCTAAGATATTGGATTAGCAGAATTGGACCCAGTCTCTAAACCCGAAAAGTTTATCGTACGTCATTCACTAAAACCACAGTTATATCCTGAGCGTAAATAATAATTATTATTATTCAACTGATGATACATGTATCGATTATATACAAGAGTTGAATTTAAAATCGCATTTTTGCGTCACTATTCTTTGACCACACAATCGTATCAAGATCATGTATAATGGCTATTGTAATTTATGTAGGCGTAGCACAAGGTTCGAATGTTGGACCACTAATAAACTGATTTTTTTAACCGGTAGGCAAACACACTTTGTATATCCCCAAGTTAAGCAAGCACTGGGTCCGATCCTAGACGTTTAGACCACGGTAAACTACGGAAAGTAGCACCTGGTGTCTCTGAATTGCAATGAAGTAGGCCTGCAAAGGCTAAGACCACTCTGTCACAGAGGCCATTAATCAATCATCAATCAATTTATAACTTTGCTTAACAACATGGTATCCATTATAAATGATATGGTGATAGATCAAATATTATGGTGGTATAGCAAGAAAGAAAGAATTGATTAGAAGAAAAGGCAACGAATTAAAATTCTTTACATTATACATTATTATACAAAGAGCATATTTTGAGAATTTGTACGCCGTTTTTAAACAAGATAGAAACCGGATAATTATGTGGGGATCAAATGTCTAGGCATGCCGCATCCACCAGGTCCCGTTCGAAGAGGTAGGCCCAGTAATGTTGCGTACCAATGGTCTCAAAACGGTGGATGTTGAAGATTGATTGAGTAGAAAAAGTAGGAAAGCGGACCCTGGGCGTCGGAGTGAACGCTCCGAACGCAACCGGGATTTAACGCTCGGATGATGATGACACTAGGGAGGGAGGTGTGTCACGAATGTGACCAGCTGTGACAAGGACGGGCGAGGAATAAAAAAAACCATGAAATTAATTTTTTGTGGACTAGTATTTTGGCCGCATTACTGATTAGTGAGACCACTCTCAGACTGGTCTACATTAATTACTTAGCACTTGTTAGGTTTTAGACGTTAATATTGCCTTCGAACAAATACACCATGGAAGTGTGAGCCAATTTCTCAACGAATTATGGGCGCCTCCATTGTTCTTTGAACTTAAGTACTATTGTTTTGCATTCGTCTGGATAATGAAGGGAAGGTAACTGACCTAAGTCAAGTAGATACCCGCACAAAGTGTTTAAAGCAGTTGTAATCAATATTATAATTTCAAGAGAATTGAATCTTTTTTAGCTATTTAAATAGGGATTTTAATCATAATTTAAGATGCGTATTATTCTTATTACCCGATTTAGAAAAGAAGGAAGTTCTACATTCGTCATGTATATACACTGACGGACTCATAAACTGCATCAAAGTAATAGACGACTTTGAAATAAATATTTTAACCAAGTATGCAAACTTTCTATACAGATTTAAATTGAAACCTCTAGATTGGTTCGTGAACTTTAAAACAGCGTAGGGTCATATCCTTAAGTTTAAGTTTGTGTACTGGAAAGGACCTTAAGACTTTTTTTGAAGAAAAAACAGAAAGTAAAATTTTCGCCTATAAATCCCATGTAAGGCACCACGTGATCTTCTAAGATCTCTGTTATGTAGCGATGTGCAGTCAAACCCCCTCTATTACCGATTAGACGGACCATGTCTATGAACACAAGTTCTGTTCGCCCGTTCATTGATATGCCACCCCAGACCATACACGAACCACCTCCAAAAGGAACACGCTCCTCAATGCAACTTTGAGCATATCGCTCCTCACGTCGACGATAGACTCTTTTGCGACCATCTGCACCATATAAACATGTCCTACACTCGTCCGTGAACAATACGGAGGTCCATTGCTCTTCTGTCTAATTCAGGTGATCACGCGCAAATCTTAAGCGAGCTTGTCTGTGAGCTACAGACAACTTTGGACCATTTGCTGCTCTAAAAGGGCTGATATCCGCTTCCTTTAACCTTCTTCTTGTTGTTCGTGCACTCACGTTTACTCCACGCACTTCATTAGCTCTGTTTTGATGTTAACAGACGTGAGGAAACGATTTCGCAGGGAAGTTGTAACAATAAATCGGTCATCACGACCGGTGGTTGCTCGAGTCCTGCCTGTACCACGTCTCCTTCTGTAAGAACCTTTGTCCACAAACCTTCTGTATATTCTAGAAACCGTAGACTGGTTTAAATTTAAATTTCTACCAATCGTTCGTTGATCCAAGCCCTCCCGCACCAATGCTACAATTTGAGGCGCTTGTTCGGACGAAGTATCCATATTATGGTTCAAAAACTCTCGATAAGTTAAAAAACTAAGCCAACAATTCTGCTGGTAACAATAATTCAATTGACAAAAAAATAAAAAATCAATGAGAATCCATTTAAAACTTTGCTATAAATAACACGCAAATCTGATACTACGAGTTAATTTTCTTTTCCCGGCTATATTCATTTCTTTTTCTGCAGTTCTATTTTTAAATTTTCCTTTTTTTGAGATTAAGAGCCAGTCTCTCCATATTTATATAATTTAATCTAAAAAGTTTGCATACTTATTTAAAAAAATCATTTCAAAGTAATGCTGAACTTTGATGCAGTTTATGAGTCCGTCAGTTTATTTTTTTATGTTAGGCCATAATTTTCTGTTACCGAACCGAATTTAAATTATTCCTTTTGCGTTGGATTCAGTAAATGTTCAGGATTTATTTATTTATTATGGAGCATCAACAGGAGATATATCATATACGTTCGTCTTAAATCTAAACAATGCTCATCCTAATTATACTCCCTGTTATAGGTGGTCACATCATGCATTGTGTCATATTTTATATTGTAAGATGTCAAATAAAAAGTTAAATTTGGATGATTTACATATTATAAGATATTAATTAAACAATAAAATTAAAAAAAGCATATGCAAAACATAGCAATAATTAAACATACTTAATCTGTCTGGGATATTATTTTGAAGAATGTATCAGGACTGTCATTAAACATATCGATGTTTTTAGATTTTTCAGCATATGTATTATACAGACGTGATATTCTAGCTATAGGTCAGGGGTGACGAAGAGGCTTGCGACGAACATTATAATCAAATCGATCTAATAGTTGAGGATTGTCTATGTCATTGTGTAATAGCTTATAAAGAAATTTAATATCAAGGACAGATCTTCTAAACTTGAGGATTTGCATTTAAAAAGGTTAAGCTTATTCGTATGAGATTTACGAGCTCATAGGCGCTCTGAAACGAAATCCTAAATGGCAAACAAGTCTCCTTCGAATATTTTATTATATTCTCGTGAACCTCATAATGAGGTGTCCGCACCTGACAACAATAATCAAGTTTACTTCTGACATAAGTGTTGTATAGTAACATTATTCTAGAGAGTTAGCCAACTGGCCAACTCAGCTTACTTAATTTTAAACAAATCTAGCAGACAGAAAATATGGTTGGAGAATGGCCTTCTTGATGTCAACACAGCATGCATTATAAATAGACATCGTATACAAAATCATTTAAAAAGAAAAAATATATTATTGTATTTGTTTGGAGAAGAAGAACTTAAGAACAGACGAGCGTGCATGACAAGAGCTATGAATGTCAATGAAGCAAGTGAGGTGTGTAAGAATGGGCCTGTGTGGCGCTCTGTTGTTCGTGCCTACCCCGCAAGGGACCTGGCGTGAAGTTATGTATGTATGTATGTATTTGTTTGTTATTGGAAAAAAATGTGCCAAAAAATAAACCGATATTCAGAGTATATTTTGACAGTGGCTTCACAGTATATTTCTTAAGTAAATAACAGAAAGTTTGACTATGGGCTGTTATTGTTTAAAATATATTTTTATTACTTAAATCTATGTATATAAAATAAAATCGTGTTAGTTATTAGTTATTTATAACTCAAGAACGGCTGTACCGATACTTTTTATCCCGTTGTAACCGGTAGGTGGCGCTGAGATCGGGTTCTAGAACCCTCCTAATCACCCGGACCGATTTTGGTGATTTTGTTTTGTGTGTTTGAGTGGGTTCCCGAATCGAGTCCTAGATTTTTATTTTTTCAGATCAGGACAATATTTGCCGGGGCCGCTAGTCGTTTTATGAAAAAAGTCCAGCGTTGCAGCTTTATTAGGGTTCCGTAGGCAAATAATTTTATTCGTGCAGGAACAGAAAAAGAATACAATTTTCTGCGGCCGGGCGGCCAGGTGGTAGGGCATTTGCCCGACTGGATGGCTACCACCCCTGGTCTAAAGTATGTCGCCATAACAACCTTGAGTTGTGTTCCGGCATTAGGACCAGGTTCCAGTCTCCCTTAAGAGAGCAGCAGCGCATTTGTAGCACCTTTGGTGTTGCAAATGTCCATAGGCGATGGTAACCGCTTTCCGTCTAGTGGGCCGTCGGCCTGTCTGCTGAACTCCTGCAATAAAAAATAATTTAAAAAAATAACAAAAATAATAAAAGGCGACGTATAACGGAATAATTACGAAACTTTTGACTGTAGAATGTAGATCGATACACACTTCGCGTATCTTTTGACATTCTCACTTTTATGAAATTATACATACATACATAACTTCACGCCAGGTCCCTTGCGGGGTAGGCACGAACACCAGAGTGCCATTCAGGCTTATTCTTACACACCTCACTTGCTTCTTTGACATTCATATCTCTTGTCATGCACGCTCGTCTGTTCTTAAGGCTCCTGACATCACCTTGTTATTGTATAATATACACCAAATTATTGTATAATATACAAATATCTTTCCAAATCGCTCGGAATTTCCAATTTTGTTTGGTTAAAATATAGTTTCACGACGGAAAATCCGAGGCATACTTGGTGCAGATCAAAAACCCAAGGTTGGCATGTTTTCGGATTGCTACAGGAAAACCTGATTCACTATACTTACGAGTATTTGTAACTTCATAATAAATTAACTTTTTTTACAAGCAGATGGTTTCTTATTTTTGCATTTATTTAACTCGAATTACGTTCTTCGCATGATAACGATTTTTTTATACTTAAAAATATAAAATATTGTGGCCTTGAAAAATATTATCCACTTTGCAATCTTTATTTTAAATTAGTTATTATTGTTACGAGCTACAGGACTCGAATTAAAATGCCGTTGGAATTACTATAGAATTTATGAGAACTATACAAACACGTATAACATAGGTACAAATATAACTGGTCACAACCAGTACAAACTGCGCGATCCAATAACACGCGCAATGTCCGTCACTATGTCGCTATTCAAATGCACTACACACGTCTTGCTCGTATCGTAATCGGTGCTTGACTGCCCCTCCATTCAGGCATTGGGTTATAGTAAACTGTACAATACAACAAAGGACCGCGTGGACTGAGTTTTTCCAAGAAAACGTAATGTGGACACCTGCTTAATTATTCCTGCGCACCCAGACCCCACAGATGGCCATCCATAGCCCGAGATAGTCATCGAATGCCGATGAATAGGCAACTAAGCCGCAGAGGAAGCCAACGCAAAGTCTGCGAAGGCCATCGGGCTGGTCTGCCCATAGACGGCATAGTCCCCATAGTCCCTGATCAGTAATTCCAGTAGCAGTTTGTCCTATACTTACTGGGGCTTGTCCTTGGGTGCATTTTTATGTGGTGTAGACAGGGACAATCGCCAGCCAGTGTCACGCCACATTTATATTAAATTAGTCAAGGGGCCTTTACGTATGCCCAAAAGTTTATTTATAATTGAGGAATTCGTCCACCGAGTAAAACATTATATTTAAGAGCCATTCTTTTAACTGAAATTGAAATTTATATATCTTAAACTTTTTTTGTGTGAATTGGAATTTTATTGCAGATTTAAATGCACATGTTATAGAAGTTTCAGGTTAAAAGGGTCGTTTTTGGTGCCGCATTTAATACTAGAGCCTTTACCATTCTGGATTCAATCCCAGGTACCCAAACCATAGTAGTTCGTTTTCGAAATTTACCATACCTGGAATCGAACCCGGAGCCTCTGTGTTCCATCGAGTTCGGCGGGGTAAGATTTAGGCCGCTCAACCACAGAGGTCGTTAGCATGGCTTTACCATGTAAAAATCCGATCCTATCTCGTATTATAACTCAGTTGGCATTTAAGTGAAGTCACGTGGGAATAGAACGGATGGCTCGTAAGATAAAGTATTTGTTGCTTAGGTCAAAGTTAGGCATGTGGGCAATTTCCGACTTCCGCTGTTTGAATGTGACATACATTCAAGTTAACATGTTGCTCGTTAGCTTACCCAGGGCTTTGTAACATTACACTTGCACCGTTAAAAATATGGAGGGTAGAGGTAAGGAGAACCATCTCAGTTTATTAAAAAGTGTCCACTGAAGGGCAAATTAAGATGGCGCCATAATAGCAAGTGGAAAGTATTTTAAAATAGCGCCACAAATTGGATTTTTCAGATAATAGGTTTCAACAATTCAATTGGTCAAAAATGTATATACGTATATCTCAATACGAGAAAGGCTCAATACTTTTCCAAATTATATTTTTTAAAATTTTCAACCCAGCACACTTCACTTCGTTTATAACTGCTAAATTCATATCATTTCTTTTTGCTACACTAGCGCTATTTTGACGAGTTATCTAACCATAATTTGCTGTTTATAGGTGGACACTTTTTTAACTGATCCCCCATACTAGATGGTCCTCCTTACCTCTACCCTCCATAGTTAAAAAACATATAGACACTTCGAATGACAGTACTAATGTGTGGCAAAATATGTCACTGTCAAAAGTTTAAAAAAGTGGAGAATGCGGTTATAATCCATTGAAATCTTACAATTTAAGTATTGCATTTTTTAGAGGACGTAATTTTATTTTTGGGACATGTGTTGGGGGTCAATAGAAGCTTAACCTCAAGTTTGTGGGGTCGCCACCCTTGTCCCCCCGCCACCATGTTGGAAAAAGTGGTGAAAACACTTTTTTTGCGATATCTCGGAAACTATGCGTCTTACAAAAAATTTGTAAAGTCATAATTTGTAGCAAATTGTTTTGCCTACAAATATGTTTATATAACTTTTTGCCCTAAATTAAAAATTAAAGAAGTTATAAGCAAAACAAATGAATTTTTTTAAATTAATTCCTAACTCTTTTCTTTACAATAGAACTTATCAAATTTAACTTATCGAATGTTAAGCAGGTAGAAAAGGTCCCCCGTTTTCCCCGCCACCTATGAGGTAGAGACCTATGAGGAGAGTACAAATTATGACTTTACAAATTTTTTGTAAGACGCATAGTTTCCGAGATATCGCAAAAAAGTGTTTTCACCGCTTTTTCCAAGATGGTGGCCGAGGGAAAATGGGGTGGCGACCCCACAAACTCGAGGTTAAGCTTCTATTGACCCCCAACACATGTCCCAAAAATAAAATTGCGTCCTCTAAAAAATGCAAAGCTCATGTAAAATTTCAATGGACTATTAAGTTTGGCCCTCGCTAGAAATTCAAAAATATCAACTGTTGTACAGTATCTATTCCGATGGCAATAAGAAAAAAAATGGTGAGGAAAGTGGACCAGACGAGTATTCGTTTAAATAATCGTGCTGCCTACTTCCTTCGCCACTTTCCTGCTTGCTACCGTTGGTCATATAATTGAGGCATAACAACTCAGGGCAATGAAACTTCGGGGTTTTCCCTGAAATACAATCAAACTAACCCGCAAACCGTTAATATATTAAATGAACTGTGTAATTGGCAATGCAAAGAATTAAACCAATTCCAATTTATTAGATTTGGTTAAAATTGTTTTGGTACTTTAATTTTAAATCAAGTGTTGCTCGCCTCAATTACCAGGTTTAGTTAAGGGAGTGTACACACTGGTAATTAATAACTCGCGTTGTTTCAAAGTAATCTGTCAGAATCGATTCTGTAAATAAATTGTTTTGCATTAATTAATAATAAATATCATAATAACCTCGTGAATGCCGAGAAAGATAAACAAATAAAGTATATTGATCTTGCTCACGAGGTTACCGCCATGTGGAACCTAAATTCTACAATCATAGTACCGATAGTGGTGTCAGTGAATGGATTAATAGCGAAGAGCCTTGATCGCCACCTTGAAAGGCTCTCGCTTGGTATCTGGTTGAAGGGTCGGATGCAGAACGGCCCGTATTGTGAGGAGATTCCTGTGTCTGGAGCCTTAACCACCGGTAGTCTGGACCCTAGGCCACACTGCCGGCGAAGATCAGTTTTTTATATATTTTTTTATAAATAAATGTATATATATATTTCATAAGATATTTATAAAAAAAATGTAAAAGATTTGGAAATTAAATATATATGTGACAAAAATATCATAATATTTCCTCGCAAAATTTGTAACCTGTGTAATTTTACAGAAGTGCACGCGTCTTTTAATTAATTCCGATTTAAATTCGGACTGAATTTTTTTAATGCAAAATCTGTTTTAACCTATGAATCCCCTATAAAAACGTGCTCACTACGGAACTAATTCAGCATCGGATTTAAATTTGTGCTGCAGGTTTTTATGCTGAACCTATTGTAGACTTGTGGTACTCAAAGGGTTCGCTTGGAAATGATCGTTTCAGGCCTGGTTGCTATATCTTACCGACCGTTATTAGCCTTACTATCAGTTAAAATTAAACATAAGCTCGATACAAGTAATGTCAAAATTTAACCAATGGCAGGATATAGGAAGCAGCCACTAAGCGATAACGCCGATATTTGATCACCTTTTTTTATTGTAGACGTTCAGCAGACAGGCAGACGGTCCACTTCATGGACAGCGGTTACCTATAGACATTTGCAACAGAAAAGGAGTTACGAATGCGCTGCTGCTCTCTTAAGAGAGACTGGAACCTGGTCACTAATGTCCAAACACAGCTCAATGTTTTTATGGCGGTATTCTCTAGACCAGGAGTGGTAGCCATCCAGTCGGGCAAATACCCCACCACCTAGCTGTGGGTTGTTTTGTACTTTGTTTGTTACGTACTTTTAAGCCGGTTTTTAGAACTTAATTTTAATTTAAGTTGAAGAAAGAGAAGAGGTTTATTGCTAGGTCGAACATACTTAGGTAAAATAAGCATATTTAAAGGAACAAAATGAAAATAAGTTAAGGAAAAATAATGACTGGCTGTAGACACATTTTAATGTTAGTCCTAAAACTGGATCGAGCTCAGCATTGTATGTTGAACCGTTGGACCTACGCTGATCTTGCGCTTGAGTCTAGAACGACTCTAATAGTAAAGTGTTTTCTTTGATCCATTCGCATCCAATGCTACCAGTGACTAATCAGTACTCTCCTTTACATTTTCCCACGGTTTCATTCGAAATTATATTTAGGATTTAGACAGACATTTAGACACCAAAACTTCTTGGAATGTTTACTGTCCGTTTCTAATGCACCGTAGGGGGCTTGTTTGTTTGTTTAATGTTATTTTTATATTAAATCAGAAATCCTTGCTTGTAATTACATTTGCTTGGCCGTTGGCCGCCTCCCATTTACCAAATACGTCTATATCAGCCGGTTCGGCGGCGGAAACAGCTGAATCACTCAAGCGTCGCAAATATGCAACCCTCAGTGAGACCTTGGACCTTGAGGTCCTGAGGCCATGAGTCTCTACCAAAATTAGACAATACGACTCATTGATCAAAGGGTTGATGCCTACCTCGGCCACGGATCAGTATGGCAATCCAGCGAGGAAACGTAGCCAGCCTTCTAGGCACCTTACCCGTAGAAGATGGTGATCTAGGCTGTCGTCTACTTATAGTCTTGATAGTCCCCTATGGGTAGAATACAATATTAATTAAGTTATTTAATATGTTCTGGGTGTCTGGGATTGGCTCCATAGTGGTCCGTTGTATATTACCCAAAACACAAGCATAACTTGCTTAATTTTGGGATGGGGATATACAATATGTGTGTTTGTCTGCCGATTATTTATTTAATTATTTATTTATATGAAACTAAACTAGCCAACCCCCGGTCATAAACTAGGGTTAGCAACTGTACTATGATATGTAATACATAGCATTGTACTTTAGCCAATTGTACTACATATATATTATACAAAAATAATAGATCTGCGATGACCTAGCCAAAAAGTAGTAATAAATACACACGGAAAATTCAAAAATGTAATAAACGAAATATATAATAAAAAATAAATGTGTACTCTTTTGCCGCCTAAATATCCCAAAAGCAAATATTTATTACAGCTTAAGAACAAAAATACTATTTTTCTTCAAAAGAGGTGGCAACCCTAATTATAAACTAGCTTTTTGTAAAGTTTCATTTAAATCAGTTTAGTAGTTATCACGTGATGCTCTAACAGACCACCTAAAAATGTTGTTTATTATTATTACTAGCTGTCCCGGCAGACGTCGTCCTGCCCCGTAAAAATAGGTGTTGATCGTAGAGGGTTGAAAATTGAGGATTGTATGTATTTTTGTATGTTGTATCATAAAAAAATAGAAATTAAACATTTCGTCTAAAAAATAAAAAAATAAATTTAGGGGTGGACTACCCCTAACATTTAGGGGGATGAAAAATAGATTTTGGCCGATTCTCATAGATACCGGATAAGCACAAAAAATTTCATCAAAATCGGTCAAGCCGTTTCGGAGGAGTATGGCAACGAAAACTGTGACACGAGAATTTTATATATTAGATAATTCGGCTGCCGAAAAAAATACTAATTAATATAACTATAATCACCACATCCGTGTTACGTAAGTGATACGTAACACGAGACCAGTGTAACATTAATGACTCACGATTTCTTCGCGACATGTGGCATAACTTTAAACGAATTCTCGTTACGAGAATGATTTAGTCAGATCAATTAGATGATGAGTAATGTTAGCAGAATCAAATGGTCGGAATACACTATAATTACATGGGAGCTATTATGACTGGCAAATGGACCTACTTATGTAAAACAGAACCAATCCACAAACATGCCAAAAGGTTAAGGATGCACAAGGATTTCAAAATGCACCTTCTATCGACTCGATAAGAATCATACCGATCTGACAACATTCACAGAATAAAACCTTTTTATCACAAAGTAGCTAACCCACAAAACACCAAGAGTATAATAAACTAACAAGATTCATGACCCATAGTAATCCAAAAACCTAAAAGGCTTGCTTGAATATACAGGACAAAATATAATATACAATATTCAACATTTTTCCAAATTATAGACACTTTTTGTATGTAAAATTTTAATTAAAACGGCGTTATCTCAAAACTGTCAGTATGTGGGTTGGTTCCATTTTGCATAAGTAGGTCCAATTACCAACACGTGGTAAAACCATGCTTGAATAATTATATTGATTACACCTATTAGGACCAAATCGATCTATTTCCAAGCGACTGCAGAATATCTATTGTTTGCTACAACTCCATTAATTCTGCACTACTCTACATACTTCTGTATAAAACTTATAAAAATATATATATATATATATATATATATATATATATATATATATATATATATATGTATATATGCGTGTGTGTATGTATGTATGTATATGTATTTTATATATGTATACACTAGGTATGTATCGATATATGTGTATGTATGTTAAGTTTATGTATGTATATCTATCTGTATGTAGTTTATAATGTAATATTTATTTTCAATAAGTCCTTTTATGTAATAATAAGTTTCATGTACACAACCCTGCCTCTTGTCTTCCCACTTTCACTAGACCCATAGGTTTCCTGGAAGAAAACTCTTTTTAGGGATAAGCTCGCCTTTGTACATCACCATTATTTTATACTTTTATTTGTAACTATTTTGTGTACAATAAAGAATAAAGAAATATAAAAAATAATAATTTTTAGCTAGACGTGTTGCTGGGGAGTTTTTTACCGCTTCTTCTCCTTAACAGCAAGAAAACGTTGCGAAACGGTGTACTAGGAAGTAAAATTAATTTTTAACCTATATGATTGACCTTTAAAAAGTGTTCTCCAGTGGAACTTATTTTGAATAAAAACTTTTGAATTTGAATTTGGATATTATAAAGAGGTAAAGTTTGTGACGTTGTAGGGAGTAATCTCTGGATCTACTAAACCGATTGCGATTTTAAAAATTCTTATACTGTTGGAAATCTGTGTTAACAGGGACTGTCATAGGTTATATAGCATAACGCTATATACCACAGAGCGCGGGTGAAATTGCGCTGGACCGCTATTAAACAATAAAACTACGTTTTAACGGTTTTTAGCGCGGTAATTTATTTCATATTTTGCGACGGTTTTTTTCTGTAGACGTGATCATGGAAGCCAAAGATGTCAAGTGTAAATGGGTTTTGTTCAGGCTACCATCAACTTGTTCATTTAATTATTTAATTTTTTAACATTATTATTTACTCTATGGGAGCGTAATCCAATTTACCACCGCTTCACAAGATGTTGTGGCTTGAAGAGAAGAAGTGGCGCAAGAAACTCTTCAGCAACATGCCCACCTCTAATGATTTTATATAATGTTAAAATGAGGAGGTGAAATATAGAGAATATTGACAATCAAGTTGGTTTGTGTTTCACAGCGTCTTAAGGTCTGGCAGTTGGTTTTTGCTCGGTTTGAGTTTTAATAGCTGTTGATCGGATCCCAAACAGGTGGTACTTGCCAAACATCTTCTCTATTGAAATTTGGGTGTTTTTTTTATTTCAATAGCCTCACGCACCATTATTAACTTCGAGCTAATCGTGTTGCTAGTAGTATGCTATTTCAATGATAATATTTTTTTAAGTATCGGTTATAAAAGTCATTATTTCGAAAATATACGGTGCATTTCGGTCTTTCAATTTCTATAGAAATTAGCAATTGTGAACTTTATTTTTTTTTAAACAGTGTACACAATTTGGTATCATGAGTCTTATAAGTTATGATATGTAAGTAGTTTCAATTAATACAAAATACATAACATCATTTGCTACATATTGAAATATTTCATAATACTAATGGTCGCCCAGTGGTCGAAATTCGACCATAATTAATTTAAATTATAAGTTTGAACATTATTAAGGTTCTGTTGTCAAAGACATATCTAATATATAAATTTCGTTCACAGTTTCGTTGCCATACTCTCGAAACGGCTTGACGATTTGATGAATTTTTTTGCTTATCGTATCTATGAAATCGGCACATCTATTTTTCATTTAATGTTAGGTAGTCACCCTAATTTTTTATTTATTTTTAGTCAATTTTTTAATTTCTATTTTTTATGATACAAATACAAAATACATACAACCTTAAATTTTCAACCCTCTACGATCAACCTACTTTTACGGCAGGACGACGTCTGCCGGGACAGCTAGTATACTTCTATAATCACAGATTTCGCCAAGGCTACACTGTTAATTGACTTTAACGATAAACAAAAAAGTATATATGCGTGTGTGTGTCAAATACATGGTAGATAGATAGATAGATAACTCTTTATTGCACACCAAAATATACAATTACAAAAACAGTCCATGTTTACAATATTTTCCAGGCAATACAACAGGCGGCCTTATCGCTCAAAGCGATCTCTTCCAGGCAACCTAAATAACAGAGACTGAATCAGGCGAAATAGGTGGTGCAGGAAAAAGGCAATAGATACACAAATACTCAAACTAGTTTAATAAATAAATATACAAAAACATAACACATAAGTTATTATAATAAATAAATGTCTTAGCATGATTATATTGCGTAAATCAGAAATAGCTATTTATGGACAAATAGTGTTTTCTAAGTAAATTTCTAAATATAGGTAAGGATTTGGCCTCTCTGACAGTAAGAGGCAGCATATAGTAAAAGAATTATCATAATAGGATGAAGTGTGTGCAGGCGTCATAAGTTTTCGATATGTATCATGGCGCAAATTGGGCAGTGGATAGGCGAAGGAATTTAAAACGTCCTTAAGGTACTGGGGACTATTAGGAGTATATAATATGTTATAAAGGAGAGTGAGAATGTGAGTATTCCGGCGAAAATGAATAGGAAGCCACTCGAGTCTTTTACGATATTCGGAAACATACAACATTAAACATTCGGAAAATGGTAGTGTGTGTAATGATTTTTTTTTATTGATTTAATGTATTTTTTAAGGATATAATTGCATATAATATTAAGAAATATTAGAATTCTGCACTCCTTCTCTATATAAACTATGAGTGTGAGAAATTTCATACTCCTCCGTCCACGCAATTTTCATAAAAAGAGGTTTTTTTTTTTTTATTGCAGGAGATCAGCAGACAGGCAGACGGCCCACTTGATGGACAGCGGTTACCATCGCCTATGGACATTTGCAACACCAAAGGTGCTACGAATGCGCTGCTGCTCTCTTTAGGGAGCCTGGAACCTGGTCACTAATGCCGGAACACAACACAAGGTTGTTATGGCGACATACTCTAGACCAGGGGTGGTAGCCATCCAGTCGGGAAAATGCCCTACCACCAGGCTGTGGGTTGTTTTGTCGCCTCTTACGACAGGCCGCCGGGCCGCAGGAAATTGTATTCTTTCTCCGTTCCTGCACGGATAAAAAGAGGTACAAAGTTTTTGCTTCAGGTATTAATATGATATGGCGTTGTAAAAGCGCATTGGCTTATTTTATTTGTGATGGTGTTTTTTAGATAATGGAGTATTTTTAAGGATACATTTGTCTTAAAAGTATAAAATAATGTTGTGTATAAATTGGTAATAGAAATATAAATGACAACATTTGTAACGTTTTACAATATTGTTACACCTCAGATCCCGACATACACAAAAACCCACCTGCACATCTGAAATAACGCACATTTATTACCCGTCGGCATTTGAACTAATAACATTTAAATCCTTTTATGATCGTCTTCTTTTGTTTACTTATTGGCATACGGCCTATTGTTGTATTGTGATCATTAGCCAGGTGTTAACGATTTAAAATACAATCTGATTCTAGGAAATTTTGTCCACGCGGCCGGGCGGACTTATTGAATCTGTGTAGTATAAAGCAATGGGCCGATTGAGGGAGCGAGAGTTGAGCGATAACCACGAGCGAAGCAAGACGTGTGTATTACAATCGGGAACCATAGTGACGGACTTTGCAGTTTTATTAAATTACGACCTTCTGCATTACCCTTGGAATTGTTATGTTCTGTTATATTTGTACCTGTGATATACGTGTTTGCATAGTTTTAATAAACTATAATAATTCCAACGGCATTTTAATTAAGTCTCGCAACTCGTAACAATATAAAAAAACGAAGAAAAAAGATGACAACGAAAAAGCACTTAAAGTCACTTACGAAACATTTTTTAACTAATCGATTTTTTTAAAGTTTATTTCTACTTTCTCCCATTATGACTAATTTCGGTAGTAAGTAGCACGATGGCTTTTGTCTTAGAAACTCCAGTTTGCAAATATCGTGCTAATTTCATAGATGACATAGCAAATTGGTTTCCGCATGATTTATCCCCTTACGTCTTCTATGGGCATAAGGTAAATGATATAATAACACAGCTACTTGGAAAACACCTATTATTGTTGAGAAATACGCTATATTTACGTAGTATAGCTTAGGGGGTAAATCATATCATTATTGGCACTCCCTTCCCCTTCTCCCTTCCCTCCTGTGATTGGCACCTTATTATTTTGTTCAAAACCTTAAGTTTTTTTATCTTGTAGTTATGTAATAATGTAATTATTGTTTTTTTATGGCTACAAAATAAAAAAAACTAATTCATCTCGTCCTCTAACAATTTACGACCTACGAATCTTAGACTGAATACTCTCAAACATTATTCATCTTTTTTCAATAACTCTTTTACTGTACAGGCTTTTCGACTCTAGAATTTATCTGTTACTGTTAGACAAGCTAATCACTGACAATATTTAAGAACATGACAAAAAGCACTACGTACAACATAGTGATGTATGATATTTGTATGTATATTTATGTATGTGTAGGTGTAAGGAAAGGAATGCTCCGGTGGTTCGGGCATGTGGAAAGAATGTATGATGAAAGAATGACTAAACAGATATACAATGCAAAAGTGGATGGATGCAGAAGTCGCGGAAGGCCACGACACACCTTCCATGATCAAATTGATCGTGTACTAGCAGAAGGTGATGTCACGAGCCTTAAGAACAGACGAGCGTGCATGACAAGAACTATGAATGTCAAAGAAGCAAGTGAGGTGTGTAAGAATAAGCCTAAATGGCGCTCTGTTGTTCGTGCCTACCCCGCAAGGGACCTGGCGTGAAGTTATGTATGTATGTATGTGTAGGTAATGTATATATATGTCTAGTAAGTATAAGATATATGTAAGTAACTGCATATCTTCTAATATTTATGTATACCACGTTTGACCAATATAATTTGTTTTATTCCTGCCACAGGTTGTCTGGAAGAGCTCTCTTAGCGATAAGACCGCGCATTGTGCACATTTAGAATATTTTCAGGTTCATCTGTATTTTCTGTGATGGTGTACATTAAAGTGTTATCTATCTACTAGCTGTCCCGGCAGACGTCGTCCTGCCCGGTAAAAAATAGGGGTTGATCGTAGAGGGTTCAAATCTAGGGTTGTATGTATTTTTGTATGTTGTATCATAAAAAAATAGAAATTAAAAATTTTGCCTAAAAAATTAAATAAAAATTTAGGGGTGGACTACCCCTAACATTTAGGGGGATGAAAAATAGATGTTGGCCGATTCTCATAGATACCGGATAAGCACAAAAAATTTCATCAAAATCGGTCAAGCCGTTTCGGAGGAGTATGGCAACGAAAACTGTGACACGAGAATTTTATATATTAGATATATAAAATTCCTTTCATTACTCAGAGAATAAATCTATTATTACTCGATTCAATTGAACCTCATATCACGGGAAACATTTGGGGAATTTTGAAGAGGAAAAGGTATTTTAATATTACAACTATTTAATTAAATCATGTTATTTTGTTATTAATTAATTCAATTTTCCACGTTTCGATAATCATTTAAATTCAAAAGTTTTATTCGGTAATGACTATTCTGCCCACCAATATTTTTTAATAACAATGTTACATACCGACAAACAAATGTGCACCTTTATCACCCGTCCCGCATTAGGAGTTCTTTTGTTTACTTCGTGTTTAAAATTTTCAATTAGAGAATAACCTGTTGTTATTGCTTTCAACTTTGATGGCCGTTCGCAGGAATAATTAACCAGGTGTGCAGATAACGGTTTCTCGGAAACCTCAGCCACGCGCATCTTTTTTTGCTGCGTCATTCTGCAGTAAAAAAAATCAAGTTGAAATGATATGAATACTTGCCAAAACTACCAGATAATGCATCCGGCTTACGCTCCATAGGTCTCTTGGCGATTGGATGCCACGCACTCCTTCCACTCCTGATTAAAGACAGTCCCCCTGAACCGATTCGATGCCTGGTCAGGATAACTTACTTTTCAAAAATCTACTGATGCCGCATTAGTTTCATCATCGATCAAAAGAACTCGAAGAAGTCGAGCATGTTTCGCTATATCTTATATTTTTCTTACATAAAATGGGGAAGGATTGCACCGTGAAAAGAGAATCTAGGCAGACCAATGGGACGGCGACCAGTTGTTCGGCCCAGATATCGCTGGAGGGACGCAGTGGAGGCTGATCTGCGCGAGCTTCATGCCGATGACTGACAGGAGACAGCGCTGAACAGAAAGGAGTGGAGTATTCTCATTACAGAGGCCAGGACTCATTATGGGTCGTTGATCTGCAGCAGTTTCAAACTGAAATTCAAAAGTTTTCATAATAAGTTCCACCGGAGAACACTTTTCTAAGGTCATACATATAGGTTACAATTGAAGACGTGAGTGGATGAAGGTCATATATCGCAAAATTCGGTTTTTTACTTTTTTTTGCGTAGATGAATAAAAGTAAGAAAAATATTACTATAGTTATAATATAAAATTCTCGTGTCACAGTTTTCATTGCCATACTCCTCCGAAACGGCTTGACCGATTTTGATGAAATTTTTTGTGCTTATCCGGTATCTATGAGAATCGGCCAACATCTATTTTTCATCCCCCTAAATGTTAGGGGTAGTCCACCCCTAAATTTTTTATTTATTTTTTAGACAAAATTTTTAATTTCTATTTTTTTATGATACAACATACAAAAATACATACAACCCTAGATTTTCAACCCTCTACGATCAACCCCTATTTTTCAGGACGACGTCTGCCGGGACAGCTAGTAGTTATAATAAAGACATGACGTACTACATATTTCTTATTTGTTTTGCTGCAAGAAAGTTAGTTTTATCTCAAACTTTCGGAGTTAGCTATAGAACCCATTTGAATTTTTTTATTGTTTTCGGACGCCCATTACGATTTTATGAGGGTTCCGTTTGCGTCCAAATGGTTACTGAACCCTAAAAGATTATGAAATTAATCATAGTTCTCTATATTTTTCGAGTCCTAAAAATTACGAGGAAGACCTCAGTTCACAGGAAGGCAATTGTAAGCTCTTGTATCAAAACTTTCCGAAAACAAATCTCGAATATGACTCATGGGTTTTGATACTTATTGAATCACTTTCAACTAGTTCTCTGTGGTGTCCACTCGATTTAATCAGTCTTATATTGATAGCAGCTCGCTCCAACCTCTTATACTATATTTTGTATAACGTGTTTTAACCGACTTCGAAAAAAGAGGGGTCTCAATTCGTCCGAATCTTTTTTTTTATATATCTTCACCGATTACTCCGAGATTTATGATCCGATTTACGTTATTCTTTTGTTTGTTATTCGCGGAATAGCTGTCATTTGGTCCTCTAAATATTTGACACAGTTTGGCCCAGTAGTTTTTATTTTATGAACTTTTCTTGTTCTCGTTTCTTGAGACCTATATTTTTTAAGGCGCGCAACACCTTTCGTAGGCGTACCCAAAGATAGCTAGACACTTAAAAGTAACAAATAAATAAAAAAAACTTTGTTTAAAAAAACCGACTTCAAAAACTATAAAGTATAAAATAACTCATTTCTAAAGCTATTATTAATTATAATACCTTATTTTTAATATATTTATTTATATCTTAAACATCTTGAAGTCGGTGCAAAGTAAAACATAAAAATTACTATATTTTGAAAATTACTAAGCACCGAATTCAGGATGTTTAAGATATAATTAATAATAGCTTTAGAAATAAGTTATTTTATACTTTTTAGTTTTTGAAGTCGGTTTTTTTAAACAAAGTTTTTTTTATTTTATCTCGCCGAGCTTATACGGAACTTATGGAGATATGTTACAGCATTCAAATTTAGTACGTCATGTCATTATTAGATAGATAGACAAAACTTTAATGTCACCAATACAGAATTGTACGCGGAAGCTCACGAACATCGGCTTCACCATCACGTGAATGCTGAGGAGATCCAGCTCCTCGACAACACGGATATAATGAACTCAAAAGGACAAAAATCATTTGAACTAGTGGTATAAACAAAACTAGAGTGTAGTGTACTGTGCTAACTTATTAAAGAACACATCAACGAAAGTGTCTTCCCCTTAATAGAGACAATAAGAAAAGGGCTAATGGACACTTTCTTAGTAAAATATTTTTAGGCAATTTAGGTTATATTCAAATAACTTACTAGTCTTTTTAGATTAGATTATAATATTAATGGGGTATTTTTTAAATACAACATTTGTAATAAAACTACGTTTTAACCGTTTTAAGCGCGGTAATTTATTAGGATTTGGTTTGTCTGACATTTAATATTATATAAAACCCACCCATTGTAATATTATTTAAAAAATTTAGAACTAGACATGTTTGCTGAAGACTTTCTTGCGCCGCTTCTTCTCTTCAAGCCACGACATGTTGCGAAGCGGTGGTAAATTAGATTAGCCTCCCATAGAGAAAATAACCATAAACAAAATTAAAACTAAATAATTAAAACGAACAAGTTGGCGGTAGGCTAAATAATTCTTTAACAATACTCGTTGGATAAATGTCACCTTTGTCATCCGTGAATTCCGTGACCAATACAACCAATACAAAAAACTAACGAAATAGTATTATTCTAATGTAGAAAGGGCAGTCTTATCGCGATAAGCGATCTCTTCCAGACAACCAGTGGCAAGAATATTGCAGATTAGGAGTGGCGATGGTGGTATACATAATTATTGTACGGTATAACTATACTATATATACAAATATAGACATGAGTAATAAACATATACAAGATATAATGATTTAAATACAACTATTTAAACATAATAATTATGTAACTATATGCAATATAATACTAACTTCAATATAATCTTCGTTCCTTTTATTGTGTCTTTGTACTACTGATTATGCACTGTTTGCTACAACTCCATTAATTATTCAAAAAGTGACTCTTTAATATACTTCTGTATAAAACGTAAAAAAGAGATATAAAGAGAACAAGAAATAACTTTACCAAAAAACTGTTAAATTGTCCCATTTAAAAATAAACGAGTATAATATATAAAAAAAACAACAAAAAAACAAAGAAAATCAATTTTTAGCTAGATGTGTTGATGGGAGGTTTCTTGACGCTTCTTCTCCTTAACATCGCAACAAACACGTTGCGAAGCCGTGTACATAGACTACGAAGTAAATTTAAATTTTAACTTATGTGTATGACCTTCAAAAAAGTGCTCTGCAGTGGAACTTATTTTGAATAAAAATTTGATTTTGAATATGTATCAACCAAATTGAATAAAGATTGAAAGGCATAAAACTGAAAGGACGTGACGCTATTCAACGCCGTGGAATGAATTTTAATACAACGTAGTTAGTAACTGTCAATGTCTAATCAAATGATAACAAGTTCGTTACCAAGGAAATGTATGTTCAGGCGAATTTCAACTTAATTGCATGTCACAACTGTAGAAAAATGATTTTTTTTTTTTTTTTTTTTTATTGCAGGAGGTCAGCAGACAGGCAGACGGCCCACTTGATGGAGAGCGGTTACCATCGCCTATAGACATTTGCAACACCAAAGATGCTACAAATGCGCTGCTGCCCTCTTAAAGGAGACTGGAACCTGGTCCACTAATGCCGGAACACAACTCAAGGTTGTTATGGCGACATACTTTAGACCAGGGGTGGTAGCCATCCAGTCGGGCAAATGCCCTACCACCTGGCTGTGGGTTGTTTTGTCGCCTCTTACGACAGGCCGCCCGGCCGCAGGAAATTGTATTCTTTCTCCGTTCCTGCACGGAGAAAATGAATGACATGAAATGATGACTTCATGATTCAATTGGTTCGATTATACAATGTGTAATGTACGTACTTTATATAATAAATAACATGTTTTTAAATAAGTTTTTAAATACAAATATTTGAGATCCTGGATATCATGTAGCAGTAGAGTGCTAACCAAGACAAGTAAAACGAGCCCAAACCCGACGGGTCTATCTTGTTTAGTACAGAAGTTCCTATGGCCACCTTCCTACTCCATCATCAGAGCAGCTTCATGGTAGCATATTATTGCATTGTCACGCGATTTACATATGCGTGCAAAATTTCAGCTCAATCGGAAACCGGGAAGTTGGTCAAATTTAACTTGCAAGATTCCACTCGAACTTACATACATACCAACATAGGTACATCCATTGCAAGTCAAATAAAATCTTGTAAAAAAGTACCAAGCAAATGTAGCACTAAATTGGTTCTAGCTTAGGAGATTGCTGATTGAGTTTCCCAGCTGATCCTCTGGAAGGTCCGTTATAGAGACATACATACATAACTTCACGCCAGGTCCCTTGCGGGGTAGGCACGAACAACAGAGCGCCATTTAGGCTTATTCTTACACACCTCACTTGCTTCTTTGACATTTATAGTTCTTGTCATGCACGCTCGTCTGTTCTTAAGCCTCCTGACATCACCTTCTGCTAGTACACGATCAATTTGATCATGGAAGGTGTGTCGTGGCCTTCCGCGACTTCTGCATCCATCCACTTTTGCATTGTATATCTGTTTAGTCAATCTTTCATCATACATTCTTTCCACATGCCCGAACCACCGGAGCATTCCTTTCCTTACCTTCACCCCGACATAGAGTAGAGACATACAGTCATAAATATGGGGTATTTTTGATTAAATGCTTCTTTAGGGTTCTGTAGTTAAGTAACGCATACAATACACTCTTTGTAACAATAATGATAGACAATTTAAGAATTTTCTTTGAGTCAGGTTGCCTGGAAGATCGGTTTTAGCAATAAGACCGCCTTTTGTTGTACCAAGTCTTGTTGTGCGTTTTCGTTATTTTCGTTTTAGTGAACAATAAAGTGTAGTCAGTGTCTGTCTATGCACGTTCGTTACCGCCACAGAACTAATAAATATGTTGTTACGAGTTGCGATCCTCGAAATAAACATGTCGTTGGAATTATTTTAGAGTTTATTAGAACTATACAAACACGTATAACACAGGTTCAAATATATAACACAACAAATCCAAACGTAATGCAGAAGGTCGTAATTCAATAAAGCGCGCAAAGTCCGTCACTATTAGATTCCCGAATGTACACACGTGACGCCCGTATCGTAGCTGTAGCTTGACTGCCCCTCTTTCCATCAGGCCGTCATTTTACACTCTACAAATGCAAAATAATCTGCAACACCTGGCTAATGATGCTAATGAGCGAGTAGAATAGTTCAATAGGCTATTCTCCACAATAATTAATTAGAAACATATGCCAATAAATAAGTGAACAAAATAAGACGATTAAAAAAGGATTGCCGACGGGTAATAAAATGTGCTTTTACAGTGTGTACGTGGAATTTGTCTTTATCGGCGCCTAGGTTGTAACAATATTATCTCCGGCCTCCCCAGCATTTACCCACTTTTTGGTCTACCTTAACTCTTAATCGATCTTCCGAGCTTATTTTTCAAGATTTAATATAATTTGCATTGTTTATTAGTTCAGGTCAAATGTTCAGTCAGGTTAGACCACATTACCTGGCATGAGGTGAACGAAAACCGTGGGTTTTAGTAGGTGTCCTCGATTCGCTTGGTTTAATATTTCCTTGGAGGTGCTATTACGATACCTACGTGGCAAATTCCATAGTAAGCAAGTAATCTCAATCGTATTTCCTTTCGTTTAAAAAAAGGTCAAATTTTTCAAGCCGAATTAGAATAGGTACCTTCAGACCACTGTTTCTCGACAATTTTTATGTCGGGATCCATGAAAAAATCAAGAAGTTTTACGACCCCTTTACTAGAAAATATTATATATATAATATTAGCCCGTTAATGTTCCACTGCTGGGCTCGGGCCTCCCATTATAGAGGGACCGTACAGTATACTCGCCACGCTTGTCCAAGGCGGCTTGGCAGGTTTGACAGTTCGGTTATCTCGATGTGCAGGCTGCATCACGATGTTTTACTTCACCGTTGTTAGCGCGTGGTAATGGTAACAATATGCCCATTTCATCAGAAAACTGACTAAGTGGTGCATGGGTTCCGGTCAGGATCGAACCCGCGCCCTTTGAGTTTGTTAGTACGATAGCCAGTACGCTACCACACGGTTATAATTATTTTTTTTTAAATTTTTATTTGCATATAGATCTCATATTTTAATAGACTGCCACACGGTTAATACGAAACGCGAGCCCCACAAGGGTCGCAAGTAGGTGGAATAACGATATCTTAGGCATACAACTTTGCAATGTTGTATGCTTCAACCGTATTGAACAGTTCATTTCAGTCAGAGTGAACCATGGAAACATAAACTTGAATTTCACATGATTTTCATCCCTTTTCATTACATGCCACTAAAACTATACATATATACGTCATTACGTATGTATATATGTATAATTAATTATTTTAATTGTCAGGTAAAGTAATTGAATAATAAATAAAAAAATATAGATTTATTCTGTGTATACATTTATTTGGTATTTTCTTTATTTTAAAAACTAAACTTAAATGTTACTTAATTCATCTAACTTATAACGACTAGTTTGGTAAAGTCATGTATTTTTCTTTACAAAAAATTAAATATATTTTCTTTGGAAACAATTAATACAATAAAAGATTAATGTTGAAGACATTTTTTGAACATAAATGGTTTGTCCGTATTCCATCAATTATTCAATATTCTTTGTAATAAATATGTACTTTGCTAAAACACTTAAAACAGTGTTATAAAATATTGTGTTGCTACGAAATATAAAATCTATTGGAAATTTATTGATTTATTAAAACTGACTAATTAACGCATATTATGTAAAATAATTATAATATTTATACAACTAGCTGATTGGTAAATAATATTCTAGAATACATACATAGAATTCAATTGAAAACATGATCACTTGATACCTGACACGAGTAAAATTAATGTATAAACGCCCTACGTTTGAACACAATAAAAAAAAAGCTTTGAAAAATAAAAAGTAATTAATCTCAGTGGCCTTTTTAACATAGTTTGAGATAGTCAACACACTAGCTTAGTCTCACCTCATTTCACAATGAAGAAACTCGTAATATGGCTATTATAACTTATTTCTCTAATAAATCTTGTTCAGAAACACATATGAAGCCAAGTCGCCGGTGGCCGCGGGGACAATTCCGCGAATGAACATTAGGAATAATCGGCTCAATCTTCGACTCTACGTAGTCTGATTCTAGAAACTCCGGTGACTCTGGAACGCCTGGTGCTTCTGAAGGGTCCACCTTACGTTTTTCACGATTGTTCTCGTCGCATTCGCAAACAACTAAAGGTGATATTATTCCAGGTATAACCGAGTACACCATTCTATCCTCTTCTGGCACATCGACGGACAACTCTTTTAGGTATTTCAAAATCTTTTCGTCTGGTGCGATCATATTATCGCAGTTACACTCCTCATCAGCCGCGTAAGCTGATACGACGAATAGTAAAACAGCGAAATAAACACGAGACATGTTGTCTGTACAAATGGCGGTTATTGAATGATGGCTTCGATGTTCTGCTTGTTGTTTATATATGATAGACGGTGAGTCAGTTGGTTAATTAATTGTGTTAGAATTAGATTTTATTGTAATTGTTCTATCTTGTTCGTCATTAAAGACGTCACGGTTTTTGTGGTAATTCTAGCGCGAATATATATCAGACTTGTGTTCATTATGTAAACAAGTTATTATAATGTTGCTGTTTTTTTTAGTTACTCCGCGCGTGTAGTGTATTGACGTTATAGATATTTTGGCGCAATCTGGTTTTGAAAAAAAATATTACAAACTGTTTGCATTTGATTATGAGATATTATGTTTTTTTAATAACAGTAGTGTTGCAAAAAACATTATGATTGAAGGTGTGCAGTTATGTTATATATTATATATGTGAAGTACAGTTAAAATGCAAAAATATAAACTTATTTAAAATTAAACTAAAAAACCTTTTATTAAAATAAAAATAATATAATAAACCGCATTTTAGTTAATATTTATTTATAATTAGTTTTATTTAAATTAGTTTATTTTTAGTGAAACTTGTTTTGTATTTGATATTCTATTATCAACTAAATTAATTATATTATTAAAATTAATAATGAATGAAAAATAAACAGCACCAAAGTATATATTTTGTAGATATGTATTTATATGGTATGTATATTAAGGGACTTACCTATAATTGTTTTTAAATTAAAAAAAACTGCTCAGCAACAGATTTGTGAAAATTTTACGTTAATCATTCATTCGTTTATCTGTGCTCCTCTTAGTTAAACAACAGGTAATACACGTTTATAAGTGAAGAAAAAGATATTCATTGTTTAGGATCTGATTCTAATTCTCTTACTTAAGAGACGCCTAATGGTTTCTTAACGAGATTATTATAAGTAAGGCCGTAAGTATATATCTTTATAAATATCATTTATCTATTTATTATTAAAATGTTAGTAGTTCGTACTATATGTTACGTATACCACCATCGCCCATCTCAATTCATTTCTGAGTTTGACTGGAAGAGATCGCTTTTAAGCGACAAGCCCGCCCTTTGTATTTAACTGGATATAATTTTAGTCTTTAAGTTCCATTTGTATTGGTGTGTAATAAAGTGTTATCTATCTATATCGAATACTACATAGCACCTCATTAAGGTTAATAATTATATTGTATTACCCAACAATTATTTTTAATCTCATTGTAAGTGAACTACATGTTCTTATGGGAAATATAGTTCTTTAAACAATAGATATAGTAGTTATTGTTTGCCCTAGAAAAAAAAAATATTTGTATTTTTGTTCTTGTATATACTACGTGTCAAATTACATATACAGTATACAATTATTATTTATCATGTAATTATTATTATAAGTAAACAATTTATATTATAGTAGCTTCTGCTCACGATTTCGCCCGCGTGGAGTGAATAATTAAAGAGAAAGTAAGTTTAAAAAAACCCCGGATTTTGAAACATTCCTTATTCATGCTCAGCTCCTATTGGTCTTAGCGTGATGGTATATACGCCTGCCTCGATAAATGGTTATCTAACACTCAAAGAATTAAATCAGACCAATAGTTCCTGAGATTAGCGCGTTCAAGCAAACAAACTCTCGTTAGTATTAGTATAAGATTCATTTATTAGAAATTAGATACCTTTTCAACTCATACCTGTGTATAAGTTAAAAAATTACGACGTAACTTTTCGTTGTATACACAACTTTCAAAACATGTTCTTAAATATTTGAATAAAAAAATGAATTACTATAATTAACATAACTGAAGATTTTAAACAATTATTTTAAATGTTACAAAAGATTGCGTAGAATTTATCATAGATTTTTCTTGAATTTGTCACAGCCTGAATGTTATTATATTAATCGAAGCTAGGCGACATTAGCCGATAAAAATTGAAATAAGCAAAGCGACGCCGTGCGGCTAGTATAGGACAATAAACAGTAATTGAGAAAAATATATTACTTATTATATTAATATTATTTTTCTTTTCAACACACCGCCCGCTGCTATAATAATCGGTACATAGTTATTTGTGTTTCAATACATACAATTTGCAAATAAAAGAAGTAAAATATATGATAAGGTAAATACTTTCCACAAGGTTCATTAAAATTATACCTATAGTGTATAAAATTTCCTTCGTTTATCCTAATACTGATAGATATTAGAAGTATAGGCAAATTTGAATAAATTGAATGTAAATAAATATGTAAATAAAATTCCTAATACCTACTAGTAGGCATTAAGGGCGCGGGTTCGAACCACTTAGGCAATTTCCTGACCTAATTGTGCATTTGTTACAATTACCACGTGCTAACAACGGTGAAGGGAAACATCGTGTTGCAACCTGCACATAGAGATAACCGATGTGTCAAACCTGCCAAGCCGCCTGGGACAAGAGCGGTGGGTATACTGTCCGGTCCCCTTTAATGTGAGGCCCGAGCCCAGCAGTGGGATATTTATGGGCTGTTATTATCTAATATATATAAATCTCGTGTCACGATGTTTGTCCGCGATGGAAACCTAAGCTACTCAACCGATTTCAATCAAATTTGCACACCGTGTGCAGGTTGATCCAACTTAAAAGATAGGATAGTTTTTATCTCACAATTGGATCCAGTAGGTGGCTCTGCAATCGGGTTCAAAATTTTATTTCTTCAGGGTAGGACAACGTCTGACGGGACAGCTAGTTTTATATATATTATATATTAAATACTAGTTTTAGTTATTGGTCGCCGCTTAGCTTGAGTAGATTAAGTAGTCAAAAAAGTTACAAGGTAGCCGCTTCTTCACCCCCTAGGGGATGAATTTCTGAAACCACCGACATACATTCGCACTTATTTCTAATTAGAAACAAGTACAATAAATTTCGTGCTTCTTACTTTGAAAATGATGGATTTCGTAGAAACTTTCGCCCACTTTAAATTTCCAGAAAAGCCGATACACGTGTGCATTTATTTCTAAACAAAAGCAGGTGTATAAAATTACATGGTTCTTTTTGAAAACGGATTTTCATACCAGTTTTCAACCAACTTACCTTCAGTATTGTTACACCTAAGCGACATTTATATGAATACAATTATTTGACATTATTATAATATAATAATGTCAAATAATATTAATTAATTTAATGTTGTATGTCAAAATTTGACATACAACAATATTTTAATTTAAGAAGTTAATAATTGCACACCCTATGGGTAATGACATGGGACTCATACCTATGTATAACTTGACCAGTATTTTTATGTACCATGTCATATGCAAATAAATTTCATTTCCTTTCAAAATATCGCCAAAAACGGAGTATTTTTTTAATTATTTTTTTCTCGTACTCTATAAATTTACAGACCAAAAAGTAATAAGTTTGTAAAAGTTCAAAATTTAAATTTTAATCGAAACAACATTGGTCGAAAACATCTAAAGTAGGTGAACTTTAAGAAATTTATTTTTGGTCTACAAAACAATACCGAAAGGAGAAAAAAAAATGATAAAAGCAGCTTTTTTCATTTTGTAAATCTTAAAAAAAACATTCTTCCGCTCGAGACTCAAAAAATGAAGGTTTTTTTGCACTATTCTAATATATATAATTCTAGTACTATTTATATACTAAACTGTATCTAGGCAGCGTACCTCGTAATGGCAGGTTTGCAATGGTGATATTATTGCGAAATAAGGAAGGAACTGTGTTTTTCCTGATTTAATGATTCAGATAGATTTCTACGGATAAACCCTCAACCCACATAACACTTATGCTTACTTTTTAGGGTTTCGTAGACAATTGCCAAATATAAAATCCTTTTTTTGACATTGTATTTTATATGGAATAACTCTGCATTTGACATATTATCTACAATTACTGTATAATTTTAGAAAAAAGTAAAATAATGTCTGTGGATTGAGTGGGTTAAATCTGCTATCGTTAATTAGTTGATTTCAACTTTTTAAATTATATTTGTATGCCTAGGGAAAAAACTAAGGGAAACACATTGTGAAACAAAATAATATATTGTCAAACAATGTTTTTACTAAACATGTTTTTACGCAAAAAAAATGATTTGATTTGATATGACTTACAATGTTGTTATCTATGCATTAATTTTTCTTAGATGATATTTTGGATACAATTTCAGTTTAATTGTGTCTTGAGACCATTTATATAAAAACATTTCCTACTTGTAATATCTTTAGATGTAGGTATGTGAAGTTATGTTGCAAATTTTTATTTTATTTTAGGAGTTCAGCAGACAGGCAGACGGCCCACTTGATGGAAAGGGGTTACCATCGCCTATGGATATTTGTAACACCAAATGTGCTACAAATGCGCTGCTGCTCTCTTAAGAGAGACTGGAACCTGGCCACTAATGCCGGAACACATCTCAAGGTTGTTATGGCGACATACTTTAGACCAGGGGTGGTAGCCATCCAGTCAGGTAAATACCCTGCCACCTGTCATAAATATAGGAGGAATGGGTTTCGGGATGGCATAGTGGGGATGAGATGATAGAATAAAACAGAAATAATGTTATATGGAATAAGGATATTGCTCGCGACTTCCTAAATGCTTGACTTGAAATTCCCGAATTATTAAATATATTTTGGATTCGAACAGTGATTTTTTTAAATCTGGCTAATTTAAATCATTCCCCCCGGATTCCCAGAATAATAAGTAGCGCAGATTTTAAGTCTAAGCATTTGGTGCCGATCAGCGAAAGCGCATCGAAAGCGGCCGGTAGTTTTTAAGTGAATCCCAAACAAACAGACAAACACAAAAATCTAATAAACAAAGAGTACACTTTTACAATGCTATGTTTAATATAACAAATCATTATGGTCGAATTTCGACCACGGGCGACCATGTAATAAATATTTGTAACTATTACCGACATCTGGCGAGTATAAAAGTGCTGTATGTCCAAGTTTCTGCGCGAGCGAATACCCAGGTAAAACTAAAAGTAACTCCGTTGGCTCAGCGACCCAAAGTGAGTCTTGGCCTCCGAAACGAGAGCACGCCCTCTCCCTCTGTCGTGCGCCGTGTCTTGCCAGTTGTGGGCTTGTAGTGCGGTCAGGTGAGCTTTCATTATCCTTCCAGTGATACTTGGGACGACCAACCGGGCGCCGCCCGATTGGTCGCCGAATACCCAGGTAATTATAGTATTAAAATGCCATTGAAATTACTATAGAATTTATTAGAACTATACAAACACGTATAACACAGATACAAATATAACCAGACGCAATTAGATCAAACGTATTGCACAATTCAATAACACGCGCAAAGTCCGCCACTAAATGTACACACGTCTTGCTCCGCCTGTGTTTATTGCTTCACTGTCTCATCTCTCAGTTGGTGCATTGTTTTATACTGCACCAATACAATATGTCTCGACACAATTGTTTGCGAGAATCACACCTGGCTAATGACTACCATAAAGATTACAATACACAATGGGCTATTTTTCTAATTACAAATTTTGAACACCAAGTAAACAAAAGAATAATTCCGAAAAGGTAATAGACTGCAGGTGTGAATTGGTATTTGTTGGTCGTAACAGTATGTATGCTGTGACACACTCTTTGCCGAAAGTGATTTAGAATCATTGTGGGCCTTACTTATAATAATCTCGCTAAGAAATGATTAGTCATCTCTTAAATAAGGGACTCTTCCCTAATCAATGGCTGTTTCAAATAAAACTTGCCATCTTACCTCTTAGCAGTCACTTAAACTACCTCTCGATGTTGGTTATTTTTGACAGTTATTTATGAGTTACTTTACCTCCACCTCTTATCCTTAAGAGGAGTTTATGGGTAAGATTTTTGTCAATCAGTTGCTGAGCAGTTTCTTAAAATTTAACAAACGATTATAAGTAAGGCCATGTTTGTTTAATGCCGTTTACCTGTCTCAAGACTATATGTATTTCAAAATAATAATTTGTTTTTAGATTATTTGTAGTTTGGTTTGATTTATAATCTGGGCTTAAAACTTAATTTATGTATCAGCGAATAATAATAATTTGTGACGAATATTGCGACGGACAGACGCCATAGTCCCCATATTCCCAGACCCCTAGTACCACTAGCAGTTCATCCCAACAGCCCGGTACTTTTTGTCCTCATTTCCCACAATAGTCCTACACTGGCCGGGGCTTGTCCTTGTGTGCATTATTATAAGATGTAGTCACGGATAATCGCCGGTCAGTGTCACGCTATATTTAGATTAAATTTGTCAAGAGGCCTCTTCTAGATGTTGGCCTCCCCGTGGCCCCACGCAAGCCCTCCAGAAGTCTGGCCATTTTTATGGTCCGTGGTATTTAAAGACATATATTAATAATAATTGGTGAAATTAAAACTTAAAACCTAAAAATAAATATCCAAAATTGGTTTATAATGAAATAAGACGCTACTTATCAGATTACTGCCACAGGGAAGCGTGGCCAGAAAGCTAATTCGCTAGGCGAATAAGCTTCAGAGTTCCTTCCAAAGGACAGTTTTATAAATTCTTGGGCCCTGAATGTAAAAAGATGACAGTGTGTTTGTATCGATCCTCTTTAGAATGTAGTTCTTTTTATAAGTTTTAGACAGACATCTCACTTTTATGACAAGTTTCGGTTTTACAATATATTAGTTAATTTTATCCAAACTCTCTTTTAGTTATTTTACCCAGTAGCTCTCCTGGACCAGGAATCCACCTTAACACAGTGATTTTAAGATTATTATTTATCACGTTGATATTTTTATTAATTGCAGTAGGTTTAGAAACAAGGAAAAAGAAAAAGATTTACTGACTAAAAACAGACGACGCTATACATTCACAATATTTTTTCCACAAAAACAAAAAATAACCTGATTACAAAAACACAAAAGCTTTAGGTATTTTGAATGAATCAATCGTGTGGTGTAAGCGTTTTCATATTATCATTTATTGAAATTCAATCATATAAATACGGTAATCGGTAACTTACTGTGACCTTATTTTTAAGACTTCTCGTCTTCCAGATAGAATTTAACGCTTTTTTGAAACTACATTTCTTCGGCCCAAAAGTCGACGTCTCCTTTTCACATTTACAATATTAGTATTACACAAAACTTGATGACTAGATAAATTCGGCCACCGGGCAATTTCCTCGGTCGCGCCCGTCTTCTATAATAAACTAGAATTGCAATTTTATTGGTTTACCATTCACATGTGGGTAATATCCGCTGCCAGCCTACCCTCTTTTTCTATATGCCATTTCATATAACCAAAAAAAAACCTACATACAAAATAAAGAAGGTTATTTGCTTGAATGCGTTAATATTAGGCAATACTAATGAACTAATAATTCTATTGCATTTAGATATTTCGTCTATTGTGAAATGTTATTTGTTATGTAATATAGTCTGAATTTATATAACCTAAAAACTTATATATCTAAACATACTGTTACGAGTCGCGAGACTCGAATTAAAATGCCATTAGAATTAGATTATATTTATTAAAAGTATACAAACACGTATAACACAGATACAAATATAACCGAACACAACAAGTACAAACGTAATGCAAAAGGTTGCAATTTCATAAAACACGCAAAGTCCGTCACTTATTGTATTTCCGATTATAGTACACACGTCTTACTTCGCTCGTGGTTATCGCTCGACTGCCTTGTCCCTCAATCGGGGCATTGCTTTACAGTATAAAGTTTATACTGCACTGATGCAATATGTCTGCCCGGTAGCGTGGACCGAATTTCCTAGAATCAGTTTGTTCTTTAAATCCGACACACCTGGCTACTGACCGCCATAAAAGATTACAATACAATAATCGGCTGTTTTCTAATTACACATTTTAAACACAAAGTAAATAAAAGCCGAAAGGTAATAAAATGTGTTTTACAGATATTAATTGTTTTTGTCAGCGTCTAGGTCGTAACAATACAAACTACAGAAGTTTTTTTGCTTGTATTCGTTAATTTATGACAATACTAATGAAATATTCTATTGCATTTAGATATTTCGTCTATTTTAAAATATTATTTATTATGTAATATATTCTGAATTCATATAACCTAAAAACATATATATCTATTTAAACTGACAAACTTAAGAAGTTTATTTGCTTGAATTTGCTAATATCAGGTAGTAGTAATGAAATATTCTATTGTATTCAGATACTTCGTCTATTGTAAAATGTTATTTGTTACGTAGTCTGAATTTATATAATCTGAAAAACGTACATATCTAATCATACAAACTAAAGAAGTTTATTTGCTTGAATGCGTTAATATTACGTACTAATACATACATACATACATACATAACTTCACGCCAGGTCCCTTGCGGGGTAGGCACGAACAACAGAGCGCCACACAGGCCCATTCTTACACACCTCACTTGCTTCTTTGACATTCATAGCTCTTGTCATGCACGCTCGTCTGTTCTTAAGGCTCCTAACATCACCTTCTGCTAACACATGATCAATTTGATCATGGAAGGTGTGTCGTGGCCTTCCGCGACTTCTGCATCCATCCACTTTTGCATTGTATATCTGTTTAGTCATTCTTTCATCATACATTCTTACCACATGCCCGAACCACCGGAGCATTACGTACTAATGAAATGATAATGTAACCGCTTTCCATCAGGAGGGTAGGTAATCTGCCTTTCTGCTGTAATCCATCTATATATTTATTATTTTTTGGATTTAGATATTTTGTCAATTGTTACAGGTTATATTATTCTTAATCTATTATAATATTATAAAGAGATAAATTAAGTGAGTTGGATGTTCGGGGTAATCTCAGTTAGTATTGATCCGAGGTTAAAAATTCTTTCAGCAATACAAGGTACAATATTCCCGAGTGACATAGGCGATTTCTTTGTGATTAATAAATCGAAAAAGTAAAAATGTTTTACGCCCAGCGAAGTGGGCACGGGACCGCCTGTCAAATATGTTACAGCTATAACGTTCCACGCAAGAATTGCGCACATCCTCGCACGAGGCACTGCGCGTGCTTTCTGCGTTTATTAATTAATTAAACGTTACAAAGCTTAATTAAACCTTGATATGCGTGCGTGCATGGGTGCATGTGTATTTCGTAATGACGCCCAGTGAAGTAGACACGGGTCGATTATGTAATATACTTTGTATTTAAAAATAAATTCTTTCTTTTACTTGGTGACTAATGGCCTTACTTATAAACGTTTGTTAAATTTTAAGAAACTGCTCAGCAACTGATTAACGAAAATCTTACCCATAATCTCCTCTTAAGGATAGGATGTGGTGGTAAAGTAACTCATAAATAACTGTAAAAAATAACCAACATCGAGAGGTAGTTTAAGTAACTGCTAAGAGGCAAGATGGTAAATTTTATTTGAAACAGCCGTTGATTAGGGGCTTAAGAGTCTCTTATTTAAGAGATGGCTAATCCTTTCTTAATGAGATTATTATAAGTAAGGCCCAAAGTCTACTTAATACCGGGTGTCCAAAACTGTGTCACATGGAGGAGAAGTGTTTTAAATATTGTTTTAAATGAGCACGTGGTAATCGTAACAATATGCACCTTAGATCAAAAAACTGCCTAAAAACCCGCATCCTATGAGTTCGGGACGCGCGCTCGCCATTATGTTACCACGACATGACTTGAAGATGATTGCATATCAACAACTTTTAGTTAATTTCTTATCAATTAATTGAATGATATAACAGTTGTTTACACTTGTTTTATTTAGTAAACAATAGGTCAATGTTTATTTGATAACTTGTGTTCATAAAAGCACAAATAATAGAATTATGATTGGAATTTACCATTACTAATACTTGACCCACGTACACTTTATAATTTATGTTATGATTACAAAACTAGTTCTTAGAGTTCCGTTAGACCATAGCTTCTCAAATTGGTCCATATGGATCCCTGGGGGTTCATATCGAATTTCAAGGGATCATAGTCACCGAAAACAAGATCTGGGGGTCCGAGAGCTGCAAATAGGGTTCCATATTAAATTTAATAAATTTTTGGACATTACGCTTTGGGGTATTTACCCATATTATCCTTTGATGTACCCCACCATATTTGTCTTAGGCAAGGTTGGGTATAATAATTTGAATTCAGACGAAAGTTTGCATTGCTCTTCTACTTATATAAATTATTAAGAGGAAAATTGTTTAACCCAGTTGTAGATGTATTAGCTAAAATCAAATTTAACATTAAAGAGATAAGTGTCCACTGAACCCAGTAGAAATCGCCAAGGGGTCTACGAGACAAAATAGTTTGAGGACCATTGCGTTAGACGGACAGACATAAAAATTGATATAAATTAAAAAATTGATTGGGTTCGCTATTGCCAAAACGGCTAAGGAACTTTAAAAATATACAGTAGAAATATTAATTATTATTTTTTCTTTGTTGTAAGTATTAATTAAATTGTGCATGTAATTTTATTTCAAATATATTTTTCACAAGTATTTCCATCATTTGAAAACAATATAACTATATATATAGCCTGAATTTTTTTAACTACTATATACAAATAAAAACGGATTCCAGGTCAATGTCAGCCGGGAGCGTTCCTAAAATGATGGCTTATTTCTATGCTGTATTGCAATGCTAATACGTTAACTAATATACACAAAATTTATTCTTATGAGTATATATGTATATTCTATACTGTTATATTTAGTTGTGTATACCAATACAAAATACAACCCAGAAACTTCGCGGTAGTGAACTAGGTGGGTATCATTTAACCATATAGCAGGGGGAGCTTACAATAAATTTCAATTTTGAACATGTATTCTAATCGTACAGAACGGAGAAAGAATATTAATTAAAATAACATAACCCCTAGCCAGGTGATAGGGCATTTACGCGACTGGACGGCTACCACCCTTGTTCTAAAGTATGCCGCCATAATAACCTTCAGTTGTGTTCCGGCATTAGTGACCAGGTTCGGCTATCTGCCGGCCACCTTAGCTCATACAATAAAAAATTGAATATGCAGAGTGAAATTTTCAACTGGGCTTTCAGAGACTAAACCAGGGATGACGAACCAATGGCACGCGTGTTATTTAAGGCACGCGACACAATATTTTGGGCACGCCACCGATCACAACGTTTTTTACCTATGACGTATTTATTATATTACAAACGAACACCAAAAAACCAGTTTCATAAATGATTCCGGTTCAACATGCATTCTACTAAAAGTAACATCTTACAATCCAAGGGCCGCTTGCATAACGATTACCTTTAAATAAAATTAGTTAATCGTATTAAACTGCCTAAATACGTTTTACACAAAACGTATTGACAGTTCTTTAAACATATTTAGCCAAATTTTGCATTGTGCAAGACGCTAATTGTATTTAAGGTGCGTTTTGTGTTTTTTTAATAAATTAAAGCAACCTTATGCAAGCGGCCCCTAATATAAGTTATTTGTCAACTAATTTTCAATAATAGAAGTCACACTGATGTTACTTTAATTTGAATTACGCGTATAACGGAAGCATTTATTGTTTATATATTGCAAAATGTATATCTTTTTGTAGTAAATAAAGACTTTTGAGTTAATAGTATAAATATTACAGTTGTCAATTATCCAGCCTTTCGGGCGCGCTTCTCGCGACAGTGATCTGGTACATAATTTAAAAGTGTAGATTTAACTCATTTAAGTTACGTTTATATTTAGGTATTTTATATTAACAATGTTGTGTAAATATAAAATAACTGTTCGTGCCTACCCCGCAAGGGACCTGGCGTGAAGCTATGCATGTATGTATATTAACAGTTAATATTTGATACTAATGTGGGGCGATGTAACCCACGGATGATAAGCTGGTTCAATTTGTGATGGACTGTATGAGAGAGATATGATCTAGGTATTTTCACTAGAAAAGCAGAAACTCCACCAACTTTGAAATCCGCCCTCTCCTGGCACGGCACTGAATTCCACCTTTTGAGGTAAATACTTCGTCCCTCGTACAAAGTTTTAAGGATAGTAAATGTTCTTGGCATGGCCAGTCTTCACAACAAGTTGATTTGTTCTAGAAAAAGTATTAGGGCACGGCGTGGTGTGGTTCTCGTCAAAATGTTGACTCGTAGAACTGAAATGGCTGTTCTTATTCACTCTGCATTGGCCGTCGTCTCACACCCAAAGAGGGTAGACTGCAAAAGGGATGAAGCGATTTTCTATCTACTTAATACTAAAGAATTGTTACTTTCCTAATAGACACGAAGTCAAAATTATTTGACGGCACTTCTATGGCCTCATTAAAGATTTCTTTAGAAAAAATGGCACGTTGATACAAAAAAAGTTCGCCACCCCAGTCTTAAACTATACGTAATAGCGAAATACAATGAAAAGTTATGAGGCCGATTTTGACGAAAATTAAAGTGGTTCATTATTTTTGAACAATTAATTACCCTTGTCCAGAATCGAGTCGGCTGATTTTGAAAAAAAAACAACTATATATTAATAAGTGAAGCAAAAACATAGCAAAAACTTTGTACCCCTTTTTACGAAAATTGCGCGGTTGGAGGAGTATACAATTTCGCACACTTATAGTTTATATAAGGAAGGAGTGCAAAATGCTAATCTAATATATAAAATTCTCGTGTCACAGTTTTCGTTGCCATACTCCTCCGAAACGGCTGAAATTTTTTGTGCTTATCCGGTATCTATGAGAATCGGCCAACATCTATTTTTCATCCCCCTAAATGTTAGGGGTAGTCCAACCCTAAATTTTTTTATTTATTTTTTAGACAAAATTTTTAATTTCTATTTTTTTGTGATACAACATACAAAAATACATACAACCCTAGATTTTCAACCCTCTACGATCAACCCCTATTTTTTACCGGGCAGGACGACGTCTGTCGGGACAGCTAGTATTTTATAAAATTATGCTTAAAAAATGCATTCAATCAATAAAAAGAACATTACACACACTACCATGTACTGACACACACACGCATACATACTCGTTTGTTTATTTGCCTTGGTGAAATCGGTGATTATAGAAGTATAGTCTTTGACATTAGATATTATGGTCGAATTTCGACCATTAATTTTATATTATTATACCAAATCATAATGTAGCTTGTTACGATAGATTGCTGTGAAAGAATGTCTTCTGTGGAGGAATGATTGAAAAAATAATTGCAAATATTTAAGCTTACACATGAATACTAATAAAAAACCACATTTATTCCATACAAGCAATCCTCTAAATACAAATTACTATTTTCCCCAATTTTCCCGGATATTTTCCCGATAGTTGACGTGCACACATACATACTGAGAGATAATCCATACGCGTCCGCGATCGTTGTGTTTGCAAAACCTCCCTGTTTTTGGGGGTCGGCTGAGGGTGGCTTAAGGGGGGGGGGGTGTTCGAACACTGTTAAACTAATTATTGTTAGCAACCCCGCAAGGGGGCGCCTAAGATTTTTCTACAGCCCATGTGTGTGTAAATATATGAGTCGATAAGTATTTGTTATATCTACTTATATATAGTGAGATATTAATATTGCAATTGTGAATGTAGATGGTATTGCTTACTTTATACGTTATACAGCTTTCTGTGCTTGATGAGAGGCGAATAAAGGAGATTAAGTGAATGAATTAATGAACGAATGGAAACCATTTATTGTTCATAAAAATGAAAACTACGTTTTAACAGTTTTAAGCGCGGTATTTTACATGAAATTTATTAAGACGTTTTGGACAATTTTCAGTAGCCGTAATTATGGAAGACAAAGATGTCAAGTTTTTATTTAAAACAATAATAATTCCCGAAAAATCCCGCGGGATTCCCAGGGAAAAAAGTAGCCAGATTTTAGGTCTAAGATTATGCTGTCGATCAGCGAACACCGCATCGAAATCGGCCCAGTGGTTTTTAAGTGAATTCCGAACAAACACACAAACAACCAAGAAATCCCAAAAAAATGCATCGTGTTCTCCATCGCTTATATCGTGTACAGCAGTTGTGTTTTTTTAAATAGCTTCAATGTACAGACATGGCATGTTTAATATTTTATAATACTTTAGATAATGACAGTGGCGATGTAGACAATAAACAATATTAAACATACATAAAAAATGATAGATAGAGAGTTAACACTTTATTGCTCGCCAAATATACAATATGAAAAATACACAATTACAATATTGTCATGGTAGAAATAATAGGCCTTATCGCAATCACTTCCAGGTAACCTAACTTAAGAATATTATAACTCATCTGGCGAAGTAGGTGGTGCAGATCATTAGGTATATCATAAATACATATTTAAACTGCATATATTATAAATTATATACAAATATAGGTATACATATATTAAATAGGCTATAGTATAAGAATTAGGCATAATTATTAAGTAGAATGATAAACAGATATACAATGCAAAAGTGGATGGATGCAGAAGTCGCAGAAGGCCACGACACACCTTCCATGATCAAATTGATCGTGTACTAGCAGAAGGTGATGTCAGGAGCATTAAGAACAGACGAGCGTATATGACAAGAGCTGTGAATGTCAAAGAAGCAAGTGAGGTGTGTAAGAATAAACCTAAATGGCGCTCTATGGTTCCTGCCTACCCCGCAAGGGACATGGCGTGAAGTTATGTATGTATGTATTAAGAGTAAGTAATGTTTTCTGAGTGCGTTCTTAAATGTAGGCGATATATATATATACTTCATATATTTTAAAATATATCATACGGTCATATATACACCATTAACTATGAGTTAGAAAGACAATACTGACTTAGCTTGACGAATACTAAGTGGTAGAGTTCCATAAACGGACAGCCTGTACCGTGAAGCAGTTATCAACGAAGGAAGAAGTGGTGTACCGGTGTCATTAAGGAGAGATTATTACTAGAGCCCAAGGAACGGGAATGTGCAAGTGGAAGGAAATCCAAACGTTCCTTTAAAATACGAGAATAACGAGGATTAAAAATGAGGTTGATGATAAATGTCCCGAAAAAGGTGCGCTCACGTATCACCATAACCTATACATAATTATTTAAGTGACGTTTTGACCTATTCAGTTAGATAGAGTGAGATACGTAGATGTTCGTGTTATCATATCAAGAGGTGAAAAACTATTTGTTTTAAACAATTGTCCGAATGTGTTTGAGAAAGCTTTGAAGTTCAATGAACAAAGAAAATTGTAAGCTTCCTGCTATACTTGAAAAAGAAGAACATCTGTAGATTTTAATACATTGACACAAAATATCACTTACAACAATAAGCTTTTATCCGTCGAAATATTTCTGACCTGAGGCGGCTAAATAAGCCTGTAATGTAGGTGTAATGTTAAGAGACTAACGCTGTTATTTATATCGAGATAGAGTAAGCTTGAATGCTTCTTTAAGAACCATAAACAGACAATAAGGGTGTATATTTCTTAAGTTTTCGCGACTTGTACACTTAATAAAAACTACTAACTATCAAGACCCAAACCCAGCAAAAAAAAAAAACCAACTGCCAGATCTCAAGACACTGTGAGCTCTTTCTGCGTGCAACGAAACACAAACCAACCCGACTGATAATTTCTTTTATTTTTTCCTTCCACCCATTTTAATATTATATAAAAAAAATTTTAGAACTAGGCATGTTTGCTGAAGAGTTTCTTGCGCCGCTTCTTCTCTTCAGCCACAACATGTAGTGAAGCGGTGGTAAAATTAGATTAGGCTCCCATAGAGTAAATAATATCCATAAACAAAATTAAAACTAAATAATTAAAATGAACAAGTTGGCGGTAGGCTGAATGAAAACTTTGACAATACACGTTAGACAAATGTCATCTTTGTCTTCCGTGACCACGGCCACGAAAAGCCGCCGAAACGTCGGACAAACCAAAATAAAATAAATTACCGCGCTTAAAACCGTTAAAACGTAGTTTTTAATAAGGGTGTAGTAAAATTTCTTCGAGGCGAGCATCGCGTTAGTGACACCTCTGTCTGATGTTGCAAACGTCCATAGGCGACGGTAACCGCTTTCCATCAGGTGGGCCGTCTGCCTGTCTGGTGTACTCCAGCTATAAACAAAAAACAATCCTTCAAAGTTACTAAGTCAATATTAATCACAACATAAAGGTTAGATGTGACCACCATACTCGTACTGTAGAAAGAAATAATAATAATAACAGCCCATAAATGTCCACTGCTGGGCTTGGGCCTCAATTATAGAGGAACGGACAGTATACCAGCCACGCTTGTAGAAGTTAATAACTTGGAATAAACAAAGATTTTATTATAAATTCATATTATGTACGGTACTCTAAGATAACTCTTGAAAGAACGAATTTATTTATGATTAACTAGCATTTGCGTGCTACATCATCCACGTTGCTCAGGTAGCGCAGATGACAGTTGTTTAACCAATATTTAAAACAAAGGTTATATCTAGCAGTAGAATGGGTTATTTACAATGAGAATATACAAAACCTGAGAAATTCTCATTAATCCCGGAATATGTAATGTTACATACGCAGCTACAACTGTTCTATTAAAAAAAAACAAGTCATAAAATCATTAAGCAATTTGAGAAAACCGGTTTAAAATCTATTCTAAATTTTATTCTAAAGTCTATTTTAAATCCCGCGGGATTACCGAGATATAAAGTACCGCAGATTTTAAGTCGCTATCGATCAGTGAAGACCGCATCGAAATTGGCCCAGTAGTTTTTATGCGAATCCCGAACAAACAAACAAACACAAACAATTAAATTACAGAAGACTATACTTTAACAATTTTATATTATTACTAGGATGTGCCTACGATTTCGTCGTCTTCGATGTGTTCAATGCCGAAGACACCACAAAATACCGCAGCATTAGAAAAAGAACTAAAGCTATCGTTTTAGTGAGAACTATGTTGGAATATTTTTTTTTTGCAGGAGATCACAACAGGCAGACGCCACTGATGACAGCGGTACATCGCTATGAATGCAACAAAGCTACGAATGCCTGCTCTCTTAGGAGCTGAACCTGTCACTAATGCAACAAATTTTATGCGAATACTCTAGACAGGGTGTAGCATCAGTCGGCAATGCCTACACTGTGTTTTTTTGTCTTACGACAGGCCGGCGCGAATTGTATTCTTTCCGTCCTGACGGATAAAATAAAATAAGCTAATTTATACGAACCTGAACAACAACAAAACGCTCACACATTTTATTATATATTTTTTCTATCGATTAGTTATAAAATCACTTTGGAATTCTATTTTAAACAATTCCTGGAAAATTTCCGCTAGATTCCCAGGGTAAAAGGTAGCGCAGACTTTAATTCTATGAATTGCTGTCAATCAACGAAAACCGTATCGAGATTTTCCCAGTAATTTTTACGTGAATCCCAACAAGGCGACAAACAACAAGAAATGTAAAAGAATTGCATCGCGTTCTCCGTCGTTAGTTGTTTTTTAAATAGCTCTAATGTAAAGACACTACATGTTTAGAATTTTATAGTATTTCAGATAGACGTATGTAACCCTTTTCTTGGTCATTCTTTCACAAAATATGATCTGTGTCAGCCACACTATGATTTGATATAATAATACGAGTACTGCCAATGCCGATCTCACTTCCCCGGAATACTCATCTTCTTCATTTATTATGTGCCTATTTGTTAATGATATAATTTTAATTTTTAACTCTCAAAATGACGCAGTCGGTCATAGGCTTAATCTTTGACACAAACGCAGATGAAGCCCCAAGAACAGGTGAAACAGTAGACATACAATCATAAAAAAGAAAAATGCTACAGGTTACCATGACGATATGTTTTTGGATTATGAGACAATTTAAATTCGATGTGAACAAAGAATTGCTTGCTTGACTACTTTCTAATATTCTTTAATTGTTAGAAATCCAAAGAAAATTCACCAATTATAATAAGGGGTATTGATTGCCCATTTTGGGGGCCCCCCATTCGCCCTCATAAATATGTAGTTCACCGGAAACCAGCGTTGTTAAGAGCCCAAGATTTATGCTGCGACTTTGATTAACTACCTAATATGTGGTTAGTTCCTTTTTGCGAATCAACTCTCTGGTCTACTCTACACATTGTTAAGACTTTTAGCTCTATGGTAATGGAAGGACTATACATATAGGGCCTTACTTATAATCGTTTCTTAAATTTAAAGAAACTGCTCAGCAACTGGTTAATGAAAATCTTACCCATAAACTCCTCTTTAGTCGATTATTTTGGGTACAACCTACGTTAATCATTCAAATTTCGTTTATCTGTGTTGCGCTTAGATAAACAACAATTAATATACGTTTATAAGTGGAAAAAAGATATTAATTGATTAGGATCCGATTCTGATTCGTTTCTTAGCAAGATTATTATAAGTAAGGCCGATAATCGGTAATAGTAACTACTACCAGTGCATTTTTGTTTTTATAGAAAACTAGTTCAAACGTGCCCACTTCGCTGGGCGTCATTAAAAAAAAACCCACGCACACACGCACCATATCAAGGTTTAATTAGGCTTTGTACCTTTGATTAATTCATACACGCAGAAAGCACTCGCAGTGCCTCGTACGAGGATGTATGCAATTCTTGCCTAGAACGTTATTGCTGTATATATTTGACAGGCGTTCCCTGCCCACTTTGCCGGGCGTAAAAACATTTTTACTTTTTTGATTTATTAATCACAATCAAGTATAACCTATGTCACTCGGGAATAATGTACCTTTGTACTAGTGAAAGAATTTTCATAATCGTATGGTAGTACTGGAGATTACCCCGAACATCCAAACACACAAACATTACCTCTTTATAATAATAATAATAGACTAGCTGCAATCGGCTTGTGTTGCAATGCCACGTAAAGTAAAAAATGTTTGGTTGTACATTCTGTTTTGAGACCGAAAACCTCTCGAGTCTTCAAAATACCCTAAGTTGATACAGATGATAAATATGCAATCATTTATTTTTATTAACAAATATTTTTTCAATCGATGCCTTATTTTTATACATTTTTCATTAGTTCCTTAGTCGGTGCCGATACACTGTGACATATCACGTTCAAATTGAAGATATTTTAAAGGAAGATCAAGTAGAAAGCTCCTCAAATAAAACGTTTTCGGGATCGCAGCGGTGGACATTATCGTCTCTGTCTACCTCAATGAGAAACAGACGTGATAACATGTATGTATATTGTAAGCATAAGGTCAAACAACCAATAATCATTTTGGTGGTAGTAACCTATTTGAATAGCATATCGCACATTTCTGGCAAAAATAAGGAAGCGCTCTACATTAGTGGCGAATGGGACGCGATGCGAAGCTGCCAACGTAACGACGGCGACCACACAATGGATAGAGCATTTCTTACGTCCTATGAGGAGGTTTTCGGCAACACATCGTATCGAACGCTCTATATTCTCACGAGAACGGATCCTTGAGTTAATTTCTCGCATTCTGGCGAGGATCTAAAGCGCCCATAACACTTCCTATTTTTTAATGTCAATAGTCAAATTTTGTGGATAGAATTTAATTTCAATTCGGAATTAATAATTGGGAACAAGGTAATATTGGCACAGTACTATTTAAACATTTTAGAATGGCGTTTTAATTTAGGGTAATTCCCCAAATGTCATTGTTTATAATGATATTATATTTGGCTTTTTTATTTTTTGTATTGTCTATATTTTCAAATACAAATTCAAAAGTTTTTATTTAAAATGAGTTCCATTAGAAAACACTTCTTGAAGATCATACTATATAATATTTTATTAAGTTTTCACGAGTTGTATACATTATAAAACTACGTTTTGACGGTTTTAAGCGCGGTAATTTATTTGGTTTTGGTTTATCCGACGTTTCCGCCCCTTTTCAGTGACCGTGTTCACGGAAACAAAGACGCGACAAAAATTAGATTAGGCTCCCATAGAGAAAATAATAACCATAAACAAAATTGAAACTTAATAATTAAAATAAACAAGTTGGCGGTAGGCTAATAAAACTTGAACAATACTCGGTGAACAAAATGTCATCTTTGTCGTTCGTGACCACGGCCACTGAAAATGGTAACCATTGTTGCAATTACGTGATGTAGTATCGAGATAACCGATGTGTCAAACCTGCCAAACCGCCTTGGACAAGCGTGGCGGGTATACTGTCCGTTCCTCTATTTCCTTCGGTCGGGTGGCTTGTAGTAATAGGCGACAAAACAACCCACAGCCAGGTGGTTGGGCATTTGCCCGACTGGATGGCTACCACCCCTGGTCTAGAGTATGCCGCCATAAAAACCTAGATTTGTGTTCCGGCATTAGCGACCAGGTTCCAGTCTCCCTTAAGAGAGTAGCAGCGCATTTGTAGCACCTTTGGTGTTGCACATGTCCAAAGGCGATATTAGCGGTTACCCGGTTTCCATCTTGTGGGCCGTCTGCCTGTCTGCTGAAATCTTGCAAAAAAAATTGGAGGTTCGAGCCAGAAGTGGGACATTTATGGGTTGTTATTATATATATACATTCTACCATTTTCATAATGTACAATTAATAATGATTTAAACTTTAATAATATTTATCGCTAGTGGTCTCGGGAGACGTTGTTCTACCCTAAAAAAATAAAAATCTTGTACCCGATTCCAGTGCCAAGTATTTTGTTTAAATTGATAGGTTACATTAATAAAGATTTAGTAATCCCTAATTTTTAAATAGCCTATATTAATCAGGGATAATGCTGCAGTCGGATGGTGAAAGAATTTTTGAAATTTGTCTAGTAGTTTTTGAAATTTTTCCTCTTTATAATATTAGTGTAGATATAGATTTATATTTTTCAAAATTTTTGTCAAACTTTACATTAATACTAGTTTTTGCCCGCGACTTCGTCCGTGTGGAGTAAGTAGTAAAATAGAGTAACTTAAAAAAAACTCCCGATTTTGAAACATTCTTCATTGGTGCTCCGCTCCTATTGGTCTAAGCGTGATGACATAGCTTTTAGTCTTCCTCGATAAATGGGCTATCTAACACTGAAAGATTTTTTAATTAGACCAGCAGTTTCTGGGATTAAGGCATTCAAGCAAACAAACTTCAGGTTATATATTAGAATAAATATACTTAAGAACATTTATATTTTAAAATTTCTGAAACAACGTATTCATTATCATTTAAATTACTTTAATATATTAAACGTATATCTAGAAAAGCCAATGGAGTTATATACAAAAAATTCAATATTATAAGATATAATTCAAACCAACCTTACAAATCAATCCGGGATAGTAAGAACAAAACAAGAAGACTTCCATTTCATAATGAATCATACACACACATACAATAATATAACATATTGATTTTTCTAACGCCCCAACGCTGCCGTTGAATCGGTCGCAAAATTATAGAAATCTAACAAAAGCGAAGAACTCCCAAGAAAACTAATAATTGGACTTACACCACCCCACACACACATTTAACGTAAATTAATACGCACACAAGTCACACACACACACATAAGAAACTCTAATTATATAGCCCTACGTAGAAATAAAGATTGGGGAAAAAATTTTAGAAGAACAAGTGTGCCGGACGCGGGTGATTCGGGGGGGAGCTTTGACCGACCCCCCGTCATTAAGCCCCCCTCGGGGAGTCGGGGGGCTAGTTCCCCCCTGGATGTTTAATAATATGAAGAATTGGAGATAATTTGCGAGAAACTAAATAAGAAACGCCGGACGAAATTGAAAGGATGAGGGTGGAGGCCGGCGGGCGTTGCTTCCCTCTCACGCGGAAGAATGGTGGCTAGTTCCGCAGTTACAAAAATAATGTAATATTTAATTTATTTACTGTGTATTAAATAGCGCTGTTTCTAGGTATGTAGATGTTTTTAATTAAAGCTTTTCTGAGAATAAGATACCATTACTTAGCGTACTTAATTTAATAAAGAAAAAAGCTTACGACATCTAAAATGGATTTTCAATAAGTAATTTATTCTTTAAAACATTAATAAAATTCTGCGAAGCAGTATACCTACATAGAGAAGAAAGTGGACTTACATTAATTAATTATGGTTGAAACTCAACCATAATTAATTAATATAAGTCAATCGATATCAATGAAGACTCAGCAATAAGTGCTTAACGAATAGGGTTATAAAGGTCTGGTCAAACAGCGGACGGGACGGGACGGCGACGCAACGCTGGCGGGACGTGAGGAGTTGTAATATATTAGTTTATGTAGAATATGTCACATACAGCCGTCGCTCTCGGCGCTCGCCTAGCGGTCGCGTCACGTCGTCGCCGCGTTCGGCGGGAATGCAATACGAGAGCGGCGGGACGGAGCGCGATCGCGACGTGAGCGCGATGATCTTTTTGTATTTTATGGATATTCATTTGAGTAGTCGAATATACAGCGAGACGGGAGCACGTCGCGTTCGGCATGACGCCAATTTTGTATCTATTTACAAAATGAACGTGGAGAAAGTGGAAAAATTAATCGAAATTGTTCGAGGCTACATCTATATGTATGACTTGAGCCATCAACAGTACAAAAATGCGAACTTGATAGCTGCGATATGGGAATCCTCGACATCTCTTTTCGAAATGCTCGAGAAATCGCGATGGGTCGGCCGACGCGATGCTAGCGCGATCATCACGCTCGCAGTGTGACATCCACGCCGCGATGACGTCCCGCTAGCGTCGCTTCGCCGTCCCGTCCCGTCCGCTGTTTGACCAGACCTTAACAGTTCGAGCCGGTCGACAAGTGTGCTGTGTGCTGTCACTATTTTACCGGCGGTGTGAGCAAAAAAATCTGCGAAGCATTAATATAATTCGTTACATTCCTTAGCCCGGGCACATAAAGTGAGGAGTGTTTTGTTTGTGTTTTTGAAGTAAAACTTCTATATAGAGGGGGTCTTCGTGACTGTGACGATTTTGCGCTCACGAAAAAGCGTCACAGTCACGTGGTCTAATTCTTACATTTTTAAACTCGTGATATCTTTCGAATGGGATGTCCGAATTGAATAATTCAAAAAGTTAAATAAAGGTATTGAAGCAGTCTTGAATATGAAGTAATTTATTTTGGTAAGGATTAATACCAAGATACAAATAAAGCGCCTTTTCTAGCGGCGGCATTTTAATTAATTTTTTATTGTTAAGTAGTCTATGTAGTAATTCGTCTAAATAGGTTGGTCGTTATATTACTATGAAATCGCCTTAGTCTATTTTAATAAAATAAACTCTTAAACTTAATCCGAATAAATGAAAAACCATTGTTTGCCAACATGCCTATGTTGAACACTATTAATTATACCCGTCTGTTTTTATCTTTTTCTAACCTGTTAACTTCCAGAACCAACCATATACTTTATTACATAACATTAAGATACAATTCAAGAAGTTTAATTTCATTACAGAAGACAATAGGCGGTCTTGTTACTTAAAGAAATTTCTTCCAGACAACCTTAGGATGGATAAGATTAGAGAACATTATGTAGCATGTGGGTTTTGCAATATAAATAGAATAGAATAGAATAAACATTTATTGCATAAACTGTCGCAATCATAAAATTACAAAGTTGTTCGAGTTTGAAAGAGAAACAACCAGAACGAATGCAAGGATAATGGTCGATGATGTAATGCTGGAACAAGTGAATGAGTTTGTATATCTTGGATGTGCTTTTAGCAGGGATGGAAGGTACACCACTGACATAGAAAGAAGAGTAAATTTGGGGAATAGTGTGAATGGAGCGTTAGGTAAACTTCTAGGCGCTAAGAACCTCAGCCAGAAGGCCCAGCTTGCCATACATAACGCGGTGCTGGTACCTACGCTCACGTATGGAAGCGAGAGTTGGGTATGGAACAGAGAGCATGAAAGTAGAGTAAACGCTGTCGAGATGCAAGCACTACGCAAAATCTGCGGAGTGACGCTCGCGGACCGCGTTCGCAATACCGAAGTAAGAAAGAGAGTTGGTCTAAAAGAGAGTGTCGGGGTAAAGGTAAGGAAAGGAATGCTCCGGTGGTTCGGGCATGTGGAAAGAATGTATGATGAAAGAATGACTAAACAGATATACAATGCAAAAGTGGATGGATGCAGAAGTCGCGGAAGGCTACGACACACCTTCCATGATCAAATTGATCATGTATTAGCAGAAGTGATGTCAGGAGCTTAAGAACAGACGAGCGTGCATGACAAGAGCTATGAATGTCAAAGAAGCAAGTAGTATGAAAGAATAAGCCTGTATGGCACTCTGTTGTTCGTGCCTACCCGCAAGGACCTGGCGTGAAGTTATGTATGTGTGTATGTATGTTCGAGTTTTTTGTTGGAACGACAGAATAGAATGAAAAAGTATATATATAAGAGTTTGAGATAAAGTATAAATAGACATGTAAATAAGACAAAAATATACATATATTGATATACATAAATAAATAATAAGCATATATGTATATAATGTAAATAATAATTATGTAAATAATAATTATAGTTTTTATTCGAAGACGCAACTTTTATAGACGGGTTAACTTGCGTTAAATTTTCTGAAATGTAACGCCTTAACTTTTAATGAAGTTAACTTTTTCAGTAACGGATTAGCGGTTAACGAAGTTAACTATTTGATTGATGGTGCCCAGCTATGCACTATACTATGACCAAAAATCATAGTGTGGACGTTGCTTGCGAGCGAACCTCGAACGATTCGCAGTGAGTTGTCAATTGTCGATTTTTGCCGCGTATGTTACGACCGGAATGCCGACAAAAGACAAATTCACACCTGCGTACCTATAGATATTTTCTTACCTTTTCGGCATTTGGACTTCTTTTGTTTACTTTGTTTTTAAAATTTTAGAAAAACAGCCCATTGTGTGTTGTAATCTTTATGGTAGTCATTAGCCAGGTGTGATCCTTGGACAATCCAGTCCACGCGGTCGAGAAGACATATTGTATTTGTACAGTATAAAGCAATGCAACGGAGGGGTGAGGCAGCCGAGCGATAAGCACAAGCAAAACAAGACGTATGTACATTCGGAAAATCTATTTAGTGATGGACTTTGCGCATGTTATTATATTTGTACCTGTGTTATACGTGTTTGTATAGTTTTAATAAAATCTATAATAATTAAAACGGTATTTAAATTCGAGTCCTGCAATTCGTAACAGTACTAAAACCCCGTTACTGTAACCGCTCGGTTACAGTAACGGCTTGCAGATGAGTACGCAGCTTAAGACATCTAAGTGCATATTTGTTGGAAAAATTTAAAAAGCAGACGTAACCGGAAGTAACCTTGCAGATAATAGAAAATGGCTGATACGTTTTTCCGGTAGACATTTCTGTCAGTGTCTAGTTGGGCAAATAGATTGCGGAGGGCGCAGATGGATGGGCGGCTGGGGCGGACTACGCTCACCAACATTCATTATAAATTAGAGACTGTCACTTGGAAGAAAAATTTATTTTTAACTTTATCAACTGGGAGACTTGTATTGGAAGGCCAGCAGTCACGTGACACTTCTATCACAATGAAATAAATTTTGAATCTTACATTTATTTAAAAGAATATTTTGACATTCTTCTCTTCAAGCCATAACATGTTGCGAAGCGGTGGTAAATTAGATTAGGCTCCCATAGAGTAAATAATAACCATAAACAAAATTAAAACTAAATAATTAAAACGAACAAGTTGGCGGTACGCTAAATAAAACTTTATCAATAGTCGGTGACACTTGACATCTTTGTCTTCCGTGATCACCGCTGCTGAAAAGTGGCCGAAATGTCGGAATATCAAAAATTGAATTATAGCCGTTAAAACGTAGTTTTATTATTTATACAAGCCACGAAAACTTAAGAAAATGTTATAGAATATTTTGACATATAATATTTAACGTCTAACTTAGATTTCTTATGCATAGAAACTTTAGAACTTATTATAATGGCATTAGAGCTGAGTTTATAAAATCAAATGATGGACAATGCAGGTAATATTTGAAGGTAAAATTGTATTTTTTTTATTGCATGAGTTCAGCAGGCAGGTAGGGCCCTTATGGAAAGCGGTTTCCATCGCCTATGGACATTTGTAAAAGTGCTTCTAATATGTGCTGCCCCTTTCTAAAGAGAGCCTGGAACCCGGCCATCAATTCTGAAACACGAGTAAAGGTTGTTATAGGGGTATACTCACCCCTGGGGTGGAAGCCATCCAAACGGGCCAGCCATCCAAAATAACTTACCATCTGACTGTGAGTTTTTTGTTGTAAAGTACAAATGATTATGTAAATAATATGATCATCTATAGTAAAACCGGACGTCCCCCCAAATTTTCTTTGGGGTGACAAAAGAAATCATGAGCCTTTGATTATGGTGTTGCAAATTAGCGAGCGGCTAACTCTTTGCTTCCAGTTTGCTCCTTATAATTTGAAATGGAGTGTCATTACAACGCGTAATATACCCACTTTGCGGCGTTTTGTTTGCTCACTCATTTAGTGAGCGACCGATTAGCAGCGAACGATGCGCGCAGTCTGCGGCGCAGCTACGCCGGAGCGATGCACGGCGTTATATTCTAACCGTTAATCTTCCCTCCTATGAATTCACCGACATTAGTTGCGGCCAGTACGCCGCTCAGTCAGTCAGCGAGCAGTCAACTGCTCACTGTTCGTCTAACAGGGGCGCGGCCAACTTTTTATTACTGTTCCTGTTTGCCCAGGACGAATGGTCACCCTAATAACGGCCGTTGGAGGACAATAATATTGACCTATGTTTACAAGTTGCCGTTTTATGAGTCCGACCGTGTACTACCTGATTTCACTATTGTTACATTATTTTTTACATTCATACCCTTTTACGATACCCGTATTTGTGACTTGTTCTGTAAAATAGATATGTTGTTCCTTAATGTAGCTATACTAATATTATCAAAAGGACAAGGATTGTATTTTTATATGTTTGTGACGAATAAACTCAAAAACTATTGAACCGATTTAAAAAAATCTTTCACCATTAGAATGCTACATTATCCATTTTTTTTTTTTTTTTTTTTTTTTTATAACGCAGGGGGAATGTCTTTGGACACCATCCTCGGGTCCTTCGGGGGAAGGGCCAAAATGCAGGCATAAGGCCTGCATCGAGGGTGTGTGGGACTCTCAGCGACCGGTTCTCCACGCTCGCTTCCAAAACGAAGCTGTCGCGAGAAACGGCCGCCAAACTACCCACTAAACCTAAACCTGCGCCCCATTTGTAGCGCTTTTACGAGGCGTCACGGGATCTCGTACAGAGTAACTGCACCATGACGCCCCTACGCTCTGTAATTGGGTCACCCCGGGGAGCAGGGCGACCCACTTCGTACAGCAGGGGGGGAAGTCCACTATCACCCCCGTAACAGCGGCCCCCTGTGACGGTATCTATGGGAGGAGAAGATGCGCGTAGCGGCGCCTGCGACCGCCGGCCCGCCTCCTGCGAACTGGGTCCGCGTACGCGTCCTCCTCCCTTGCTCTTTCAGCGGCCTCCTTCTGCAACATGACGGATTCACAGAAGGAGGAAACCGCAAGCCAAGAATGTTGACCCTGGAGCATGGCTTCAACCATGCTATGAAGTGAACTCACAGGGCCAACAACGTTCTCTAGGAGAGCCCTCTGGGGCCCCCAAGCGGCGCACTCCACGAGCGTGTGAAACGCCGTGTCTTGGAGTGCGCCGCACTCGTGGCAAGACGGGGAAGGTTCCCGCCCCACTATTTGGTGTAGATACTTACCAAAGCAGCCGTGCCCGGTAAGTATCTGCACCATCCTGAACGTCAGGGTCCCGTATTTCCGGGAGACCCAGCGAGCCAAGTGGGGTCGTATCGCCTCCACCGTCACGATTCCAGCTTCTGGGGACCCCAGGTCCCTCTGCCAAGAACGGATCAGGGCCTCGGTCGCCTGGGCCCTAATCATTTTAGTTTCTGCCGGGCATGGCACTTCTCCTCTCGCCCGTGCATCCTGCCGGGAGCGGTACACTACTGCGAGCACCTCCGCCTGGAGATTCCAAGGCGGATCACCCGCCAGCAGTGTCGCTGCCGTCCACGACACAGTACGGTACCCCCTGATGGACCTCACCGCCAGGACCCTCTGAGCTCGCCTCAGCAGAGTCCTGTTTTGCCGGTGAAGTGCATGGATCCATACGGGGGCACCGTACAATGCCATGCTTCGGAGGATGCCAGCGTACAACTTCCTTGTCGCCGCGCCCGGCCCTCCCACGTTCGGAAGGAGCCTGGCCAGGGCGGCAGCGGATTTAATTAGCCTCGGGACGAGCTGGGTGAAATGGGCCCCGAAGTTCCATTTACCATCTAATACAAGCCCCAGATATTTCATCTGGGGCTTGACCGCTACCGCAACACCTTGGACGACGATGCGCGCGTCCCGGGGTGCACGTCTATGTGGTCTATGGAACATGAGGGCCTCCGTTTTTTCGGGGGAGACCCTCAAGCCAAGACGCCGGATTCGTTCGACCACCAACGCCGTTCCGGCGTCGGCAAGTGCCATAGACTCTTCATAGGTTCCGCCCCGGGCCGTGACGAGGGTGTCGTCTGCAAAGCAGAGCACCCCCATCCCGGGCAGGACTGGCTCGCGAAGGAGCCAGTCGTAGCCAATGTTCCACAGGATCGGACCCAGCACCGACCCTTGTGGAACGCCGCACGCGACGCGTCGTCTTCCTATAACCTGGCCAGCTCGGCCACCTTCCCAGAGGATGTACCTTTCCTGGAGGTAGGCCTCCAACAGCCTCGTGAGATACGGGGGAACTCCGTGAGACAGAAGTCCCGCCCTAATTGTCTCGTGAGGGAGACTGTTGAAGGCATTCTTGATATCAAGAGAGACCGCCAGGACGGACTCCCCCATGTGATGCCCCTCTCTAGTGAGGCTCCGTAGCGCGTTTAGGGCGTCCAGTGTCGAACGTCCCACCCTAAAACCATATTGAGCCTCAGAGAGACCAGGCCCATTTGTGTCCAGATGACGAACGAGGCGGCTGGCAAGGACCTTCTCAAAGACCTTGGCCGCCTCGTTGAGCAAGATGATGGGCCTGTAGGCAGATGGATCATCGGGAGGGCGACCCTCCTTTGGAAGCAGGCATAGCCGGCCCTCCTTCCACTGCTTCGGGAACACGCCTGATCTGATACAGGCATTGAAAAGTTCCCGAAGCTGGCCGCGTAGGTGCTTAGCGGCCAGGAAGAGGACTCGGCCCGGGACCCCGTCAGGTCCCGGCGCTGTCTTCCGGCCACGGAGGCGCTCCAGGGCCACTTCCAATTCTTCTTCGGAGAGGAGGGGAGGATCCGTCTCCGAATGAACGGGTTGTGGAGGATTCATTTCCGGGGGAGTGAAGGCTCCCGGCTCCGGGAAGAGTCCGTCTATAACGGTGTTGAGGACCCCCTCTTCGAGAGATGCCGTGACTGGGATGGTGCATGCCCGCATCTTTTTACGGGCCATCCGATACGGACGCCCCCAGGGGTCCCCATCGAGGCTCTTTAGCATTTCTTCCCGGCACCGAGTCTTCGACTGGATGATTGCCAGTCTAAGAGCCTTCTTGGCAGCCCGATACTCCCCGATAAGACGATTTTCCTCCAAATAGTCCGGAGGTAGTCGGCTTCGACGGCGTTTGAGGGACCGGCGTGCTCCGAAGGCTGCCTGCCTCAGGTCACCGATCTCAGTGGTCCACCAATAGACCGCCTTACGCTGTGGAGGCCGATGCGACCGAGGCATCGCAGCATCACAGACCCTTACGAGGGTTCTGCACATGCTCTCTGCCAGTACCTCCGGATCCCCGGAACTAACTGGATTGACCCAGCTCTGGACGATTGCCATTTCCTCAGCTAGCTCTGGATCAAGCCGGCTGAGGGCCCAGCGCCGAAACCGGCCGTGCCCCTGTGGGGGAACCGAGGTCATGCTCGGAGGAGAGGAGATCTCGAATCTGATGTATCGGTGGTCAGATAGAGACTCCACCTCCTCCACGACTCTCCATCCGTCCACCCTGTTTGCGATCGCGTGGGTGACGAACGACAGGTCTATTACGGAACCACCCCGCGCTCGCACGCAGGTGTGGACCGCTCCTCGGTTTAGCAGCGATAGGCCGGATTGGAGCGCCCACGCTTCAACGGCCCGTCCCCTCGCATTGGTGGCGGCATTTCCCCAGGAACGCGATTTGGCATTAAAATCGCCGAGGACGAATGTCGACATCGGCGACAGCCTGATCACGGCAGCCCTGACGGAATCTAAGAAGGACTCAAACTCCGCCAGGGGACGGTTGGGGGAGAAGTACACGCCTATGATGGCGTGCTGACCCCAACCTGCCACCGCGTAACCCCGTCCCCTCTCTATGATAGAGAATGGGGTGCCACAGCCCGATGTGGCGACCACCGCCACCGTGTTGTCCAGATCCCCGACCCAGTTGCCTAGGTCGGGGACGTGGTAAGGCTCGCTAACTACGGCCAGGTCAATCCCCCACTCCGCCATGGTCTGCATGGCTAGGTCCTGTGCACCAGCGGAGTGGTTTACATTAATTTGGAGGAGGCTATGTCGTGCGGGCATTGTTAATTAACTGACATAGCCTCCCCTCTCGTCGAGACTGTCGTCGCCCTCGCTGGAGGGGCGAACCTGCCCTTGACGGTGGGAGGGAGGCAGACCCTCGCCAACGTTGGGTGTGTTGCTTGGCATCCCCCAGCAGCGCAGACTGCGCAGTGGGGGGCTGTAGCTTTGCAGTCGGGCATTGCGTGCCCGCCCTTCCCACAACGGAGACACAAGCCCGACCTATCGGGGCAGGTTTCGGGGCACATCTGTGTGCTATGACCCAGCCCGTAGCATCGGTAACAGCGGATTGGCCGCGCTTCTATAGCTTTAACCTTCGCCGAGCTGAAGCCCACCAAAAGGTGGCCCTGCTCGGCGAGTACCTTTGCTACGGGTATTGGGCACAGCACGTATGCTGCGCCCATACCCCCCGGTCCTGAGCCAATGCGATTGGCGACTATTCTGTCTAGCTGGCAGTTGCCAGCGCGGGCGACGGCAGCTCTGAGCGACTCGGGCGTTACAGAATCGTCCAGCCCGGAAATGTAGATTTCCCCCCTCTTCATGGGCCGGATAACTTCGGCCAGTCCCTCGAGCGGCATCCGGAGGGCGTCTGCCAACCGGTCTGCTTTGTCAACACCTTCCGGCCCAGATGGCAATTCCATGAGCCGGGAGTCGCGGACGGTCCGCGTTATCTTTAGGCCGTCTTTGAGGCCCATTGCAGTGATGTCGACTGTCGTGGCGGCTTTTTGGAACACGTCGCGGTAAGTGACGCCCCTCTTTTCTGCCTCCGGCAGCAGTTTTATAATGACCGCTGCCGTCGTCGGTTCCGTAAATACCACAGGCTTCTTTTTTGCCTGTGGCTGCGGTGGCTGCTTCCGCGCGGGCGGGGCAGGTGCTTGCGAGGGGGGTGGGAGGAGGGATGACGCCCCTTTCCCCTTCCCCTTGCCCTTCTTTCTGCCCACAACCACCGACCATGCGGATTCACTCTCCTGCAGGAGAGCGGGCGCAGGTGCGGCGGATGTGGGGTTGGCCTGAGACTGGGGCCCGGGATTCGGCCTCAATGGGGGAAACTCCGTAGGAACGGAGTCCCCGGAGGACCCGAGCACTGGCGGCGGCATTTTAGCGGGAACTGTTTTCGCCTTTTTCCCTTTTTTGAAAGGAGGTGGGGGAGGGGGACCCATCACTTCCACGGGTGGCGACACTTTATCCACGGGTACTGCGTCGTTGACGACGGCGACGGTGGCTCGTGGGGCTGGGACTGTAACGGGCGGCGAGACCACCTTTTTGGTTATGTCCGCCGCGAGGGGCGGGCGGACAACCGGGGGAGGTAGGAGGCGGTCTTCAAGAACCGCAATCCGGGCGTTAATCATTTCCCCCGCCGTCACTGCGATGAATCGTTTGAGCTCATCATAGTCTAGTGGGGGACTAGAGACTATCACAGTCTCTCCCTCTTTACTGCGGTTGTCAGCCTTTGCAGCAGCCCGCATTTCCTGGAACTCCCTGCGGTAGGCTAGTCTCTCTTCCCGCAGGGCGTCAATTTCCCTCTTGAGACGGATATTTTCTAAATTGAGCTTCCGGCTCTCTATATCTAGGGACCTCGCCGACAAGTCTTCAACAATGTCGGCGAGTTTCCCGGCGGCGTCCTTGAGCTTACGTATATAGCCCCCTTTTAAATTGCCCGAGGTCTTGGCGACGTGATAAATGTCGGCCACGAGGGAGCCCGCTATAGTGCGCAGCTCCTCGGACCCCATCCTACCGTAGTCGCCCTCCCTCGGGTCGACTGGATCCGTTGACATGGGCTCGGGAATCGTATTCTCCGTTTTTTTCCGGGCGTTATATTGCCGATCTGCTTCAGCACGAAGGGCATCCGCCCGGGCCAGTAATTCTTCCGTCCTCGTCCCTGCGAGAGGGAAAGACGGAGTCGCGACGTCTGTATCCATTACCGCGGCGGTTGTCACCTCCACGGTATCATTCCGTAGGTGGGTCGTCGTCGCGACGCCTTTATCTACTATATCCAAATCGACGGTTGCCGCAGAAGCGTTCTGCAGGTGGGCCGTCGTGACGTCTTTGTCTATAGCAACATCGACGGTCGCCGGTGAAACGCTCTGCAGGCAGGCCGTCGACGTGGCGGCCTTTTTGAGTGCCCCATCCGTGGCGGCTTTTAATACTGCGGCGCCTTTGGCCCCGGCGGGTGCAAAAACCTGCACGGTGGCCTCCGGCGTCTCCCCTAAATCCGAAGCCGCATCGGAGGTATCCCCCGCGGATTCATTCCGCCAGCGGGCCCTCGTGACGGCACCTAGCGAAGCGGCTCTTGCCGTGCCTCGACCATATAGCGCGACAGTGCTCCGGCTACGTCGTGCCATGTATATTTTATTAGCCGACTCGTCGGCGCCGGGATCGTCGGGATAAGGCGCGCGGGAGCGAACGCGGGACCGTTTCCGGGCCGCACTCGCTCCCCTAGGGGGTCGGGGCTCGGGGTCCGCCATCAGCGGAACCCCATTTGAGCTTTGACTCACCTAGGACCTAACCAAAACTATAGCCTACCCAAAACAAACGCAAAACCAAGAACCAACAAACGCGCCAAGTTTATTTCGTATGGAAAGAACCAGAGTACCAATATACGAAAGCCAAAGTCAATATGTAACGCAGGAACCAAACGAATAACCAAGAAATAAGCCAAGTCAATAGTAGCGGAAAAAACCAGAACAATCGAACGAAAGCAATGGAATTTTCCTATCGTAATTCGCATGAAGCGCCTAGATCGCAAAGTTGCGTGGACACGTCCGCTCACTACGAGATTGGCCGCGCCACTATGCTACATTATCCATGAGTAACATAGGCTAACAATAAGCCTGTATGGCACTCTGTTGTTCGTGCCTACCCCGCAAGGGACCTGGCGTGAAGTTATGTATGTATGTATGTAACATAGGCTATATTTAAATTATATAGTCGGGTTCTAAGTTTTTTTCAAGGCAGGACAACGTCTGTTGGGAAGCGGTGATTGAAGCTATTAAAAAAAACAACTGGAAAAGATTATATAAACGTACCTTTTAGTAGCTTCATACGTATGTTAGTAGGTAACGTAATCTTAAATCTCAAGTTAAATTTGATCGACTTCCCGGTTTCCGATTGAGCTGAAATTTTGCACGTATGTGTATATCGCGTGACAATGCAACCATGGAGGTGATCTGATGATGGAGTCGGAAGGTGGCCATAGGAACTCCTGTACTAAGCAAGATAGACCCGTCGTGTTTGGGCTCGTTTTACTTGTCATGGCTAGCACTCTGCTGCTACATGATATTCAGGATATCAAAAGCTTGTATTTAAAAACCTTTAAAAAAAGTTTATTTAGTTTTCTTTTATGTTTGCTGGTTTGTCGGTTTATCCGGGATTCACGTAAAAATTCAATTCAATAAGACAGCAAATTCTTAGACTTAAAGTCTGCGTTAACTTTTATCCCGGGAATACCGATGTATTTTTTCTGGAAATTGTTTAAAATCATCAGATAAAAAAAAATGGAAAGTGATTTTTTTCACGATAGCAAATTTTATGTAATACGTGTGATTTTTATCCCGGGAATGCTGCGGGAAGTTTTCAGGGAGCGGTTCGAAGTTGTTTGGGTGCATAAAAATTAACAATACCCACAGCCTGGTGGCAGGGCATTTGCCTGATTGGATGGCTACCACCCCTGGTCTAAAGTATGTCGCCATAACATCCTTGAGTTGTGTTCCGGTATTAATGACCAAGTTCCAGTCTCCCTTAAGAGAGCAGCAGCGCATTTGTAGCTCCTTTGGTGTTGCAAATGTTCATAGGCGATGGTAGCCGCTGTCCATACAATGGACCGTCTGCGGATATCATGGAATTAAAAAAAATTAAAAAGACCCATAGGCGTCGGGACCCCATGGCCTTAATTTATCTTTTTATTATATGCATTTCATAGATTAATACTCTTATTACAAGATCTCTCCCCAGATAACAGATAGAAAGAGAAAAACAATGTTAAATATCAAATTAAATGACAGCATCTCAATACAAATGCCCTTTTTGTAACTGAGGCGCCGTTTTTAACGTCTTTTTGTTATTTAATCGATTGGAACTGAGGAAAACCCTTTTTGACCGATGGTCTCGTAAAGGTCGCGGTTGACGCGTGAACACCGCTTCAGAACAAAAGGCAACATCTTTGTTAAACCACTTAGAAGAACAAATAAAAACAGACAAGTGGGCAGCGGGCCACGAGCTATGACGGGTTCTGTATAGATACCGCGGCTTCACTAGCGATATATAAAACCTAATTTAGTTTTTATGTAAGTGAAATAAAGGTAACCACCGGGGATTGGACACTAGTATCTATACAAAAATTTCATTAAAACATTTCTGTTCATGTGTATGTTGAATTCCTTTTTTATTGAACTAGCTACGGCCGCGGTTTCACCCGCGTGGTGATGGAAAATTGTTACTTTTTGGATAATTCACACTATATCTTTATAAATTATAGCCTATGTGGTATTCTGATGTATAAGCTATATTGTTGTAAAGTTTCATCAAAATCCATTCAGTAGTTTTTGCGTGGAACAGTAACAAACGTACATCCATTCTTACAAACTTTCGCGTTTATAATATTTATAGGATTATAGAATAGATTCGCGTTTGTCTGACACTGTGCCTGATGTCAGTTGGAAATACAGTCTAAGGTGGAGCACGCTTACCTAGAAGATACCTGTTCAACGCGAGCTGTGAAGACGCATAGATTGTATTTTTCAGGAAAAACGGTAAAGAGTCCCACCCTTCAGCGGTACGTCTAAACGGTCTATAATGACATTTATTCGTGTATGTTCAAGTGGAATTGGTAGGTGGGGCTGAAACCGGGTTATAGGGTCCTCCTAAGCCCCTTGACCAGTTTTTTTTGTGTGAGTTTGAGTGGGTTCCCCGGTAGGTTTAGATAAACAATTGAACCTGATAGATGGTGCTGCTATCGGGTTTTAAATTTAATTTGTTTAGGGCAGGACAACGGCCACTGAGCCCACTAGTTAGTATATATAAGAACTAAAAAGGTCACTCGTTACTAACGTAATTCATCTGCTTGGCAATCAACGCATACCCTAGAGTTCCATGAAGGTGACAAACATACAAACGTGCCGTCATGTCTCTAGGGAACCATTACAAACATTTCATACGAAAACCCCTTATCTCAAATCCTCTACGGATATTGTTCAAATATTTAAAAAAAAAAATTAGAAAGACAAACAAACACACCAATGACATGAAGAACACAAGCTTTCCATTTTTATTTAAATAGCCACCGAACCCTGAAACATGGATGTGCACAGGTCATTGAACTTGACTGTACTAAGTTTTCAACGTCGAAAAGTTTTAATCTGAGGACAACTAGCGATAGACCTGCCGTGCTAGTCTAAAACAGATTGCCGGGTTACACACATTTGTAATCTTTAATGCAGTTTTTAAATTCTTTTTCATGCTCGACTTCTAATGTTATAAAGAGGTAAAGTTTGTGAGTTGATGACGTTGTAGGGGGTAATCTCTGGATCTACTAAACCGACTTTGAAAATTCTTTCACCATTGGAAAGGTACATTATTCCTGAGTGACGGTATACTTGATTGTGATTAATAATAAGTATTTTTTATTTTTTTGTGAAGCCCAGCGAAGTGGCACGGGTCAGCTAGAATTTTATAAACTGAAATCAAGTTGAAAGTACTAAAGAGCTTGTGAATTCATGAAATTTACAAAACTGAAATAATTAATGATTGATTGATATATAATTGCTTATTGATACATAAGCCAACTTAGGCTTATGTATAATCATTCAATCAATCTTATGATTACGAAATATACTAAAATTTTAAAATCAAAAATATACATATATGAACACCAAAATTACAATCTCATTTAAATGTGCAATAATATCTATATATTAAAGAAAATGACTCGAAACTAATAATTTTTAATCCAAAAATTAAATGGCAAACAACATTTTAACCACATTTTTGATTTAAAGGCTATCCAAATATTTAAAATCTCGTTATCCTATAAAAGTAAATTACTCTAGATAAATTCTTGTTAACCCAAATAGTAAATTAACTCCTAATGTTTGACCCTATAAGTTTTATCCCGTGGTTAGGAGGCTGGCTCACATTGAGCCCAACAAATCAGCATTGCCATACAGCGTGGCAATGGACCTAGCCTTCTGGGCACGCTTTCCGTTGACAGTTATTTGCTACATCTAATATATAAAATTAGCGTGTCACAGTGTTTTTTTTTTTATTTTTTTATTGCAGGAGGTCAGCAGACAGGCAGACGGCCCACTTGATGGAGAGCGGTTACCATCGCCTATGGACATTTGCAACACCAAAAATGCTACAAATGCGCTGTTGCCCTCTTAAAGGAGACTGGAACCTGGTACACTAATGCCGGAACACAACTCAAGGTTGTTATGGCGACAGACTTAGACCAGGGGTGGTAGCCATCCAGTCGGGCAAATGCCCTACCACCTGGCACCTGGCAGGCTGGTGTTTGTAACAAAACTCCTCCGAAACGGCTTGACCGATTCTCATTAAATTTTGTATGTTTATTTAGTAGGTCTGAGAATTGGATGTTAACTATATTTCATACCCCTAAGTGATAAGGGTGGTCGAACAAATTTTTTTTTTCTTTTTCTAGAAATAATTTATATGGCAAAACAACTTTTCCCGGGTCAGCTAGTAATTTATAATATTAAATTTATTCATTAGGTTATGTTTAAGTTTGATATGTTTTATAATAATAAGGCGTTGAACATTTTAATTGTTTTTTTTATTGTATGAATTCAGCAGACAGGCAGACGGCCCACTTGATGGTAGGCGGTTGCCAGCACATATAGACAGAAAAGAAAGAAGAAAAAATATTTATTTCTAAAAATGCGTCACTTAACAATAATTAATATTATTATAATAATAATATATGATAATTATATATTATTGTCATAGATTGTTTTTTTTGTAAGTCTAGTTATATTTATATTTTAGTTGATTTTAATTTATAATTAGTTTTATTTAAGTTAGTTTATTTTTAGTGTTTAATTATATTTTTTTATGTTAGCTTTAGTTCAACAGTAATACTTATAATAATTAAATATTAAATAAATTGTATTATTAAATAATATAAATATTTGAGATAATTATATTAATAACAATAATAAGCGTGCCGCAATTTGTGAAATGAGGTTGGTAGGTTGGCACTCAGTATTTTGCTGTGTCGAAACGTAGTCTGACACAGGATTGATTGCCAGTGCCCACTTCCTTAATCACAAAACTCATGCGACCTTTCTAACATCAAAGGTGCAACCAATGTGGTGCCACTCTCTAAAAGAGACCTGGCCACTAATGCCGGAACACAACTCAAGGTTGTTATGGTGGCATACTCTGGACCTGGGGCGGTAGTCATCCAGCCGGGCAAATACCCTATCAGCTGGCCGTGGGTTGTTTTGTCACCTCTTACGCCAGGCCACCCGGTCGCAGGAAACTGTATTCTTTTTCTTTCTAATTTTTTTAAAGCCAACTATGATAGGCGCGCGTGTTACGTTTTATTCAACCTCGCTCCAGTCTCGTTTCGTTCCTGATCTGGGTAAATATTCTGAAATAAGAAAGAATCAGCGAATTATCACTATTGTATTGATTTAGTTCCGATCCGATGTCGCGCTGGTACCAGTTCTTTAAAAATAATATTTGACTTGAGCGAGATCGGAGGGAGTACACTTTTTTCCATTTACAGACTGGTAGTGTTAACACAGCTAGATTTGTTCGGACCGAAACTGGAGTGAGATTGAACAGTCTTGTGAGACTAGTAATGTAGAAACAGCGAGATTTGATCGCACTAAGACTGAAGCGAGATCGAACCATATTTTACGACTAGTAGTGTTGACAAAGCAAGATTTAATTGGATCGAGAGTGGACCGTGTTGTGAGACTAGTAGTGTAAACACAGTGAGACTTGATCGGACCGAGACTGGAGAGGGATTGAACCGTGTTGTGAGATGAGTAGTGTACACGCAACGAGATTTGATCGGACCAAGACTGAAGCGAGATCGAACCATATTGTACGACTAGTAGTGTTGACAAAGCAAGATTTAATTGGATCGAGAGTGGACCGTGTTGTGAGACTAGTAGTGTAAACACAGTGAGACTTGATCGGACCGAGACTGGAGAGGGATTGAACCGTGTTGTGAGATAAGTAGTGTACACGCAACGAGATTTGATCGGACCGAGACCGGAGCGAGACTGAATGGTGAGCGACATCATATACAACTTTACTGGGCAACTGTCAGTCTATTCTAGTAAGAGCCAATGTTTATTTAGTATTCTGAAGTATAGATCCGATTGCTTTTCTTAAGAATAACTTTTCATAGTTATTCAGACCTAACTTGAGACTAAGAATAGCCATATATCACATAATATTTTAGAAAATCTAATAATATTGTAATTTGTGCCTTTGTGGCATATTAAATATGTTAGGTATGTCAAATCGAGCTAATCGCAAAAATAGGACATCGGCTCTGAATGCCATCTTGAATTAAGATTAAAAGAGAATGATGTTCCTTACGGGGCTATTGTATTTTTCCATGCTAATGGTACCTACATCTACTAGTAATTGGACACCGCGTTTCATCACAAAAACATAAAGGGTGTTACTCATTGTATTAAACCGAGTGTCCGTTCCGAAATCATACGCGTCGCCCCCTCCCTCCCCCAAGCAGCCCCCAAAAGCACCCCCATACAATTTACCAACTCACAAGTACACACGAAAGCGCTATATTAATCTAATCACACACGGTTTCACCAAGAAATATATCTGTGTGTGCGTACGTCTTTAATAATATCTTGGGAGGTGGGGGGTCAGTGGGTGGCCCCCAACCCCACACTAGTGAAAAAATATATCCTAAGGAAAACAATATTATAAATTGGAGTGTACGCGTGTGTGTGTTCGTTGTAGAATAACGTACAATTTTGCTCGCATGCCTTTTTATTTTATTTCATTTTATTTCTCGTGTGATGTACGTACCATATATGTAAGCTTTCATATTTACACATTTTTATTATTATATTTTTTGCTCTGTTTTCGCTTGTGAAGTCTGTGTAAGTTTCGTCGATTCCCTTGCTTAATGTTTTTTTATATATATAAAGTAACTAGGATTTGTCTGCGACTTCGCCCACGTTTGGCGGGATTCCCGGAATATAGTGTCGCATCACTTATAAAAGTACTAAGGCTGTCGTGCTACTGAAATCGTATTGAAATCAGCTAATATACCATTCCCCGGAAAATTCCCGCGGATACCCAGGTGACATACATATACATACATACATAACTTCACGCCAGGTCCCTTGCGGGGTAGGCACGTACAACAGAGCGCCACACAGGCCCATTCTTACACACCTCACATGCTTCTGTGATATTCATAGCTCTTGTCATGCACGCTCGTCAGTTCTTAAGGCTCCTAACATCACCTTCTGCTAACACATGATCAATTTGATCATGGGAGGTGTGTCGTGGCCTTCCGCGACCTCTGCATCCATCCACTTTTGCATTGTATATCTGTTTAGTCATTCTTTCATCATACATTCTTTCCACATGCGCGAACCACCGGAGCATTCCTTTCCTTACCTTCACCCAGGTGACGAATGTAAAAAAGCTGGTTGTTATACCCGAACAACTTCAAATTCATATTGTATTATTTAGTATTATTATTATTTTGAAGTTGTATGCAATGTTTGCAAAACTCCATTAATTCTTAGAAAAGTAATTGTGTAACATATTTCTGTATATATGTAAACTTATTAAAAAAAGTTTCAGTAAATCAAGTTTTAGCTTGAAGTGTTGCTAGGCGGTATCTTGCCGCTTCTTCTCCTTAACAACACGTTGCGAAGCGGTGGTATATAGACTGGGAAGTAAAATTGAATTTTAACTTATATGTATGACCTTCAAAAAGTGATCTCCAGTAGAACTTATCTAATATATAAAATTCTCGTGTCACAGTTTTCGTTGCCATACTCCTCCGAAACGGCTTGACCGATTTTGATGAAATTTTTTGTGCTTATCCGGTATCTATGAGAATCGGCCAACATCTATTTTTCATCCCCCTAACTGTTAGGGGTAGTCCACCCGTAATTTTTATTTTTATTTTTACCGAGCAGGACGACGTCTGCTGGGACAGCTAGTTTTAAATAAAATCTTTTGAATTTGAAGAAAAAACACTTAAGTCAGGTAAAACCATTTTAAATAAGCGTGTATGTATGAAGAGATTGATGAAGTGAAAAGTGTTTGTCAAGATCGCAGCAGGTGGAGATCTATCGTTTCCGCCGCCCCAATGAGTAATAGTCATGACAATATGTATGTATGTTCATTTGTATGACGATCAGACAAACATAAGCTTTCTTTGGTACACCATGTTCTTTTTAATTTTTTTCATTAATTTGTATTACTTTGATAAATTAAGAATTTCCTGGAAGCTGCCTGGAAGAGATCGCTTTTAGCGATAAGGCCGCCTTTTGTTTACCTAGTATTTAACTACTGTTTGTTTTGGTGATCAATAAAGTGTTATTTCTTAGTTTGTATTGCACGAGTTCAGCAGATGGGCAGTTGGACCACCTGATGGAAGGGTTTACCATCGCCTATGGACATTTGTAACACCGAAGGTACCACCAATGTTCTGCTGGACTCGTAAATGGGACTGATACACAAATCAAGGTTGTTATGGTGGCATACTTTAGACCAGGGGAGGTAGTGTTATATATATCTATATTGTTACATACCGATAAAGACCGCACATCTGGCATGTTGTCAAATGAATTCTTTTATTTACTTCGTGTTTAAACTTTATAAACATCTATTGTTATTGTACTTATTTTATGCGTGTAATTAGTGTCGAACGACTTAATCCTTGTTCATATTGAATTACGTCAAATAAAACAATGCCCGAACGAAGGGGGGGGGGGCAGTCAAACGATGTCTACGATACGATTAAGACGTGTACTACTTTCGATTAGCGACATAGTGACGGACTTTGCGCGTGTTGAATTGCGTTGAATCGCGCAGTGTGAACTGGTTCCATCCAGTTTTATTTTGTACTTGTCTTATACCTACGTGTTTGTACAGTTCTAATAAACTCTATAGTAATTCCAACGGCATTTATTTTGAGGTCTTTAGCTCGTAACAATATCTATCTACCACTAACGAGTGAATACCAAAAACTATATTATCATGCGAAGGATATTAACAACTTCCCTGACAATGAGTCATATATGACTCATACGAACGTTTTACAATAAGTCCATGCACCATATGCGACTCATTTCTCCATACAATTTCAAATTCATTTTTCTTAGTTGAACGTGGTAAGATATTTATAACAATATGTTCTTGCATCTTAAACAAATTATTATTATTTTCTGAAAAAAACAATTGTGGACTTCGGGCGGTACACAAATACGTTGTACTGGGACAGGGAAGTTGTTAAAATATATACAGCAGAGTATTAACTTTACTGCATAGGTCGTTTAGTATCCTTCATGCAAAAATGGTCTCTGAGAAAATAATGGTTCTACATAGACGAACTTAAACAAGGAGGTTTAGAGTGTGTAACGGAACAAAGTTATATAGTAAAATGGCAAAAATAATGATGGGGTGGATACTATATACATTATTATTGCTACTATACGGTTTGCTACAACTCATTAATTCTATAAAAGAAATTCTGTATAAACTTATAAAGAACTAGACATATAAATAGAATGAGAGAAATATAAAGTTAAACAATTTTCAGCTAGACGTGTTGCTGGGGAGTTACCGCTTCTTCTTCTTAACAGAAATATCACGTTGCGAAGCGGTGTACATTAACTAGGAAGTAAAATGAAATTTTAACATGTATATATGACCTGCAAAAAGTGTTCTCCAGTGGAACTTATTCTGAAAAAAAAACTTTTGAATTTGAATTATGTAACTTGCGGTTGAATTTTTTAACAGATTTCCTTTCGGTATATTACACAGTACAATTGTAGGATCGGAGAAAGAATACAATTTCCTGCGGCTAGGTGGCCTGTTGTAAGCGAAAAAATAACCCGCAACCAAGGTAGGGTTTTTGCCTGTTCGGATGGCTACCACCTTTGCTTTAGAGCAACCTTTCCCAAAGTGGACGATAATGCCCCCTTGAGTGCGCTGCAGGCCAAAAGGGGGGCGGTAAGAGACCAAGAAAAAGCAGGCAGGTATAGCCCGTAAGAGTTAACTTGAGACCTCAGCGCCGTTGTATACTACCTACTGCGCTTAGGTCTCAAGTTAACTCTTGCGGGCTATAGTAAATTCTCATTTAGAATGAATGTTTAATCTCCGCTAATATAGCTCACAATAATAAGTTAATTTTATTTAACGCCAAAGTGGTTTTTAAGTAGATGAAAAAATGGAGTCGCTAAAAAAATAATTCATTCTCAAAGTGGGCAATATACAAAATAAGTTTTGGGAACCACTGCTCTAGAGTATGCCGCCGTAACAACCTTAAGTTGTATTACGGCATTAGTGACCAGGTTCCAGTCTCCCTTAAGAGAGCAGCAGCTCATTTGTAGCACTTTCGATGTTGGAATTGTCCGTAGGCGATGGCAACAGTTACCCATCAAGTGGACCGTCTGCCTGTTTACTGAACTCCTGCAATAAAATCGAAAAAAGGGTGATATACATATGCTTTTAGGGTGAGGTCACGAGATAAAGAATAGTAAATTCAAATTCAAAAGATTTTATTCAAATAAGTTCCACTGGAGAACACTTTTTGAAGGTCATACATATATGTTAAAATTTAAATTTACTTCCTAGTCTATGTACACCACTTCGCAACGTGTTATTGCTGTTAAGGAGAAGAAGCGGCAAGAAACTCCCCAGCAACACGTCTAGCTAAAAATTGTTTTTCTTTATATTAGTTACATACATACATACATAACTTCACGCCAGGTCCCTTGCGGGGTAGGCACGAACAACAGAGCGCCATTTAGGCTTATTCTTACACACCTCACTTGCTTCTTTGACATTCATAGTTCTTGTCATGCACGCTCGTCTGTTCTTAAGGCTCCTGACATCACCTTCTGCTAGTACACGATCAATTTGATCATGGAAGGTGTGTCGTGGCCTTCCGCGGCTCTGCATCCATCCACTTTTGCATTGTATATCAGTCATTCTTTCATCATACATTTATATTAGTTGTTCTATTTATATTTAAGTTCTTTTTTTTCAGTTTTATACAGAATTATGTTACAGAATGACTTTTGAAGAATAATTTGAAGTAGTTTAATAAACCAGCTAAAGTGCTTTAAACATGTTTTGTATGGCGCGGTATAAACACATATGCACTGATAAGTTCACCCGATGGATGATTTAGTACATTTTTAATTTAGCTTATCGCTACTAACATTATCTTTAAACTAACTTCGGTGAGGGACAGATAAAAATATAAAAATTTCGACGCAAAATCAATACTATACGCGGGTGTCACAGTGTGGGGAAAACAGCGGGGAGTTAAAAACCAGCGCTCTCTAAGCTTATTATGTTTAGAATTGTTTCTTATGTTACTGCCAACAGTTTTATTAAAATGTTTCAAAACTTTAATTTTCATTTATTTGCGGGTATTTTACAAGTATTCTGTAAAAGTAACGATCGCCCAATAGATGACAATCGTGCCAACATTATAATTTATGTTGCTTCTTCCATTTAAAATTCTAAGAATGCAGAAATCACCAAACATCCCTTCTGTTACAAATGCAAATAGAAATCGCATCTTAACATTCGTAATATTTTACATGTCTTTGTGTATAAAATTCTTCTTGGCGTGTGACTGAACTTCTCTTAAACGGCTGGACTGATTTTGATGAAAATTTTTGTGTGTATTCAGGTGGTTTAGAGAATGGTTTAGTTTCACAATAAGACCACTGGGTCTAATTGTGAAATGAGCGCCACTTACTGAGGTGGCGCTCTAGTAGGTTTCTAAATTTTATTTCTTCAAGGCAGTACAACGCCTGCCGGATAGCTAATTAGCTGCTCAGCTGGCGTTGTACTGCCCTGTATCAAAAATACAATCGCAAGAGTATGTTAGTTGATTATTACATGTGAATGATTTATTTTACAGGCTTTTACTTCGTACCTGTTCAATTTTAAAACTTATCAACTGATATTGTTTTTTAATAAATAAAAAAAATCTTGCTAGGCATTTGCTGATATACTTAATGTACTTGCCAAACCATGTAAAGACTGTACCATATTATGATATTGGTCCCAATAATCATAATAAACAGTTTCAATATTTGTGACTTTATTTGTGTTGTGGTGTAACATTTCTTAGAATGCACTTGAAATGTTTTGCAATTAGATTGCTGAGATAATTTTCACAAAAAAATTCATTAACAATTTTTATATCTATATATTCGACACACGTGGTAGCCAAATATACAGCGGTGACAAAGGACTTATGTCAGAATCGAGGTGTTTGGAAGAAAAAGACATATTGTGCTGACCCCAAACAAAAATTGGGAGGAGGCGAATGAAAAGAGAGAGACTATTTTATAGTTGCGCCGTTTTTGTCATTGCAGTTGAAGGGAGGTTTGCACTAAAAATCAGCGTTGTGTCGGATATGCGGCGTGCATGTACTCAAAACTTGTTGTTTTCTTTTTACTATGATTCATAATCAGTCAAATAGCGAGATATAGGTACACATTGGTAGCACCTTTGGCGCTGCAAATTACTATAGGTGATGGTAACCCCTTTACATCAAGTGGACCGTCTTCATTAGGAAATCGTAAAAATACACTTAATATCAATTCACGCTCATATAAAGGTTAGATTTCCTTTAAACAGTTACATTTTATATTTAATCAAATCAGTGAAATTGCGTCGCTATTTTTTCAAATAAATTTCTTTTCTTTCTCACACATACACTCACACACACACACACACACATGTACGTACTCGTACATATTTCTTTTTTTTTAGATGAATGTAAGTACAATAATTTCACAGTCAGAATTGTACGATTAGGAAGAGGTCACCGAGATACAGGTCGACCTAGTTTGGGGACCAATGAGTTTCAAAAATTCTGAATTATGTTTAACTCAATAAATGATTTTTGATTGATTTGATTTCTTTCTTTCTTCTTTTAGATATTTGACACACCGTAACTCTATGTGCTGTGACCCCGCGGACTCGCTACGTTATGTTCAAGCGTACAATATACGTATGTTTATAATGTACATGGATTTTATTCCATACGTCAGGGACTTCCTCTAGATGTTAAATGAAGGTTATTTGAGACATTGTTGAATTATTGATTCCACGTATTCTAATATTCTTTATCGAAACATGATTGATTTTGCAACAAGAAGTTACGTTTATATAAGACAGTCTAGAAGCTCCTATTGTTGTTTAAGTATGATTGGCAGATTTCGTACATTGGTAATCTCAATGCGCAGCTTTTCTTACCATATTTTCTATCACATGGTCATTGTAACAATATGTAAACAAAAAGCTGTCTAAATGGTGAAAGTACCCTGTTTAGGATCCGAACCTAAGTCATTAGAATTATTCTTAGCTACTAAGCTATTGTAGCGACCGAGGTGCCGACAAAGGAAAATTCACACATGCAGCTTTCGGCATTCTACACATCTGGCAAGCTTCGACGCAATGCAACAAGTATTAGTTCGACTCTCATGACGGCCATTAAACAAGTACGATAACAATATAATGTTTTTCTTAAACACGAAGTAAACAAAAGAACTCCGAATGCAAGAAAGGTAATAAACTGCGTTTTACGACCGCCAGGTGTGCGCATTAGTTCTTGTCATAGGCCGTCCTGACCTACAGGGCCGAGGACACCGATGGTAGGATTAGTCACAAATTCCAAGGCGCTCAACGGGTTAAGGAGCTATCTCGGGTTTTTCTCTTATGGATAAAATTAGAAATGAGGATATCCGTAAGAGAACCAAGGTAACCGACATAGCTCGCAAAATTAGCAAGTTGAAGTGGCAGTGGGCCGGTCTCGTCTGCCGCAGAACGATGGCTGATGGAGCAGATGAGTCCTGGAGTGGAGACCACGTCTCGGTAGAGGTAGTGCAGCCCGATGGACTGAGGATCTATGCAAGGTCGCCGACAGGCGCTGGAAATCAGAGGACAGGGATGAATGGCGCTGTCTTGGGGAGGCCTTCGTCCAGCAGTTCTTAGTCGTGAAAACTATATCCCCACTAACTATTTATATGCAGGTCAGAAAGGAAATAGTGCAAAGGGTACCAACTCATACTGGTTTAAAGCGCAATAAAATAGTGGACTCTGTGGCCAAATTAGGAATCACGCGTGATGTACTAATCGATCAATAACTATATGAAAAACATTGTGAATTTGAATCTTTATGCCATACCAAGTGGAAGGACTATTTTTGCCAACAGTCTAAGGAGAAAGGCATCTGGTATGCAACTATTCAAAGAGCATCAATGCAAGTTCCCTGGTTTATAAATTCTTTTGATCTGTTTAAGATCTCATATCAATGTTAGAACTACGCTCTGGTCACTATCCATCAGCAAAGTTTGCATATCTCATGAGGAAAGTAGATTCACCAAACTGCACTACTTGTGGTGATTTGGAAGATATCCAACATTTGATGATGAATTGTGTCAGAAACAAATAGGAAAGACAAATTACATTGGATAGTGTAGGTATTGTTATCATGTTTAAACTTAACTTAAAATTTTGTCCTGAAAAGGGCATAATTATGGAAACAGTGCTGATCTTCCGCTGAGCCCTTAATATACTGTCACGGCAGACATTACATCTTTGCAAAGCATAAAGGAAGAATCTATATTACTTATAATAAAATTGTAGAGGTCAAATTTCTGTACAATTAAAAAAAATGCTAAAAACCTAGTCAGGGGGATGTAAGAAGTGAAATAGAACTAACTTTGTTTTTTTTTTAATTTTGTTTCTCTGTTTGTCTGTCTGTTTGTACCGGCTAATCTCCGAAACGACTGGACGATTACATGAAATTTGTAGGTAGTATATCCTGTCAACATAAGATACATTATAAAAAAAAAAAGTTCCTGGATAGTAAAAAACACACACACGGCAAAGGCGCAAATATCGTTATATGCGAAACAAGTTGGGTAGCTATCTAAATAATGTCACATATATAGTATGTAACAAGAAATAGGAAAAAAAAATCATATACTATAATAAAATGTACAGTCTACAATGAAAAAAAATGCTAAAAACCTAGTCAGGGGGATGTAAGAAGTGAAATAGAACTAATTTAGATTTTTATATTTTTTTGTTTCTCTGTTTGTCTGTCTGTTTGTACCGGCTAATCTCCGAAACGACTGGACCGATTTAAATGAAATTCTGTATGGTGGTAGCTCATATCCCTAGTCAACACATAGGATAATTTGATTCCGAAAAATTAAAGAGTTCCCGTGGGTTAGTTGAAAAACCCCACCACGCGGACGAAGTCGCGGGCATCAGGTAGTCATGAATAAATATATTAGTGTTATTTATATGTACGAGTATTTCAAAATTTAAATAAGACTATATTTTTTTTATTTAGATAAACACACACTGTATATCTCCAAATAAAGCAAGTTACGCTTGTGTTATGGGTAATATACAATGGACCACTCTGGGGCAGATCCCAGACACCCAGACCATAGTAAATAACGGAATAAATTCGTTCCCGAAATTTACTATACCAGGAATCGAACTCGGAGCCTCTGCATTGCAGTGAGGTAAGCCGGCAGAGGCTTAACCTGCCCAACCACAGAGGCCTCATAATATCAGCCCATAAATGTCCCACTGCTGGGCTCGGGCCTCCCATTATAGGGCAACAGACAGTATACCCGCCACGCTTGTCCAAGGCGTGGCGGGTATACTGTCCTGTATATGCTTGGCAGGTTTGAAACATCGGTTATATCGATGTGCAGGTTGCATCACGATGTTTTCCTTCACCTTTATTAGCACGTGCTAATTGTAACAGTATTCAAATTCAAATGCAAAAGTTTTAATTCAAAATAAGTTCCACTGGAGAACACTTTTTGTAGGTCACACATATATGTTAAAATTTAATTTTACTTCGTAGTTTATGTATACCGCTTCGTAACGTGTTATTGCTGTTAAGGAGAAGAAGCGGCAAGAATCTCCTCAGCAACACGTCTAGCTAAAATTTGTTTTGCTTTATAATTTTCTCTTATTCTATTTATTTTATCCGTGCAGGAACGGAGAAAGAATACAATTTCCTGCGGCCTGGCGGCCTGTCGTAAGAGGCGACAAAACAACCCACAGCCAGGTGGTAGGGCATTTGCCCGACTGGATGGCTACCACCCCTGGTCTAGAGTATGTCGCCATAACAACCTTGAGTTGTGTTCCGGCATTAGTGACCAGGTTCCAGGCTCCCTAAAGAAAGCAGCAGCGCATTCGTAGCACCTTTGGTGTTGCAAATGTCCATAGGCGATGGTAACCGCTGTCCATCAAGTGGGCCGTCGGCCTGTCTGCTGATCTCCTGCAATAAAAAAAAAAAAAAAAAATCTCAATATCTCAGGCTTACATTTGAATACGAAGAAAACAAAGGTTATGTATGGTGTTTGAAAGAGAAGAAACCAGAACGAATGCAAGTATAATGGTCGATGATGTTATGCTGGAACAAGTGAATGAGTTTGTATATCTTGGATGTGCTTTTAGCAGGGATGGAAGGTACACCGCTGACATAGAAAGAAGAGTAAATTTGGGGAATAGTGTGAATAGAGCGTTAGGTAAACTTCTAGGCGCTAAGAACCTCAGCCAGAAGGCCCAGCTTACCATACACAACGCGGTTCTGGTACCTACGCTCACGTATGGAAGCGAGAGTTGGGTATGGAATAGAGAGCATGAAAGTAGAGTAAACGCGGTCGAGATGCGAGCACTGCGCAAAATCTGCGGAGTGATGCTCGCGGACCGCGTTCGTAATACCGAAGTAAGAAAGAGAGTGTCGGGGTGAAGGTAAGGAAAGGAATGCTCCGGTGGTTCGGGCATGTGGAAAGAATGACTAAACAGATATACAATGCAAAAGTGGATGGATGCAGAAGTCGCGGAAGGCTACGACACACCTTCCATGATCAAATTGATCATGTGTTAGCAGAAGGTGATGTTAGGAGCCTTAAGAACAGACGAGCGTGCATGACAAGAGCTTTGAATGTCAAAGAAGCAAGTGAGGTGTGTAAGAATGGGCCTGTGTGGCGCTCTGTTGTTCATGCATACCCCGCAAGGGACCTGGCGTGAAGTTTTTATATATTATGTATGTCAATATCTCAAATATTTTTTTTCAACTTTTATAGAGAAGTTTATTACTTAATGACTTTTGAAGAATTAATGGAGTTGTAGCAAACAGTGCATAATCAATAAGACGGAGACACAATATAAGTAAAGAAATATATTACTGTAGTTATAATAAAGACATGACGTAAAACTTTGTTTGTTTGTTTTGCTGCAACAATCTCCATAAATTCCTTACAAACTTGGCAAGATAAATTTATACAAAACGGGCTCTACCCGGCAGACGTTGTCCTGCCTTTAAAAAATAAAAATTCAGAACCCGATTCCAGCGTCATCTACAGGGATCAAATGTTAATCTAAACTATTCTCAAAGCCATTTGAAGAAACAAAAAGTTTCATCAAAATCAGGCCCACCGTTTAGGATGAGTATCGCGGCGCCATCTACTGGGTCTAATCGTTGCTTTAAACCATTCCGGGACAAACTTCAACACATACAACAACAAAAAGAACACCGAAATTCTGGTACCCGATTGCAGCGCCATCTACCTGGTTCAAATTAAAATCTAAATCATCCCAGTAGAAAATTATAAAAATACTAATATCGCTGTTGAAAAATAGGGGTTGATCGTAGAGGGTTGAAAATTTAGGGTTGTATGTATTTTTTAATGCTGTATCATAAAAAAAAAATTAAAGACATATATTTAGGGATGGACTATCCTTTACATTTAGGGGGATGAAAAATAGATAGTGTCCGATTCTTAGACCTACCCAATATGCACACAAAATTTCATGAGAATAGGTCAAACCGTTTCGGAGGAGTATGGTAACTAACACTGTGACACGAGAATTTTATATGTCAGATATGGTATAACAATAACTGACTAGTGGTGCATGACGCTCGCGGACCGCGTTCGTAATACCGAAGTAAGAAAGAGAGTTGGTCTGAAAGAGAGTGTCGGGGTGAAGGTAAGGAAAGGAATGCTCCGGTGGTTCGGGCATGTGGAAAGAATGTATGATGAAAGAATGACTAAACAGATATACAATGCAAAAGTTGATGGATGCAGAAGGCGCGGAAGGCCACGACACACCTTCTATGATCAAATTGATCGTGTACTAGCAGAAGGTGATGTCAGGAGCCTTAAGAACAGACGAGCGTGCATGACAAGTACTATGAATGTCAAAGAAGCAAGTGAGGTGTGTAAGAATAAGCCTAAATGGCGCTCTGTTGTTCCTGCCTACCCCGCAAGGGACCTGGCGTGAAGTTATATATGTATGTATGTATGTATGGTGCTTGCGTTCCAGCCATGATCATTACGCTACGTCTTACACGACTATACATATGTAGCTCGCACCAAACATCTGACCGATTACTTTTCATCCAAAAAGAGCCTCAAAATGATAAACAACGAAAAAAATATTCATTGAGTACATTTTTTCGAGTCAAGTGGTATATTTTTTTATAGCGCAGTCGTTAACTTTGAAATATCGGTCGGTGGGTGTCCGCGGGCGGCGGGGGGCCAGCCGAGGGTGTGGGGAGGGGGGTGGTTGGCAAATAAAATAAAAATAAAGGCCGATTACGGCCGACATTTTATAATGGACGGCGAAATGACATGCGGGCGCCGCCGCGGCGCGCGCTATGTATAGACACTGTGCTGTGGAGTCGATTTATACTTTCAAATGTCAGGAAGGCATTTCGGCCTTTGTCGGTAGGCTTAGATGTTTTTTTCAACGTTCGGATATCGGCTTGTGTTGTTTTGAATGTTTTCGATTGTTTTAATTAAATGAAAACATGAATGGGGGAGCGAACAGTGAAATCAAATGAGTATATTTTATAATTAATTTAAAAAAGACGCAGTTTCATAGGTTTTATACGAGTTATTTATGACGTAATAAGGGTGTATAAGGAGTCAAATAGCGCATTAATTATTGTTTAAAAAGTAATAAAAAATCTTTTACATGGTATTACTTTAATAAATATTGTTCTTCAAATAAAAGGCAGATGATCAGATGTTATTTTAACCTCTTTTTCTTATACTTTCTTAAACATTTATTTTTTATTGTAACCTGTCTCCACACCTATTATAAAGATAGACAATTCGAGGTTTTCAATAAAAACAATTTTTCTTTTTCGTATTTTAGGCCTCCAATGCTTGTTTAAAACGGAATTATTGGCTTAACTCGATGTAAGTGTGTGTGTCTGGGTTAATCATCCAAGGATATATACTTAAAGATACTTACCTAATAAAGTTAGTGATATGAAGCATGGCGCATCAGTTTTAATAAATATATGTGTATTATCTTCCTCTTTTTCTATGTAGGAGTATATATAACGCTATCACACAGTAAATGAAAAGTGCGTGGGTAGATTCAGCTCTAGTAAATGACACACGTAGACTCAACAATGTACTTAGTATAGATCGCGAAAAATAGATTTGTTAAAGTAAGATTATGTAATACATCCCTACACTTAAAGTTAAGACGGTTTCTTTTGCCTCTTACTGGAACGCAGAGGTCCTAGGTTCATATCGTGCTACGGCATTGCATGAACGAACCTTTCGTTATTTACTGCGTTCTGGGTGTTTCGGGCCCAAAGTTATTCAGTATATATTAACTTAAGTTGAAAAAATACAAAGTGTGTGTTTGTCTGCCGATTAAAACGAATATAAAATTATTATAGTAACAAGCGTAATAATGTTTTTTTATCCGTGCAAGAACACAATGTCTTAAGAGGTGACAAAATAATTAAGGTATTTATCCGTCTGAATAGCTACCACCCCTGGTCTAGAGTATGCCGCCATAATTCAAATTTAAAAGTTTTTACTCTAAATAAGTTTCACTGGAGAACACTTTTTGAAGGTCATACATATAAGTTAAAATTTAATTTTACTTCCTAGTCTATGTACACCGCTTCGCAACGTGTTCTTGCTGTTGATGAGAAGAAGCGGCAAGAAACTTCCCAAAGAGTTGTTGTTCCGGCATCAGTGGCCAGTATCCAGTCTCCCTTAAGAGCAGCGCATTTGAGCCACTTTCCATCAGGTGGGCCGTCGTTCTGCTGAACTCATGCAATAAAAAATAATAATCAAAAAGCAATATTTTGCACTACATCTCCAATTCAAAGACCATGCTCGGAAGTCGAATCCAGTATCATCAAGCAGATTAGATTTCTAAATTTCTAAAATAACACAACTCTACAGTTTTTTTATTCAACAGTTATGTCACCGCGTATTTATATTCAATCAAACCGGGGCGGGAGTCGAACCCGCGCCCCCACGCCAGGTGTCTCTCTATGGCTTTATAATTTCATAATTGACAGTTGTGTGACACACAAACGGACACGTTTTTAACCTATAATATCAGTTGTTGATAGACTAAGGGCCGCTTGAATAAGGATGCTTAAATTTATTTAAGAAAAGAAAAAATCTAAAAAGAGAAGAATAAAGAAAACCTTAGGACCGCTTGCATAACGATCGCCTTTAAATAAAATTAGTTAATCATATTAAACTGCCTAAATACGTTTTACAGAAAACGTATTGACAGTTCTTTAAACATATTTAGCGGCAAATTTAGTGTTCTGCAAGACGGTAATTGCAACCCTTAGGTGTTAAATACGTCTTCTGTTTCTTAAATAAATTTAAGCAACCTTTTGCAAGCGTCCCTTAGTGATCTATTTGTTATAATTTCTCTTGATATTAATTACTTATATTTGAGCGAAAATTGTCTTTTTTTATTAGAATATTTATGTTGATTTAATTTTAAATTTCATTTCATTCATTTTGTACACCACTATGTGGTAAAATGTACTGTACATCTACAATCGTATAACACATACATTCTTACAAATAAACATATTGCTTGATTGCAACAAGAAACGCATTTAACACCCCTAAAGACAATTAGCGTCTTGCACAACGCAAAATTTGCCGCTTAATATGTTTAAAAAACAGTCAATACGTTCTGTGTAAAACATATTTAGGCAGTTTAATATGATTAACTAATTTCATTTAAAGGCGATCGTTATGCAAGCCCTTTGTCAGTTTCGTTTCTGATATTTTTCTTACGAGGTTACCAATTCTCATAATGATACGTTTTTATAGAAAAAGGCAACTCTAAAAATCGAGCAATGCTACGAATAGTAGTTTCGCCGAATAATCGGCCACAACAACAGGCATGTGGTAGGGTATTTGCCCGTCTGGATAGCTACCACCCCTGGTCTGGAGGATGCCGCCATAACAATGTTGAGTTGTGTTCCGGCATTAGTGGCCAGGTTCCAGTCTTTTTTTTGCAGGAGTTCAGCAGACAGGCAGGTGGCCCACTTGATGGAAAACGGTTACCATCGCCTATGAACATTTGCAACACCAAAGGTGCTACAAATGCGCTACTGCACTCTTAAGGGAGACTGGAACCTGGTCACTAATGTCGAAGCACAACTCAAGGTTGCTATGGCGACATACTTTAGACCAGGGTCGTAGCCATCCAGTCGGGCGAACGCCCTGCCACCTGGCTGTAGGTTGTTTTGTCGCCTCTTACGACAGACCGCCGAAATTGTATTCTTTCTCCGTTCCTGCACGGATAAAAAGTCTTCGTTAAGAGAGCAGCAGCGCATCTGTAGCACCTTTGGTTTTGCAAATGTCCATAGGCGATGGTAACCGTATGCCATCAAGTGGGCCATCTGCCTGTCTGGTGAACTTTTGCAATACAAGGCCAGCCTTGGGAAGCTTACCCATTGACTTCGATGACCTAGGCTCTAGTAAGCCCACTTACATTCTTAAGGGATTATAAATAGATATAGCTTATAATTTAATGTATATTTTGTTATACCTAATAAATAAAAATGGATGGGAGAACCGAAGCGTGAGGGCCTATTTGGGACGATCGAGTCCGGTTTGTCGCCCCAAGTACCGGTGGAGGGACAGAGTGTCCATATAGACCTCCGCCCGCACTAATGCCGCGAGAGGGCGCGAGAGGCAGCCGCGCGACCCTCTCAGGGCCGGGGAAACACCATTCCCCGGCCCGCACACAGAAGAGGCCGCCTCTGCTTATGAGGCGGCCAGCCGCTGCCGGGGTCGCGGGTTAAGCTCGCGCACATACCGTGACCCCGGCGCTAGGCGGAAAGAAGGCTCCCATGGGGTTTTAGTGGGTATATCGGCAGCCGGTCGTATTGAACCGGCGTCGGGGAGCCCCACACACCGGCCGCGCATGATCCCCCGCACGGCTGACGGTGCGGTAACGCATTTCCCCATGTAAAAAAAAAAGGAGGGACAGAGTGTAGGCTGACCTGTGTGATCTTCAAGCCCTTAACTGGCAAGAAATCGCACCGGACAGGAACGGATGGCGTGTTCTCGTTTCGGAGGCCAAGACACATTTTGGGTCGCTGAGCCAACGAAATTAGTTAATAAATAAATAAAAACATATTTTACATAGATAGATAGACATCGTTTTATTATTCCACAATATAAACATTAATCTACAATTTACAGTAGTCACATTAAACAATAAAGGCAGAAACAAAGGACGGTTTTATCGCTTTAGAGCAGTGGTTCCCAAAGTGGGCGATAACGCCCCCTTGTGGGCGCTCCAGGCTTAAAAGGGGGCGGTAAGTGACCCAGAAAAAAATGGCAGGTGTAGCCCATAAGAGTTAACTTGAGACCTCAGCGCCTTTGTGTACTACCTACTGCGGTTAGGTCTCAAGTTAACTCTTGCGGACTATAGTAAAAGTCTCGTTTAGAATGAATGTTTAATCTCCGTTAATGTAGCTCTCAATAATCAATTAATTTAATTTCACGTAATAATGTTTTTTTAAGTAAGTAGGTGAAAAAATGGGGGCGCTTAAAAAAGAATTTATTCTCAAAGTGGGCGGTATACAAAATAAGTTTGGGAGCCACTGCTTTAGAGCGATCTCTTCCAGACAACCCGGGCTAATGATTTCATGGACTGAATCGCAAGTGTATGACGGTGATGTGCACTTTTAATACATAAATATATAAATAGGATATATACATATTACACAATACATATACCTAATATAAATTAACAATAATACATTAATAGATGTTAGATTAACAGATATATACTGTTACGTGTACAGGACTCGAATTAAAATGCCGTTGGAATTACTATATAATTTATTAGAACTATACGAACACGTATAACATGGGTTAAAATGTAACTGGACGCAACCAGTACAAACTGCACGATTCAACGCGCGCAAAGTCCGTCACTAAAGCTAATCGAATGTATGTCTTGCTCGTTTCGTAATCCTCGCTTCACTCCGATTTCTCGCCATTCGGCCATTGCTACACCGATACAATTTGGATGCCATCTATGATTGGGTTTTTTAGAATCAGTTCGACACACCTGCCTAATGAATGCCATAAAAGATGACAATACATAATGAACTGTTTTTCTAATTACGAATTTAACAAACACAAAGTAAACAAAAGAAATCCAAATGCGGGATGGTAATAAACTGCTCTTTATGGCAGGTGGATGTGCATTCGCTTTTTGTCGGCATGTAACAATAATAGTTAAATTATTAATATGTGTAATGTTTTAATAACAATTTAGTTTAAACCAATTACGACACCTACACAATCTTGTTGGAAAAGGTAGGCGAACCTTGCAGCATAGCCTCAGAAGGTTTCGGCTGGGTGTAACTATGTTATAAATCTAGAAAGAAAGAGAAAGAAGAAACAGGTTTATTTTTAGGACATATACAAGTGAAACATTAAAATTAATAACTAAAGCATAATAAAAAGAGACAATAACAACCACAAAGTAACTGAGGATATACATAAATTAAGTCCTAAAAATTGGATCAAGCTCAGCAAAATGTCGATCTTTAGACCAACGCTGATCTTCCGCTTGACCCTAGAGCGACGTCACGGCAAACTACACATCATATTATTAATAAATAATCATACAATCTCAGCCTTTCCTTCACAAACAAAAGCGCAGGGTCGACAGGCAGGAGGGGGTTTTTAGTGGGTATTGGGGTCGCTTGCCCGTGCAGCTTCCTCTGAGTCTTTCCATGGCATAGCATACTATTGCTGCAGTGATACCTCCCCCGACCGATGTGTGTCGTTCCTAGCAACGACCCACTCTTTGCGTAAATCGGTAGCATTTTCCCTCGCCTCAAAAAAAATAGCCTCAGAAGCCTGGATAAAAGACCAGCATTCAAATTTAGCCAAAACAGAGTTACAATCCATTTGAAAATTAAAAACACAAGCTGTTTTCCATCATATTTTAATACAACACTTTTAATATGGTAAATTGATGTCCGCCTCCCTTCTCCCCTTGAAAACAAGTAATTAAACTTGTTTTTACAGTTTTTAATATAAAACTTTCCACTCGGGGTGGAGAAAAATATTTCCGCGAAAAACGCGCCCCCTTGCGTTGTTTATGCGAAATAATAATACAAGTTTGTGCTTCGTTTTTTTTCTTGAAAGAAACGTGTACAAGTGAGAATTTCTTGGTGGGTTCCGAACATCGTTTTTGTCATTTAACAGTTTCTTTGTTCGTATGTTTCATTTAACAATATATAATTTAATAAAATGTATTATAAATATTTGTATGCTCCTATGGGAACAAAACATGTGTATACTATAACATATATGCCAACTGTTTAACATGTTTTGAATAAATACATTTGATTTGATTTGAAAAAATTTCAAAACTCTTTTTCTTTTACCTTTTATCAATTATTTGGGGTTGATACAATATGTTATTTCCTTCTATATTCCTCTATACTAGTATACATCCTCTGTCACACCACAAATCATCATGTCATCCTTCACACAATCCATCCATCTCTTTGGTCTATCTCAATGTAAGATAGACCAAAGAACCCATCAATCTTGGAGTTAAACATTATTTGTCACGTGACTTTCATTCCTCCTCATTATATGCCCATACCACTTTATCCGTGCAGGAAAGGAGAATGAATACAATTTCCTGCGGCCGGGCGGCCTGTCGTAAGAGGCGACAAAACAACCCACGGCCAGGTGGTAGGGTATTTGCCCGAGTGTAACATATATGTAAATAACAAACCCTGAGTTGTGATCCGGCATTAGTGGCCAGGGTCCAGTGTGCCTTTAGAGAGCAGCAGCGCATTTGTAGAACCTTTGGTGTTGGATATGTCTGTTGTGTTGTGTTGCAAATGTCTTCCTTCAGCGTTAGCACATTGTAATTGTAGCAATATGGTCATTCAGTGCAAAAACTGCATAAGAGTAGTGCATGCTTTCCAGTCAAGATTCGAACCCATGCCCATTTTATTTTGGAAGGCTAGTGCTCTAACCAATAAGTTACTACGGCTTTAATTGCGTTTAACGAGATTTAATTAATAATTGATAAACTAACTTGAAAGCAGTATGTTTTAAAATTATCTATATGAGGCCCAAGGAATCCTAAAGAAAGTATTGTCGGAAGCAAAAGTTAAATTTATTACAAGTATAAGTCATAATCAAGATTATGACCCCATGCGATAGAGAGAGATGAAAGATATTTTCGACGAACGAGATGAGATAGAGTATACATGTGTCAGAAAGAGACGGACAATGTTTACAAAGACACCCTTACGATAGTGTTTCCATATTTTTGGAAAGCAATGTAATATTGTTTGGAGTTAAGCTTGGTTTACATGGTGCTTCGTGTTAAATTATTTGTTTCAACTTGTTTCTTTACAACACACAGTTTTTGTAAAAGTACTCAAATGTGGTTATATCTATGAATAATACAACTATTTTGTTAAGTATGAATACTAATTATAAAGTATATATCAGTATATTTTATGATAAGTTTTCTTGAAATACATTTTTATTCTCAGGATTTATCATACATAAAAGCATTTCATTCAATCATACTTTCATACAAAAGTGATTTAGTTATTAATAAATAAGTAAGTGGACATATAATTACATACTACAATTTTATTGTAGCATAAGATAATATTCTTTGGCCACGTTTTTAAGAATGATAAGTTACTGCCTGTCTCACATCATCGAGCAGTATACCTGTCCATTGAAGAAGTTGGTATAGAAAGTAGAACCACGTGCAGGCATTTTTAAAAGCAAAACGATAAGAAGACCGCAATTCAAAGATGTGTGACATACAGAAAAATTGAAAGGTTTTTTAAAAATAATATGCTATACAGCAAATATCCTGAGCTACGGGGCCGAGACACGGGCACTGACGGTAGGGTTGGTCCACAAGTTCCACGTCGCTCAACAGGCTATTGAGCGAGCTATGTCAGGTGTTTCCCTTATGGATAAAATTAGAACTGAGGATATCCGTAAGAGCCGATAGCCGATGGAGCAGACGAGTTCTGGAGTGGAGACGCGGTGTCTCGGTATATGTAGTGTCGGACGCCCTCCAGCCCGATGGACTGACGACGTATATAAGATCGCCGGTAGGCGCTGGATGAGGAAAGCGCAGGACAGGGACGAGTGGCGCCGTCTTGGGGAGGCCTACGTTCAGCAGTGGACTGCGAAAGGCTGACGACGACAGTGAATATGGATATAAGAATTTCAGCGGTAATAAATACTGACTAGTTACTACTAAAACGGTTGGAATCTACCAAAATCTATTTATCTATCTCTAGAGGTTATGACTTACCCCTTATCGTTATTTAAGATACAGAAATGTTTTAGAAAAATCATTATATTTATTGTAAGGTAGTGTTTTGATGGACCACTTCCCCTCCCTCTACCCTATCTTCCCTATCCCATCTCTTCCATTCCATTATTCCTGTCTGTCTATTCTCTTTCTTTCTCTGTCTCAATACTACTCCATTCTTACGCCTTTCTAATCGATCTTAAAGATTGGCTTCATCTCTGGCGTTGTAATCGTCTATACGTAAGGGTAACTACTTCCCATTGGGTAGGACATCTGTCGATTTATCAGCTTCACAACAAAAATAGGAGGATAATATTCCAACACCATGTAAACCTACCCTATGACTAATACACGGGCCCCCTATCAAATAATCGAGTCTGAGAGGGGTGTTCGATTGGGGTACACAATTTTGGTATTTTACACAAAAAAAGTAACCACCATAAGTTTTTACTTAAAAACACCAGTTTCATGCGCACACGCCGACCCGCTAGCACGTGCCTAGTTGATGCACTTAAGTATCCCGTGATCTATTGTATCGATACACTTAAATCATCACATTGAAAAAAAAGTCTTACACAGGTTTAAAAGACATTTTAATACGTTCTCGTGAGTTTTGCGTTTTGTACGTGACTGTACATTGAAAGTTTTAAATCCTGAAATTAAAAATAAGTCATATTTCTAACTCGTAAAACAAACTTCATACGTCTTAGTGTGTTTTATATTTTATGCTCGAGTGTATTTTCAAAGGGTTACAGCATCATAATTCTTAAAAAGTTTTAAACGTTTCCAAATCAAACCGTGCCAAGCCATTATTGAACAAAGAAGAAGAAACGTTTCCAAAGACTTTTTAATACGTCTTGGTGTGTTTTGCATTTTGTGCTTGATTGTACATTGAAGGGGTTACAATTACAAAAAAACATTTTTTTTTAAATATGACGATATTGTGTAAAATTAAGACAATGGTTTAAGAAATTACTACATTACCTAAAAGTAATATGAACATGAATTACACAAGTTACACTATAACTATAGCTAAGAAGTTCTGTAACTAACTTTATTTCAAAATTGAACTATCGTAAAACCAGATATAGGATTAAAGAAAACCAACCATGTGATAAAAAAATCTTAAATACATGTTTTACAATGTGATGATGTTCGTGGTAACTTTGTGAAATTGGTGATATCATGGTGATAAGAACTAAGTGTTCAATATGAACGGGACTTTAGATCTCAGCAAGAAAAATGGGTAAGAAAGCCAAAACTCTAATTAGACTAAGTTTGGTTTTCACTTAATTATTATATTTAATTAAATGAATTTAAACAATAATTATTAACTTCAATCACTCAATTCGATTAACTATTTTTATTTATTGCTTTCTTTTTTATTCCTTTATTTTTCTTGTTCTAGAAATCATGGTTCAGTACATTTTAGCAGTGTCAATGGTGTGCAAATAAGCAGGAAATATCCTGCTTACATACACGTTGCGTATTAATATAATGATAATGACGATCAATAAATCATCATTATCATTATATTCATACATGAAGCAAAAACAGCAAAAGCTTCGTACCCTTCTTTGCGAAAATTGCAAGGATTAAGGAGTATGAAATTTCGCAATCTTATAAACTATAAGATTGCAAAATTGCATACTCCTAGAGACCTACTTATAGAGAAGGAGTGCAGAATGCTAATATTTTTTTAATTACGCATAAAAAATACATTAAATCTACAAAAACAAACATTATACACACTATCATGTATTTGACACACTGACGCATATATACACTTGTTTATTGTTAAGAATCAAATAAACAGTGTAGCCTTGGCGAAATCTGTGATTATAGAAGTATAAGGTGCCGGTAGACCAAGACGTACTCACCATAATCAAATTGAAGATATTTTGAAGAAAGGTCAGATAAAAAGTAGTTTAAATAAGCGTGTATGTATGAGAAGATTAATGAAAGTTGATGAAGCGAAAAGTGTTTGTCAAGATCGTAACAAGTGGAGATCCATCGTCTCTGCCTACCCCAATGGGAAACAGGCGTGACAATATGTATGTATGTATGTAATCTTTGACACCAGAACTTTAATAATGTTCAAACTTATAATTTATATGAATTATGGTCGAATTTCGACCACTGGGTGACCACTTCTTTTTTATTTTGTTTTACTATAAAAGTACTAACTGTCCCGGCAGACGTCGTCCTGCCCGGAAAAGCCCGGAAAATTAGGGTTGTATGTATTTTTAATGCTGTATCATAAAAAAAAAAAATCTAAAAATTAAATAAAATAATTACGGCTGGACTACCCTTAACATTTAGGCAGACGAAAAATAGAAGTCCGATTCTCAGATCTACCCAATATGCACAAAAAATTTCATGAGAATCAGTCAAGCCGTTTCGGAGGAGTTAAACTACAAACACCGCGTCACGAGAATTTCATATATTAGATAGGTTAGTAGTATATTGGTTGATTCATCAACCGTAGAAAATTAACTTACAAGGAAAATCTTTCAGTTCTTACGTTTCATTATGTTTATGTTTAAATTATATGTTTCATATAATTTCATGATTTATTACATTCGAATAATTCATCAAGCTTTAGTAATAATTGCTAAAATGCGTCACATTTGTTTTCGTGTTAATTTACTGGGAATTCAGTTAAAAATATATACATTTGTATATCCCTATTAATATTATAAATGGGAAAGTAACTCTATCTAGTATCCAATTGTAAGACAATATAAAATATTAGGGTTATTTTATACTAGTTGTGCCCGCGACGTCGTCCGCGTCAAATTTGTTTCGAAAACCCCCCGCCCGCTTTTGAAACATTCTTTATTGGTGCTCCTCGCCTAATGATCTTATAGTGATGATATATAGCCTTCCTCGATAAATGGGCTATCTAACACCGAAAGAATTTTTCAAATCAGACCAGTACTTCCCGAGATTAGCGCGTTCAAGCAAACAAACAAACAAACTCTTCGTCTTTATATATTTATTTGAAGTTTTCATTTATTAATAAATCACAATTGAATACTTAAAAATAAACTAAATAGAAAATTCAGAAGGCTGGCTCATATTATGCACAACAAATAAGTATTGCCATACAGCTTGGTAATGCCGGCAGCCTTCTGGGCACGCTCCCCGTTGGCAGTGATCTGCTACATAATATAATATTTTAGTTTCAATGTCTTTGAATTTTATTTATAATCCTTATAAACATATTTACAAGTAAAAGATGTAGTCCAGATCGTTGTCGGCGGGGAGCGTTCCCAAAATGCTGGCCGCATTCCCGCGTTGTATGGCAACGTATTGTATTTATTAATTATTTCGACTTTCGATATAACCACCATCCCGAAGTTCACAACCCCTATACTGAAATACTGATGTTATTTGGTTGGTAATGTTACTACTCATAGCCGAGAGATGCATTAATAATAAACTTAACGGAATCATTTACTAATTCCAGATGCGGCGGTGACGCGATGTCTGTGGCGCCGGTGGTAAAGCGCGAAGTGGACCTGGAGAGCGGCGGTGGGAGTCCAGGGCGCAAGCGACGGAAGCAAGCGGCCCCCAGCCGAGCGCCTCCCCAACTACCAGCGCCCCCACCTCTCGACCTCCACGCCAAAATGGCCGATATCTACAAGAGCGCACTCGCCTTTGGGGAGCTCACCTTGCCCGCGTTCGATCCGCTCGCCGCTTTCCGTCTTCTGCCCCGACACGAGCCGCCGCGCATCTTCAATCCCGAGGCGTACTGCGATTTGTGTTGCAAGGAGTTCTGCAACAAGTACTTCCTCAAAACCCACCGCGCGAATAAGCATGGCATCTATGATGGTGGTGACCCTCAACCAGCCGCTCCACCACCGATCCATCCCTCACCTCCAAGACGAGCCTCCGACGAAGAGTCAGGAGGTACTCCACGGCGACTTTCCCCAGATTCAGCGAGAAGAGCTCGAGAATCTGGGTTTCAACCCGATGCACTTAGGCGACTAGGCGTCGTTAATCCCGAAGCGTTTTGTGAGATATGTTGCAAAGAGTACTGCAATAAATACTTTCTCAGGACGCACAGAGAGCGGAGACATGGTGTGCCGGCTCATCCATCCCCGGTGGCAGAACATTCGCCTTCGGCAGTGACGCCTCCTAGCCTCCAACTCGGAACGCCTCTTGGTACGCCGTTAGGAACTCCTCTCCCTACACCCCTAACGACGCCACCAGCTCCACCACTCCAGCGGCCCGATACTCCACCCAGGTCACATAGCCTGCCACCACCGTTCGACCCTGATGAAATGGCGGAAGTCAAACGCGAATGTGAAGAAGAATTAGAAGCAGCGCTCCGAGACGGTCAAACGAGTCCATTAAACCTGATCGTCGAGGAACGTGGCATCGCTTCGCCTGGATCTGCGAGTGAAGAATTGCGGAAACTACAGACCATGATTTCTCAATTGAATGAGTTAGCGGCCGAACGCCTGGCGGACGAACCTACGGAGCCAGGCATGAGACCCCCGTCATCGTCACCACCGCCACAGGACGAACGACGCGCGTCCTCGTCGGGCTCCAGTTTTTGTGAAATTTGTAACAAGGAGCTCTGTAACAAATATTTTATGCGCACTCATATGCAGCGCATGCATGGGATCTCACTAGAAAGTGGAACGCAGTTAGGGGGCGTCACATGCGATATCTGCCATAAGGAGTTGTGTAGCAAGTACTTCCTGCGCGTGCACAAACACAATACACACGGCATCCCTGCACCACCTGCCCCGGCGGCCACCGCACCAGCCGAACCGTGCCCCCTCTGCGCGCGCCGATTTCGAGGACCTAGAGCGCTTAGGGCACATCTATTAGCCGAACACGCGCCTCCGGCGCGACCTCCACCGCCTCCTCCGCGACCTTTAGACCTGCTCACCCGCGACAAACCCTACGCGTGTTCATATTGCCCATTCACGACGGATGTGCTCGCGTTCCTGTTTGCCCACGAGCGCGCTCATGCCCAGCAGCAGCAGCAACAGCAGCAGCAACAACAACAGCAGCAGCAACAGCTGCAGCAACAACAGCAGTCTGATTCTGTGGAGAGCATGAGTGAATCCGATCGGGGTGGCGAAGCGGAGGGGACAGAGAGCATCGGGGACGGGGGCGAGAGCGGCGAGGGGGACGGCGACGCACAGTACTCGTGCTCGAGATGTGAGTTCCGTGCCGACGGTTTCGGGGCGTTAGAGGCGCACCTGCGCGCGGCGCATGGCGGCGCCGGGGCGCTCTTGGCGGTGCCACGCGCGCCGCACGCGCCGCTCACGATGCAGCCGTTCGTGGTGGAGGAGGCGGGCGGCGCGCTCAGCCTGGTGCCGGCTCTGGTGTTCCTGCCGGTGCGGCGTCGCGCCACGCGCCGCGCTACCGTCACGCTGACGCTGACGCCGGCCTAGCCGCCCGCCGCCGCCGACAACGCCGCGACCGCGCGCCGCCCCGCGACTACACCGCCGCGAGCGCGCGACGCGATCGCTGAACTGTACTAACTACATTTAACGCTGTGTGCCTTCAAGCGATTGCTAAAAATATTATGAGACGTAATTATAGAGGGGAAGCGGTCCGGTGCCGCCCGCCCGAGCGCCACACCGCGCGGCGGCTCCGACCTCCTTTCGTCGCAGTTAAACTTCATATATTGAGAATTATATAAAACGGGTGATAAATATATGAAACGTTGCCGCTTATAAATTCGATTATTTATTATTATCTCCTCGATGTGCCGTCGGGTCGGTCCGAGACGCGTCGGCGAGACCTCGATTTCGGTCGGGAGAAGAAATACACCTTAGGAGTAATATTATTATTTAAAGTAAATTGTCGGTGAGTGCGCACTCACGTAGCGTGGTAGCGGTGCGATGTTGATCACTGAGCGGGCCTCGGTGCGCGACAGCGACACCCGGGCGACGCCGGCGCGGCGCGCGCGTCGCACGCGCGACGGACGCGCGGCAAACGCGCGGCGGGGCGACACCGTCGCTCGGCATCACCCACACAGTACAGCGCGAACCGCTCTACCTCAACGTTAGTTTTTATATTAGCTGTTATTGTATAAATTATATTTTGGAGTTACAATAAAGTACAAAATATAGCGACTGCGTTACACCATTGCCGGACGACGCCGGCGCATGTTAGCATTTTAATTGTTGTTGTCTACGAGTGACTTAAAGCACAAAGATACGTACTAATGGGCAGTGATCAACATTAAACGTAATTTTAGTATTAACTTGAATAGGTACGTGGCAGTGAGGGCTCGGCCGGACGCTTTTTGTTGTGCCGCCACGTCGCGCTGCCGTGCCAATAAGTGACCCGTTTCACAAATAATAACCCATTATTCCAATTTCAAATATTATATAAATGCTTGGAAATAAGATGAGTTCAAGCGCCCATTTCGAAACTTAAAAATTATAAAGAAAAAGTTAAAACAAAATCTGACAGGTGTCAGGTGTCAGTGTGTTTAAAACTGTCAGCTGTCACTTGAGTAGCGTTATTTACCTGTAAACAGACGTTAATAAAATAATCATATTTTTATTCCATAAACATTAACCAAATAAAAATGTCTTTAAATAAATTTCTTTGTACAAAGTTTAACAAAACCTACATACAAACTGGTCATGTATTGGCGGACGGCGCAATGTGTCGGTAATCATCAATACGGGTAATTGTTTGGGGCGCTGCGCGTGCGCAGCTATTCGCAGCGCCCCGTGTCTTAAGGCCGGGCTTTAAATTATATTTATTTCTATTGTAATCGATAAATATGTTACAGCAGTGTCCTATTCTCAATCAACTCTTAGGCTCTCTAATCTACCTCATTGTTACCTCAATACATTATATATTTAATAAGATCTAGAATTTTAAACGCAAACGTCCATACAGAAATTATAGAAGAAAATACCATTTTGAATAATATTACAAAGTTTAATAAAAAATACACTAATTCTTTTTTAACCGTCAGTTGAAAAAAATACATAAATGTGTATTATATTTATCTACAGATTATAATTCTGTAGCGATGGGTACTATATAAATTATATGTTTTTGCCAAATATCAAACACATAGAGTCATAGAGTAATTATTAGAAAAAAAAGTGACATAAAACATAAAAACGCACGAATGGACATGGAGATTGTATATTTTTACTAGAATATGCCCGCGATTTCGTTCACGCTTGACTTAAAATTCCGCGGGATACCCGGGACATAAAGTGTCGCAACATTTAAAGAGATAATGCAAGCTATCATTTTAGCGTAAACTGGGTCGGAATAACCTAATTTTTATGCGTCCGAACAACTTCACCGCGCCCGGGAAAATTCCCGTGGGATTATAAAAAAAAATCACTCAATCTATTGCATCAAACTTACTAACGATGTAAAAAATCACACTGGAGTTCGATTTCTTTAATCTGGCCACTTTATATAATTCCTAGAAAAATTCCCGCGGGTTTCCTGGATAAAAAGCAGAATTTAAGACTAAGAAATTGCTAGCCAGCGAAAGCCACATCGAAATCGGCTCAGTAGTTTTTATATGAATCCCGAACAAACAGACAAGAAATTTAAAAGAAATCGCATCATGTTCTCCTTCGTTATATAGTCTGATCCAGTTGGTGTTTTTAAATACATTTGATGTACAGTAACGGCATTTTCAGAGTGTTATAATAATAATATTATAGATTAAAGTTTTTCTATGAAAAATTATGTACATTAAATAGGAATGCTTTTCCATGCTATGATTAGAATATAGATGAGATCGAATTTGGAAGCGTCTTTCTATATATTAAGTTTTTACAATAATATTTTTAACCTTAATAATTACTTTATGAAATTCAAACATACATTCTATATTACATATATTACTACGTAGTGGGTTTTTGTTTATCCGGACTAAGTGTTGTCGTAATGCATCCGGATAATGGAAATTCTGGATGATTGAATATATGAATAAAATCGAGTTTTGTACATATTACTAACTGCATAAAGACAAATGACCTCATCCGCGTACATGTGTTTATTCGAATAACAAAAATATCAACTAAAATCCATTTTTATTAGAGGATTAGACATACATTTTTGTATGTACCAATGTACTTAGATATTGTTATATTTTCTAAAATTATTCTACGTCTAAAATCCGGATAATCAAGTCCCGAATTTAAATAAAATATACAAAATTATATAAAGAACTGTAGGACAATTACTAGAAATGACACAAATCAGTATTCTATTATGTTGCTTTAACTAACTAAGTTACGCTTGTGTTATGGGTAATATACAACGAATATTTTTGGGCCCGATTCCAAACATCCAGAACATAGTAAATAACGGAAAATTTCTGTATCAAATGTACCTTAGCGGGAATTGAACCTATAAACTTATTGTATCAATGACTAAGTGGTCAACCACAGTGGCCGTCTATACATCTATAGTATCGTCGAAACTATAAATAAGTTAAATTTTGAATTTTGTTTAAATATTATATTTCAAAAATATTATTAACACTTTCAATATACGACTCATTTAGTCTAAAAAATTCACACTTCCATACTAATACTGTAAATGCGAAGTAAGTCTGTCTATACATACAATACTTGTCATCCCTCCCGAAATATGACAATTCTTAAAGGTCGGCAACGCATTAGGGACATTCCCTGTGTTCGTTCTACCACTTTCCACCAGGTGGGCTATCTACCTGTTTGCCTGCTTCAGGCAATAAAAAAACATGGAATAGTTTCTGGAATATAATTAAGTAAAACTTCAAATACATTGATGATAATTTAAGTCAATGTATCTATAACAAACCCTTAATATGATATAGATAATAAAACGCTGTTCGAATCTTAGTGGTGTTCTTATATTTTACCAAAAAGTTTTAAGGAACGACAAGGTCTTAGTGACACACTCTGGTCTAGGAATATAGAAAGAAGAAGAAAGAAAAATATATATTCAGAACTATATACCTAATACAATGTAACAATACAAAATAATTAATAAATAAAAAATAGATATATACACCTTTGAAAACTTTATCAGCATTAAAGTCTAACTGGGCAAGTGTCATTTCTAGTATAATTATTTTATGATATGTATATTTAATAATAATATAAAGTACAAAATAATTTTCTAAGACTGATTTTCAAAGAAAGTTGATTGAGAAGGGACATGGTGTAGTGTTATAAACTCTTAGCTGTGATCCAATAATTACTGAGCAAAATATCATGGAAAAAATTAAATGTATTCGAATTATTGATGTATGGAAATGAACAAAAATTTAACAATCAATTGCATCCATATATATCTATATATAAGAATCAATTGCTGTTCGTTAGTCTCGCTAAAACGCGAGAACGCTTGACTGATTTGGCTAATTTTGGTTTTGTATTATTTGTGAAAGTTTAGGAAAGGTTTAAAAGGGGACTGAATACGAAAAAAATGCTTGAAATATAGTAAAAACAACAATTTCGCTTTCCCTTTAGAAACTATTCCTATCTGTCAAACATTTGATGTTGTCTTGTCGTTTAGAAATCAAATTAAATTTAAAAGGATACTTCTGAGGCGGTACTAAGTTTGCCGGGTCGGCTAGTATTAAACTGTTTCAAGCATGGTATTTTGAAATTAAAAACAGCTTTAATTATGAATATGAAGGAGTTGAAAAGTGCGTACAAATTAAATCTTGCACTCATACGTAATTTACTGTCAGATGTTTTTTTCTAAACAATGACATCACTTAATTTTAGCCATTACGCCAGAAAAACAATAATGAAATCAGAATTAAGTTCTTAGAAATTGAAACCAAAATACGCCAACAATTCTAGCAAAGGCAGTGGTTAGTTGCCAAGTCGACTCATGGTAAAATGAAATAACTGCAACTTTTGTAAAATCGACTTTATTGCATTTTCTTGAAGCTGAAATTATGATCTAAACTTTTATACATCTTATACATTAACAGAAATAAATTCAATATGTTTTTTAATTAAAAGAACTCAATAAGCCATCAATCCGTAATCAGTATATATATATATATATATATATGACGATGTTTTTTTAAATATATTATGGACCCTTTACCTTACAGTTAATAGAAAATTGACATATACGGTGTTTATGTCACATTTTAACCAGAATTGAGACAAAATAAAGGATGGATAGCTACTCGTAGTAAGATATAAGAATCGTATGTTTCTACCTTTCGCAGCAAGCAGAAAAGTGATAGAGGAAGTGAGCAGCGTGATTCCCTATACCATGTATGGTATATGTTGTGTTTATATTCTCGTGCTGCTCATTTCCCTCGTCACATTGCTGTTTGCTACCGTGGAAGTGGGCATAATGTAAGGGGTTAGAAGTGCAGAGAGGAGTTTTGGCAACAACTTATAGAGTGGTGTTTTGCTGTGCTTTGAGTTATATTCAAAATAATCATATTGTTTAAAAGTCTGTAATTGTTATGTGACATGGATTTTTGTTAAGCAATAATTATGTTTGTATTAAAAAATTCAACTGTTTAGTGAACTGTGCCATTTTGAGCTGTTACAAAAACTCCCTCATCTGGCGTCAGTCAAATATCTATAGCTTGGCTGAGGCTTCTGTTATGTCCGTCTTTCGTGTGACTATTTGGTTGAAAAATATTATACAAATCAATATTTAAAAAAGAAATATTCAATATATATTATTTAATGGATAAATTGTTTTGCTATTAAGTCATCTTGGCTGTTAAGTCTATATTAGGCCGTTCAACCATTTTTTAATTAATTCGGTTGAATGGTCCAGAATTGAAGGATACGAAAATATGCAATGATTGATTGATTGAATGAATCAAATTTATGTTGAGCAGTCTAATATTGATTTTACATGTAAAAATGTACCGCTCAGTTTTCGTTGTAAATTGGATTCAATTAAGAGTTTCTAACACTACACAAATTATATTATTATCTTGGCGACAAGACTTATTTCGGTAAAAAATATGAAAAGTTTGTTTATTTCATTAATTGGTAGTTCAGTGTGGAGGATAGCTTGTACAAACCATGCAGCTTCTAAAGAAAGTTCCTATGTATGTACGTAAGTTGTAATATTAATTAAAGAAGAATAGAGGTCGCTAGTGGGACGGCTCTTGGCGGGAACAAAACGAGGCCACGCGCTTAAGACCGGTTTTCAGAACATAAAATTTAAAAAAAGAACGTAATCGGAACAGGGTAAACCTTACAAAAGCATAAATTAAAAAAAATACACACACTGGTTTATGACTAAAAAATTTTTAAATTTCAAATTTAGAATGACTAAAAAGAATGCATAAACTATGTTTTCATATATAACAATTGTTAATCAATTATTCGAAAGCTTACAGTCACTTCCTAGTATGAATCAACTTTAAATACACAGTCTAAGTTCTATGTAACAGAAAAATAACCAGTAAATGAAGTACAGTGTGATGGACGGCGCATACATCGCAAAGATTTAACACTTTCAATGTGATCAGTATTCTAGAATACCTTATTGAAAAAAATACTAAAAATGACAATGATCAATAAAAAAGTAACTGAAAAACACCTTAATCCTGCATGCGTAGACGGCGTCTACAGTTCTCTAGGTTCTTGACAGTCTTGATTTTAATTTGCAATTATTGTTTGTTTAATTAAACAAAGTAATTTAATTATTAAAACAAATAAATAAAACGTCAAAGCGGAAGAATAGCTTTTTTCGCAATCATGTGGGATTAGGATGGTTATCTCACTGTCTTTTTTAGTATTTTTATTTAATGCCTAAACTGACGCTTTAATTAACGAGCGGTAAAATTGAGATGGTATGCAGCGCTGTGATGCTTCATGCATTCAAAAATAAATTTTATATTTGATTGGATTATGGCCTAAAACGTTTATACTAAACTCAGAGTTAAATGAAAACTAAAATAAAAGTGTGGTTATGCGGTCGTACTATGGGAACACAATCAATTAACACACAAAGACTAATACGAGTTTTGTGTTTCGTTATTATCTTAAGAATATATGATCTTGTGAAGGTTTCAACTATAAAGTTCCTAAGTTTATTATAAAAAAAGTTCCTAAATATACTTCCGTTAATTGCTGTCAAATATTATCCTAAATAAAATAAATAACTTTTTTTGGGTAATATAAATATGTTCCTATATGTAATGCCATTGTTAAAGTTCCTCCTATCATTAATATGGTATCGTTAGTGCAAAAAGCATTCCTCAAATATGTTTATTTAATTTATTTAAAAATTCTAATTTTATTTATATAAAATAATAGTTGTTTCTCAAAACGTATTTGTTATTATAATTAGTGTATAACACACAAACTAAGTTGTTATATTATAGTGTACATTAATTATAATAAAGTGTTGTTATATTATAATAACTATCAACAACACAATGCCTATGGGAGCCCCGAGCCCAGAACTGGAACGTTTCTGGGCTGTTGTTATATAATATAACTATTATATATAACAACTGGTATACGGAAATATTTAAAAAATAACCACCACTTGCAATAATCTTCAGAAATTACTGTAAATAACTGCAGTTTATATAATAAATAATTCCATAGATTTTGAGATACTGCAGACATTTCAAATGGAATAAATTTTTTTATTTATAAAAACCAGTCTGAATTACTGGAAAAGCCTTTAGCATTGATTTTTATTTTTTTTTTTATGGCAGGAGTTCAGCAGACAGGCAGACGGCCCACTTGATGGAAAGCGGTTACCATCGCCTATGGACATTTGCAACACCAAAGGTGCTACAAATGCGCTGCTGCTCTCTTAAGGGAGACTGGAACCTGGTCACTAATGCCGGAACACAACTCAAGGTTGTTATGGCGACACACTTTAGACCAGGGGTGGTAGCCATCCAGTCGGGCAAATGCCCTACCACCTGGCTGTGGGTTGTTTTGTCGCCTCTTACGACAGGCCACCCCCGCAGGAAATTGTATTCTTTCTCCGTTCCTGCACGGATAATATTGTAATGAAATTATTTTCAAATTTAGAATTATTGCTCTGAAAATTATCTTCTAATCAAATTATCTGCAGTAATAATTCTTTAATACTAGATTTTTGAGAGACTGCAAGCTGTTAAAGTAAATTATCACTGTTAAAGTATTTCCTTTTTTAAATAGATTTTTGTAATTATTATTTAAAATTGATAAAAATATTTAATAAAAAATAAAATATTTGACAGCAAAATACCTTCCTAATTAGTCTTCCTGACAATCAGCCAAACTTGACCCGCCCGAGCCGAAAAATTAGCGCGCGTTACAACAGATTATATTAATAACGTTTTAAAATAATAACAAAATTAAATAAAAAATTGTACACGTCTACACGATCGCATTCATCCCGCCCCCACTTTCCGTTAGGGGGACATTTTTGAACCACAAATTAGGGAGATGTCGAGATTTTTACTATATTTAAATGAAATTGGGGGCGGTGATACGATCGTGTTATTAATGTAGTGAAAATGTATTGAGAATTGTGTTCAGAGAATTTCTTTTACTGTCCGCGAGGTACCCCGTGTAGATTGATGACTATAGTTGGTTACATTTATCACTAACTATAATTAAGTATAAGGGGCAAGATTGTTAATGTTTAAGGAGATATGATCTCTGCCCTGTTAGTGAAATATATAATAAGTCCAATAATTTTTGATAGAACGTGAAATCGGTTCATTTATTCCATATATGTAAAAGTTTTAACTTGTTATAAAAATTGCGGAGTGTTAAAACTGTAAACATTTCATATAATGATGTGCTCGGAATTGTGTTATATAATTGTATTGTTATATTTATTTTTATGTAAATTTTGAGTGATATATGTAACCGACTTCAAATGCTAACAATAGTACAAACTATACCAAAGAATGTAAGGTAACGGAGATTGGTATAAAAGAATAATAAACGCAGTACAAATTATTTTTAAGTGAGCCTTGAACGACAGATATTTGAAGGACTTGTTGTTTAATATATAATAAAAGAAAAATAATATATTGGGAATCTACTCGGGTGCATCGCTTTTAAATCTGGTCAGTACAGTCGCACATATGTTTTTTTTTAATTATTAGAGAAAAAAATTGTAAAGTTTATAAAAATATAAACAAAATAATTATGCAAACAACATTTTTCAGTGGTTAAATTCAAGTAATGTAAACTTAGGCTGCTGTTTATGGACATTTGATCGATAGCTATAATAAAATAATCGCTAAAACTATATGGCTAAACTGCGATGACTTTGTTTTAACTATTGGCCAAATGTCTATACACAGCAGCGTAAGTAGATGATTATTTTATATAATTTTATTCCCAAAACAATTATATCAATATTAACAAAATACCTATCTTATTCATGGATTTATTATATGATTAGAGAAGAAAAATATATTTTAGAATTTGTATGTGTTATACTAGTAACTTTATAAAATATGCAATTATTAAACGCCTGTTACTGTCAAAGTTGCTTAAATTTAGTATATAAAAGTTATTATAACTTCCTAAGGTCAGCAACGTGTTTATATTGTCGTGATAATAAGCAAGATTTCGATATCACGCGATGTTGTCACGTATAGAGCATTTGTTATACTTCGTTGATTTGGCGGTATTATCTCAAGCGTTGGTATATGATTTCTAAAATACAAATCTTAAGAGACAAAAAAGGACTTCAGAGTGATTTTTAGCTAAATACAATTGATCTCTCAAAATTTATTATAACATTCCATTTTGTATAATTTTTAGTATTTAAGCCATGTTCTAGTCTTTATTTAGCGTGCGACTGTACATTTTGGTCCTAATTTTCGATTTATTATATTGATATGTTGTTTCTAGTCAAATTATTTTATAAAAAAAGGGATGAATTTTTACCAATGTGGATGTATTTATATTATTTATATATAAAATTTGTAATATTAAAAAAAAAACTGTTTATAATTAAGATTTAATTTTTTAAATAAAAATATTATGTGTAATACATACACTCACTGTGACTTTTGAATAACGTTGTCTTACTAAAGAAAATCAAATCACATTTCGTTGCGTGAAATCTAAAAATTGTGAATAATTTTGAGTTTAATGATATAATTTCGAAATTTAGATACCCACATTGGTTGAAATAATATTTTAAAAATATATTTAATGAGAATTATAATGGCTTTAGGAGGAAGCCGAACCTTATGCCGTGATCATTGTAGCACTTGTTTCAATTGATTAAAAAAAATAACTAAAAATTTTCTGCCAGTGTTTTTAAAAGAAATTAATGAAAATAAAATATTACTTCAAAACCAGTCACGTCAAAGTCAAGTAGAGTGTACAACCGAGGTAAAAAAAACTAAAAAGTTCCTACCATATTTTTAAGACACGAGTGAAAATTTCATTTAGAATTTAAAAAAATATTATGCTAGAGCAAGTCATAGAATGTTACAACCAAGGTATTTCCAAACCATCGCAATATGGGTGTTTAAAATAAAGATCGCTAGTAAAGTCGTTAGTGTGGCAAAAGTCTGTAGGCGATTGTAACAGTTTGTTATCCAGGCCATTAACACTAGAAAAAAAAACCCATTGCTTTGTAACTTTTTTGTCGAGCATTTGGATGTTTATATAGGCGATCAGCTGTCGCCTGACATATACTTAGTTGAAGATTATTATTATATATTATTAATACATACTGTATTAGTCGCCTGAAGCAGAGAAACAGAATAGCGACCATTTGATGGAAACTAGTTACAATAGGGGAGGGGCAGTTATATGAACTCAGATACTTTTTATCATCTTACAAACCATCACAGCCTCATAGATTTTGTACGGTTGCGGAATGAAAACAATACTGCCAACATTTTAATAAATATAAAGTTTATAAAATATAAAAACGTGATTTTTGTTGCAATGTTGACAATGACGGACGCCGAGATTAACAATAAGAAACGAAGAGTACATAATCACTACGCTTAACATAAATCTTCTTAGACAAGTTAGAAAATCAAACGACTTTGATCCAAGTAAAATTAAATGTTATTGTCAAAAACATATTTTTTTGTGAAACAGTCTGTTATATGACTTAGTTCGCAAAGGTGTGCTCGCGGTACGTTCAATGAATTTGAAAACGGGCGAATATTTTCATACCACGACTGTACGAGCATACAAACTTATAACGTCATACGTTAATCAAATAACGCATTATTGTTTAAGCAGTAATTAAAATGATTTATATAATCATATTTTAAAAGTAAGATGATAAAACTTTATTTTACCTCCTGTCCTTTTATAAGTATTTTTTTTTGGAATAGATCTCAACACGTGTCCACATCCCTATTTAAGGAGTTATGCAATCCCAGGGGCGTCGTTAAACATTAATAAAAGTTCGTATTTACTGGCCTCGATAGAATACACAACAACAAAGCGATATTTAATAAAAACGACAAGATATGTAGACGCAGTGATTTAAAATACCTACAAGATTCGTCACAAATTAATTTCTAACTAAATTGTATAACTTTTTTACCCTTTGCCTGCACTTTTGAGAATCAAAAAATATCATACATAGTATAAAAAAGTCCTTTTGTCCTAATCCTATGTGCGCTAATCTTAAACTACTTTTTCAATAGAATAGATAAGTATTCTATAATATTGTCTTTATATAATTTGAATAATAATTGTAAACAAGTGCTATAGTGGTTTGCGGTCGGTATATGTTCCTAGCTCCGTCTGTTTGTTAATATTTGTTTTCCATTAATTAACTACGAAGCATTTCTACCGTATTCAATAAATTAAATATACAAATAAATGTTTTCAGTCATTTCTTAGTTTATACTTCTTTCAATCCACGAAGGCGAGTAGGTTTACTTTAGGTAAGTTGGTAAGCATCTGTCTGAATGTGCGGCAGGTAACTTATTGTCTAGTGCAGTTCATGACAGATGAACTATTAGGAACCGTTTCACTACACTGAACTACGTAAAAGAAACGTTTCACATTTCCGAACGTTAGTCGGTCTGAACGCGAATGTGATTCGATTCCGGACAAGGGTACTTGCAACGCGTGCCAAGGCATTAGTAAGTTATACACGTCGGTTATCTCAACATGCAGATTACACCTTGATGATTATTAACTTTACCGTTACCATATTGTATTTGGAACAATACCCACATTAGGTCAGAAAAATTACCTAAGTGATGCATGTTGTCCAGCCAAGATTCGAGCCCACGCGCTTTGGGTAGTACGGGACGCGAGTGTGCCAAGCTACCACGGTTTTTAAAGAAAAACTACTATTTTTATCATGTGTTAAACCCATTTTAGAACTTACATCTCTCTATTCAGTTAGAACCATTGTCTGATGGACGATCGAAAATTTCTCATAACCAAATAGAACTGTTAAGGTGAACTAGTTCAATGATCAAATTGAGCGTGAAAGAAGCGCTCACTTTGATAATGAGCAAGGACAAGACTACTTGATCGTTCCTAAAGGCATGTACTCACACAGACCCACAATTAACCATATGTAAATCCCGGTCGCCTTTGTGGATTGCAAGAACTATTATGCCTTAGTGGTTTCCTAAAAAAGTATAACTGTAATAAGGAAAATAATTAATGTCATTAATTACATGAAAAACAACATCTGGTTTTTAGCGGGAATTTGAAGACCGATGTTTTGTTGTCGAAAAATCCGTAAATTTGTGTTGTCGACTAGTCAACAAATACAAAGGCTCAAAGTCAGAGACGGTAAGAGAACCATGCAAGGTGCGGACGCGATGCGATGGCCGTGGGGCAAAGGGACGTGGAAGAAGAAGCAAGGGAAGAGTGACTTACCTCGCCACCTGTCCGCCGTCACACTGCACTTGCCCCTCGGGGGTTCATATACACACTAGGATATGGTTTACTAGCATTAAATTCAGTTGCAATCGTTTATTTTTATTTATTGTGTTCCAACCATTTCCCGATACGTATATATTGCGGTGACAGCACTGACACTTGCTGAATATCCCTTGTTTTGCGCATTCTTTATTTAAAAGTTTATTCTTTTCTTGATGGCTAGGATGAGGAGGAAGAACTCATAAGGAGGTGTTCTTCGGCGCAACCACAAGGTAACCGACATAGCTCGCAAGAATAATAAGGTGAGTGGGACAGTCACATCTGTCGCAGAAACGAAGGCCTATGGGACAAACGAGTCCTGGAGTGGAGACCGCGTCTTGGTAAACAAAGCGCAGAACGCGCTATAGCCCGGTGGACTGACTTGAATTTTTTGAATCAAAATTTAATTTTGTGTAAAACAAATTTGTCGTAAGAAAACTATTACTTTTTATCTTCAAAAATCTGGTAATGCCAGAGCAAGATAGCAAACAACCTTTCCTTTTGTACGTTGCTCCTTTTGTCTCTTTTTCTCGCTTTCGTTTTTTCTTTATTTATTTTCAGTTTATTAATTACACCGTTTATATTTACATTTTGTAGGGACACCATTAAATCTAACACAGAGTTTATTTACATATATATGTTACAGTCAAAGTAATAAATCCGGATATTATATATATTATCTAGCTATTATTTATAATGTCTACTCAATTCAGATAAAGTGATAATTGACACAGAATTAATCACATTAACTAGCAATTTTATATAATATTTTGAAGACTCGGATAATGTAATAAACAAGTAAGTAAAGATTTTAAAATTATATTTCAATTTGCCTAAGAATTAAAATAACATTGTCGTAGATAATAATTCTACGTTCTAAAATTCTAAAAAAACAGATCAATACAAGTATTTGGTATCACTCTTTTACAATAATAAAATATTTAATTAATACTTTGGCTAAGTTTGACCCGCTATTATGATTATATCCGGATAAAGTGATTAATTTATTACAATGTCATAATGACCATACATTATGTATAATAGCTATTCAATCACTATTACCGCAAGATATATACATACATAACTACACCCAGGTCCCTTGCGGTGTAGGCACGAACAACAGAGCGCCATTTAGACAACAGAGCGCCTTATTCTTACACACCTCACTTGCTTCTTTGACATTCATTCTCTTGTCATGCACGCTCGTCTGTTCTTAAGGCTCATGACTTCTTCTAGTACACGATCAATTTGATCATGGAAGGTGTGTCGTGGCCTTCCGGGACTTCTGCATCCATCCACTTTTGCATTGTATATCTGTTTAGTCATTCTTTCATCATACATTCTTTCCACATGCCCGATATATACTTACTGCTTTTAATTATTGACTATCCTGGAATTACGACAATCCTTATACTACAGTTATATATCCTGTTAGCTGTGCCCGCGATTTAATCTGCGTGGATTTTTTTTCGGAGAACCCTAAAAATCCTAAGTAACTTTATAATAGGAGCTTTTATCCGTGCAGGAACGGAGAAATCATTTCCTGCGGCCCGGCCTGTCGTAAAGGCGACAAAACCCAGCAGGTGGTAGGATTGCCGATGGATGGCTACCAGTCTAGGTATGTGCCATAAACTTGTTGTGTTCCGGCATTATGACAGGTTCCAGCTCCTAAGAGAGCAGCAGCCATTCGTAGCCTTTGTTGCAAATGTCATAGCGATGGTAACGCTGTATCAAGTGGGGTCTGCCTGTCTGATTCCTGCAAAAAAAAAAAAAAGCTATCTCTGTAAATTCTCGTCAAAATCGGTTTAGCCGTTGCAGACATTAGCCAAAACATCGAGACAGACAGACAAAAATTGATTTTTTGGCATAAATACCGTATATACTTTCATATGAATTAAGTAAAAAGCTGTTCTTTTGACATTACAAAGAGACAATTATTATTGTATTTTATTTATCTGTGTAGATATGTAATACTTATGTGTAGGAGTGTTTGGCGGGACCTGAAAGGAGATGTGCTGTGCAGTTTTATTTTCTAAAAATGTGTAAAATTACTCTAAAACGAACAATAGTTGTTGGATATTGATAGTTTTTGAGTAGTAATTATGTGTTTTGTGAGAAATGTGAACTGTATAGTCAAATGTGGCCTGTTGAGTTGTCACTAGAACTCCATTGAGTGCACTAGCTGATTACCTACAGTTCAGCTGTGCTACATATAGGCTTAAGAAAATGAAGAAAATATTGTAAACTAAGATCTGGTAAAGGCTAGCTGCCAACCTAAATAAAACTAATGTTGTATATATAATTATGTACACTTAGCGTAATTATTGAGCTAACTACCTTTAAATTCACCTCATTAACTATACCATCATCATCATCATCATCCGAGCGTTAAATCCAGATTGCGTTCGGAGCGTTCACTCCGACGCCCAGGGTCCGCTTTCCTACTTTTTCTACTCCACTTCGCGCGGTCTTCAGCATCCCCCGTTTTGAGACCATTGGCACGCATGTCATCCTTCACGACGTCAAGCCAGCATTTCTTGGGCCTTCCCCTTCGACCGGGACCTGGTGGAGGCGGCATGGCTAGACATTTGACATGACCTCATTAACTATACCATCTATAGCATAATAACTTAATAATCTTATACTAAATTCAGTAAACTATATAATTCCACCCTCTGCCTCACACGGACTTTTAAATAAATCACACAATTACGGAAAAATACAAAAAAAATCCAACAGAAATACTCTTAATTAAAGATTATATCCGCGTCAACTGTCAGATTGGATAAAAAACGCGGGGATTCTAAAAATCCCTTTTTATTAAAAAAAAACTGCGACATCCATTAAAAATCGTCATGGAGGGTCGTATTGTCGCATCTGTCAAATAAAAAAAAATAGGGAGAAATTTTCGTGAAATTGTTGAAAAATGGGTTAAGCGTTAGATAAAAAAAGGCAAAACATGGGGAACAGGGGTTAAAGTTATGTCAACATTACACGTCGTGTTAACCCGAGAGTCGTGACATCGACACGGTTGGATTTTGAGAATTTTCAATAATAATTGTAAAATACTTTGGTAGCTTAGTGGTTAATGCACTCGCGTTTCGAACATGACATGAATCTCTTACGTCACGTACCTGGACTTCTTGCTTCATAATTAGCAAGGTTAATACTGAGTAGTCCATGAACGTGCCAAAACATGCCAATACAGAAAACCTTCGGAAATACGATTATTTAAACAATTAGTTATTATTAGCGATTTTTGAAATCTTAAAATTTGGAGCGACCTCTTAAATTTTTTTTTGAGCTCTCCATTGACCATAAAATATACAAAAACTACAATTTTTTCACTTCAGACTCAAAAAAAATGACGATTTTTTTGCGACCAGGGTAATCAAATGTGGCTTTTCAAGTTGAACTGCATTGTTTGCCAGTCCTACCTACAATTCGGCTGAATTGATATTTTAAACCCAAGAAAAGCCTGTAGAGACTTAAATCCTGTTATACTTGCAACAACTCCGAAGGGTTTATAGTAATAAAAGAACAGCAACTGATCACATAGTTAGAATCAGAGAACCTTACGGCTTTAACAAGTTCATTCACTAATTTTTAACAGTCGTCGAGCATTTTTAGAACGCCTCGCCACATCCCTCCAACAATTTAACAGTTTAAGAAACTTAGCATATTGGCACAACCGACAGCGGATCGAAGTCATTGATAAACTATTTTAATTAAGTGTTATAAATTAAAAGAATTTAAAACATTTCTGTTTGGAAATTCCCGATAATATTTTATACAAGATGATGTATGATGATGATGTAGCCGTTTGTTCCGAGCTAGTTTCTCTTTGTTAATCTCACCCTTTATAAAATGTCTCTTAGCTCGTTGTGTCGCTTAACATAGGCCTCCTCCAACTGCTTCCATTGCTGTCTGTCTGCCGGGACTCTTGTCCAATACGCTCCCAAGGCCAGGTGAAGATCATCTTCCCATCTTCTTAGCGGACGTTTTCGTTGTCTTGCACCATCCCTTGGATACCATAACGTGACCCGTAGGCTCCATTTGTTTGCTCTACACCGTAACATGTGTCCTGTCCAGCCCCATTTTAGGTGGTCGATTCGGGTTTTATACAAGATATCATCAATAAAACATTATTCTTAAAGTTTTACATGTAATAAACAATCACAAAAAAAACAAATATTATTCAATTAAGGAAGTAGCCGATTGTATCGTTTAGAAATAAGAGGGTACAAAACAATAGTACATTATGGTACTAGTGTGTAACATTGGTGATTACCGCCGAGGCGCCATTGAGACTCGAGCCGTAGGCGAGTGTCTTAAGAGAGCCGAGGACGGTAATCAGCAATACACACGTGTATCATACGACGTTTTTCAACACACTTGTGAATAAAATAACAACAAAAACACATTTTATTTAGTAGATAAAATAGATATTTTTCCTTGGAGTTTTCAGGTAGTAAACTTTCCACAACGTTAAGGGCTTCACATCTTGTATCGGGCGGTGTACAACATAAATTTTCTTCGTAACTAGTACTTGTGGACATTTTAATTAATAAATAACTATAATTTCAACAGTGAAAACAAGTTGTGAAAAATGTTTCGCTATGGCGGGAAAAATAATCAGTTTTCCTATGCGCGCACATTGCGATAGGCCACAGACTAAAGGGATGAGGTTTTTTTTTATTTTCCGCGCATAGGGTTTGCGCCTATTCTGCCACGTACAAAATAGGGAATTTAAAGTTCTCTTTTATTACAGAGAAAAAAAAAGTTATATATGAGTGAAAGTTTTTATTTATTAAACACGTACGAGTTAAAATTATCTATTTAAATAAGAAGTTGCATGAAATGAGCAAGCAATAGGAACATTAATTTATTTGTTCTATAGAACACGATCTTTTTTTTTGAATAAAAACTTTTTTAAGGACAAAGTAACTCAACTAATAAAATAAAAAAAAATCTATAACTCACTAGTGAAATTTTTTTTTTTTTTTTTTTTGAAAAAGCGCGGGAAACTTCCGAAATTGGCGGTCGTGTTTTTTTTAGAGAAAATTTAATTAATTGATATCGTGAGAATTCAGTGGAGATATTTATTATTATTGCTTAAGTAGTTTATCTAGTAGTCATTTATTGTATATATTAATATATTAGTGTCTCTTTTAGTGCGGTAAGTTAGTTTTCTTTTTTATTATGGGGGTTGATCCCCCTGACGACCCCGGCGGAGGCCGGGATCGTTTTCAAGTGCCTCAAGTAGGGATGGAAGTGGTAATTGATGATACATCGTCCATGGACACAGACGGATCTTTCCAGCAACTTTCTGCTCAGCAGAAATCGGATAGGAAACGTGTGAGAGCCTTGCGTAAAGTATGCAAAAAGTGCAATAAAAAGCGTAAGAAGAAGGACGGGAAAAACATTTCTATTGTTGGCGGTTGTAATTGTGTTGATTCTGACGACAGCAAGCGACCCCTTTTATCAACTATACCTGATACTCTTCCTCCACCAACCATCACTACCACCGAACCTACAACCCACCAACGTCAATTTGCTAGAAAATATGTATCTACAGATCTTGCTCCATATGCAGTGTATGTACAAAAAGAAGAATCTTCTCCTGCTGATCCTGTCACACTTCATCCAATACAGTTTGGCAGTTTTCTAAAGAAAATAATTTTAAAAATATTGTAAATGGAAGTTTAAAGAGGATCGGTAGGAATAGATTGTCATTAGCTTTTTCTTCCTATATTGATGCTAACACATTTATAGATAGCCAATGCCTCTCTTCCCACAAGTTCAGAGCTTACATTCCAACATTTAATGTTACAAGAATGGGTGTCGTAAGAGGTGTACCTACGGACTGGTCTGAACAGGAGATTATGGAAAATATCTGCGTTCCTATAGGGTGTGGAAAAGTAATTAAAACTAGACGAATAAGGAGCAAAAAGTTTATTAATGGTTCTTCTCAATTTACTGACACTGAAACAGTGATTTTAACTTTTGACGGACAAATTTTGCCCAAACGAGTATTTATGTGTTACACTCCATTGGCTGTTGATCTATACATTTATCCGACTATACAATGTTACAACTGTTGCCGATTTGGGCACACTAAACTTCAGTGTCGTTCAAAACCTCGGTGTTATAAATGTGGACAAGGTCATACTGGTGACTCTTGTACAATAGAGCCAGAAGAAGGGTCATGCTGTCTGTGTTCTGGATATCATTTTGCTACTAATAAGGTATGTCCTGAATTCTCTAGACAAAAGAATATAAAGGTGTCAATGGCCCAAAACAGTATTTCTTATTTAGAGGCTTACAAGCTTCATCCAGCTGTTAATAGATCTTTTGCTGATGTTCTTAGAACTTCTCAACATAAACAGTCCTTAGAAGAGAGTGTTAAACCTTCAACCTCTATTTCTCCATCATCCAGCTCATATAAGAAAACTGTTTTCCTCAAGCCTCGCGTTCCACCTAAGTTATCAGCTGGGTATGATCGCACTACACATGCATCTCTGATAAAGGAGTATGACATTCCTCTTTCTTCCCCAAATGGTACTGCCCTCAAAAAAGATAATGCACAAAATGAAAAAACAAATCAATCCATAACAGATTTAATTCTGTATCTTATTGAGCTTTTATCAAAATCCAATTTAATTCCTTTCAATTCTATACCGTCCCACGTTGCACAACAAATTGAAAATACTGTTTCCCCTAACACCAATAATGGATCAAGTACTCCTACAGTGGAATTGTAGAAGTGCTATTGACAAAAAATCTGAAATTATTTTTTTAGTAAACAAATACAATCCTTCCATAGTTTGTCTCTCAGAAACATGGTTGGTACCTGCATATTCTTTTAGAATATCAGGTTTTAATACTGTTAGAAGGGATAGAGCCTCTGATAGGCATGGCGGTGTTGCTATCCTTATCAATAACTCTGTCCCCTACAAACTTTTTTCTCTTCTCCCATTAAGTGATGGTATTGAAGCCATTGCTATTACTGTAAATAATATTTGTATAGTTTCTGTATATATCCCTCACCCTTCTGTATCTTTGTATAGTGAACTAAGTGATATGTTACAATCATTACCAAAACCTTTTCTAGTTCTAGGCGATTTTAACTGCCAACACCAGGCATGGGGAGGTTCATCTAGAAATAATTTTTATGGTGAAGAAATGTTAAATATTCTAGATTCACTTAACTTATGCCTTTTAAATGACAGAATTCCAACACGACGTACTCGACCTGATGAAGAGCCCAGTGCACCAGATTTGTCAATATGTTCTCCAAATTTAGCTAGTATACTTTCTTGGTTTGTTCACCCTTCTACATGCGGCAGTGATCATTTTCCTATTACTATTACTTTTCCTTCTTTACACCCAAATATAACTCAGAAACCTAAACCCCGTATGAAATATATATTGCCAAATAACTGGTCAATATTTAGTCAGGAAGTTGAAAATAGAATTTCTAATCTCCCTTCTATCTGTCCTGGCAATGAAGCAATTTGTTCTGATGCTTTAACTAAACTTATGACTGAGGTTGCGGATGCATTATTCCCAATTAAAAAAGGTGGATCCAGTAGAATACCATCCCCGCCTTGGTGGGATAGAGAATGCACAGAGGCCATTAAAAAAAGAAAAGAAGCTGAAAAAGTTTATTCACGTTCAATGACATCTGACAACTTTGAGCTGTATAACCAAGTAGCATGTGACACTCGTAAACTTTTAAAAAGGAAGAAGTTTGAAGGATGGAGAAATTTCTGTTCTAATATCTGCCCAGATGTTAATGCTTCAATTGTTTGGCAAAATATTAAAAGATTTAGAATGGGTATTATTAATTCATCGTCTAAAGGTAGCTTGTCACCTAAACTGGCTGAACAATTTCTTGACAATTTAGCTCCTTCCTCAGTTCCTGAGTTGCAAATGCAATGCTCATTCCCTATTTCAGTTCCCAATAATGCCTCAGCACTCAATGCCCCATTCTCCATGCCTGAATTGAAAGGCATTTTAACAAGTTTAAAAGATACCTCACCCGGTCAAGATGGGATTCCCTATTCTTTCTTCTGTAATAGCAGTGACATAACCTTAAGTTATTTTTTAAATGTTATAAATTCCGTTATGTCTTCTGGTTGCATTCCAGAGTCATGGAAGTCTCAAATAGTTATACCCATATTAAAACCAAAGAAATCACCTTCTGATGCATCTTCCTACCGGCCTATTGCCCTGTCTTCTGTGCTGGCTAAGTTAGCAGAACACCTAGTCAAGAATAGATTAGAATGGTTTCTAGAAAGCAATGGACTTCTTTCTGAAAGCCAGTTTGGCTTCAGAAAAGGTAAAAGTACTTCTGACAGTTTGAGTATCCTTGTCACTGATATTAGAGTGGCCTTTTCAAATAATAAATCGGTCCTTTCTGCTTTTCTGGACATCAAAGGTGCCTATGATAATGTTATAATTTCTATTCTTCACAAAAAATTAAATTATCTTAATGTTCCAGAAATGCTTACTTCCTTTATAATTGGAATGTTGTCAGAGAGATATATTAACATTAATATACAAGATGGTTCTCAGTTATCTAGATGTATTTGGAAAGGTTTACCTCAAGGCTCAGTGTTAAGTCCCATACTTTATAACATATACACATTTGACTTAGAAATAGCTTTAAACCATTCAGTTCACATTTTACAATATGCAGATGATCTACTACTGTATAGTTCAGATCAATCTTTTTCTAAATTATGTAATTCTCTTACCATATCTCTTGAGTTACTGAAGGGCTGGCTTGATGACAATGGCTTAGAACTATCTGTTCCTAAAAGCACTTTAGTTCTTTTTTCTCGTAAACGCACTTCTCCTGAAGTTAATATTATTTATGATAATATTCCTATGCCTGTTAGCACTCAATGTAAATTTTTGGGAGTTGTATTAGATACTAAGCTAACTGGTATTCCACATTGTGAATATGTTGCAACCAAGTGTGAAAATAACATCAATATCTTGAAATGTCTCACGGGTGTATGGTGGGGTGCTCATCCCTTCTCTTTGAGACTAATATACAATGCCTTAATAAGAAGTGTAATCGATTATGGCTCCTTCTTGTTAGAACCCTGCAGTACTGCTGCTTTGAATAAATTAGACAAAATTCAATCTAAATGTTTAAGAATTGTCTTGGGAGCAATGAAAACTAGTCCAATTAATTCTATGCAAGTGGAATGTGTTGATCCCCCTCTGCATCTTAGAAGGCAGTTTCTCTCAGATAATTATTTATTCCGCTGCATACAATCTGGTAACCATCCATTATTATCCAAATTGAGATCCCTTTCCAATGAGATTACCTCATCTAGTTATTGGTCCCAAAAGTCCTCTCCTTGCTTAATTAAAAGCTTTCATAAATTGTTATCTATTGAAGCCCCTATTCACAACTCGAAACGTTTTCCTCTCTACACTTCTGAATATGAAGCTCTGATTGTTAAGCCTGATGTTCGTCTGAATTTGGGCATAAGTAAAAGAACTTTTGAATCTTGTCATGCTTTCAACTCTGTTTTGAATTCTGAATTCAACAGTGCTAGTGACAACTGGCATCATATTTTTAGTGATGCGTCCAAACGTTCCACAGATGGTATGGTGGGGGTTGGGATGTATCACTCACAGTATGATATAGTTCAAAAGGTTAAATTACCTCCAGAAACCTCAGTTTTTACTGGTGAATGTTTGGGTTTGTATATAGCAGTAGAATATATCCTTCTTTTAAAATTAAAAAAGACAGTTATCTTTTCGGATTCAATGAGTGCTCTTCAATCTTTAAGTAAATATCTATTTAAAACTAAACTTGTTAGCCCGTTAATTGTAGAAACTCGAAATTTGATTGTAAAATGTATACAAAGCGGTTATTCTGTTATTTTTGCGTGGATACCAGGTCACACTGGCATACGAGGAAATGAGAGAGCTGATAGGCTTGCTAATGATGCTACCGCTTGTGGCGATAAGGCTTATTACAAAATATACGCTCATGACCTCGCAGCCCTACCCAAAATGTACCTACATAGTTCATGGAGCAAGGTGTGGTCTAATCTCTCTAATAATAAAGGCAGATTTTATAAATCAGTTCAATCTGAAATTCCTTTGAAACCTTGGTTCTCCAAATTGACGTTGGGCAAAAGGGTGTCCAGTATCTTAACTCGAATGAGAATAGGTCATGTTTGTACATCTGCCCATCTAGCTAAGTTTGGTTTAGTTAACAGTGAATTATGCGAATGTGGTGAAGTGGAGGATGTGAATCATATTTTCCTGAACTGTACGAAATACGACCATTCACAGCTCTTCCAAGGTCTCACACAGCTCCTCATCCCTTTACCCACTTCTATCCAAATCCTTTTATCATCAAATAATAATTTCATTTATCGTTTATTAGGTATGTTTATTGTAAATAATGATATTAAGATTTAATTTTTTTTTTCTTATTTAACTATTTATTTATTTTCATTAATAATACATTTGTACATAAATATATTATATTTAACTATATTCTTTCCATTCTATTCCTTCTCTGAACCTCTCCTTTTCCAAATTCCGTTGTTTATGCGGTTTTTTTGTATTTTAATAAAAGTTTCCTCGTTTTAATTCTATAGTAAAAGTAAAAACTCTGTCCTATATATATGATACTGAATACGTTGAATAAGTTCATAAAGTTTATCAAGATTTGTTGTTGGCTCAACGCTAACCGCGGAAGCCATTAAAGAAGAAAAAAAAAAAAAAAATATTTTTTTACTCACAGTTTGATTATGGGTGTCATTATGTGCCTAATTGCGGTGACCATAGAGCCACTTTATGAGCAAGTGTGTTGAAAAAGTAATTATCAACTATATGGAAACATGACAAGACGAACTATGCCACTAAATAACTGTAACAATCCTTGGCTAGTTAATGTGACGAATAAAACAACAACAACAAATAAATCGATAACCTAAAAACGGAAGTATTTTGAATACAATTAAAAAACTAATTTATTAAACATAATCATTTAACTGTAACAAGTAATTATAAATCAATTAAAATGAGTAATAATTATGACATTGTAAAGAGAAACAGGTCAAAAAATTAGTGAATAATACTTAAAGGCCGTATATGACTAATCTATTATATGTAATTTGTGTTATTGTCCTTATTATTTCATTTTCTTATTTTTGAATGACGTATTCAAAACGGGAGGCTGCGTAATGCGTTTGATACATTTAGTTGTTTTCATCAAGCTACTTACGTCATTATCGTTGTTTGTTGTGTTACTGGTCCTTCTGTGTGTACTCCTACCCTAATTAAACACTTACATCATCTTAGTAGTTTGATAATTTCTAAAATTATGTTAACTCTAAAATGTTGGAACACCGTTCCACTGCCTGTAAAAATATTAAGTGTGCATGGGTTACGGAAAAAAATAAAAGGTTTTTGTTCGAATATCAGGAATATTTCTTAGATGGTGGTGGTGATAACTATTGGCACAATGATGGCTGACTCCAGACACCACATAAAGGTAACCTCGTGATCAAGATTTAAGTATTTAATTCGTTTTTCTATTTCTTCCTTCACGAGCTTATCGTCAAACGGGATACTCATATCAACGACCACTGATCGTCGCGCAGATCGATCTAATATCTCGACACCAACCTTAGTGGGTATAATATGCGGATAATCTTGTTCGTCTGCGGTTAAACTGAAGAAAAAGAAAAAAAAACCTTAGTGGCTACAATGGTCCTGTCCGTGATAATTGAGGAGGAGGAGAATTGCAGGAGGCAATGCAGGATGCAACAACATTCTCAGTCCTGCATAACGCAGCGAACAGCCATGCCTTTGCATTTGGGGGCCTAATTTATGCTAACGTCAGGCACCCTGACGTAAATTTAAACCTTTCGAATCTTGGCATAGAGAAAATATGTAAGTAATTTAATATACTGTTTTTTAAAATACGGTTCTACTTCGACAAAAGCACAATAGCTAATCAATCACCTCATATTCCAATCTTGACGCACCTATACAATTCTTCCCCAAAAAATAACTTTTCTGTAAAAAAAAATGTGAACTCTGTAAATCCGTTTTTATTAAAAAAAGTTCTCTAAATCATTTTCTAAAAACCCATTGTTGAACCCTTGCTTTGCACGTGACATGCGCACGCCGTGGAAAAAAAACACAAAAAAGACACTAAGTACCACTGACCTATATTACACCCTAGTGATTTTCCACGAAAATAAAAACAACCCTATTTTTACAAAACTTTTCTGTTTAATCGAATTCAATCCTTTGGAAAAGGGTTCGATAAAATACCCAATATTAACTTTTTTTCACTTGAAATTCGCTATCATTGTTGCCGCCATAAGCGCGTTCTGTCAAAATTTCGCGCCATTTACTCCGGACATCTGCCGCCGAGAGAAAAAAACTCTACAATGCAAATAGGGAGGGATGCGTGCAACATTAATTTTTAGGGGAAATCGTCATTTTTGTGCGTAAAAGAAAAATGCATTTAAAGTATAACGAAGTGATATATCCCCTCATTTCAATATTTTATAGTTTGCGGATCGAATAACGCGCGAAAGTAAACGTCAGCTGTATAGTTTTAAAATCCAAAATGGCGTGTCATGGTTTTATTGGAAAGAGCTTTGATTTTTGTTATTGCCGTGAATTTATGATCGTAAAAGTAACAATAGACATAAAATCTAATGCTTGTTTAATGTGTTTTAAGTAATAATGTTCATTTTAAATATAGCTTTATGCTTTAGGCAGTATCTTATTAATTATCCAATAAGAATTAGTTTATGATGGTGTTTAAGAAATTAATATAGGTATCACATGTAAGTTAATTAGTATAATTATATAAGTCGTATTTGGAACTAAAAGTCACCAAACCGGTTTATCAATTTTGTATGTGCACTAACCACTTGGCAACTACTGAACGAATTTTAATATAACTTTCTGACAGTTTTAGTGCCGATTCAAACTGCACGGGTCCGTTTTAACAAGTTGCACTATAGGGGCCTTACTTATAAACGTTTCTTAAATTTAAAGAAACTGCTCAGCAACAGATAAATGAAAATCTTACCCATAAACTCCTCTGTAGTCGAATATTTTGGGTACAACCTACCTTAATCATTCAAATTTCGTTTATCTGTTTTCCTCTTGGGTAAAAAACAGGTAATACACGTTTATAAGTGGAAGAAAAGATATTCATTGATTAGGGTCTGATTCTGATTCTCTTACTTAAGAGATGCCTAATCGTTTCTTAGCGAGATTTGTATAAGTAAGGGCGTAAGTTTCTTACCTGTTATTTATTATGGCGTATCAAATACTTTATTGCGTAGAATTAAGTTGAAAGGTTTAAAAGTGAAACAACCTATTTAATAATTATTGTAATTATTATATTAGACGTCATAGTACATGTAGTCCATTAAGAGAGTGGCAGCCAGGAGTAACGCCTTGTCTTCGACGGAAAGGTCTCTCTCGAATGCTAGGCCAAAGCTGGAATTTGAATTAATATTGTTAAGAGTTGCAGGACTCGGATTAAAATGCCGTTAGAATTACTATAGAATTTGTTAGAACTATACAAACACTTATAACACAGGTACAAATATAGTAACACCCGCAGTCTATCACTAAATTTAGTAATTTATCGAATGTACTAAATAGATGCTCGACTGCCTTACCCATCCGTTGAGGCATTGCTTTATTTGAGCAGCAGCGCATTTGTAGCACCTCTGGTGTTGCAAATATCAATAGGCGATGGTAACTGCTTTCCATCAAGTGGGCCGTCTGCCTCTCTGCTGAAATCACGCATTAAAAAAATCCTATAACTATATCGAGATCAGAAAAGGTCAAAAAGGTCACCTATCAGCGACAGGAGAGAAGAATAACGCATGCATTAGACCCTTCCAGCGTTTACAGGTGCCACCCACCGGCAATCCATTGTTCCTGCTGATGTCGAACTTCACGTCTTTGAAGCAGCTGACTGTCATTAGAGGCCCTGTAACAAAACCATTTTTATAAAATAGTGGGACACTATGATGTAACGATTAATTTATCGCTGGACGACTGTCGTCTCTAGCTGTTCCCATTATAACGATTTTTGTCGTCAAATATTTTTATCATTTAGCGACTATCGTATCTAAGTGTTCCCATTGGATCGCGACGACATTTTATCGTTTCAAGGCAGTCGATTTCTCGTTTACACATCATTAGCAAGCTACAAATCTACAGTCGCTTCTACGTTCTCTTGGAAATCAGCAGTGTTTATGCTCCTGAGTTCAATGGACGAAGACGAAATTTTAATAATGTATTACTTTTTGAAAAGAAGGAAGATGAAAAGCAAGCAGTCGTAGCTACGATAGATTTGGCGTTACGATTTAGTAGTAAACGATTTTTTATCGTTTTACGATTGTCGTGCTAGCCGTTCCCACTGTCATGACAATCTGACGTCACTGCAAAAAATGTTGTAGACGACAGTAAGTCGTTTCCTTCTATATGTGAACACCTCCTTTTAAACATATAAGCCACGACACTTAAAACTACACGATTATCTGTCGTCATGACAAAGTGGGAACCAGCCCTTATTGTGGAGTAATGCTTTTCTCTAGTCTATATCGACTTATGGAGATTAAAACCGTACCTGGCAGGGACTTATTTCATTAGTATACTTATAGGTATGTATGTTAGATATAGGGGTTTTCCTCCAGTATTCCAGTGCAGCATGCGTCCGAAGTATACACGAGTTAAGGCATGTGGAAATATTTAGTGTGATTAATAAAAGGTAAATGAAAATTACCTACACAATCAAACCGCATTCATACTGATAATGATGACAACCGAACACTGAATTATGAATCAATGAATTAATTCACCACAAACTTAATCCTAGGTACTTTTATAGAAACTTACTATTAAAAAATACTGTTTTTTTTTAAATATTGCATGATTTCAGCAGATAGGCAGACGGCCCACCTGATGGAAAGCGGTTACTATCGCCTATGGACATTTGCAACATTACAAGGGAGACTGGAGCCTGGCCACTAATGCTGGTACACAACTCAAGGTTGTTATGGCGGCATACTCTAGAGTTCTAGACCAGAGGTGGTAGCCGGTCAGAGGGGCAAATACTCTACCACCCGGCTGTGGGTTATTTTATTGTAGGCTATTGTATTCTTTCTCCGTTTCTGCTGGGATAATGTGTGTAAAGTTCCAGAAGTTTTCTTATGCACGGCACTAGGACGTAGTAATCTCCTTCTGCCAGATAACGGCTTCCCAGGGACAGGTATCTGAGTACTTTGACTATATCAACGGAGCTTTAATAGGCGCTAATGGTCGAGGATAAAGTTTTAAGGAAATTCCTTCGACATCGGCAGCATATTGGAATCACTTTTGACGTTGCAAATGTTCATAGGTGACGGTGACTAACCAATTTCCATAAGATAGAACGTCAGTCAGACATTATTATGTAAAACACACCTTTAATCCAAAAAACAGCATCACCGTCCAAATTCCTAATAACATACAAAGGTTTCACTGCAGTCCAAACTTGTTCAACTGTCCCGATCATTTGCCCTGGTGGTGAGAAGACCTCGAGCAGTTGGAGCTGACAAGGCAACACCCTTGCTGTACATTTGAATGGTCTATTCATGCTCATTATCTCCAGACCCTCAGGATTTGTGACTCGGAGGCGGAGTGGGCGTAGACCGTAACATAGGTAACCGACCCACCAACTGTAAGAAGGTATATTTGCTGCAAATATCTATTGTATAATAATTTGGTTTGAGTTTTGGAAACTTAGGCACCGCCTAGCCTATTGAAAAGTCTCGGGTTTGATTACTGTCGCGGCAAATTTCTTTACTATGGTCTGAGTATTCCTTAAGATCGATTCATTAGTAGTCCGTTCTGTGTTACTCATTTTATTATTGCAAAACAGGCAAACAAGCAAATAACCCATCTGAAGGAAAACGGAAAAGTCCATTGCCTATGAACATTTGCAACACCAGAGTGATGCGATACGTTGCCATCCTTTAGGATGAGATAAACTGGTTGAGATCAAGGAGCTGGGATAGGATAGAAGGATCAGACAGAAGAAATGGAACAAAGAGGATGGCGTATAGGAATACAATAGATAGAGGGAGAACTGGGCAGTTTAGTTAACTGCAGCAGCAAAGCAGTTATTATCACCTACCAATGTGCTGCTGCTCGCTAAAGAGAGACTGGAACCTGACCCCTAATACCGGAACACAGCTCAAGGTTGTTATGGCGTTATACTCTATGCGAAGGGTAGTCATACAGGCGGACAAATTTTCTACATCTGGCACTTGGGTGTTATTGTCGCCTCTTATCACAGGCCTCCCGCCGCAGAAAATTGTGTCTTTCTCCGTTCTTGCACAGATTAAATGTTACCAAGATAACGATCCCAGCATGGTTCTGCCACGTTAAAACTCATAGCATAAGCGTAAGATCCTTAGCTTAACAAAGGACTTACTACCTGTTTTCCTCTTCGACCGTGTAAACCAAGTTCTGGTCTGAGGTTTTGACAAAATACTTGTTCTTCTTCCCTCGTAGGTATAGTACATTTTTCACCTTAAGTCGCTTTGTGATAAACAGCCTGTCGACTTGCGAAAGATCGCTTAAGAGCGGGAGGTGGGTTGGTGCAGCAGTTACCTGAATAGAAAACAATGTTAATTTCTCAAAAACTAAAGACCTCCGTGAAACTACCGCGTACATCATGGCCACGTGGTTTTTTAATTTTTCCGTTTCAAGTGCCCTGTTGATACTGCGCATTCATCAGTGATATTGTAGCCAAACATAATGAATTAATGTGAATTAAAAAAAGTATTAGCGGACAATGACGGACTCAGGAGATTCGTCCTATCTCTGTTTTCTTTCACCTTCTCCCAACTATTTGGGGTCGGCACAATATGTCTTTTTCTTCAATACTCCTATATTCTGGCATGCCTTCTCTGTCACACCACAAATCAACATATCATCCTTCACACAATGCATCTTTTTTGGTTTAACAGTCACACTTAACATTCCTTTTGTCACGTGACTTTCATCCCTCCTCATTACATGGCCATACCACTTCAGTCTTCTTCCTCTCATTTTTCATTCACGGGTGCAACTTTCAAAGATCCTAAGGATTCGCCCCCCTCCCTATCCCTATATATATATATATATATATATATACTGAAAACTTCATGTTTTTATTATTGTAGAATAGAAAGAATAGAATATACTTTATTGTACAATGAAAATTATGAAATAATATACAAGAACAGCTTAGAATTTGGTACAAATGGCGGTCTTATCGCTGACAGCGATCTCTACCAGACAACCTTGGGATGGAGAGAGAAATATGGCACAAAGCTAGGGTAGGGTTTGCTGCACAATATTTTAAAAGTGTTACATATTCTGTATATTATTATAATTACACATACGGATTTATATACACATGATTAAAGACATAAAGTATATGTATGTATGTATGTATGTATATATATATATATATACATACATACATATTACATATATTAAAAGCAGTAATATTATATAATAATTCAATAAAATATAGCATAAAGATATGTATTATAATAACAACATGAATTATACTTTGAGATAGCAATCCTTGACAAGCCTATTAAATTGTATTCTTTTTATTTTTTCCTTTCTGTTAATATAGTAATTAACGAGAAAGTGAGTGAGTGTATCTATGTCATTCTTTCACGTTAAAACTAATGAGCTAATTTTAATGAAGTTTTACATTAATGGCCACAATGTAAAATCTGATTTAAAATTAAATCAGCTAAGTAGTAAATTAATTTACGAAAGTTAATTCCTTAACGTCGTTTAGACAGAATTTTCCAATTAAGTAAATAATAAGTAGATGTGTCCAAATGATAATAAGGACTTACTTGTAAGTACGTAGTAGGTAGTTTGTACTTAACTGTTAACTTGGCGATGTCAAGGATGATAAGCGTACAGGTCTCAAAATCGGGGATGCTTAAGACCGCCCGAAGTGGAATAGAAAACGTAAAAAACGGACCCTGAGCGTCGGAGTGAACACTCCGAACGCAACCGGGATTTAATATTCGCATGAAGATGATAATGACTTAACTAATTTAAACGTAAATCGAGCTTTATGATACGAGTTAAATAGGAAATCTGTCGTTGTCAGATGGAATCCTATAGTGGATAAATTAAGATAATTTTGACCTGCTCAATTGTTCACAACAGCTCATCATTCAACAGTTGTTTACTGGAAATATTCTATTAATAAAAATTACGGCTAAATGACAAATAAGCCGCAAATTAAATAAGATTACACATGTCATAAGGAAGACGGTATTTTCCGCACGGTTTCCAATACGCAAATTCGATAATATTATATAAATAAATAGGTCGAGTGTGTTATTGAACGCACACTGTTTTTATTATATAGCTACGGAACCCTGAAATAAGAATTTAACCAATAATATTTCACTTCTCAGAAACTATTAATTAGATATAAATCAAACAGGTCTTTTACAAGCTTTTATTTAACTTGCAATGGATGTACCTATTTATGTAAGTTCGCGTGGAATTTTGCAAGTTAAATTTGATCAACTCCCTGATTTCCGATTGAGCTGAAATTCTGCACGCATATGTATATCACGTGACAATGCAATATATGGTTCCATGGAGCTGATCTGATGACGGAGCCAGAAGGTGGCCATAAGAACTCCTGTACTAAACCAGATAGACCTGTCGTGTTTGGGCTCATTTTATTTGTCTTGGCTAGCACTCTGCTGTTACATGATATCCAGGATCTCAAAAGCTTGTATTCAAAAACCTTTTAAAAAACATGTTATTTCAAATATTTATAAGTTTTAAACTTTTCCAGAATTTTTATCTTACTATTTTGCTTTCAAGAATTAAAGGGGTGGAAGTGGAACCTGATCAATAATAATAAAACACAATTCCCGATTTCGAAATTTAAAAAAAGATTAATTTTATTTATACTATCCATCCTTATCATCTGTGACTAAGATGATCTGTGGAACATCACTATCTTATAGTCCTGTCGATAAAGTACGAGACTGACGTGCATACATTTTATCGTCTCATAGGTAAGAAATTGATAGGCATGGACTTAGTATCAGCTGTCATTCTAATCAGGCTATATTTTAAAGATCAGGTATAGGAAATTATTATACACACATATTGCCACGCCTGTCTCCTATTGGGGTAGACAGAGACTATGTACCTCCACTTGCTTCGATCCTGACAAACAGTTTTCGCTTCGTCAGCTATAATGAATCTTTTCATACATACTTATTTAAATTGCTTTTAACTTGACCATTTTTCAAAATATCTTCAATTTCGTCATGGTGAGTCGTCGAGGTCTAACCACATCGCTTTACTAGTCACATTGTTGTTATATACTTGTTTTGTAATTTTGTTTTCATTCATTCTGTCTCCATGCTTGAACCACGTATAATTCTTTTTCAACTCTTGTCACTACATTCTCTTTCAGCCATAACGTCCCCTTGTCGTATAACTCACATTAACTTTATATATATTTCTCAAAGCTCTCATTTCAACTGCTTTTATACTTTCGTGTGCTTCTTCTGCCATAGCCAACTTTCACTGCCATTTCCAACATTTATTCATGGTATAATTTCCAAACCACACTAGGACTATTAAACGTACCTCGGTTTCAGGTATAGGCCTGATGACTTCCTTCAGAACATCAGTGTAAGGCTGTATGGGACTGGAAGGAATCGGAGCAACCAACATCATAAGTCTAATAAATCACAAACAAACGGACGATTTAAATGTATTGCATTATATTATTAATTTTAATCACGAAGTTAAAAATATTTGTAATAAAAATATTATGAATAAAGTTATATATTATGGATGACACAAATCAGTTTTAAATTGACAACGTTGCATTTGTCATTTCTAGAAGAAAGAGGTTTCTAGAGTTTCCTAGTTAAAATCGTATCTAGGTAAACATAGCCCCTAGCCCAATAGATTGATAGCCCTGTCTGGTCCAGGTAGGGCTGAAGGAAGTGGAGGACCTGCTGGTAGAAGCTGGCAACCAATGAATATCTACTTAATGGAAAGTGGCTACCATCGTGTATAGATGTTTGCAACATCGGAGGGCGAATCCAACGCGTTGCCAACCTTTAGGATGGAATACAGGGGGTAGAGGGTAGGATGGGGTGAGGAATCAGTAGGATTGGGAGGATGGGACTGGGAATATGGGAGGAGGGGAAAGTGGGCCTCTGGAACTCATAGTACGAAACACGATTAGATCAAGATCGTTTCACGCAGATATTCTATAAGAGCGTGGTATCACACCGATTGAGTTACCCCTAAGAAGAATTGTAATGAAGACAATGATGCCAGCATGGCCGTTCCACGTCAAAATATGTGACATAAAATAGGAAATTTATAAATTTAATTGCTCCTAATTAAAATCCAAAAAACCGACTTCGATATTGAGCTGCATGTAAACTCGTAAATCATACTAATTTCCAGATAATAATTTAATCAAAGCCAGGACCGTATTTACTCGGGAACGCAAGGGGTGCGTGGCCCCCGGGCGCAGAGACATAGGGGCCGCAGGCCGATCGTCTTTAATAACAAAGTCATCAAAGAACACTGTCGTGGTTTTCAAGGTCTGACTAACGACACCTCACACGTACCTACATTGAAAAAAAAAATTCAACCCTCAGTTGAATGTACTATGCACTACACCATTGTGTGCCGCATATAGAGTCATCTTCCTGTCAAATATTCATATAAACCTAGTAGTTTCTGAGAAAAAAATATTGTGATATATAGAAACACACTTTGGGCGTCGTGACCAATGCATAAGGGTTCCCTTTTTGCTAAAAGGGCTAGGATCTTTAAAATGAAACATAAAATAAATGTCATTTTTTATTGTTGGTAACACTCCGGCACCCAATATATTTAACACGGCCCTAACCAAAGCTCTGAAAGTACGTTTTATTTACTAAATACCATAGACACGGTATTATAATTATATTATATACGTTGCTTGCTAATGATACAGCCATCCTTGCAAAAATACACATCCTGAAGTTGCCTCGGCAATTGTACAAACACGGTTGAACAAAATAGATTTGTGTATAAAGAAATGGAGGATAAAAGCCAGCACTTCAAAATCCACACAGGTCACTTTTACCTTCCCCAGGAAACTGTCCTACTCCCTCACTGGCTCATTTGGAAGAAACATATTGAAGCGAAAAGAGATTAAATGAACCACATATATAAAAATCGTGGCTTCTGGGAAGATCATCCAAGTTATCAGTTGATAATAAACTACAAAGTAGATATAAAGCCAATTTGAACTTTTGGCATACAACTTTTGGAAAGTGTTAGCTACTCCAACATAAAATCCTTCATCGGTTCCAGAGTACCATATTAAAGTCAGAATAATATTAATTACGGCACCCTGGTTCACAAACAATGCCGAAGCCACAAGTTCTCCGGAGTAAGGGTCAGGGAGGAGATTGCTAACACCTGCATTACATATAAAGAACGACTAATGGTCCACCCAAATGCTTGCCCAGAAGCTCAGTCTCGACTTGGATGAAAAATATAGCTCTAATTAAATTAAAGAAAGCAAATCTTTGGATGTTGCCTTCTTAATTCTCTTTATAACTACCAAATCATCTGCTTATGGAACAATTTCCAATTGCAGATACAAGGACCCAACAAAATAAACTAAAAAATATTATATACGTATAGAAGACTCAGAACAAAAATTAGAGTTACATTATTATTCTGAGAAGTCATTAAAAACAATTGAGCTGGTATTTTCTCTATGTGTGTAATTTATAGTTTGTGCTATTATAGTGTACAAAGTTGCAAGAACTATGTTCGAAGATAGAAATTTCCATGAAATTCATATTACAATTTCTCCTGGTGTTTAAAAGAGGACATTGTATTTTTTTACAAAAATGTAGTTTTCACAAACTAAAACTGGGGCGTTTTTTTTTTGGCAAAATCGCCATTACCCTAAGAGCATAAAAGAAATGCATCGAATTCATGCAAATGGCGTTTATTATTATTCCAAAATAGGGGACTTCATTTAAATTTGTCCGAAAAAACCATTCGGAAACTGTATCGGTCGTATCGAATGATTGCAACAATATCGGCTAGTTAACAATGGACAGTAGGGTAACCATAAAGTTGTGTGATTGAGGATATTTCGAGAAGTTCACAAAACAGGTCTGAAGAGATGTCGTCAATTAAAAAGAAAGATCATTTTATTTTTCCTTGTTTATAAGTGACGTAAATTTTAAATCACTAATGTGGCCAACATTTTCTTATTAATAGAATTAAGAATAACACCGCTAATTAACGGCCACATTATTGTATAACCAAAGCTGCGTGAAATAGCTTTAACTGTAAAATTATCCCTACCTTAAAATGAAGCGATTAAAATACGTTTAAGAGCCAATTACAGGCTATTGCCATATTACTGCTAAAACGAAATATTCCCAGAACGCTGGATGCGTTGCTGAATTGGATGGTTCCATATTTGTGCCGCTTAGAAGTTTCAGCTGATGAAGTAGCATTGTCTGTCCCTGAGAAGTCATTGGTCATTGAAATATTTAAATGAAGTAGTATATATAATTAATATTATTGATAGTAACAAAGTGCAGCGTTATTAATGCCCTTGCCTTCTATGAAAAATAACATAGCGTTGTGGAGTCGGGACTGATTTTGACAAGCTGATTTGCAGAAATATCTTATTGGTAATCGACAATGTTAGACAGAGCGAAATGCCTGATTTTAGTTTTGAACACTGAAATTCATATAATGTAGCTGATTCACAGAACTTAAATATTATATAACAATATGTTATGCAGCGTTGAAGGCATTTCTTTCAAAATTGTGCTCAGTATCCAATCAATAAGGTTGACATTAATTTTGAAACCATCCGAATTTTTATAAATTAGTGAGTGCCATATATTTTTACTACTAGTGAAAATCTATGACTTCATAATTATTTTATGAATGAGTTTATTAATTACGGCATAATCTGCCTTTCTACTTAATTTACCTTTTGCATAATCTTCAACGAAGAATATAGTAAAAATATTTGATAACCTTTGTGGTTGAGCGGGCTAAGCTTTTGCCGTCTACTTCACTACAAGCAGAGGAACCGGGTTAGATTCCAGGTATGGTAAATTTCGGAAACGAATTTTTTTAAGTTTTAACGATTTTAAGCGCGGTAATTTATTTGACCTACGTTAGTCCGACGTTTCGGCCACTGGAAAGTGGCTGAAATGTCGACGAAACGAATAACAAAATTTAAATTAATTACCCATAAAACCGTTAAACCGTAGTTTATTAGCGAATTTTCTCCTTTATTTACTCTAATTCGTTGTATATTACTCACACGAGCGTAACTTGTTAACGCGTGATGTGTTCTGGTGATATACAATATGTGTGTTTTGTGATTCTAAAATATTGTCTCAAATTATCCCAAAATGACGGTTACCCGAAATTTTAATGTGCCTGCGCACGCGCCACGTCCTGCCAGCATTTTATGCAAAAACGCAAATTTCTAGCGAAATTTGAAACGCTCTATTGTATTACTTTTTGATAATAAAAATAATCGTTTCTCTTTTCACATTTTTGGGGGACGCGTGGCGGTCCACACAATTGCTTTGCGCGGGAATCGAATTAACGACGGTTTTTATGCGTACGACATTTGAATAAAGATTTTTGCATGCACAAAACTGATTATTGATTGCAGTCACGTTTGGGAATATGGGGCAGTGCGCGGGTCACTTTTCACATATTGTCGAGGGTCAGTTTTGGTTCATTTTCGGGACGAATAACTGCAAATTTTGCATTGTAGTTTTTGAAGTGAAACTTCTTTATCGGCGTTGGAAAAAATTTACCGTCACATTTTTCGGTTACGCGTCACGTCGTTGCTCAGAAACGAATTGTTGATAGATGGATTGTGAGACGAGCACTGTAATATTTCTTTACTTTATTGTGTTTAATTAATATACGAGTTTGATGATTTATAAGTCATTTAGTTAGTATCCTACACATATATATATATATATATATATATATATATATCAATATATATAGGATACTTACTAAATGATATATATAACCAATTTCTGTAAAGTTACATATAGTAGATCATTTTTCGAAAAATAAGGTCATAAAGAAGTTTCACTTACGTGTGTACACTAGTACACGCACACGTTTTTTTTTAAATTATTAGAACTTTGCTGACAATTAAATCGTTATATAAATAAAGGGTTAATAGAATTAAATTTATTAGGATAATCATAAATTCGTAAATAATAATGAATAATCTTGAAGTTAAAACAATTACTTATTTAAAGTAAAACTGAGCATAAACAAGGTTTTTAAATACAAGCTTTTGAAATCCTGGATATCATTTAGCAGCAGAGCGCTAGCCAAGACAAATAATATGAGCCCAAATACGACGGGTCTATCTTATAGTATAGGAGTTTCTATGGCCACCTTCCGGCTTCATCATCAGATCAACGCCATGATGCTATATTATTGCATTGTCACGCGATATAGACATTCGTCTAAAATTTCAGCTCAATCGGAAACCGGGAATTTGGTTAAAAACTTGCAAGATTCCACCCGAAATTACATACAACATAGGTACATCCATTGCAAGTTAAATAAAAGCTTTTAAAAAGAGAGAAAGTATAAACAAAAATATGGGTTCCAAGCCTCTGTCACCATCGAGAATGTTTGCAGAAGCTTGACGGACTTGGCGCCTTCTATTGCAACACTTATCTTACAGCAAAATAAATACCTTTTGATCGCTAGAGACATCTGCTGAGCGATAGACGTCTCAATCAAGTTTTTAAGTTAGGACTCCATGGATCTGGGGTTTCGACCCAAAATTCCGGAAATCATAACAAATCCCAATGAAGGCATAATTGGAGCGTTTAAAGGGCCCATGTTGGGCTTCAGCAGAGCCGGTAGGTACTAAAGCACTGGTATTATCGTAGATAGGTAGTTGAATAAAAATAAAAGACGAATGTTATTTATGTAAATTCATTTGTTATTCACTTGTTTGTACTTCGTCATGTTCGACATAATCTCATACAATATTAAATAGCATTCATTCTCTGTGAAATACGCTGTGGTGTGGTTATTACAGTGAATAATATTACGCAAATGAACTCTTATTCAGACGAACAGAGTATTGCCCCAAAATTAGGTTTTTTTAGCCTATAAGTACAGTTTTAGTAAAGGAAAACTTGCAATGCTATGAATAAAAAATATCATATAATTTGTTAATATAGTAGCTACCTAGGTAGGTTCAACGAAATAACTACGCGAAATTTTTAGCAAAATGCGCTCTTGTTTGATTATAATTATGTAAAGATATGACACTTTTTGCTGGTTTGGTCTAAAATAATAATTCGAAGATGAAAGGCTATTTGTTTCAAGCGATTTTTGAGAGATTTAACCTGATAAGATATAAATATGTACAGAAATACAAAGAATTTGCTTTCCAATATAGATTTTGATGTATAGATATTATTTCTGTGATTTTTTTAATCGCCTCTCCTACACCGTGTGACACGGCAGAGGCTTGCAAATACATTTTAGTGTAGTAATTAGATAGATAGAGAATAGTTTATTGTACACCATTATGCACATTAGATAAATAATTTTAGTGATTTCTTGTCAAGGCAGGGTTAAGTAATTGTATATAGTATGATAATTAAGTGTACCATCTTCGACATATTTTAGTCTATTTTATTCTTGCCTCAGGTTATCTGATAGATAACACTTTCTAGTAATAAAATCGCCAATTGTGCACATTTATTTTTACTATAAATCTTCTGTGATGTTGTAATAATAAGTGGTTTATTTTTATTTTTCTAAACTCTTCTGGAATATTTAAAAAATGTAGCTTAAAACAAATATGCTTTCACCTCTCAATTTGTTTGAAATAATCAAAGATCAAAAAACTAGAAGAACGGCTTGCAACGTCATCTAACTATGTAAATAGAAGGTTTTCACAGTGAACAAATTTTTTTTTTGAGCAGGACACACCACAGCGCACATTCTCATCACCATATTAAACAACAATAGTAAATAACAAAAAAAGATTTTTTATTATTAAAATAATAATATTATTTATTGCAGACGAATCGCAACGCTCACTGATCCACAGTACTATTTAACTTAATATCAATATAACAAGTATTACGATTATAATATAAAATAATTAATACGTATTTTGTTCGCGATTCGATATCGTCAATTAATTTATAAGAAGTATTAGAAATAACAAAATGTACTTTTAGCATTCTTAACGAGAATGTGAAATTCGAAGTTTTAAAAAATGTTGAAAAATTGAGGTTACAATGTCAATGTCAATGTCAAATTACATTTTTTCTTTATTAATTTTAAAACAAAAACTAGGGCAAGTGCATATTCCATTATAAACGAATCTGATAGTCAGCGTATTATTTGTACGACGCGATGAAATTTAGCGCGAAAAAAGCCCTAAAGCAATATTATTCTTGAAAAATAAAAAAAATATTAATTTTGAAACCTGTTTTATACGAACGCTATTTTTTTTCTTTCAGAGAATTTTACCTGTAAGATATTGTTCAGATTGAGTCAATAAAAAACAAAAAATCATTCAAATAGTAAGTAAACTAATTTTTGTATACAATTCCTATGTAGACAAAAAAATGTGACTTTATTCTAACACTTCTTATGACATCAATATAAAAACAATCTTATAAAGCTGCTATATAACAATAGACAGCCAATATTTCATAATCGATTGATGGCCGGTTCTTATATCTTATTATTCATGAACCTGCCTTACCATTGGCTGAATTTTGACATTACTTGTCAAAGCTTATGTCAAATTTTGACGGATAGTAAGGCAAGCGGACGGTCCATAAGACAGAAACCGGCCACTAGTCGTCGACTGTACATTTAATCATTTTATTAAATATCCAGAATAACAACCTTTACGAAAGTCCAATAGAATCCAGCTCCTATAAGTTTTCATGCATTGATTTCTTTGGCTTATTTAGATTATTGTAATTCATTACAGTAGATATACGTAAATTGTTGTTGATAGGTTTTTTATGTGAAAATATTCGATGTGCATATTTTGTCTTCTATGTAAGAACAGGCGGAATTATGCTCAGAATATATGTGAGAATTTGAATCAATATTATTGGAACGAAATACAGATACTTTAGCTATTGGGCTACTGAAAATTTAGATTTTTTTGCCGATGGTACCATAAACAACTTTGTTTTACTGCTTACCACATTACTATTCTTAAGAAACTCTTTCAAACTGTATGATAGGCTGTATATTTTTTTAAATAAAGACAATCATATATCTTTAATACAGTGGGTACATTTTGGCATAACTGGGTCCAAGTTACTTTAGGCTACTGAAATTTTTGATTTTTTGGCGATAAACAACTTCAGATTATTATTCTTAAGAAACCTTTCTAATTGTATTAGCATATATTTGTTAATATACTGTATTTATTTTTTATATCTGTATAGGAGCTAGATTAAAAATCATTTTTTTTCGATGAAACACTTTCATCCTTTTAAAGTACATCAAACATCATAAATTCTCAAAGAAAACTTAACGAAATACAACGTGACATCCTTAACCAGTGTTAAAAATTTCAACAAATAATATATTTACATTTATAATAATAACATTACAAGCTCTTTCCCCTACGATTGGCTATAAGCAAGGCACTTTGTTGTATTTACAATCTATTTATTTATAAATATATACAAAAATAATGTATTTAATTAATTTATGCAATATAAAACTACTTTTTTCAATAAATATAATCTAAAAATATATTTCATATCACATTATTTCATATATTATCTGTACAATAATATTTTGTGGCCTATTAATTTATTATTATATATTAAAATTATACATAAAAAATACGACCAACTTTTTAATATTTTCAAAGGAAGCACAATGTGTATAAATCGAAGTTATTTCTTTTCCAAACTTACTATATATTTTGTCCTGGTCTATTAATAATGTTTGTAAGTTACTATATTACCCTAATTGGTTTTCATTTCACCAAAAACCTTCAAATACCCAATGAAATATATAATACTTTTGTCTATTAGGAATTTTTGTATATTGCAAAAAATCCATAGATTTCGAATACCATAAACTAGCTTAAAAATAGACTAAAGTATATTATATTAGGAACTTCGAAGAACTGTTTACTAAACAACATGTTTTTCACATCCGAATTTATTAATAGATCAGGGTCATTTGTGCAATTATTGTTCCAATTACTGGTAACATTAGAAAATGTCAACTATATTTATTTTATTTCAATTAATATAAATGATTAATAATTGTATATTTATTTTGCTAGCTGTACAGCACCATTAATAATATTTAATAAATTTCGATCGATATTTTTATTTTTTGCATCTTAAAGCACCATGTATCATCAACAATGTAAACATAAAAATAGCACTCTGTATAATACTTAACGAGCAAGGCGTTTTTATAAAATTTTGTAGTAAAATAGATAATATATTCAATTAATATCACTTTTTACAACAATAGCTGCATTAAAATAGGCCTATAACTTATGGAAATTGTCTTTAAATTACTGACTGAATTTATGACTCAAAGTTACAGTATATGGGTTTGTTTGAAACAATAACAAAACTGCCCAAAGACATACGCAGCGCGATTTCATAAAAACTACTGCGCATGCCTCTAACACGTTTCTTCGTTTAAACTCGTTTCGGAACGCAATTTAAACTTAAAATTGATATTAAATTATCTACAAACACGACTAAAACAGAAATTCAGTAATATTACTAATAAAAATATATATAATCTTGCTACCACCTCAGACAAATAAAAGCATTATAGACGGAGCACAAGTGAATAAAAGCGTCAAATGGTGAAGTGTGTTTTTTAAACTCCAGACACCCTAAAAAATTTCAGAGTTTATGAACCAAAAAATCTGGGGTCAGTTTGGTCTCACCCATACACCCTCAAAATTCTGAGGGTGTATGGACCAAACTGACCCCATATAGGGATACTAAGCTTTTTTAAAGCACTGCGGCGCAATCGACTTCACTCTGTCTTCTTATTTTGTTGGCCTGAGGCTGCTATATTACATCTAATTCTATCCATAAGTATATTTTACAATGGGTAACAAATTATCACGATTATTTTTAAATCTATAATCAAAATGGCCGCTATTATTGTTACAAAATTAACCGTTTGTACATATATATTAAAAAATATTATAATTATATAATAATAACCACATTATATTAATTTATTTGATCTGGTTTTTTCCTACTAGAGATATTTATTATTTAAAAATGAAACTGGGAACATAACTTTAAAGAAATATTCTTATTAAGATTTGCATATATTAATTTAATATTGACATTTGGTAGGTTAAATATCATATAATTATGGAAAATATACATTTATGTATGATAACGGGAAAGCTCTTTGGTTTGACTATAACATAAACAATATTTTTGAAATCATTTGCATTTTAATTTTTTTTCAAAAATTACACAAATTGATTATAACTTTGATAAACAACGAACATTTTTTTAAATAAAATTTATTACGCGCTACACTGTAATGAATAAATAATATTACTTAATTTATACATTTGTGCTTTCAATTAATTTTGAAATTTAAAAAAATTACTAATTGAAAATCCATTACTGAACACAAATTAGAAATTTTACGTTGTTTTTAGAGATCCGCAGCATTTGAACATATTATTCATATAGTAAATACATCACTATTTATCTATTAAATGATGCACAGACACAGTAAATACTTTATGGCTGCTCCCAAAGTATTTTGTCTCGCTTTTCGCCAAAAAGTATTCCTGCAATAATCCCACTATTTTTGTTCGTGTTTTATAATTCTGTAATTAAAAAAACTAAATAAATTCTTAGTTAAAAATCTTTATGAAGTTATTTTATACTTTTTAGTTTTTGAAGTCGGTATTTTTTAAACAAAGTTTTTTCTATTTGTTACTTTTTAGTGTCTAGCTATGGGTAGGCCTACGAAAGGTGCCGCGCGCTTGAAAAATATAGGTCCCAAGAAACGGGAACGGAAAATTTTTATAAAATGAAAACTACTGGGCCAAAGTATGTTAAATTTTTAGGGGACCAAATGGCGACTATTCCGCATCGAACTAAATAAGGATCACGTAAATCTGAGAGTTATTGGTCCTTTTTGAAATCGGTTAATTAGAATGTCTCCCGCAAAAAGATATGTAGACTCGTATACCTCGGACGTATAATATCCTTTTTTTATATGTATAACACATACAGAAACACATCTTTTGTTGTAGTATAATATAGTAGCTAGATCGAATATGTTGGTATTTAGATCTGTTTTATTATGTTTTATCAATTCATGGCCAAAATAAACTAAGGTTATCTAACAATTTTTGACTGACTTGGCCTAGAAAAATATGCTTTAAACCAGTGGTTTTCAATCTGTGGGTCGCGACCCCAAGGGGGGTATCAGAACCTTGCTCAGGGGGTCGCCGGCAGAAGGGAAAAGGCAATTTAAATTCCTCCCTCGTACTTAGGTATTTTCTAAGGTCAGCAGCTTTTTGCAGATTATAAGGCCCTAATAATGAATATGAGTAACAAAATAAGAAAAAACCTAAACATAGCCTTTTAAATTACTAACTTTTCGTCTGTCTATGACCCACGTGGTCGCCAAAATGTTTCAACGTATAAAGGGGTCGCGTATTCGAGAAAAGATTGAAAAGCACTACTTTAAACAATGAAACATCAACAAAACAAGAAAAAATGAACATGTGGCGCCATCTACTCATGCAGGAGATAGCTTTCAGAAAAGCTTTCAGAGATAGCTTTTTTATTTTAATTACTGAACGATTATTATTCCCAGTAATCTTCTTTAAACAAATTGGAGCTCTGTTGATCATATTACATAGCGGTCGCAGTAACCGGAATCGGTTTATACAGCAATACCATTGTAAGATTTACGTAATAACTATGCCACAAATGCCACGGACCCATAGAACCGTCATTCATATTTGAGAATCATTACTCGTCGTAGACGATGCTTACACACACGTCATTGCTTCATACAAACTACTACAAGAGATCTATTAAAAACACAACGATAATGTAGAAAAAAATATTCAAATATTTCCAGACTCAAATTGAAAACATTTTTGATAGAGAAAATTAAATTTGTGAAATAAATTTGTATTATGAAGACGTACGACTGGCTTAAAGGCCTAGTTGTCAAGCCATAAAAAAGATAGAGTGCGATGGTAGTTTTTGGTGGAACTGAAAGGGAACGTTGCGTGTACAATTTTATATTCTAGAAATCTGTAAAGTTATTCTAAATGAACAGTAAGTAGTTGTAGATAATGGATAGTTTTTGAGTAGTAATTATGTGTTTTGTGAGAGATGTAAACTGTATTATCAAATATGGCCTTTCGAGTTGTCACCAGAACTCCGTTGAACGTAGTCAGTTAATAACCTACAGTTCAGCTGAGCTATACATAGGCTTAAGAAAGTGATGAAACTATATTGTAATTTAAAATCTGGCTTAGCCTAGCTGCCAAGCCATAAACCTAAATAAATAATAGTAAGATAGAGTGCGATCTGGCTTAAAGGCCTAGTACACAAGCAATATACTAAAAAAAATTGAGTGCGGCCAATATATTCAATTTGAACATGGAAGACACATTTTGCTTCTTGAATTTAAATAAGAATTCACACTGTTTTACTCAAATAATCAGTGTGAAATATTACGTTATACAGTTTTTAAATTTAATATTTTATAAATCTTTTGACAGATACAAAACAACGCATTTATGGTAACAACACGTATAATTACAAGCCATTTAAAAATCATCCAAAATTACTATTAATTATTTTAAACGAAAATTATACGACTTTTCCTAATAAAACTTCATAGCATAAAACATATTCTAAAGTACCCACTCTTTACGAGTACCTATATATAGTGTATTATCTATGGTTCCCGCCACACAATCTGTTCTAAATTTGAAAATAAAGTTTAATAAAAAAACCAAATAGCAGTAGGTATTATATTTAAATTTAAATAAGGAACACACATTAAAAAGTAATTGATTATTTTATCTGTACGGCCAGGCAAAGAGCATATATCATACACTCTAACACTACGTATTTCATTCATTTTCCAAAAACAAATGTTGCTGTTGTTTTATTTTTAACGTTTAACTTTCAAAAATGTTTTCAATTGAATGAAAAATATGATAGTTCGGTTTCATTCTTCACTATTTTTCTTTTCCTAACGCCATCTATCCGTACAGTATCAAGCTTTAGCTGGAAATACTATAGGTCAAAGATAGATGGCGTAAACATCGATGTAATATATTTTAGCAACTTAAAACGTGCTTTATTCTAGAATAGAATCACCCCGAATCACCAGTTTCACTGAAAAATATTTTGAGCTAACTTTAAGACTTAGAGCATTAAATGATATAATTCGAAAAAGATTTTTTAAAATCTAATATAACCTCTGCACCTCTTCAAACAATAAGAAAAATTTGGAAAAAAGAATCTATAATTTGAAATCAACTTTAGGATGCAATCATTGCCACAGTAATTTTGAAAATTTACTCATAATCATTATTAGAAATTTTACATAGTTTTTAGAAATCCAACGCAACGTAAAATAAACAATTTTACATATAAATGATTTCTTATGTTAATACTTTCGAATATATAACGAAGAGTAACATCAAAGGCAAAAATCAGATTATTGAGTGAGTTACGGGTATTAAGTTCATTCGTAGGGCGATTGCTGAGTGAGTTCAGGGTAACTAGCTTTTGAGTGAGTTTCGGAAATTTCTACATGTTTCCTTACTCGAATATTTCCATCATGCTCCAAGGTCCATATCGAAGCAGTGCTGCCTGGGATGCGAGTGAGGCGAATGGGGGACGTGATGATGAGGGCCTCCCAACAAGAGGGTGGGGAGACAACTTTCCGTTAAACCCGATAAACCACCTAGTCCCATCGACGAGTCTGACATTAGTGATGCACCTGAAAGGTAGTACGCTCATTTTATTATCAACTAAGATTTTCCCGTGACTTCGACCACTTTTGACAGGTTAACGTAGATTATAGCTAATTTGCCAAATGTAAATATATAAATAAAAAATGAAAATATATTAATCCAGAAGGTACCGCACTAACACTGAACTACCGAAGCTTTTTAGGTCAGTTTTAACCTTACTAAATTGAACAGTGTTTTAAAACCTTATGTAATTTTATTATTTACTAGCTGATACCCGCCCGCTTCGCGTGCCTTAAAACCCGTTCTTAGCTGACCTCTACTTGGCGAAAGGAAGGTCCATGCAAACTTATTATTAAGGAACGATGTATATTTGCATTTGTGTAATTACATAAACATTTTTTATATTCTCCTTCTCATGACGCACTGGCTTGTCAGGGATAGTTTTGTTGTTTTTTGTGGATTTTATATTTTTTCTTTAACATGAAAAATGTATATTTTGTGTCTATTAATGTAAAACCATATATCTATATTTGGTGTCAATAAAACATTATTATTATTATTAAAAAAAAAACAAGTTTATAGATACTACTACTTTTCCTGAAATATCGTATGAGTCACTATAAACGTGGATTTCAATTATATATAAAGATTACAAACATATTATTTTAATAAAAAAAATCGAACTAAGGGCACGATCTACTGTTAAAAAGATTTTCCAACACACAGGGATAAATTGGTCCACGTGACGGTACAAAATCGTCAAATGTCACGTTACGTGGACATTTGACAAAATGAAAATGTCACGTTACGTAGACATTTGTCATTTGTCAATGTCACGATACGTAGACATTTGACAAATGACAAATTTCACGTTACGTGGACACTTGACAAGATGACAAATGTCACGTTACGTGGACATAAAATGCAGGGAAATAATGTCAAAGACTAAAATCTTTATTGGAAATTCCATCACAGTTAAGTATATTTAGGCATATTTGTGTTGTATGTGTACCTGTGTTGTGGGCGAAGGAGGCGCTGTCGTCGTGCAGCATGCTGGCGATGTTCCTGTCGGCGGCCTCGGCCACCACGTCGCTGAGGCACAGCTGCGACGTCGGCGACGAGCACAGCATCGGGTCACCTTACATATATACATACATCCTTATTGTAACACCATTACAGAAAACTTAAGACTAGCAGAATTCTATTCTCACGGTCTACAAAGAGCGGACTTGTCGCTCAAAAGTGTTCTTTCTCTTCCAGACAACCCGTTAAATTACGTTTTAACAGCTTTAGCGGAATTGACTTTTTTGTAATATTTTTGTAATAAATGGAAAGGTCTTATGTAAGTTTTATAATAAATTATTGTTATTTTATTTTTTCCGTTACAAGTAAGAAATACCCGAAATCGAAAATACGCGCTTGTGACGTCACTGACACCTCATCGTAGTAGTATTAGTATCGTATGCTACTAGAAATTACCATAATGACGTCACTCGCGCGCTCGAGGTCTTTTGGTCCTCAGATGCTTTGGCTTCAAAAAATATTTTTAATTTAATATAACTTTTTAATTTCGTTTCTTATATATATGAGCATATATCCATTGGCTATTAGTAGGAGATCCGACCCTACATCGACCTTCACCGAACTGATAATAGAATAAAACTTATAATAAATTTAGTTTTTAACTTTTTTTTTATTACTTTCCTAATATTTAGGAATTATTAATTATTCCAAAAATTATAATAATTCAAATACCCAATTGCCTAATTAGGGCATTGTTTAAAAGCAGATTAGCCGTAAAAAAAAACAGATTTTAACGAATAAGATATTGATTGAAAGTTATTTAAAAACAAGACTAGACTAGTGGCGGCAACTGTTATTGTAGCCTGTGTTACGAGTTAGGGTTTTTACTACTACTACTTCTACTACCTACTACTGTCTACTACTACTATCCACTACTACTATCCACTACTACTATCCACTCCTACTATCCACTACTACTATCTACTACTACTATCTACTACTACTATCCACTACTACTATCCACTACTACTATCTACTACTACTACTATCTTTGGCATTCGTTATAGTATTCTTCATCCATGATAAGACGTACCTTGCGTAACTGGGTTGTGTGAGTCGTCGTCCATCAGGTCTTCTATTTGGGCTAGGTTCAGGACTGCGTCGCTGTCCTCGCTGTCCAGAAGACCAGGAGTCGGGGATAGACGCATCTGTAAAAACAACGAACAAATGTTTGTTACTCCATATACAGCGATGTTTATGTATTTGTACATAATGTTTTTTCTTATGAGATAACTTTTTTAAGTATGGCAGGTAAAGACGGTATTGTGCGGACCCAAAATAATTGGGAGAAGGTGAAAGTGAGGAAAGAATTGACTAATTTAGTTGAACATTACTGATACTAAAAACTAGCATATGTATGACCTTCAAAAAGTGTTTCCAGCGGAACTTATTTTGAATAAAAACTTTTGAATTTGAATTGGCTATAGTCCGGTCGCTCTATGAATGCGTTTGAGTTTTGTGCTAATCTATTTTTGCTTTCTGTAAATTGTCGTGGTGATATGAATTTTAACTAAATCATGAAAAAGGCATAAATACAGAAACCAAAAAACAATCTTTATTCATAAATTGCACATCATTACAATGTAAGTAAATTCGTGGTAGCGTAATGGCTAGTGCACGCGTTCCAACTTAAAGGGCGCGGGTTCGAATCCTGGCCGGAACGCATGCACCGTTTAGGCAGTTTTCTGACATAATGTGGATATTGTTACAGTTAACAACGGTGAAGGAAAACATTGCAATGAAACATGCACATCGCGATAACCGATGTGTCAAAAATGCCTAGTCACCTTGGACAAGCTTGGAGAGGCCCGAGCCCAGCAGTGGGAAGATTATGGGCTTTATTGTACAATGTTATTCGCCAATATGTTCAATAGACAAATCTAAAAAGTAGAAGAAATGTTATAATATGAAATAAATACCTTAATATCTTTGGAGCTGAACAGGTGCTCCGTGACCGGTTCTAGACATAGGTCCGGTTCTAGGCACCCCAGAGACAGACCCTCGTCGCGGCTCAGCGGCGAGCACGAACCTAGTTTTAGACCGTCTGCAATTAATACAACGGCAGCACTAAGTCTCGTCTCGATATAACGGCCAATCCATACTAGATGGCGCTTCACGACTTTACTCGATGTATCAACACTTAATCGACACTAGATGGCGCTTTACGACTTTACTCGATGTAACAACATTTAATCGGCAACAGATGGCGCTTTATAAATACAGAGATAACGTACAAGTGATATAAAAAGCTCTAAAGTCTGTTTCGAATACGACGGTATGGGAGAAATTAGGTTAATAGAGAGAGAAAAAACATCGTGATTCTAAGTATCATTTTAAATAGCAAATGGATTAAATATTTAATGTGGTGGAGGTACTTTTCTAGGTACTCTGCTTGCAAGACGGAAAAATCAAACAAATTACATTCAAATACAGAAATTAACCCTAACAAGCTACATTGAGTTGGTGTAATAATACAGTTAGTTTTTTGAATCAAACTTCTTTGGAATCGTTGAGATTTGAAACTCGATGAAACGAAATATCGACACCAAAACGAGAAAACATATAAATCTATAGGACTAAGCCTGGTAGAGAATGAGATACCAGTTTTAAATTGAGCAGCACCAATTAGAGAGTCAATAATACCGATGATTAAACATAAGTTCAAATTGTACTTAAATAAAACTGATAATAATATTTTTTAGACTAAAACAGTGAAACAATGAAAGTGATACTTAAGGAGCTTATTTTGAATTGTAATATGTCGATGGAAAGGCTTGAGGAATTACATTTATATTAATAAAAGTTAGAGAGGAATGATTTGGGGTTAATACGGTTAATCTGGGAGAGATAAGACCGCGTATTGTGCACATTTAGAATAATTATGTTTAGGCTATATATAGTTTTTCTGTAAACATATTTACAAGAAAAAATGTGGTCCAAATCGCTGTCGGTGGGGAGCGTTCCCAAAACGCTGGCCGCATTCCCTCGTTGTATAGCAACGCTTATTCTTTGCCCTAAATATAGGCCAGCCCTCGTTTTTCGGTATTTGCCGTAGTGGTGTACACTAAACTGTTATCTTTTTCTCTCTCTCTCTTTCTGTCTGAGTACATTCTCTGAAGTTTCACTTCTTCTGTGAGGACTGCACAGACACACACACGATTTTTTTTAAATCAGTCGGTTTTCGAAAATCTAATGATAGGTCCCATCAAAATCGGCGCCGTGACTCCTTTGAGTACTTTTCGCCGTTTCTTATGCTTCAGAACTTTCATTCTGTATATACGTCCACTTATAAAATTCAGCGAATATATTAGGAAATTCGCAGAATGTCAAGTTATCAGATTTTACAATTGAAAAGAAAACTAAATAGGATAATCGCTCAGTAACAAACGTGAACTTTTAATATCTAGGGAATTAAATAGAAATCCTTTTTACCAAGTGCGTCCAGCGCCGAGAGACATTCCGTTGAAGGCATATCCCGGAGGAGGTCTGGAGGCTGCTCACCCAACTCCATGAGCGGCGAGGGTTCCGTCTTCGGTAATATCACCTCCTGGACCAATGAAAACAAATAATAAAAACAAAACTATAAAAAAATAAAACATAATTGAGTAGGTATATTCATCCACGCACAACAGAGGGTTCTGCAGTTACCAAGAACGGCCACCTTTTCGTCAATTGGTAACGAAATCCTAAAAAGGGCGTGTATTGGAACACTTACAAGGCAATAGATGGCGCTGTGCAATAATTATCAAAAAAAACTCGTTGTGGTACTCGGGGACTGCCGCGGTAAAGCTATTGCATAGCATTTTTTATCAACTTACGCAATTTTAATTATTTATTTATGCAGTATTTTTAAGCTTTCACTCATTTTCTTTCACTATCTTTTCATCACTATCTTCATTAATAAATGCACTTTGTTTATTCATACTTAAAACACTTTATACATAAATTTTACGCGTACAGATATTCACCAGCAACTGCTATTCACTGTTGTACTTAGGTACGACTATGTATACATATATCCCTACATGTATACTTACATGTATGTATACACTTGCGGTGAATGTGGCATTATAAATATATGATCGATACCTATACACCTATATACTTTCTCACAAACAGCTGCTTACGTATTCGTCCGATTTCGGAGCAGCTCGTCTCGATCCGTGCGAGCTTCGTATAGTCGTACCATATACATACACGTTAGCGAACGCTCGGCCGAGCTACATGGTAGGCGGAGTGGGGGGTGTTAGGTTTATTTTCGTTACGGAATTTCCTGATTCGGTCGCCGCGCTCAAAGCCCGCGATAAAAACTATGCAATAGCTTAATAAAAAGTGTTGCCTATGGTTATTCGTAAACTAGCTGACCCGGCGAACTTCGTACCGCCATATTTTCTGAATTCCCAAAAGACTTTGTTTAATGACACAAAAACAGAATCGCTCTCGGTGACTAGGAGGATTCTAGAACCCGATCTTAGCGCCACCCACCGGTTCTAATTGCGAATCTAAACCAGCCGGGAACCCACTCAAACACAAAAAAACAAAATCACCAGGATCGCTCCCGGTGATTAGCAGGATTCTAGAACCCGATCTCAGCGTCACCCACCGGTTCTAATTGCGAATCTAAACCATCCGGGAACCCACTCAAACACACAAAAACAAAATCACCAGGATCGCTCCCGGTGATTAGCAGGATTCTAGAACCCGATCTCAGCGTCACCCACCGGTTCTAATTGCGAATCTAAACCATCCGGGAACCCACTCAAACACACAAAAACAAAATCACCAGGATCGCTCCCGGTGATTAGCAGGATTCTAGAACCCGATCTCAGCGTCACCCACCGGTTCTAATTGCGAATCTAACCACCGGGAACCCACTCAAACACACAAAAACAAAATCACCAGGATCGCTCCCGGTGATTAGCAGGATTCTAGAACCCGATCTCAGCGTCACCACCGGTTCTAATTGCGAATCTAAACCATCCGGGAACCCACTCAAACAACAAAAACAAATCACCAGGATCGCTCCCGGTGATTAGCAGGATTCTAGAACCCGATCTCAGCGTCACCCACCGGTTCTAATTGCGAATCTAAACCAGCCGGGAACCCACTCAAACACACAAAAACAAAATCACCAGGATCGCTCCCGGTGATTAGCAGGATTCTAGAACCCGATCTCAGCGTCACCCACCGGTTCTAATTGCGAATCTAAACCAGCCGGGAACCCACTCAAACACACAAAAACAAAATCACCAGGATCGCTCCCGGTGATTAGCAGGATTCTAGAACCCGATCTCAGCGTCACCCACCGGTTCTAATTGCGAATCTAAACCATCCGGGAACCCACTCAAACACACAAAAACAAAATCACCAGGATCGCTCCCGGTGATTAGCAGGATTCTAGAACCCGATCTCAGCGACCCACCGGTTCTAATTGCGAATCTAAACCATCCGGGAACCCACTCAAACACAAAAAACAAAATCACCAGAATCGCTCCCGGTGATTAGCAGGAGTCTTGAACCCGATCTCAGCGCCACCTACCGGTTCTAATTGCGAATCTAAACCATCCGGGAACCCACTTAAACACAAAAAAACAAAATCACCAGGATCGCTCCCGGTGATTAGCAGGATTCTAGAACCCGATCTCAGCGTCACCCACCGGTTCTAATTGCGAATCTAAACCACCGGGAACCCACTCAAACACACAAAAACAAAATCACCAGGATCGCTCCCGGTGATTAGCAGGATTCTAGAACCCGATCTCAGCGTCACCCACCGGTTCTAATTGCGAATCTAAACCATCCGGGAACCCACTCAAACACACAAAAACAAAATCACCAGGATCGCTCCCGGTGATTAGCAGGATTCTTGAACCCGATCTCAGCGTCACCCACCGGTTCTAATTGCGAATCTAAACCATCCGGGAACCCACTCAAACACACAAAAACAAAATCACCAGGATCGCTCCCGGTGATTAGCAGGATTCTTGAACCCGATCTCAGCGTCACCCACCGGTTCTAATTGCGAATCTAAACCAGCCGGGAACCCACTCAAACACAAAAAACAAAATCACCAGGATCGCTCCCGGTGATTAGCAGGATTCTAGAACCCGATCTCAGCGTCACCCACCGGTTCTAATTGCGAATCTAAACCATCCGGGAACCCACTCAAACACACAAAAACAAAATCACCAGGATCGCTCCCGGTGATTAGCAGGATTCTTGAACCCGATCTCAGCGTCACCCACCGGTTCTAATTGCGAATCTAAACCATCCGGGAACCCACTCAAACACACAAAAACAAAATCACCAGGATCGCTCCCGGTGATTAGCAGGATTCTGAACCCGATCTCAGCGTCACCCACCGGTTCTAATTGCGAATCTAAACCATCCGGGAACCCACTCAAACACACAAAAACAAAATCACCAGGATCGCTCCCGGTGATTAGCAGGATTCTAGAACCCGATCTCAGCGTCACCCACCGGTTCTAATTGCGAATCTAAACCATCCGGGAACCCACTCAAACACACAAAAACAAAATCACCAGGATCGCTCCCGGTGATTAGCAGGATTCTAGAACCCGATCTCAGCGTCACCCACCGGTTCTAATTGCGAATCTAAACCATCCGGGAACCCACTCAAACACACAAAAACAAAATCACCAGGATCGCTCCCGGTGATTAGCAGGATTCTAGAACCCGATCTCAGCGTCACCCACCGGTTCTAATTGCGAATCTAAACCATCCGGGAACCCACTCAAACACACAAAAACAAAATCACCAGGATCGCTCCCGGTGATTAGCAGGATTCTGAACCCGATCTCAGCGTCACCCACCGGTTCTAATTGCGAATCTAAACCATCCGGGAACCCACTCAAACACAAAAAAACAAAATCACCAGAATCGCTCCCGGTGATTAGCAGGATTCTTGAACCCGATCTCAGCGTCACCCACCGGTTCTAATTGCGAATCTAAACCATCCGGGAACCCACTCAAACACACAAAAACAAAATCACCAGGATCGCTCCCGGTGATTAGCAGGATTCTTGAACCCGATCTCAGCGTCACCCACCGGTTCTAATTGCGAATCTAAACCAGCCGGGAACCCACTCAAACACAAAAAAACAAAATCACCAGGATCGCTCCCGGTGATTAGCAGGATTCTAGAACCCGATCTCAGCGTCACCCACCGGTTCTAATTGCGAATCTAAACCAGCCGGGAACCCACTCAAACACACAAAAACAAAATCACCAGGATCGCTCCCGGTGATTAGCAGGATTCTAGAACCCGATCTCAGCGTCACCCACCGGTTCTAATTGCGAATCTAAACCATCCGGGAACCCACTCAAACACACAAAAACAAAATCACCAGGATCGCTCCCGGTGATTAGCAGGATTCTAGAACCCGATCTCAGCGTCACCCACCGGTTCTAATTGCGAATCTAAACCAGCCGGGAACCCACTCAAACACACAAAAACAAAATCACCAGGATCGCTCCCGGTGATTAGCAGGATTCTAGAACCCGATCTCAGCGTCACCCACCGGTTCTAATTGCGAATCTAAACCATCCGGGAACCCACTAAACAACAAAAACAAATCACCAGGATCGCTCCCGGTGATTAGCAGGATTCTAGAACCCGATCTCAGCGTCACCCACCGGTTCTAATTGCGAATCTAAACCAGCCGGGAACCCACTCAAACACACAAAAACAAAATCACCAGGATCGCTCCCGGTGATTAGCAGGATTCTAGAACCCGATCTCAGCGTCACCCACCGGTTCTAATTGCGAATCTAAACCAGCCGGGAACCCACTCAAACACACAAAAACAAAATCACCAGGATCGCTCCCGGTGATTAGCAGGATTCTAGAACCCGATCTCAGCGTCACCCACCGGTTCTAATTGCGAATCTAAACCATCCGGGAACCCACTCAAACACACAAAAACAAAATCACCAGGATCGCTCCCGGTGATTAGCAGGATTCTAGAACCCGATCTCAGCGTCACCCACCGGTTCTAATTGCGAATCTAAACCATCCGGGAACTCACTCAAACACACAAAAACAAAATCACCAGGATCGCTCCCGGTGATTAGCAGGATTCTTGAACCCGATCTCAGCGTCACCCACCGGTTCTAATTGCGAATCTAAACCATCCGGGAACCCACTCAAACACAAAAAAACAAAATCACCAGGATCGCTCCCGGTGATTAGCAGGATTCTAGAACCCGATCTCAGCGTCACCCATCGGTTCTAATTGCGAATCTAAACCAGCCGGGAACCCACTCAAACACACAAAAACAAAATCACCAGGATCGCTCCCGGTGATTAGCAGGATTCTAGAACCCGATCTCAGCGTCACCCACCGGTTCTAATTGCGAATCTAAACCATCCGGGAACCCACTCAAACACACAAAAACAAAATCACCAGGATCGCTCCCGGTGATTAGCAGGATTCTTGAACCCGATCTCAGCGTCACCCACCGGTTCTAATTGCGAATCTAAACCATCCGGGAACCCACTCAAACACACAAAAACAAAATCACCAGGATCGCTCCCGGTGATTAGCAGGATTCTTGAACCCGATCTCAGCGTCACCCACCGGTTCTAATTGCGAATCTAAACCAGCCGGGAACCCACTCAAACACAAAAAAACAAAATCACCAGGATCGCTCCCGGTGATTAGCAGGATTCTAGAACCCGATCTCAGCGTCACCCACCGGTTCTAATTGCGAATCTAAACCATCCGGGAACCCACTCAAACACACAAAAACAAAATCACCAGGATCGCTCCCGGTGATTAGCAGGATTCTTGAACCCGATCTCAGCGTCACCCACCGGTTCTAATTGCGAATCTAAACCATCCGGGAACCCACTCAAACACAAAAAACAAAATCACCAGGATCGCTCCCGGTGATTAGCAGGATTCTTGAACCCGATCTCAGCGTCACCCACCGGTTCTAATTGCGAATCTAAACCATCCGGGAACCCACTCAAACACACAAAAACAAAATCACCAGGATCGCTCCCGGTGATTAGCAGGATTCTAGAACCCGATCTCAGCGTCACCCACCGGTTCTAATTGCGAATCTAAACCATCCGGGAACCCACTCAAACACACAAAAACAAAATCACCAGGATCGCTCCCGGTGATTAGCAGGATTCTTGAACCCGATCTCAGCGTCACCCACCGGTTCTAATTGCGAATCTAAACCATCCGGGAACCCACTCAAACACACAAAAACAAAATCACCAGGATCGCTCCCGGTGATTAGCAGGATTCTTGAACCCGATCTCAGCGTCACCCACCGGTTCTAATTGCGAATCTAAACCATCCGGGAACCCACTCAAACACACAAAAACAAAATCACCAGGATCGCTCCCGGTGATTAGCAGGATTCTTGAACCCGATCTCAGCGTCACCCACCGGTTCTAATTGCGAATCTAAACCATCCGGGAACCCACTCAAACACACAAAAACAAAATCACCAGGATCGCTCCCGGTGATTAGCAGGATTCTTGAACCCGATCTCAGCGCCACCTACCGGTTCTAATTGCGAATCTAAACCATCCGGGAACCCACTCAAACACAAAAAAACAAAATCACCAGGATCGCTCCCGGTGATTAGCAGGATTCTTGAACCCGATCTCAGCGTCACCCACCGGTTCTAATTGCGAATCTAAACCATCCGGGAACCCACTCAAACACACAAAAACAAAATCACCAGGATCGCTCCCGGTGATTAGCAGGATTCTTGAACCCGATCTCAGCGTCACCCACCGGTTCTAATTGCGAATCTAAACCATCCGGGAACCCACTCAAACACACAAAAACAAAATCACCAGGATCGCTCCCGGTGATTAGCAGGATTCTTGAACCCGATCTCAGCGTCACCCACCGGTTCTAATTGCGAATCTAAACCATCCGGGAACCCACTCAAACACACAAAAACAAAATCACCAGGATCGCTCCCGGTGATTAGCAGGATTCTAGAACCCGATCTCAGCGTCACCCACCGGTTCTAATTGCGAATCTAAACCATCCGGGAACCCACTCAAACACACAAAAACAAAATCACCAGGATCGCTCCCGGTGATTAGCAGGATTCTAGAACCCGATCTCAGCGTCACCCACCGGTTCTAATTGCGAATCTAAACCATCCGGGAACCCACTCAAACACACAAAAACAAAATCACCAGGATCGCTCCCGGTGATTAGCAGGATTCTTGAACCCGATCTCAGCGTCACCCACCGGTTCTAATTGCGAATCTAAACCATCCGGGAACCCACTCAAACATACAAAAACAAAATCACCAGAGTCGCTCCCGGTGATTAGCAGGATTCTTGAACCCGATCTCAGCGCCACCTACCGGTTCTAATTCGTAAATGAATAATATATATCACTCACGATCTTGGGGCTGACGGGCGGCTGGGGCGTGTGGGGCGTGTGCGGCGTCTCCGGGCCGGCGGTGTCCACGCCGGAGTCGTCGGTGTGCGGCGACGACCAGCCGCTCTCGCCCGACGACAGCGGCACGCCGTGCACACGCGCCAGACGCTCCAACTCCTGACATCCATATGTTATTTCATAGAGCCGACCCTTGACATTGACTCCCCTCCTGTACCCCTGTGACACCTACATTGCATAAGGCAATGCCTAGCTAACCGAGCAGGGTGAGCGGCGACCACGCAACTTTTCCCCCATACATTTTTATACTCGTGATATCTTTCGAATGGAATGGCCAAATTGAATTTTTCAAAAAGTTATTGAAGCAGTCTTGAATATGATGTAATTTATTTTGTTAAGGATGAATATCAAGATACAAATAAGAGCCTTTTCTTGAGGCGGGATTTGAATTATTTAAAAAAAAATAAAAGAACATTATTGTGGCATAACTATTATAGTTAGACATATGCTATCGCGACACCTTTTGTAAATAGTTATGTGTTCTGCAAAGTCGTAGTACATTATTTCATTCTATCATAAATACTTTTAGCAGCGCACGCGCTATAAATAATATTTTAAGTATTTTATATTTCCTATATCATCCGGGGATAGTGTAGCTTCGCAACTGTGAAAGAATTTTTCAAATTGGTTCAGTAGTTTTGGAGCTTATTTAAAGCAAACAATCAAATCTTTCCTCGTTATATTATTATAGATAACCAAATTACAAATTCATATTAATATTAGATACCTACGTTTCGTCTCGATTTGTTTGCTAGTAAATTGTTTATGACAGTTTCTGTGTTTAATTTTACATTTTCTGGTGTTAATATTTCACTTTCATTGCTAGAACTCATCTTGTATTCAATTTGTGGAAATCAGATTAGAATTGTCTGTAATATTTTGATAAAAAGTAATAAAAAAAAGTTCTTGCGTATTTTTTTTTCAATGTGGACAATGCCGTGTCGATAGGCGCGCTTTTTTTTATTACCGACCAGGACTTTATCGAAGCGAATTGCGTCCAAACTTTTTAATTAAAATACATACATACCATACATAACTTCACGCCAGGTCCCTTGCGGGGTAGGCACGAACAACAGAGTGCCATACAGGCTTATTCTTAGACACCTCACTTGCATCTTTGACATTCATAGCTCTTGTCATGCACGCTCGTCTATTCTTAAGGCTCCTGACATCACCTTCTGCTAATACACGATCAATTTGATCATGGAAGGTGTGTCGTGGCCTTCCGCGCCTTCTGCATCCATCCACTTTTGCATTGTATATCTGTTTAGTCATTCTTTCATCATACATTCTTTCCACATGCCCGAACCACCGGAGCATTCCTTTCCTTACCTTCACCCCGACACTCTCTTTCAGACAAACTCTCTTTCTTACTTCGGTATTACGAACGCGGTCCGCGAGCATCACTCCGCAGGTTTTGAGCAGTGCTCGCATCTCGACCGCGTTTACTCTACTTTCATGCTCTCTATTCCATACCCAACTCTCGCTTCCATACGTGAGCGTAGGTACCAGAACCGCGTTGTGTATGGTAAGCTGGGCCTTCTGGCTGAGGTTCTTAGCGCCTAGAAGTTTACCTAACGCTCCATTCACACTATTCCCCAAATTTACTCTTCTTTCTATGTCAGCGGTGTACCTTCCATCCGTGCTAAAAGCGCATCCAAGATATACAAACTCATTCACTTGCATAACATCATCGACCATTATCCTTGCATTCGTTCTGGTTGTTTCTCTTTCAATAGAAATTCTTCTCTTCAATTTTTAATTAAAATAGATTTCAAAATTCATCTCGCCACTGTTATTAAGTACGCCGGAATGACCCATTTTAGTCGAACTTATCGAGGAACAGTTCGCCTCTTTCCGAATAGATCGGATGGAAACTAATTTTATAGCCATATAGCAGGGGTCGGCAACCTTTTAAGTCGGAAGAGTCAAAAATTACAATAAACGAAATATCAAAGTTTTTAAAGGGCCACAATTTTTTTGCTTGCATAAATTAAGTGTTTTGATAAATACAAACAAATCTATTTATTTATATACAAGTAGGTAATATTTTTGTGACATTATTAGATAATTACTTATTATTAAATTAAAAAATGAAAACAAGTAAACATTACCTTTTAACCTTTGTGCTGCAAGCAATTGGGCAAAGAAATTCAGTGAAAGCCATGACTTTTTTTGGACATAGTTATATGTCCAAAAAAAGCCAAGTACCGCAGCTTTACACACATAGAGTCACATTTGGCTCGCGAGCTGCGGGTTGCCAACCCCTGCCATAGAGTGATTATAAAAATTGTATGACTTATTCGTGCCGCTCTTTCTGTGCAGGAACGGAGAAATAATACAATCTCCTGTGGTAGCGCGGCCTGTCGTATGAGGCGACAAAACAACCCAGAGCCAGGTGGTAGGGCATTCGCCCGACTGGATGGCTACCACCCCTGGTCTAGAGTATACCGCCATTGCAACCTTGAGATGTGTTTTGGCATTAGTGACCAGATTCCAGTCTCCCTTAAGAGAGCAGCAGAGCATTCAAAGCATTATGGTGTTGTAAATGTCCATAGGCGATGGGAACCGTTTTCCATCAAGTGGGCCGTCTGCCTGTCTGCTGATCTCGTGTAATAAAAAAAAATGGCTACCAAACAGAAAACATTGAGATTCCTGAATATCTTGTACAAATTGACTGGGTGCTAACAATGGTGAAGTTCCTCGCATACCTGTATCCTGAGCATTAGCTTCCTGTTGTGAATCTCTATCTGCTTCCGCCTCTGTTCGCTGTGCTTGAGCCTGTTCACCTCGTCCCGGAGGCACTTGATGTAGTCCACGCTGCTCTTCAGGATGGTGCCCTTGTTCGGCCTCACGTCGCGTATCACTTCGTAGAAGGGGTCGTTCGTCTTCGGCAGTAAAGTGCCGAGCTCCTTTATGCGGTCGTTTATGTTGAAACGGCGACGACGTTCGACTGAAAACAGACAACAGAATCGTGTAAGATTTTGACTATCCACGCACATCGATACCTGATCACAGGGATAAAAGAAAGAAAGACAAATTAATTAGGACAAAATTAATACAGAGTATCAAGTAGTAAAATAAATAATAGTTTAAAAAAAAAACTAAAAAAACACGCTTTCATAAAAAATCTAACTAAAAACAGAAAATAAAATTTAATAAATTTGATTTCTGATTAATGGGGTCTTAAAAAAAGCGTGGGGTGTATTCAAAGCGCTTTTTCTTCTTCTTAATATCTTATTATTTTTCATTTTTTAAATGTTTTTATATACAAGCTTTTGAGATCCTGCATATCATGTAGCAGCAGAGTGCCAGCCAAGACAAGTGAAACGAGCCCAAACACGACAGGTCTATCTTGTTTAGTACAGGAGTTCCCATGGCCACCTTCCGACTCCATCATCAGATCAGCTCCATGGTACTATATTATTGCATTGTCATCGACCTTTGACAGGTGTGCAAAGTTTGAATTAAATCTGATCGTTCAAAGTAGGACAAAATCGAGCTCAAAGGGGTCGGTTACAAACATACATACATACAGGTGAAGCTAATAAAAGCGTGTTAATGACAGAATAGAATAAGTCCCAAAATTGGACCCAGTCTCAGCATATGCTGACTAATTAAGACCAGGGCTGTTCTTCCGCCTATGACCAGCAAGTGAAATCATACATAATGTACTACAATGCAGACAACATATCACAAAAAAATAATAAAATTAAAATTACACATAATCATTAATCTCGATATATAAAAATGAATGTCTGTCTGAATGCCTTTTATAGAAGCGTAAACTATGCATCCGATTTTGATGAAATTTTGTGTGCGTTTGAGTGGGTCGCGAAGAGTTTAGATTCGCAATTGGAACCGGTAGGTGGCGCTGAGATCGGGTTCTAGTATCCTCCTAATCACCTGGACCGGTTTTGGTGATTTGTTTTTGTGTCTTTGAACAAAGTCCTTTAGGAATTCAGAAAACAAGCGGTACGAAGTTCGCTAGTAATCAATGAAATAAAATAATATAACTACAGTAGTATTATTTTGACCGTTCAGTTTGGGTCATAAAATAATCGGAGCGGTGCGAAGCAAGTATTTTGCTCTCTCTTCCACTCACGGGCCTTATGGGCGGGCATAGTGATGCACATTATTGTTGTCGATAAGCGTTATCGATAGTCTATTTAGTTTTGTCATTTTGTGAGTTAGTTATAAAATAGAAAGAAAAAAATAGATAAAACAACGTATTTATTAAAATGAGATTAATAATGATTCAAAATAAATTATCAATTAGGTATCTATGTATTAAAAAACTAAGTACAAAAGTTTAGAATGTAACAAGTTATATTAAAAATAAATATAAATACTTATATCTAAGTTTAAAATTAACAGCAAAAAAGGATAATAATGATTTTTTTAAGAATGATAAGCTTTCTTTGATAAGAATAAGTTTTTATCGATAATGGCGTTGCGCTCGCGCAACATGCTCACCGCCTTAGCCGGGCTGAGGTCGAGCTATGATTTATGACCCAAATTGCACGGACAAAATAATTCTACTATATAAATAATCATTGTACCGATCACGTACGGATGAAAAGAGCACTTTTCGCCCCTGGCAAACGATTTTCCCTGGTGTCATAAAATTTTAATACTATCGAGCCATAGCTTGGCGTTGCGAATATATTCAAAATACTATTTATTCCATTGAGATAATATCAAAAATTCGTATTACACATCTTCTTGATATCACAGCGGAATAATACTAGAAAAAGCAAACTTACTCATGTTGTGGTTGTCTTTCTTCTGCCTGTCCTTGGCCAGCGCGTGCATGTCAGCGTCGGACAACAGCGAACAGTCCCCCGCCACTGAGCTAGCCGCTGAGGGGGGGCCCGAGGACGACACCCCGGGAGTACCGTCCAGGGATAGGATGTCTTCCAGGAATTCGTCAGCCTGTAATGATAATGGCCATGAGCCTCCACAAAGAGCTACAAAAACCACTCATCAACTCGTCAGGTGATCAGAAAGCTGCTGCCTATGTCGGACAACAGATCGGAATGGCAATCCAGCGAAGAACCGTACCCAGACCGCCTTATCCATAGGACACGGTGATTAGAGTTAGTATTTCAATTCAAATTACAATATAAGTAAGTTTTTCTTTTTTGGTTATTTATGATTACGTATGTATGTATTTGTATACTTATTTGTTAAATTAGTTTGAGTATATAGTATTTATTGCCTCTTCTTGAACTACCTCGCCTGATTCAATTTCTTTCATTTAGGTTGCCTGGAAGAGATCGCTTAGAGCGATGAGGCCCTATTGTATTGCCTAGAAAATATTGTAAATATGATCTGTTTTTGTAATTGCATATTTTAGTGTGCAATGAAGTGTTATCTCTCTTCTCTCTCTTTTATTGTATTTCTTTATTAGTAATTAGTTTATTTTTTTCATATTTATCTATCTATACTATGATATACACGATAAATACATATAAGGCACCACTTAAACCTATGAGGTTTGCGTGTGATGCAACACACCTTCGCAATTCCAGTAAAAAAATAAAATAAATAAGATTACAATTTTTTTTAAATATAAAACTTATTTTAACTTATACAACAATATTCACATATAACTATGGTCACATCGTATATGCATATAATATGTGCATAGTCACGAATGTACATACAATTAATAGGCTTCATTGCAATTTTGTTTTTCTAATAAATTCGTAATAATTGTATTTTATTACTATATATATTTGAAAGTCACCTCTGAATTAGTGGTTCCGACAGAGCACAATCCGGGGCTGAGCAGACTGGAGGAGGAGGCGCGGTCCGGCGACGCCGGCGGCTGCGCGCCCAGCTCCGGCGCCGACTGCGCGGGCGCACCGCGGCCCGTGCCCGACACCTGCGCACGGACCAATGCATATTAATTACACTATTTAAATATATTATCTTATGATAATAATCAACTGTTTTTTTTCTTAAATGTTGTATTTATAAATACCACATTAATATTACAATCTAATCTAAAAATACTAATAAGTAATTTAAATATAACCTAAATTGACTAAAAGTATTTAACTATGAAAGTGTCCATTAAATTTTCTTATTGTCTCTATTAAGGGGAAGACACTGTTAATGTGTTCTAAGTTAGCACAGTACACCACACTTTAATTTTGTTTAAAGCGTAAAGAGTTTACTAGTTCAACTGTCGAACAAATTAACTAAAATGGATACACTAACTTAAAAAACGTAAATAAACTAGAGTTTATCCCGCGGCAGTCACCTTCTAGTACACTTAACTCTTGTATAAAGAGCAGGCGGTACAGGTTACATTGTCTGTGATTTTTTTATGTATTTACCCCCATTCACTTTTTTTTACATCGCAAACTCTCCCGTCTATCTGCAAACTAAATAAATAACAAAGCTTCTCAAAAACTACAAAAAGGACAAAATAGAAAAAATCACAAAACCTATCCTAGTTCCTTTAGTTAGTTTCTTTTAACGCCGTTAGGGGTTGAATTTTCTCAAATTCCTTTCTTAATGCGCACCTACGTACGGTATAGAAAGTACCACGCAGGAAAATTTTCACGATTCTAGATTCAGTAGTTTGAGCTGTGCGTTGACATGTCAGTCAGTGACCGCACTGCTCGCCAGCGACTGGGAGTTCATCCATACTTCCTTGACACCTGGAAGCTATCCACTGTACGTGGCGCTCGCTCCTTTATGCCATACCTGAGCAAGCTATGGAATGAGCTCTCTCCCTGCTTTTCTCATAGAGCTACAATATGGGGCTCTTCCAAAAGGGCGAGAATAGATATTTAAAGTCTGAACGATCGGCTCCTTTAATGTTGCAGATGTCCATGGGCAACGGTAGCCACTTGCCATCAAGTGGACCCGTCTGCCAGTTTGCCTATAAGCAATCATAAAAAATAAATAAAAGTTAGGTCAAGTAATTACTAGAAGTTGCTTACCTGAGTATGTGGTTGAAACGATTCGCTGAGGTACTGCCGTACCTGGCTCTTCTGTTTCTGTATCACGTGATACCTGGTGGGGTTCTCCAGAACTGTTCGCACCTGGAAACGTGGCAGAGGAATATCATTAAAATTAATCAGCAGTTGAGGACATCACATCAAGCAAGTGTCAGCCCGTACAATGAAGGATTGTGTCGAGGCGAGGCTGCCGCCACGCTCCACCGCACTTTTTTATTGTTGACAACTGTGATAGAAAGTGGTTACCGTCGCCTATGGATGTTAGCAATATCAGGGTGCTGCGAATGAGCTGCCGGCTTTGAAGGAGAAACTGGAACTTGGTCTCTGATACCTGAACAAAACTCAAAATTATTATGGCGGCATACTCCAGGGGTGGTAGCTATCCAGTCGAGCAGATGCCCTATCACCTGGCTATGGGTTGTTTTGTCGCCTCTTACGCAGGCCGCCCGGCCGCAGGAATTAGTATTCTTTTTCCGTTCCTGCACTTTTACTATAAGCGGGCGTCAGCGATGGCGCGGTATACGAGCGCTAAAGATTCCACTTTTGTTAAAATGGGTACGGAGTTCTAATAAATGACAAAACACATTTCGCAATATACGGTTTAATTAGATTTAACCTTAAAATTATATTTGCTTATAACAACAAATTTGATTTGAAAAACATAATACATTCCTAGGATAGTCTGGAAGAGGTCGCTTTTAACAATAAGACCACACCTTGTGCGGAAATAGTTTTAACAAGTTTTTTTGTATTGGTATACAATAAAGAGTTATTTATCTATCTATGTATCTAATAAATGTCGTAGAATTATATGTAAAATTATAACAACAAGTAACGGGCCCGTCACATTCTAGGGGAACAATATGACATATTAGAATCTATAACAGGTCCTCGTATCTTTTTCTCGGGCTAATGTGGAGAGTCCATAAGAGAATAATATAACTTTGAATGGTACCTACCTGTAATACTTGTGGCGGTAGTTCGACGTGCGGCGTGATCCGTGGCACCTCCGCCGGCGCCGACTTCTTCTTCTCCTCATTGTCTTTGGACTGGCCTGCTTGCTGTGCCTGTCAACCGTTAATGCATACAAAATAATCATTTATCAACACATATCATCCATAATATTATAAATTCTAACCATGCCGTCTCTGTACCTTGAAGCTAGTAAAAAAAACTGGAATCTTCTCTTATATATAAAAATGAATGTTTGTCCGTATGTCCTTTATAGAATCGTAAACTATACATTGGATATGTGATGATCTTTAGCAAAGTTGTTGTGCATGAGCCAGAGGTTTCTGAGTTGGTTCACAATTGGACCCGGTAGGTGGCGCTGCTGTCGGCATATCGATTGAAGCTTTTCCGGGCAGGACGACGTCTGCCGGGACAGCTAGTAATATTAAAAAACTAAGCATGCCGTGTCTGTACCTTGAAGCTGGTAAAAAATGAAATACACTATATAAACGATGGAGAAGACGATGCAATTTTTTTTAGATTTGTTGTCTGTTTGTTATGGGATTCACGTAAAAACTACGGGTCGATTTCGATGCGGTTTTCGCGGACAGCAAATTCTTAAACTAAAATCTGCGCTACATCTTATCCCGGGAATCCCACAGAGATTTTACCGGGAGCGGTTCTTAGTTGTTCGGGTGCATAAAAATAGCTTATTCCCACATATTTTCAATTCACAAAACAATAGTATAATATTTTTTTAAGTTGCAGTATTTTGTGTCCCGGGAATTCTGCGGCAAAGTCAAGTAGAACGTGGACGAATTCATAACACGAGTAGTCGGGCCCAGATTGTAAAAAGATGAGCGCGATTTTAAGATTTATTTTTATGTATGTTCATATTTTTTTTATAATTGTAGTGGGTTGAAGTAATCGTATGGTGTAAATGTTTTCATATAATTGATTATTAAAATCAATAATTATCAGTCTAAGTAAAAAATCGGTTGGATGTAAAAGTATATAAAAATAAACAATAAATCAAAATGATAAATCGGAAGACAACTTATGATCAAATGATCGTGTTACAGAATGATTCAGACTAAGACGACGTGATGACAAATATGTAAAGAAGTGAGGTGTGTGCTATGGGTTGTTGTGCTAGGGATGGCGTATTATTTGTATGTTTCAGTCATTATGTGTGTAGGTGTGTGTCTAGATGCAGATTTATCAAAACGACTCATTGACACTTCGGATGATCACAGGGCTCGGTTCCTAGCGATCCAGAGAGATAACGTAGCCAGCCTTCTGGGCACCTTACACACAGAAGAAAGCGACCTAGACTCAGTACTCTACTTCTACTTATAGTCTTAAGGGATTATTGGTGGAATGTAATATATCTTAAGTTTCCTCATTGTACTAGTTCATTGAACAAGAGAATTGCCAAAAAGAAAATTTAAACTAAAATTACATTCAAGGCTGATGGAAAAGTGATTTTGTGACATTAGGGATTTATTAGGTAAGTGATTATATTAATTTATATCTTTAGCTCTGACATCTGATTTTTTTTACTTTATTCTACATTTTTTGACTTTCTTCAACCTCTGTGTTTAATATATAATTAATCATCTATGTTTATAAAATTAGAAATGTTATAATTTTTTAATTGACATGCACTCAAAAATTTGTATGACCATATTTAGATCAAATACATGAGACCAGTCGTCTTTGTAAACCATCTTTTGTACTATTTATTACCTGTATTTCTACAGATAAAGATTCATTAATTCATAATTTTGTATTTTTTTTTTTTTTTTTTTTTTTTTTTTTTTTTTTTTTTTTTTTTTTTTACAGATCGTTTCATATATTTATGTATATTTTGATGTAAATAAATTAAGATTCTAAATTCAGCTAAATTAAAATTTGGGGGAATAAAATTTAAGGGCCGCTTGCATAACGTTCTTAAATTTATTCAAGAAATACTAAATATATTTAACACCCTTAAAGACGATTAGCGTCTTGCACAATGCAAAATTTGTCGCTAAATATGTTTAAAGAACTGTTAACATATTATTTTGTGTAAAGCGTATTTAGGCAGTCTAATATGATTAACTAATTTTATTTAAAGGCGATCGTTATGCAAGCGACCCTAAATCTTGTCCAAGATATTTATAAGCTTTGATAGGAAGCTGAACTAGATTAAACGCTTTTACACATTATGAAAATTGTTACAGATGCCTTACTTGTAAAGATTCCCTTCGCAGTTGTTCCTGGGCATGCTCTCGCATCAACTGCTGCTTCAGCTGCGTGCGAGAGGTCGGCGTTAATGTTTTGAAAGTAGGCGGGCTGTAACAAAAGAGAGAATATGTTTATTAAAATTTACAGTTGTAACTGGATAGGTATGTATATAAGGCGTCTTGGAAACTACACTAATTTACCTATTCTAAAAACATCAAAAATTACTACTCTCTATTTGTATACAACGTTTATAAATAAATCATATTTTCTATCTAGTTAATAATTAAAACATGATTAGATAACAGCTGATTCAAGGTTGACTTTATCTAATATGTAAAATTCTCGTGCTGCGGTGTTAGTAGTTAAACTCCTCCAAAACGGCTTGACCGATTTTCATAAAATTTTGTGTGCATATTGGGTAGGTGTAAGAATCGGACAACATCTATATTTTTCATCCCCGTAAATTTTAAGGGTAGTCCACACCTATTTTATTTTATTTTTAGTTTTTTTTATGATACAGCATTAAAAAATACACACAACACTAAAATTTCAACCCTCTATGATCAACCCCTATTTTTATTTTTATATATCGATTGAAGCTTTTCCGGGCAGGACGACGTCTGCCGGGACAGCTAGTTGTATTATGAAAATTAAACTGTCTGTTTTCATAAAAATAAAAATGTTATTCTATTTGCCCGTGGCGCTGTGATCGCCTCTTCCCTTCTCCACTGATGTGAAATTGTGCCAAGATAATTTCTGTTTAAGTTAATAAAGTTATTGATAGAATGTTATGGTTTCACCGATTCTTCATCAGAATAGTATTAAAGTTAGCCTTAGTTAGTCTTAAGTTATTTTTTTATGTTTTTGCAATTAATAAATTATAAAGAGTCTGGGATACCGTGCATAAATGCATCTTCTGCAACGGGGTTGAATTTGGAGTAATTTTGTACAACACAGCCCTTATGAAATTTTTGCGAAAAAAAATGTAGGTAAATAATTTTTTATAAAATCTTTTCAAAGTACTCTTCACCAGCGTTTACAAAGATTTATGCGTCTGAACCAGTTGTCTAAACACTTATTCCAGTCCGCTGTAGACACCTCGTTAACAGTTTACAACTCGCCTATTGTCCTGGATTAAATTTTTCACTGTAACAGCCGTTAAAGGGCGACCACCAGTTCATTCTTCATCCCCCAAAGTTAAGTCGACTGCGCTTGAATTCGTTGCACCAACGATACACGGTAGACTTAGAAGGGCCTTCATCAACGACCGCCATTTGAAGTCTATCGTCCGATTCATCTGGTTTCAGGCGACACTTGAATTCGTCAAAAATCATAGCGCGAAAATGTTCCCGGCGCAGACCATTTTTCAATGAAACACGATAATTTAAATTAGCTTCTAAGCAATGTGGAGGGAATTTTTGAAATCTGAATGTACCTATGTTTTATTATAAATAATCGTATTTTCAAAATAAATTATAAAGTACCAGTCTCTCATAAATAAACTTGGGACGCCGGATAGAAGTGGTAACTAGAAACTAATCAAGTTTTAATATTTAAATTGTTCAACTTGAGAAAAGCTTAGGTTTTTATTTAAATTTGATGTATATTAATATGATAATGTAAAGTTATTTATTAATAAAAAAAATATTGATTATAAAATATATTTTATTGTTTATTACAATCTTGAATATGAACATTATAATTTTGTGTAAGTACATTATTAGTATCATTATTTAATCTAATTACCGAAATACGGCTAGCGTTGTGGGTTAGAGTGAGAGTATGCGAAGAGAAAGGGAGACCAGCCGTAACGAAGCGGTTTACCCTCCCGTAAGAAGTTATCACTTCAAAACATTTTTTGCAATACTTTCTGAGTGGCCTGGTATTTAACCATTGGGTCCAAGAATGTATGAAATTGTACCAGTCTCCTATGTTATCTACCACGAGTACAGGCTAAATGTAAGCTCGCATAACGTCCATAATTCACGCTCGCGTGTCTGTTTGTATGTTGGTATTGGCTTGAATTAACGGTCAAGGCTCACTCGTTACCCGCAGAGAATATCATGGCGCGGATACAACGATAGTAAATTGGTTGTTGTATTTGATGGCATTCTTTGTTTATGCGGGTATTTATGGTGTCAGCTTATTGATACCAAGTTAAGCCGTTGACACGCTTAGGTCATGGGGTAGAATGGGGTGCAGTTCTAATAAACTCTATACTAATTCCAACGGCATTTTAATTTGAGTCTTATGTAGCTCGTAACATAATTACTATACCAACGAATAATAATTGTCTACAATTATTATTTTATTGGTATATTAATACCACATTATATATAGTCATATAAAAAAACTTAAATATATTTATAAAATCCAGATCCATTCGTAATAGCATTTATTTAATAGAAATGTCCTTATTTTTTCTTTATAATGTCACGCTTTAAATCTCTCCAGTCTTTAGGTAATATTTTGAAAATGATTGGAGTCATACAAATTGTGCTTATGCTTAGAATACTTCCATCGTGTCGGTTTCTGTCAAGATGGTTAAGAGACCCTTAAAAGGACGAAATGTGGTTAATGGACGACCTACGACACAAGGCTAATTCATAAACAGCGGGCCAAGAGATTACAAGAAATGAAAACAAATATTTAACACTCTAATGACCAACGTGATGTGATTCCGAAGGACCCATTTAACCCCCCACCTTCGGGCCTGTTACACAACAACATCAATATGTATTTAGGACGCGTGCGCAGCCGAAAAGTCGCGAAATGCCACACTTGCAGAATTATAATCAGTTTAAACGAGAATCAATGAAAGAGTTTGCAATTGTTCTTAGAAAACAAAAAACAAAAAAAAAAAAAAAAAAACAAAGTTAATAGAGATGATAATCAACCAATTAATTTTCGTTATTTGGCAAAGGAACTAAAAACTGCATCATTGCTATGCAGATGACAGTACAGGTGACGCCAAATATACCAGCCGGGCTAATGTCCCTCGGTCGCTAGTGGAAGAAAGTGGGATCAGACTTATGTCTGAAGTGTAAAACTTCCTGGAGCGAGTCTCTGAATGGGGACGACAAAATCTTGTACAATTTAACCCCACGAAGACACAGGTTTGCGCATTCTCTGCAAAAAAGACCTCATTTTTCCCTGCGCCACAGTTCCAAGGAACACCCCTTAACATCTCCAACAGTATCGGGATTCTAGGCGTTGATATAAAGAACGACGTGCAGTTTCGGGGACGTCTGGAAGGCAATGCTAAACATGCCTCAAAAAAGCTTGGTGTGCTAAACCGGTCTAAGCAGTATTTCACCCCGCGCAAACACTTGTGCTAAGGCTTGTAAGCAAAGCATATGCCGCATATGGAATACTGCCCACACTTATGGGCTGGAACACCCGCTTACCAGACTGACCCTCTCGACTCCATCCAGCGTCGTGCTGTTCGTATAGTCGACGATCCCATACTAACAGGCATACAAATTCAAGGTTGTTATGGCGGCATACTCTAGACTAGGGGTTGTAGCCATCCAGACGGGCAAATATCCTACCACCTGACTGTGGGTTATTTTGCCGCCTCTTATGACGTTATTTTTTTTATAACTTTATACAGAAGTATGTTACAGAATGACTTTTGAAGTATCACAAGACAAGACATCACATTATCTGCAAATTATGTGATGCATTATTATCCATAACCATAAAGATCATTAATGCACTGGAATCGTAAAATCTGCTGTTCTTCGCCGACTGAACATAAGACTGGGCGTACACATACGAACAAAAGCGCGTAAGGCCGCAACCGCCATTGTTTGCGGTTGTCATAAGCGGCCACTGGTCGCGTGACGAGCGTGTTAACGCCGCACGCTTTTGCTCGAGGCCGATGTCAATTGTGAATTAATGTGTAATTGAAATTATTTACGTTTCCCATGTGGCTTCGCCCGCCTATACTTCGACAATATACGCTGCGTGTTCATATCCAATCCTAAAAAGAATACTTATAAATTAAGTTTAAGCGTAAAATATCCATAATTGGCAAAAATCTAGTAAACAAAGTTTATTGTAAGCTGCTGGATTTGTAATATTTTTTAATACGTCATAACATGGAAGATGAGAATGAGTGAGCAATTACAAAAACCTATTTTCAAATATATATTTGAAGGTGAAGTTTATTGAACACAATAAAGTCATTTGAAAACATTGACTTTAGTAATAGACTTTAGGTAAGGTAGAAAATTGGCACCCATTTAAATAAAATAGATGTGTATATAAAAATATATCATATCGACCAAGTAGTCTAGATTTTTTCAGTCGGCTGGTCGGAATGGCAACCGTTTACCATCAATTGGCCCGCCTACTCGTTGCTTACCCGCAAATGTAAACTATACAATTATTTTAGATTAGATAACTCATTTAATATGGAACATAAGGATTAAGTTGTCCGGAAAACTAAGTACAAACAAATGCGTAAAATTCTTAAAGCATGCTATATTTTAAATCCTAATATTTAAGTATATCACTATTTCTTCGAACAGTTTTTTCTTTTTTTCATATTATTATTATCTTGATGGCCTCTGTGGGCGCGGCTAACCTTTGCCGGCTCCGAGTTCGATTCCTTGAATAGTTAATTTCGGAGACGTATTTTCTCCGTTATTTACTATGGTCTGGGTGTCTCGGATCGGCCCCAGATTAGTCCACTGTATATTACCCATAACACAAGCGTAACTCGCTTAATTTCGGGATATACGATATTTGTGTTTATCTGCCGATTAAAGAAAAAAAATCTTTATAAATATAATTCTATGTTACAACTCGAAACATAGGTATCTTTCAAAATCATATCGCGTAAGTATTATCACGTATTCCACAAACCAACTTCGAATGATTCAGCTCTCGACAACATAATGCCTTAAATAACAATGATAACATATCAAAACAAAAAAAAACTCCAAAGGTTACTTCAGCAACATCGTTCAGTACAAATAAATGCATGAATTCATGAAACAAACGTCTCAGTAGTTTTCCTCGGCAAGTAAATAATCTAAAACCCAAGATAAGTGGTAAGGTACGGCTTATACTGGATGAATTTAGATTATTTAATATCATATGAAAATACACACAGCACTTAATTGTATAGTATAAGGTTTAAGTAAAAATTGCGATATCAAGGTTACAGAAATTGACTTGATAATTAAAATGAATTAAGTTATTGTTTAGCAGTATCATACGAGTGATTTAATAAATTAAGTGTACATACATATTCATAGCTGGCAAAATTGACATGAAATACATAAATTAATATTATTATCACTGAAAATATGGATTACAGGTGTGTAATAAACAAATACTTATTAATGCATTAGGTATGCAAGGATTAAATTTATGAATGTCAAAAGATATATCAAAATAAAATAAATGCATTATAATAAAAACATACATAAACCTAGGTGATAGTGAACCAAGAGGGCTTACATAAGCCTGATTAATTTGCATTAGTTAAGAAACTAGTTAACTACAGAAATTGGCCAGTTAAGCCCTTATGCTGATATTAGACATTTCAACAAATTTAATCAATTTGGTTGAAAGCCACAGAACTGAAATGACATAAGGTCATTCAATGACAGTAAATGATTCTTCCACTTAGAAATATTCTTCCAAATTGAAAGACATAAATCAACCATCTTATATTGGCTGCAGTTTGCACCGGACATTCCTAGTATTAAAACAATACAAGGAACGCCGAAGACTGCGCAAAGAGAGGAAGAAAAAATAGAAATGCCGGTCCCTGGCCGTTGAAGTGAACGCTCCGAAAGCAACCGGTATTTAATGCTCAGATGATGTGATGATGAAGGACAGAAATGAACTGTCTATTTATTATTAAGGTGGCGTCTGTTGAAACAATACAATATTGACTTGGAGAAGCATCGCGTCGAGGTTTTCCCTCGCGCTACGACGCGATGTAATTTCAAGATGGTCGTTGTAAACTTTCTTCGAGGCCGTTAACGCGTTGGTATCGCCCCTGGTATTCTAAAGGTCCATAGACGTTGGTGATCACGTTTTACATCAAGTAGGCCAACTGCCTATTTGACAGCTTTTGGCAATAAAAACAATGATAAGGGCTTAACGCGTCAGTTACGCCATTTATTTCGCTTCTTCAATCTTTGTAGATTGAATGCAGATACCCGTACCTTATTTTAATTTTGAAGTAACGTATTTATTTTTAATAATTAAATATTACGTAAGTAGCATTAGTTTTATTAGTTATTAAATATTATTATTATTTATTATTGAGTTAACAAAATTGGATTGTTTTGGTCTTACGCCAATACGAATGTTTGCACTGAAAATCAGCGTTGTGTCGGATATAATTCCGGCACAGCAATATGCTGAGTGCAAACTTCGTTTGTTGAAAATACGGCGTACAAATTCTCAAAATATGCTCTGTGTATAATTTATGAATGTAATTAAGTCGCTATTTCTTCAAATAAAGTTTTCTTTCTTTCTTACTTTGTATTATAAGAAGATTCTATAATTATGTTTGTATTCCAAAATTTTTGTGTTTATTTTTTTATGAATAAAATTAAAATATATTAACTGATATATATCAGGCTGTGGAAAACAATGTCAAGTAATTGACGTCGTCGTGTCGCTTATCCAGTGTACGTCAGGCGTACGATGAAACTATGTCTGACCCTGTATCAGAAAGCTATATAATTTGATTTAGTTAGTTAATCATGCAATATATAGATACATACCTATATACCTATATATAGGTATTGTTATGATTATGCAAGCAATCATGACAACAAACAATCCTTAGTGATCGATGTTAAATAGAAAGAAAGAAAGAGAAACTTTATGCGCAGAAATAGCGACATAATTACGTTCCTTATACATTTTTATACACAGAGCATATTTTGAGAATTTGTACGATGCATTGTCAGCAAACAAGGTTTGCAGTCAGCATATTGCTGTGCCGGAATTATATCCGACACAACCCTGATTTTCAGTCCATACTTTCCTTTTGGCGTAAGACCAAAACGACCCAATATTGTTAATTAAATAATAATAATCAATAAAACTAATTCCACTTATGTAATATTTAAATCAATTCTTATTTTACTGTTGTTTGCTGTGATATACCAGATTATCTAGGGACCTATTAAAGATGTTGATATCAAATATGACACATGTACAAGACTTGTGTGCAAAAATATAGTTTCTAATTTGCGAAAACATTTTTTTTATTGTAATTTCAGGGCACTCTAATCTATTTTTTATGGACAGCCCATTCATGGCCAGGAGTCATTCATACAGGGTTTACCTAGTTTGGGTTCCTGTCTTTTCCATTTTATGAAGTTTCTCAAATTTTCGTACTCTATTAAGTAAATATTGTATATAATAATTATTGTACACAATAATATTTTTATTATAAGTTAGTACACTAAAGAAAATTACAAATAATCGAATACAATAAAAGAAAACATCGCTTATTTGTATTGTTTTCTACCCATAGACACTCAAGACTATAAGTAGAATACTGAGCCTAGATCACTGTCTTCTATGGGTAAGGTACCCAGAAGGCTGGCTACATTTCTCGCTGGATCGCCATACTGATCCGTTGCCCGAGGTAAGCACTAACCTTCTGATCACCCGAGAAAGAGTCAATGAGTCGTTTTGATAAATTTTGGTAGAGGCTCATTATATTCTTATTATTATTATTGTGCAATTATTGGCCTCTGGCCTTATCATTTTTAAGGGTAACGAACAGAATTTTGTCACAAATATCTAAGGCCACTTGGCGGGTTTCACACAACGGATATCCGGAGGTATTATCTCGATTTTTTAAATCGCTTAGTAATTGGAAGAATGTGCCCATCAGTAACTGCCTAGTGGTGCATGGTGCAGTCAGAAATTGAACCCGCGTCATTTAAAAGGAGAAGTTTGGCTCGCCAGTAGATTAGCTACAGACCTACCATGATTATATGAAAGTAATTAAATAAAAGTTTTTTTTTACTGACACCAAAAGTTTGCATACCTTTTGCTTTAAAATTAATAATGGGCACTAACAGCCAAGCTAAGCCAAGTGCTTAAGTTAGTAGTAATAGTAGTTCCTCTTGAACTTAATAAATATTGTAAAGTCGGTGTTGATAATAATTCTATAGGGTAGTCTGGAAGAGATCACCCATGGCGAGAAGACCGTCCATAATATATGTGCAATAAAGTTATTCATTCCTTCATCCTTCCAATGCCTTAATAACCGAATCTATTATCTAGTTTAGCATAATATTTTTTATTACAGTCACCAGCCAGTATTCAAGCGTCTGATTATTAGCCTAATGACGGGAAGCTGAACGACTTCCGCGTGCGAAACCAAACAGTCATTGTTGACGATTACAATCATTACCCTACTCATCGGTTGACGGTATCGTTTGTAGGAGCGTGCGAAAAAAAGGAAACCTTGCAAAAAAAAAAAAACCGGTTGCGAACACCTGAGTGACAGATAGGCTACATTCTCAACGATAAAATAGCTTTGTAACGCAAAAATAGCATGCAGTTGCGGATTTGATATAAATAGACTTGCACGTGATGCAACGTGGTTATTCAATTTTAGTGAGCTAATGTATATGCGTTGTTTGGTTAAAAGCGCCGTAATCACTGTCAGTAGTGAGAAAATTAAAACTTGTTAAAAAAAACTGGTTGCTTACACCTGTCACATAGAGAAGTCCTATTTTAAATGATTTTTAGATATGGAAGTAAAGAGGACCATCTCAGTACATCAAAAAGTGACCATTGAGGAGCAGCGAATTTAGGAGCATTATGGTAACAAGTGGAGAGATTTTAAAAATGGCGCCAAAAATTATTAGAGCAGGATAGTACACTAAAGAAGGAAAGAAAGACTTCCGCTTTGTTTTTTTATTATTGCAGGAGTTCAGCAGACAGGCAGACAGCCCACTTGATGGAAAGCGGCTACCATCGCCTATGGACATTTGCAACACCAAAAGTGCTACAAATGCGCTGCTGCTCTCTTAAGGGAGACTGGAACCTGGTCACTAATGTCGGAAGACAACCCAAGGTTGTTATGGCGACATACTTTACACCAGGGGTGGTAGCTATCCAGTCAGGCAAATGCCCTACCACCTGGCTGTGGGTTGTTTTGTCGCCTCTTACGACAGCCGCCCGGCCGCAGGAAATTGTATTCTTTCTCCGTTCCTGCACGGATTGTAGGGCATTATTAAAATTATTATAATATAGACAAACATCGATATGGAATATAGTTATATATGATTTTGAAGCGCCTAGTTATTTCTAAATAATAAACAAAACAACCCACAGCCAGGTGGTAAGGCACTTGGCCGACTGAATGGCACGTGGTCTAAAGTATGTCTCCATAACAACCTTGAGTTGTGTTCCGGTATTAGTGGCCAGGCTCAGTCTCCCTTTAGAGAGCAGCAGCGCATTTATAGCGCCTTTGGTGTAGCAAATGTTCATAGGCGATGAACCGCTTTCCATCAAGTGGGTCGTTTACCTGTCTGCTTAACTCAAGCAATAAAAAAATAGAAACTAAATAATTAATTTTAAATAAAGTCATGAGAGATGTTATTTTTTTTCAACTCAGCACACTTCACTTTCTTTATAAATGCTGCTAAATTCATATCATATCCATTTGTTACGCTAGCGTTATTTCGGTAAGTCTTCGAACAGTAACATGCTGTTATTACAAGTGGACTTTTTCAACTTGTCCCCCAAGCCACCCTATATAAGATGGTTCTCCATAACTCTATCCTCCACATTCTTTGGTATACAGGTTATGTCGCTGTGCAGTTTTATTTAGTAGGATAGCCGACCTTGGGCTTCGAGACGAACGCTCCAAACACACCTGGGATTTAACGCTAGGGTGGTGATGATTATACTGTACAGGCTCATCCTCCTTCCTGAGCTTCACGACCGCCTCTTTTGCAACACGACCCCCTTGCAGAAGGAGGCGACCACTCGCTATTTTCTCTCGCTGCGTAGCATTTCGGCACTTCGCTGCTAAGAGAAACACCTGGTATCTTCTACGACGGCAAGAAACAAAAGCCGTGCCGCCAGGACGATAATCAAATATTGATGTATATAAGTAAATATAAATATATATATACATAAGATGGCTTTGATATTTTTTGTCATATAATACCGTTCCCACAGACGTGGGTTACAACAATTAACCTGTTAACAAGTGTATGGTGTACGCCAGAAGAGTTAGCGATGAACTAATAAATATTGTGTTATATGTTCGAGAGAATGACACATGTGTAATAAATTGTAATATTTTACACACGACAGAGCAGGTTTAAAAATAACATCCTTTTATTCAATTTTTAAAATATCATCATACAAATAATTTTAAATAATATAACGCGCTATTCGACTCCTCTTAGTTATACCTACTGATGACGTCATAAATAAGTACACTCGTACAAAACCCTTGGGGCTGCGACCTTTTGTAAGATAGTAAAAAGTAATTCAGTTGATTTGAATTTCTGCTTTCCCTATTGACCAAAATATAACGATAATGGTGTCTGTCCACTACAACGGATCATACCATAACCGTGCTATCAATGCTACACCTGTCAAAAGTGAAATAAACCGTTGGACAAGTTATAGTAAAACACAAACGTGTCTAATGTTATCATGTCCATCACTTTGATAACCTACTGCCGACACGCGAGAGGCATAACGCTAATGGTATCTCCGGAACGCCCTCTCACACGCAACTACAATCATCGTTAGTATATAGGTAACAAATTACAATTCATATATTCTCTTATATTTTTTATTGCTGGAATTCAACAGGACAGGCAGATGTCCTACTTGATCGAAAGAGGTCACCATGGACTTTTGCAACACGAAAGGTGCTAAAAATGCGCTTCTGCTCTCTAAAAGGAGACTGGAGCCTGGCCACTAATGCCGTAATACAACTCAAGGTTGTTATGGCGACATACTTTAGACCAGGTGTGATAGCCATCCAGGGAAATACCCTACCACCTGATTGTTGGTTGATTTGTCGCCTTTTACGACATGCTGCCGGCCACAGAAAATTATTCTTTCTCCTTTCCTGCACGGATAAATATGGACAAATATATGTGATATGATTCATAAACAATTTGTCATTAACTCAAAAAAATGATAATAGAACTATATTCATTAAAAGACATCATAAACACGCGCAGAGTAGGAAAAGGAATATTCGGTGGTTTGGGCATATAATGTTTAGATTTAGTGCAATACGTATCAGCAGACCAAAACTTCCGAAGGTCTAATGATTTTGAGAAGAACACCAACTTGAATGCTAGTAACTTTAATTTACAGAAACACTAGGTTTTGTGAAGAACATCATTCGTGTAAACTCTATTCATTTCTGATCTTGGAATTATCTATTTACAGATTTTTTAGAAATGGATTCATATTAATTAATTCACTTTATAACTGTATACAAAATGTCAATTTGAGAAATATACACGAGCTTATCTGTTGGCTTTACTTACAGAAGAAAATTATTAACGCCAAGAGTAATCCAATAAAGTACTAAGATGTTTTAAAGTTTAAAAAACTACCTTTTAATCTACATCCATCGCTAAAAAACATTTCATCGCAGTACTACGGAAAAGAGGCGGTACAGTAAAAAGGAATTAAAAAAAAATCTCATATTAGTCTCTTCAATCCTCTCATGACTTGTAACACATAGACCTCAACCTTCGAACTAAATGCGTGAAATGATTACCTTCCTTAGCGCAAGGTCGCGTGAGAGTGGCCAGATTCCATCATAGTTGCGGCTATGGTCATACACCATGACACTTCCGTGATGCCATTAAATCAATGAATAGCTTATCATCACACAGGTGGCTATAGAACCTATATTTTGAATCCGTCAGAACTAACAGATGCAATGGTAATTGAAGTTAATACTTTAAGAGATAAAAAATAATTATTAGTTTACTAAAGCTTTTAATTCGCAAGATTTGTATCCCAAAAATAGCTAAATTTCTGGTTTGAAAAGTATTCTATGTTCATTTTCGTTATTTAACAAGTTCAAAAAGGAACCAAAAACCCATCTAAACAAAATCCCTGTTAAATTAATATATTTAATCAGCTTGGATGAAATCGAAAGGTAGGTTTAGTAAACTCTATTTTTAAAGATCTTGTTATCTTTCGTATAATGTGACAGTATCAAAGCGAAATTTACAGGTATCTGCTATATTTCATAGTAAAACACTGCATATGCTGCTGAAGCGAAAGTTACTAAAGCAGTTAGTTACTCTGAATTTCTCTGTATATTCTTTTTCGGCTCTAATCGTCAACCTATTGGTATTATGGATGATTGTGTCACTAATAAATACTTCTATTATATCCCTGATTATTTCTTATGTCAAATGATTACAATATCACCTCCTACATCTGGTCGATTAAATAGAAAAATCAAATTAACAGTCATGTATGTTGTATCTTCCATATTTATTATACGAAGACAACCTAATGCTCGTAAACTATCGTATTCATGAATGGACGTTGTTAGCATTATATGCAAATGTGTTATCATAAAATCGACTTAATTGCACGAAGTAATAGGTTTAAAGTAATTTGCATCCGGTGGCACGCAAGATGCGATAAGTCGCCAAGAGGACGATTTAATAATTATTAATGTCTTCATTATTGTTTAAACACAAGAGTATGAGAGGTTTTCTGATGAATAGGACGTATATGAAAATATATTTGAATAGATTATGGAGATAAAGTTATTAAAGTTCAATGGAAATTATAAAAAAATTAAATTGAGTGAATGTCATTTTGAAAATGGGAAAATGTAAATGACTTTAATAACGTTCTTTAATCACTTTGAGGAAAATATTTATAAAAATATTTTATTACTTTTGATCTTGCATTTTAAAAATAATATAATGTTTATAGTAACGTTTAGAGTTACTACTTACGTTATTAATAAGATTATTAGCAACATGATTGAAACTATATAAATTAAGCAGATAGAAAACACGAAGACTCATTGTAAATTTCTGTACAAATCAATTAAACATATGATCAACGAATTAGCATTGCGATACAGCGTGGCACTGCAATCAGTCTTCTAGGCACGCGTCCCTCTGGCAGCGATTTGTTGCAAAGTCTATAACCACTTATTTATAAACTTAGTTTATTTTTGGCATTTAATGTATTTGCACTTAATAAAAATAGACCACAAGGATTGTTCAAGAGAAATTGATACAAAGGTGCAACTAAAAGTGCGAAGCGAGAAAGGAAATAATGCAATACTCACTCTTTTTTATTGTTGACTACAATGACTAGCTTCACCTTCCGAGGGCCCTTGGTCATTTTGCAGATATCTTTCCTGTTTTCCGCCGGGCCCTGGGTCAGAATTTTTAGTAGAGGAATGTTTCTGTTTCTTAAACACTATTGCCGAAACGGCCGGTCTTTTCGTCACCTCACACACATAGTCACTAAATTTTCACACACAATTTAGAATACATAGTTAATTTATCACTTTTGTACATTTAATACTGATATAAATCACACACACTTGAACACTTTTAATACTGTTTTTGGTCTTACTGTAAAAGAAAATATCGTAAACGCTCGAGTTGACTTTACAAGTGATTATTACATAATTATCATTGTTGAATTGATTGATGATTAGATGACGTTTCAGGAGTAATTATGATAATAGAATTAAAATCAATGTGACACGTGAAAATCGGCTGATTTTAATTCCACTGATTTGATAACGAGTTTGGCTATCTTGAGACAATGATGGAATATTTTAGAAATGATATAATTCAAAAGTGCATAGTGCTATTTGTAATTTTAGAGATAATTTACTAAATCAAAAGAATTCAAAACATAAAGGTGACTAATGTTGAGAAATGGTACTATTAAACCACAAACTAGTGTACAGCATCTCCAGAATAGTATACCAATAAACAAATATTTACCAAAACTCTTACGCCATTGGCAATTATGTAATATTTTTGGAAAAGTGGGTGAACAGAACGTTCTTGTCTTGGCGACAGCGTTTATCGGTATGTGACTGAACGGCGCCGAGTAAATTTTTTAAAGCAACGTCAAGATTTCAGATGATGTATTATGATACATAGCACGTCCATGATTGTTAATAACGATAAGAGATAGATTGTGGATATCCACCTTAGTTGTAGCCAAATATTAAATATTTATGTAATGTCAGACGTTTATGGAATTTCGTCAGGATTTCCTACCCTAGATACCGCATCAGCCGTTTATGAGGTAATCAAATTTATGGTCGTTATTTAGTTAGTGACTGTGAAATTAATGACGAAGTCTCTGTTAAAATGACGGTCAACACTTTGTGCTATGGCCCAAAGACGAATATTGCTGAAATATAGGACTTTGACAATTGCCGATAATTAAAAGCTGTGATGTTCCTTTAATTAAAGGTAAGGTTTGATGCAACTGAAATGATACAAGATGAATCAATAGTAAGACTTCACCAGTTGCTGGAGGATTAGAGCTTCCAACACGCGACTAGCTAGACTAAAATGAGATAGATTCATGTGTAACGTCTATGTACGTATCGGTGTTCTTGATGCAAGTAACGTTGATGAAGTTGATGGTTTGTCCTTGAGAGATGTCACACGCGACTGTGCCATCTTTGAGAACCTTGATTTATTATAATTTTTGAGAGGTGTCGAAAGAAACCTAGTATCTATCATCTTGCTCTATTTTACTGTACGAGAATTAGATTTTTATGACTACATTATAACCACGAGCATCATGATTAGGAGAAGTTAGTATTGTGAACAAAGACTGACGAGATTTAACTAACAATAAAGATTGCCTTCAGTAGATTTATAATTATTTTTAATTTGACAACTATTTAATTTAAGTTTTAACTCACGCTCTTAAAGTAGTCTTGGTGCATTAGATTATTTAAATTTTAATTTAAATGAAGATTATAAAGTTTTTAATTATAAGACGCAACATTAGATAAGGTTATTTCCATGGATGTAATCCAAACTTGACAGTAACTGATACTACTGTCTAAACATCAGAAAAATACTTAGCCTAAATAATAGACAAGTGGATAATTTGCGAATTCCACAATCATATTTTGTATCTGTACGTTATCTAATATAATACATAACGTAGGCTCCAATGATCGATGTATCTAAGCTAGCTTTGGCGTAAACCATATCACCTACAACACATGTATTTATAGATACACCACATCTTTTACACGTGATATCGATTTTAAATTGTTAACTTATTAATTTCAATTTCTCGTTCAGATCATACTTTTGTTTTTGCCAAAACAGGCCACAACCCCGTCATATAAGCCATGATGAAGTAAATGTCACATACAATTAACAATACAAATTAGTATATAACACATGTGTGCATAGCCGAGTATGTGCGTCAAAAGCTGAAGTGAAACTTTTCTAACCATGGTAGTGAATTCTTTGATGCGAACGAAAAAGCGTGACGCCGTGAGTTTAATAATTGAAACACATGCTCATACAGATAGAGTTGGGAATTTTTGAAGTTCATAAATCCAATGTCACTGTCAATGTAGAGTTATGGTAGACCGATTTGGACATCACGGGTTGTCATGTTTAAAAAGCGCAGGAGCAAGATCTCGTCATACAAGCCTCAACGACATCACCCGCCGAGCTCTTGTCAGCGTCGGCGTACCGGCCATTCTAGAACCGAATGGCCTGGTACGTGACGATGGCAAGAGACCGGACGGTATGTCACTCGTATCTTGTATGATGGGGTGGCCTCTAGTGTGGGATGCGACTTGTATTGACTCACTGGCGCCGTCACATCTCCCAATGACCTAGTCAGCGGCTGGCAACGCCACCGCCTCAGCTGAAGACGTCAAACGGCGCAAATATTGCGCGTTATGAAAAGGTTACCTGTTTGTGCCGTTTGGGGTTGAAACATTAGGCCTGTGGGATCCGTCGGCAAAGAGTTTCTTTAAAGACATATGTAAGAGGTTCTACTGTGTTATATAACCGGCACTAATACATCGTTGATGGCGTATTGTTTAAATATAACATTACGAAGTTGGGATTTAACACATTATCACGTGTACCTAAGTATTTAACTCACAATTTATTCACCGAGATTGTGCTGTTACTATTAGATTATGCAAACATTTATTTGGACCAACTCGTCATGTTTTGTACGTCATACAATGCTTCTTGATAGTTTTGAAGTGATATTTTAGGTTCCTGATATTTAAGTTGAGTAGTTTAGCAGTATCAAATTAAATTCAAAAGTGAAGTTTTTTTCATTTTTTTGGTTTTGAATATCATAGGTTTGATGTTCGTCCCGTCGCACAGTAGGACGGAAACCCAAATCGACTGCCAAAAATCTTAAAAGTTTTCAATTCGTCTAGAAGTCTGTACTCGGGGGTTTTCGGGGTCGCTGATTACGAATCTGAAGTCAAAATTCCAAAAAACAAAATGGCGGATCCAGTCGTTTTGAAATCAACGTTTTTTATTTGTTGATACTGAGGCGGTGCTAAGTTTGCCGGGTCAACTAGTATTTTATAGAAATATTGCTGTTTCGTAACTCTTTAAAACTTTAATGTAGTAACTTGACAATTCTTATCATAAAGGAAGAATAATCATTATGATAAATTTACTCTGATTTTATCTAGTATTTTTAATCAATTAATTAAGTGATTAAGGAAAACCCAATTGATGTTTCAAATTTATGATTTATATTGTAATATATACGAGTAATTATATACATTATATGATTTATATATATTACTCGTATATATATAAATTTAGTGGGAAATCGGGACTAGTTGTACCGGCAGACGGCGTCCTGCCCGGAAGAGCTTCAATTGATATGCCGACAGCAGCGCCACCTACCGGGTCCAATTGTGTACCAACTCAGAAACCTTCTCTGGCACATGCTTAACTTGAGACTTCAGCGCCGTTGTGTACTACCTACTGCGCTTAGGTCTCAAGTTGTCTCTTGGTCTCTTGCGGGCTAAGTCTCGTTTAGAATGAATGTTTAATCTCCGCTAATGTATCTCTCAATAATCAATTAATTTAGTTTGACGTTATAGTGTTTTTAAGTAGGTGAAAAAATGGGGGCGCTAAAAATAATTTATTCTCAAAGTGGGCGGTTTACAAAATAAGTTTGGGAACCACTGCACTGGAGGTAAATTACCACTTTAAGATTTTTTACATGTTAAAACTGATTTACATTTGTATCAGTTAACACTAACATAGTTGTATAAACATAACACAATTCAATATAATAATTTTAATATGCCGTTGCAAGTATAGTATGGTAATTATGAAGTATAAATAAAAAACAATCAATCACAGCGATAGCTTGTCTGATACAGCGACCCGCCTTTCCGTAATCGTGTCATTGGAGTGCGTACGATTCAGTAAAAAAAACACTTCAACATTATATTTATAAGTGAAGTAAAAACTTTGTACCCCTTTTTACGAAAGTTGCGCGGGCGGGGGATTATGAAATTTCGCACACTTATAGTTTATATAGAGAAGAAGTACAGAAAGTATTTCTTATGCATAATTAAAAACGCTCACGTATGGAAGCCAGAGTTGGGTATGGAAGAGAGAGCATGAAAGTAGAGTAAACGCGGTCGAGGTGCAAAGTTTTTGCTTTACGTATTAATATAATTTATTATATATATATATATAAAAAATATGTATTTGATGGGTGTGTACTCCATGAAATACATATATAAACTTAATCGCATCTCAGATCAAAAACACGCATAGTATAATCGTCTTTCGACGATCTGTCCACGCATTCTGTCCAGGTATATTAATAATAGCGCAGCAATATAAAAAATATGTAATTTATTATGATTTTTAAAGATTATTTGCAATTATCTCCAGTTAAGTATGATAAGGTTAATAATGCGAATGATTTTAATTAATATATAATATGGTATTACATTTGTATGATTTCAAAGTAAGACGTCATCGTGACCGATTGCTAGACGTGTACATATTACGTACAAACCAATATGGTTTCATAATAATTTGTGACGTGGCAAGAGCCATGTTGGAATTATTCATAGATAATTTTGTTCATAGATCTGGTGTGATACTGTTGGTTATAATCGGATGGCAAAATATTGTTACGAGTCACGCAGGACTCGAATTAAAATGCCGTTGAAATTACTATAGAATTTATTAGAACTATACAAACATAATAACATAGGTACAAATATAACTACACACTACTAGTATAAACTGCACGATTCAATAACACGCGCAAAGTCCGTCGCTATATCGCTTATCGAATGTACTCGTCTTGCGTTGATCGTGGATCTCGCTGGTGGTGATCACCTGGTCTAGAGTGTGCCACTATAACATCCTTGTGTTGTGTTCCGGAATTAGTGACCAGGTTTCAGTCTCCCTTAAGAAAGCAGCAGCGCATTTGTAGCACTATGGTGTTGCAAATATCCATAGGCGATGGTAACTGCTTTGCATCAAGGAGGCCGCAGACCTGAACTAATGCAATAAAAAAAATTAAACACTATAAACTGGCAAGTTCAAACAAACTGTCGATAATAACAACAGCATGTGATTTAAATCACGTGATCTTATATTTTAGAAAGTATTCAAAACCCAATTAAATTTACTATTTGTGGACACGTGACTCTAACAACCGACAGACCAACAACTTGTTATTGTTGTGTTATTAGTTTATTGGGAAATCGACATTGAATACGTGGCTTCGAGAAACGACTTATAATGTCTGACAGAATTTAAATTGTTGCAGAGAAAATATATTATATCACGCCCTTACAGTCATTTTTCGTTAGAAGATAATTTTTAAACCATGCCAAGCCATTATTGAACAAAGAAGAAGAAGATAATTTTACATCGCTCACACGGTTCTTGCAACTGATTGCACTATTTAATGATTTAGTCAACTTAATGAACATCTGAAATTAAATATATAATCAGGAAATGTTTCATATTAATCATCACAACTAGAATTTAATTATAAGTTTTATCTCGTATGAAAAATAGGACCGATTTTTTTACCATATGTTATATATAGAAAGTGAGGTTTTTACGGTCATTTTAAGGGTTAATTGTTTAAGATTTTCAATGCCTAGTGATAGTAACCCGGCGGAGCTGGAAGGGTTTTAATGTAGGATTATTTTACATTGTATATATATATTTAATTGTAGTATAGTTTCGCATTTGACCACAATCTCGCCCTACGTGGAGCTAAGATATGGTCTAGGTAAGAGGTCGTTCCTAAATTTTTAAGATTTCAAAAATCGCCCTAAACTGGTTTTTTTTTGCAAAATTGTTTTTCTTGTTACGTATAATTTCAAAGACCAAAAAATAATACGTTTCTGAAAGTTTCAGTTCAAAATTTGAATCTCAAAACGTCCCTCATATTTTTTTTATATTTTACTAGTGGATTACTTTAGATTATTATTGTAGTTTTATTTATGGTAGTTTTAATATTTATTAATACGATTTATTTTTGTAAAAACAGTAATTTAATTTGGAATATCTTTAAAAACTATACGAACCCGTCAACGCGAGGTCACAGAAATGATTTATCGTCACCCAATCACGTACTGTTATCACGTCAAAAGCGGACATATCGCAGATTTGTTGTAACACATAACACCTTCTTTTGAATATCGCTATCTGGTTAAGCGTGTGATAAAGTGGATTTAAAAGATTTTTATTTAGCGCAGTTGGTATTTGTTGTTACGTAACAGTGAACAATATGATTTTTGGGGCACCATAACGATTTTGGCTTCATAACTTATAGGCGTATACGCAAAAGTGCATTTTTTTTGTTTATTAATAACTATGCATGTTACAAATTAGAAAATCTTACTAGTATGCAAGTCTACCAAATTCCGGCCGTATACAATCAACTCGTTTTGTTATATTCACTTTTGTCTGTACGCCCATTTGTTATGAAGCCCTCGATATATTCTCCAGTTTCACATTTATAATAATGATAGTAGCGTGCGTTCCCGCACTAGGAACCTAATGGAAAGCGGCTACCATCGCTTGTAGACATTTGCAACACCAAAGGCGATACAAATACGCTGCTACTTTCTTAACGGAATCTGGATCCTGGCCGCTAATGCCGAAACACAGCTGAAGGTTGTTATGGCGGCATACTCTAACCAGGGGTGGTAGCTATCCAGACGAGCAAATGCCATACCACCTAGCAGTGGGTATTGTTTTGTCGTCTCTTACGACAGGCCGCCCGTCCGTACGAAATTGTTCTCTTTCTCCTTTCTTGCACAGCAGCGCATTGGTAGCACCTTTGGTGTTGCAAATGTCCATAGGCGATGGTAACCGCTTTCCATAAAGTGGGCCGTCTGCGTGTCTGTTGAACTCCTGCAATAAAATAAAAAAAGTGTATCCGATAGAAAAGAAACAAGCTGGCAACTCTGCGTCGATTCTCTCTTTTTTAACTACTCTACGGACTCGAGTTCCGTACCCATTTTTAAAGCTTTATTATTAGACTTAATTTTTAAAATTTAACACGCTTATTATTTCAGTTCTTGTGTGTGACATTAATTAATTTGTGTTGAAGTGTATATATTTTATAAGTGACTTATATTAATTTATCCTAATTTTAATACTAAACTTATACCTACTAGAGTAGAGTGTATCTGTTACATGCTGGTGTTGTGAGCAAGTGCATGTGCAGTGGGCCTTATGTCTATACTTATATATTATCTTATTACTATCTAGTGCCATGTGTGTTGTTTTTTCCTTTCTGTGTCTAGGTTATTAATTTTTAGGCTGTTTGTGTTGTACGTAGATAACGATCACCTGCGCAAGATCGCCGGTAGGGGTTGGATAAGGAAGACAGGAGACCGGGATATGTGGCGCGTACTTGGGGAGGCCTATGTCCAGCAGTGGATTTAGTGGACTGACGAAGAAGGTAGATTATAAAATATTATATAGTTTCGTTCGTAATACCGAAGTAAGAAAGAGAGTTGGTCTGAAAGAGTGTCGGGTGAAGGTAAGGAAAGGAATGCTCCGATGGTTCGGGCATGTGGAAAGAATGTATGATGAAAGAATGACTAAACAGATATACAATGCAAAAGTGGATGGATGCAGAAGTCGCAGAAGGCCACGACACACCTTCCATGATCAAATTGATCGTGTACTAGCAGAAGGTGATGTCAGGAGCCTTAAGAACAGACGAGCGTGCATGACAAGAACTATGAATGTCAAAGAAGCAAGTGAGGTGTGTAAGAATAAGCCTAAATGGCGCTCTGTTGTTCGTGCCTACCCCGCAAGGGACCTGGCGTGAAGTTATGTATGTATGTATATAGTTTCATTCACAAATAACAACACGTTTCGTTGTTACTTTTAAGCAAACTTCTAACTTACTTCCTTATCATACTTGAAAAATTATTAAGATAAAATATCTAATTTTGACAGGATATGTGCAAGATAGAGTACGGTTGTCTCAAGGCGACATCTTGAGCGTTATCAACTTATCACATACAAAATAGAACAATGTTCTAAAGTGGCGATAGTAACAGATTATTTCAGTTAATGTTCTGATGTATATACATTTATTTACCTATGTGCTTTCAGAGATAAGAAGTCTTTTAGAATAGTTCAGTTTTAGATATGGTGCAATTTTTTTGGATTATTCTCATAGAACCGTTGCACTCAACCTGCGTAACGCAAACGTAAGTTGCTTAGATTGGAAATATTATATTAGGTATAATGTAAGAAATACATTGCTTCTTTAGATTTAGTGAAAAGTTCAATGTGTAGATATTGTGCATTGTTGAAATAGTGTTTTAATTCAAACATTATGAATGATCAAATTTTAATACTAAAAGTTCTAAGTTTTCACTTCTATCGGCAGTCTCTACAACGGCCTTTTTTGTACTTGTAACGTATGTATGTCGCTTCTTTGCTTCAATAACGTGACATATCCCAATACTCGCTTATTTCACTCACTCACTATATTTTGCTTAATTTATCATATTATCACAACTTTCTCATATATTGCAAAAAGCTTAGTAAATTGACACTAAATTTAAATGTAAAAAATATACAAAAAAAGTGTAAAATATGTTTGGGTAAAATCTTTTTTTGAAATTTTAAAAGGGGCGTACTATAAATTTGGGTTTTTCAAGATACCACGTTATTGAAGCAAAGAAGCGATGTGGTTATTAATAAGGGGTGCTATTTTTAAGTCTATTAGTAAGACAAATTTGGCCACATTAATTATTTAAAATTTACGTCACTCATAAACAGGTAAATAATAAAATTATCTTTCTTTTTAACTGACGACATCTCGCCAGACCCTGTTTTTTTATTTATTGCAGGAGTTCAGTACACAGGTAGACTGCCCACTTAATGGAAAGCGGTTACTATCACTTTTGGACATTTGTAGCTCCCAAAATTGCTGCTACTAATGCGCTGCCGCTCTCTAAATGGAGACTGGAACCGGGCCACTGACGTCGGAACATACATCAAGGATGTTATGGCGACATAACCCAGACCAGGGGCGGTAGCCATCCAAGTACATCCACGAGCAACGACCCTACCACACGTCGCTTATCGCTTTGTCGCCTTGGCAGGTCATCCGGCTGCAGGAAATTGTGTCCTTTCTCCTTTCCGGCACGGATCACGATATTCAGCAAAAAAGGTTCGGCTTATTGCTGTATCGGAATTATATACGACACAGCGCTGATTTTAGTGCGAATCTTTCTTATAGCGTAATACCTAAACGACCAAAGAATAAAATTTGTGTTTGTCTGATGATTATTGTTATTGCCATGTAATCATTATATTAATATGTACAGCAAAAACTTTGTACCCCTTTTTACGAAAATTACGCGAACCTAGAAGTATGAAATTCCGCACACTTATAGTTTAGAGGATTGCAAAATGCTTATTTTTTTCCAATTATGCATAAAAAATACATTACACACTCTACCATGTATTTGACACACACACGCGTGTATACTCTTATGTTTATTGTTCAAGTTAAATTAACAGTGTAGCCTTGGCGAAATCTATGATTATAGAAGTAGTCTTCGACAACAGAGCCTTGATAATGTTCAACTTTATAATTTAAATTAATTATGGTCGAATTTCGACCACTGGGCGACCACTAGTTCCTATATTCCATTGACCGGGTAGAACTAAAATTCCTTAGAACAATTGGAGAACTAAACAACAATGTTTGGTATAATTAGAGTACAGCAAGTAGAAAATGTAGAACTGCTAACATATTTCTTACACCATTGTTATTCATGGTGTACAAATGTAGACGTTTTTGTCCCACACTTTACAACTAATTGTTCAGTAAATCAGAGCGATTCGTTTTGAAAATTATCACGTAACGAGGCGTTGAGTACTTCCCGTTACGGAACACGATTTTCAACTTAGACTACTTTAGTATATTAAAATTTCGCTACAATACTCAATCATATTGACAGTGGCTGAAACATCGAATTAAAAATCAAACAAAATGTCACTCTGGCAATTAGATTTGGACAACGCACTTGCACTTGCGCAACTGTCAAATTATAATCAAGCGGTGGACATCATTGTTGCCATCACCACCTAGTAACAATGGTGAAGAAAAATATAGAGATGAAACCTGCACATCAGACAGACTTGACAAGCCGCCATGGACAAGCGTGGCTAGTATACTGTCCGTTCCCCAATAGTGGGAGGCCCGAGCCCAGCAGTGGTACTTTATAGGCTGTAATTTTTATGTGGACGTCTACAGTATAAATATTACTTATTGCATTTGTTTATTCATTACATCTCATGTAAAAATATTAATGGAGGCATCTCTGAATGTGTAGCAATATTTATAATATTATCACCATGGAAGAAAATTACAAATCAATCCTAATAATAATTTGCAGATTTGTATAACTATTTGACAATGAACGTACTCTCATTACGATTCTAATGTAGTCATGACTGCAGAGAAAAATATAAATATAAATACGACATCTTGCGGGTCATAAAAGCACGAAATTAAGCACTCGCAATATCATAATTATATAACTTACTAACGGAAATAAAAAGTTAAATGAACTTCTTTATGACCTTATTTTGCGAAAAATGATCTACTATATGCAACTTTACACAAATTGGTTAAATAAATAAAGAAAAAGATGGCGCGTAACCGAATAATGTGACGGTAAATTTCTTTCCATCGCCGATAAAGAAGTTTCACTTCAAAAATTCGATACTGTTATTAACCACCTATATTTTTAGAATATAATTCTTTATTAATATTTCAGTTTTCTTTGAATGAATTATTGTATTATTCTTTTACAAGAAGTAAAGTTCTTTAACCCGACAGTTTTATTTCTTTACAGACCGAAATGGGAAGTATCCTTAACACACGTTAAGAGTTGGACTAATTAGTTAAATAGCGTGAAGATGGCGACGTTTGAGCATTTTTGTTCAGCTATGCTAATTCTGGCTGCCTGATGTATATTTTCGATGCAAAAAATTCATATTCAAGTATCTTCAGAATTTATATGAAGCCAGTTGGTAGGGTATTTACTCGTCTGGTATTTGCCATTTCTACGGAAGACTGTTGTCACGGACTGACACGCACTTGGCCGAGTTATTTTTGTTTTAGGTAGTTTAATTGCTTTATTGAGAAATGTTGTAATCTGACACTAAGATCAATTTCAAGACTTCAGAGTCTAGAGCATAGACAAGGTCGTTGAGCTGACTGTCTTTTTTTATTTCGGGGAGTGTTCCTTAGAATTGCACGAGCCGATTCCATCCCCTTTTTACCATCGGACAACGAGACGGACCGGTTTGCGCCACCGTTACATGGTGGAAACACCACCAGCCCGAACCAAGCGTTTCGCTTCATCATTTCTGGTGCGCACTGCGGAAGAGTGGAATAATTTGCCGGAGTCTGTTTTTCCTGACAAATACAATCTAGAAGTCTTCAAGTCTGGAGTAAATTGGTATCTTCTAGGTAAGCGTGCTCCATCCTAGAGTGCGTCATCACTCAACATCAGATGAGACAGTGCTCAAACGCAAACTTATACTTCCATAAAAAAAGTGTACGTCTCGAGACGCCCGACAGAAGCGATAACTTGCGCGAGAGAAAGGGAAGCCAGACAGACTGGCAGCGTAACGCGTTACGTAACGAAACGGTTTACCCTCCCATAAGAAATTGTCACTTCAAAAAAGCGCAAAAATATTTTAAGGCGAATGATACCGCAAGACGCAACTACATAGTTGATAAAATATTTGATGTTTGATTAGATCCAGTAGTAAATCATATACTTACGCATTACGCCTATTACAATATTAATTGCCAGATAGCAGTACAAATTATCATATCACGAAGTCTACGAGTATATTAAAAATTGTATTAAGCACATTTTTTTAAATAAAACAATCAATGAATCGTGATATTGTCCGCATTTGTATTCATGTACCGGGATATACTACTAGGTCCATGCTTGACTTAAAACTCCCACGGGATTCCCAGGATACTGTAGCGCAGATGTTAAGTCTAAGAATTAACGTCGATCAGCGAAAACCGCATCGAAATCGGAGCAGTAGTCTGTCTTTACATGAATCCCCAACAAACAGACAAACAAAAATCTAAAAAGTGTTCCCCGTCGTTTATATAGCCTATACCTTCCATGTATAGACACGGGTAGTTAAGAATTTTAAAATCTTCTTATATATGAAAATGAATGTTTGTCTGTATGTCCTTTATAGAATCGTAAACTATTTTAGATTTAATCATGTAATGATCTTCAGCAAGTTGTTGTGCGTGAACCACAGAAGGTTTCCGAGTTGGTACATAAGTGGACCTGGTAGGTGGTGCTGCTGTCGGTATATCGATCATTTCCGGGCAGGACGACGTCTGTCGGGATTGCTAGTATTATATAAAACAATAGCTCACCCGACAAACTTTCTACCGTCTCAGAATAAATAAACGTTTGAAGTTCGTCCCGTCGTTCAGAAATCAAATCAAATTTTAAAGAATACTTTTGTTTTATTATTATTCATTTGATTTCTGAACGATCTTTAAAATTGATTGATTTCTAAACGACGGGACGAACATCAAATATTTGACAGGTAGGATTAGGATACCCAGAATACTATGGACCTATTTTGTTGCCTAATTTCATTAAGATTCGTCCAGCTGTTTAGTCGTGAAGAGATAAAAAACAGAGTTACTTTCGTATTAACACGGATATGGATTGTCACGATTCCAATAACAGTAAAAGAAAATTAATTTATATGTTCAATATTTAATTTTTAGGAGACTACATTTAAAGGAAAATGAGGTCGTGTCCAATTATCTGTAAGGTTGAAGATGACAGGCATGAAGCGAAACAAGGCTGCTTCAGACAAAAACTCAGACGATATAATCTCGCTAACAGACAATTAATCCTCTTACTTGGTTAAATGTAATAATTTACAGAAAAAAATTACTATAGCTGACCTAACAGACTTTGTCGTGGACGATGGAGAAACTCCTCAAAAAGCTATACTTTTTCTTTGTGTTTACTTCATGGAGTATAGAGGCAAGGAGGACCATCTAGTATGGGGGATCAGTTGCAAAAGTGTCCATCTGTAAACAGCAAATTATGGTTCGAAATCTCGTCGCAACGGGTATATAATGCTTGGATAACGATGCACAAACAAATTAACATCAGTGAGGTGAACAGAGATGGTGCCTACCTCGGATAACGGATCAGTATAGCAATAGAACGAGGTTAGCTTGCCATGACATTAGCTCAGTATTATTATAAGCTGAGTTTTTAATGTCGCCTCTTACGACAGGACGCAGAAATTAGTGTTCCTTCTCCGTTCTTGCACAGATAAATATTCGATTACAATTCTAAAGATAATAAGTTCTAAGTGTCATCAACGAAAGAACTGACTATGCAAATATCGTATAAATAACAATACATTTTATAAATAGGAAATAGCAACTATTATGTCAATTATGATAATTAAACGAGACAACCGTATCATAGTAATTAAATAAATTATTCAATGAATAAACGGAACAAATTATATTGTTTTATAATTATTATAATCATTTGCAAAACTGTTTATAAACATGCTTAGAGGCTACATGTTTCGGGTCGTGGTAACTTTGAGTCACTCCATATGTTTAGACGTACGGATTGTTAAATAAAAAATAGATAGGTAAAGTGTAGAATTGTTAACTGTTACTCTCAGTCAGTGATCACATATTAAATTACACAAAAAAACTTATTTTTCATAGCCAAACTATAATAATAATAAAATTATTGCATGGCTAAAAATAATCTTTTTTAAGATTTCTTAATATCTGAATGAATTAAGGGTGCCAATAAGTTGGGATGCCTGCCAAGAATTGAATAGTTTGTTGCTATATTTTCACCAACAATGTTAACAATAGCAAAATGTACAATTGTTAATTGTGCGGAGTGACGCTCGCGGACCGCGTTCGTAATACCGAAGTAAGAAAGAGAGTTGGTCTGAAAGAGAGTGTCGGGGTGAAGGTAAGGAAAGGAATGCTCCGGTGGTTCGGGCATGTGGAAAGAATGTATGATGAAAGAATAACTAAACAGATATACAATGCAAAAGTGGATGGATGCAGAAGTCGCGGAAGGCCACGACACACCTTCCATGATCAAATTGATCATGTATTAGCAGAAGGTGATGTCAGGAGCCTTAAGAACAGACGAGCGTGCATGACAAGAACTATGAATGTCAAAGAAGCAAGTGAGGTGTGTAAGAATGGGCCTGTGTGGCGCTCTGTTGTTCGTGCCTACCCCGCAAGGGACCTGGCGTGAAGTTATGTATGTATGTATGTATATATTACGTTACGGCAAGGAACGGAAATCGCTGATCCGAAATACGTCGCGACTTCCTTCTAACTTGTTATTAGTAGTACAAAAGACAGTACCACAACTAACACTAAAGAAAAGACGATAAATAAAAAAATACATTAAATAAAACTGCCAACTAAAATCTAAAGAAATAAAAATTGTTATTTAGTTAAGGTCAGTATTTTAAGTTAACTCAAGAGTAACATTATCATTATGAAACACGTTAAAATCAAAATAAAAACCACTCATTATACATCTGTCAAACATCCAAACAAATACCTGTCGACGTCAAAAATCAACTCGAGTGACCATTTAAAAAAAACACATCACTACCACTGTAATCTTTAAAAAAATAAAACGCGAGAAAAACGTGATGTCACGCCAAAGAGCAGACGAGCACTGATTATATGTTCTGTTATTATCATTAAAAAAAATAAAAATAAACCAATGCGCGATAATAGTGATGGAAATGATACGGATAGTCGTCGTTGAATGCTCGGCGCCGGCGCATGTGCGGTCATCCATGCCCGCGACTGCGTCTACGCTTGACATGAATTTCCCGCGGGATTTCCGGGACACGAAATACCCGTAGCATTCAAAAAAGAAAAAACTGTGTCGGAATAAGCTTATTTTTTACGCACCCGAACAAATACGAACCGCTCCCGGGAAAATTCCTACGGGATTCCCGGAATGAAATAAAATCACGTATTTTATTACATTAAATTTGCTATCGGTCAGTAAAAAAATAACATTGCAATTCCAGGTTGTTTTTATATGGCAATTTTAAATGACTCCCAGGAAATATCCCGGGACAAAAAGTAGCGCAGAGTTTAGGTCTAAGAATTATCTGTCAATCATCGAAAACCGCATCGAAATCAGCCCAGTAGTTTTTACGTGAATCCCGAAGAAACAGACAAACAGATTAATACAGTCAAAGATAAGCTTTATTGTCTATTTAGAATATCAAAGGTGTTAAAATGAGGTCGTGTAACTTGGCACTGGCACCTCAGAACTCCATATTATATTTGAACTTTTTGACATCATGTCTGCTTTCCTCTTTTGTCACTATTTTTCATTCGTGTCTTACTAATACATTATAGTATATTAATCCTTGTTTGCTTTTTTCAATACTGAAAACAGACTACTTATGCCGATCCTAATTTATCTACAAAAGGGCTACACTGCAGAAAATCATACAAGTGAGGTAATTTAGTTGTAGACACAACCCATAGGTGACGGCGTTCTAGAATCTACTTATAGTTTTCAGAGTAAGTAGAATACAATATAAGTAATATAATTAATTAGGTTTACTAAAGGTTCTATTGTATTATATTTTAAATTAAACATTAATTATTCTGTAATTGTTCAAGTAATAAGCTACAGTGTTTGTGAAGATTTTTTATTTCTGTTGATTTATGATTTCCTTGACTTTTTTTAAATATCGACATCATTATTGTATTCATACAACTCTTAGATAAAACTCATTACAATTTATTCTTAAATTATGAATGATTTCCTATTCATAATTCCTGGTCATTTACCGGAAACTTTTTCTTTACCAAAGAAAAAACACTAGTACTCCATTGAAATGTTACATGAGCTTTGCATTTGTTAGAGGACGCAATTTTATTTTTTGGAAAAAGGGGTGAAAACATTTTTTTCGCGATATCTCGGAAACTATGCGTCTTACAAAAAAATTTAAGGTCATAATTTGTAGCAAATTGTTTTGCCTACAAATATGTTTATATAACTTTTTGCCCTAAATTAAAAATTAAAGAAGTTATAAGCAAAAAATTTTAATTCATTCCTAACTCTTTTCTTTACAATAGAACTTAACAATTATCGATTTAATTAACTTATCGAATGTTAAGCAGGTAGAAAGGTCTCCCCAGGGTGCCGCCCTGACTCTACTCCGTCCAGGCGTACAGGGACGCGTCCCGGGCCCGAGCCGCCACTGTCACATCCCTTTCACTCCGTGACAGTGTGTCCCACCTCTCCGCTCCAATCCAATGCCTTCCTTCCTTCCAACCTCCTCCCAACACCATCCTTCCGTTGCGACGCCAGCGTCGAATTTCTCGCTGGCCGTCGAGACGCGGTGTGAGTCCACCCACACCGCGCCTGACGCGACCTACCTCTCCCGCTCCGTCCGCCGACGCTGCTGTGTGCGCGAGGCGGCGGGGAAAAGGGGAGGAAGGAGAGGGGGGAGGGGTGTTGGCGCAGGAGCAATCCTTCGCAGCCTCCCCCTCCCCCCTATCGCGAGGCCCCCCCCCCGCCGCTGACGCTGCTGAGTGCGCGAGGCGGCGGGGGGGCGGGGTGGAAGGAGAGGGGGGAGGGGTGTTGGCGCAGGAGCAATCCTTCGCAGCCTGCCCCTCCCCCCATCGCGAAGCCCCCCCCCCCCGCCGCTGACGCTGCTGAGAGCGCGAGGCGGCGGAGGGGGAGGAAGGAGAGGGAGGGGTGATGGCGCAGGAGCAATCCTTCGCAGCCTCCCCCTCCCCCCCCTATCGCGATGCCCCCCCCGCCGCTGACGCTGCTGAGTGCGCGAGGCGGCGGGGGGAGGAGGAAGGAGAGGGAGGGGTGATGGCGCAGGAGTAATCCTCGCAGCCTCCCCCTCCCGGCGGCAGCGGGCGTCGAGGTCTGGGGGATCCACAAGACTCCGCCGCACTATGCGCGAGAGGGCGAGAGGCGCCGCGCGTCCTTCAGGCGGGACTCCCCCCGCCACCGCTCTGTTACGAGCGGGCCGCGGGGTGGGAGCCACGCATGTACGCGAGGCGGCGGAAGGTCCATGTTTTATTTACGCAGCGTCGTATTGCGCTCAGCCCACACCCGCGCATATCCCGCGCTGACGTCCACGCATTTCCATGTAAAAAAAAAAAGTAAAATCCCGTCCTCACTATGAGTACCGTAGGCGCGTTATTTTTCATCTCCTAGTATTGTTTCTTAGAAAAATAAATAGAACGCTATGAAACCAAATCACAAATGAAGCAAACGAAAGGAAAAAAAAATGGAATGACATAAGGATGTAACTAAAACTCCGGCCGAAACTGAAAACAAAGCTCCTAACTGACAGTCACACGTTCGACGGTACCTTTCCTAGAAACTGGCATCACATAAACATACTTGAGCAATTACAACATAATATTTGCTTCTTCTATAAACATACGCTGGCGGCTTCTATGGAGTACTCCACCTACATGTTACATTGATTTTGTAAATATCCTTATTTTTATATCGCAGTAATCTAATTACAAAAATAGATAACGTCGCTTTTATCTGCAGACTACTTGTTTGTTCTGAAGACGGTTATACATTGTATTTAACAAATAGCCCTTACATATAGGCAGTGGAATATGTAACATAAATATTTCAGCGGTGAAATATTTTCGTCAGAAATCAGAAATCTTTTATTCATAACCAAGTTACGCGTCAATTTCTACATTACATATGGTCTCAAATAAAATTAAAATTAGGTCATATAATAGGCCATAAACTCCTCATGACTATAAAAGGTACACTCGACTAACCAATTCCTGCCCGTGTCTTAAATGAGCCGACGGATGGTGACTCCGTTATTCTAATGTAGCTATTTATACTTAGCCAGCATCTTAAGCACCTTACCCAGATAAGACGGTGACCTAGGTTCAGTATTCTACTTATAGTCTTGAGGGACTGTTTGTAAAATACAATATTACTAAGTTAAGTTTTCTTTTATTCTATTAGTTTGAATTATCTTGATTTTAACGAGACGATCATTAGTACTGGAGTAAGTAATGGTTCAAGACTTCAGATCGCTTTTCTATAAGCATTTAAAGTAGTAGTTATAAATCTATTTAAATTCAAACTAACTTTATAAACATAGGTAGATACAAATTATGTTACAGTAAGTCAGTTAGGATAGCAGTAGTATGCCGGTAAGGGTCACGTATACTAACATCAGCATTATCAATTCAATTAATTCCTGCGGTTGTCTGGAAGAGAACGCTTTCTGGCGACAAGACAGCCCTTTACAATAGATAACTAATCTAACTGTTTAAATCTTCGCTATTATGTAAATCTAATTATATCCTAGCAATAAGATGTAACGTCGAACGTTTACATAATCGCAAACATGGTCGACCCAATAATAGAAGACAACTCAGCTCATGCGATGCCATTGTCTAATCTTCAATATTCATGAGGATTTGTAATTACTGTGTCGAACGCTCGAATACACTTTACACATTCATTGACGACAGTGGTTAGGACCAGTTATATTTAGTTTGTCATTACCGCACTCAGATAGGGCTGTCTTAAGGATATTCTACGCCGGGGTGCAAGAAACCGCTTACTCTCCCTTGTCTGCTGCCCATCTTAGCAAATTGGCAAAACTTTGTGAAATCGTTACGTTCGTTTATCTGTCTTTGTATTTAACAGTCATTTTAATATGAAAGTACTGATTCTAATGGCCTTACTTATAATCGTTTGTCAAATTTTAAGAAACTGCTCAGCAACTGATTAGTGGAAATCTTACCCATAAACTCCTCTTAAGGATAACAGGTGGTAAAGTAACTCATTTTAACTGTCAAAAATAACCAACATGGAGAGGTAGTTTAAGTGACTGCTAAGAGGCAAGCAAGATGGCAAGTTTTATGTGATACAGTCATTGATTAGGGGCTTAAGAGTCTGTTATTTAAGAGATGGCTAATCCTTTCTTAACGAGATTATTATAAGTAAGGCCTATATGTGTAAACCACTTCACGTTGGTGTAGTAGAGACGCCAAACAAATGAAAATTAGAAGTGGCTGCTATTAATACAACTAAGGTTCAGAATCAAAATTTTGTATTTCAAGTCAATCGGTTTGCGCCTACTAGGACGCTGCGTCCGGGTGGCACGTACTTGTAGCACCCCCGGGTAAAGACAGCCCTGCACTCAGATGTAGAAGATCTAAGATAATGATTAACATATAGAACAACAAATAATTAATATTTAATTTACAATAGGAAATGCTAATGTTAGAAATGTTCATTATTACAACAGATTAAATGTAATATTCATAACTCATTCTTTACTTTGCTACTATCTGATGTGCAATGCGCACTTGGTAGTAAAAAGAGAATTTCTATCTCCCATATTATCAACAGCAGTGAGCAATTGTCTATAAATGATAACAAGACGAATGAGTTTAAATTACCCAGATGGTAAAAATACTAAATATCATCCCTTTTCATTTAATTAAATTTTACACTCATTACTTTAATAAAATGTTTTTCACTACTCATCTCGTAAAATGAGAACACAAAATTGCTAACGAGCAGAAATTAAGCTATCATATTCAAAAATAATCAATCACATAATAATAAAAAAAACATAAAAATGCTTAATGAAATACGTAGCATATCACTATCCTTTATAAAAATTATTCTAAAATTGACACTCATCAAATGTAACAAGAAACATGAACTATGCTAATGTTATTATTAGTCTTAAACAGAAAATTATCCTTGAAAATATTTTAATACTAAATGACTGGTCCATTAATCCCGAAAGACCTTATATTTCAGAATGAACAAGTGAAATTTTACGGCCAATAAATAATACGTATGACAAATGTAGAAATCATGAAAATCGTGAGACGCAACTGTTAGCGGCAGCCGAACCAACTGTTGGTCAGTTCGTGGATTATTAATTTATTTTGTGTGCCTTAAGGTGATGCAATCAAGGATTCGGGTTGAGGTTGACACAAAAATTGACGAAAAATGAAACGCATTGTGTAGTTAACCACGATTTGAAATTGCTACACGAAGATTGTTGGCGCCAAGAAACTATTTTATGTGATAATGCATCTAACTGAACAGTAATATGTTCTGAAGCAGATGTAATTTTGTTAAGTTTATATTTCGAGCCATTATATCAGTTGATTAGGTTCATTTCGATCATTCATGATCATTTCAGTACCAAAAGCTTAAAGCTGCCGCTTTTAGAGAATCGCTTAGTGAAATTGATACGTCTCTAGATATACCAGTAGGTGTCAATCGTAGAATGTCATTTTGATAATTGTGATATTCCAGTTCAACCAGGATTTATTTGTTTTTGTTTTCTTCTTTCTAGTCATAACAGTCTTTATTAAAACAACTATGTTAGAGATTCCCTTTGTTCCATATATATTCGGAATCAAGTATTGCCTTCGTAACAAACGAATTAAAATACTAAACAAATCACCAGAAAAGGTTTATAATTCACCTCGATTGAATTTCCATTCCTCTTTACATTTTTAACTACAACATCATCGTCTTGTATGCGTTCTGCTTCTTTTTTATCTTTAACCATTATTCACTGTACTCTGTTTTGCCTTATTTCATCTATTCAAATTAAATCACGTACAAAACACATCATCGATGTTACTATTGTCTTTTAAATGCTTGTTTTCCTTCCTTCCTACTTAATACATTTTTGAAGACGTAAATATATTCAGTATTTAAATTATTTAGTATGACATAATAATATTCATTATCAAGATGGTACATAAAGGTAGATCTCCTAAGTCACGATTCTCATGTTGATATGCGAAGTAGCTCCTCACGACCCACTTTAGGAATTAGACATAGTGTAAAAACAAATTGCTACATATTGTCTGTATGTTTTATTATATGTGTGTCAAGTGAGTTGATAGTGATAAGAGCAAGCGCCATTATTGCGGTGGAAATTTCAACTGGTTCTATGCCAATTTTTTAAATGTGTCTCATGTTCACAATTTCACTGCTGAGCATTGCAACTTTTCCTGAGATTCTCTACCACGTTTGACATTTCATACCGATGTAAACCATATATTGGGCTAAGTAAACATGATTACCTAATTTTTAAGATTTTTCAAGTTCTTTCACCTAGATATCCAATTTGTTAGGATCTAATTATCTGTTTTCTGTTATTTACTTCTTTTATTATTTACTTAATTTTTATGCACGTATATATAAGTCATTTTATCTATTACATATTTATCTACATCTATATTTCATTTTTGGACCAGCTACGGAAACAAGCATCTAAATCGCAAATATTGCAACTATAACGCCATTTTTTAATTTTATTTAATTTAATATGTAAAAATTATAACTAACTAAAATAAGCATGTCTCGACCTAAACCCTAACTCCTTTTGTCATTTTAAACCATTCCCTTTCTATAAACTCGACAAAAAAAGGAAAACCCTGAAATGTCAAAAATGGCGCCATTTGTATACGTGGTCGAATGCAAAACGTCAAAGCTGTCAACTAAAATTCTCTTCTCAATCGAGACGTACGTGCAAGTTAAAAACCAAAAAATATTAAATTATCAAAGCTGTACTGGGTCCAGGTGCGAGGATCAAAGCCAGGTAAGTCCCTTTTCCTTCCTTGCCCTCACCAATCGCACAACAGTAATATTTACCAAAACGAGATTCAAGGACTTAAGTATCCAACTGACATATATATTCAAAGAGTTAGAATTAAATTACTTTAACAGACTTAAACACAGATAACAGCCATATTTACACAAATTATAAACTACAACAATCTAATGGATGACAAATGTGGAATTTTCTTATATTCACATCAAGAAGTAAATTACGCATCTACAGTCTCCACGCAATAGAGAGCAAACGACTTAGTTTCCCTTTCATTAAGCATCACAAACAGTGTCAATAAAACGTATCGTATGAGCGACCTTGCTCAACACGTTATAATCAAACAAGAATCCATATTTAGAAGATATTCTGTACAATTGTGATGCTCGAGAGAACGTCATCAGGGATTTACCGCGGTTATGATATTTGAATCTTACTCATCGTGTACCACAGGATGTGTACATTATATTATTTATTATATTTACATTATATTTCCAGCAATACATTATCGAAGCCATCCAGCGGGGCAATGCGCGCGACATTCTGAGAACGCTCCTTGACCTCAGTCTGGGACGAAATTTACTATGTTAATATTCATTTAAATATAGTTTATTTCTAGAATTTATTATGAATTCTTAAGATGTTCACATCCTAATATTATCTTATACTAATATATAGAGCTGAAGAGTTTGTTTGTTTGATTGAACGCGTTAATCTCAAGAACTACTGGTCTGATTTGAAAAATTCTTTCAGTGTTAGATAGCACATTTATCGAGGAAGGCTATAAGGCTATATATCATTACGCTAAGACCCCTAGGAGCGGAGCACCGATGAAGAATGTTTCAAAATGGGGGGGGCTTAAAAACAAATTCCACGCGGACGACGTCCGGGCACAGCTAGTAATATTATAAACTAGCTTTTGCCGGCACTTCATTGGCACAGTTCTTCAAATTTGTTATCCAAAAATTTTTATTCATAAAAGTTCCACTGGAGAACATTTTTTGAAGGTCATATATCCTATATATATATATATATATATATATATATATATATATATATATAATTTAATTTTACTTCCTAGTCTATGTACACCGCTTCGCAACGTGTTATTGCTGTTAAGTAGAAGAAGCGGCAAGAAACTCCCCAGCAACACGTCTAGCTAAAAATTGTTTATCTTTATATTTCTCTTATTTTATTTATATCTCATGTTTTTTTTTTATAAGTGTTACACAGAAGTATGTTACAGAATGACTTTTGAAGAATTAATGTAAAGAACAATAAATGTAAAAATACAATAAAGGTAAAGAAAAAGTAAGTCTTGGTCTTTATATTCATATCATACTGCTAACAACGGTGAAGGAAAACGTCGTGATGCAACTGCAAATCTAGATACCGATGTCTCAAACCTGACTCAATCGTGGCGGGTATACTCCCCCCCCCCTCCTCCTCCTCTAATGGGAGGCCGGAGCCCAGCAGTGGGACATTTATGGGCTGATATTATAAGTAGTTAGTAAACTTGCGAACAAGCCTTATTCTTATGATCGACAAACATTTACTTAATCGACATTAATTAACAAGATATTTACTGCAATAATGCCACTAATACAACGTAAATCTGGCCTTTAGTCAAGTGAAAAATCCTATCATAACAATATACTCACACATCAATTTTACACTTAGACACCTCATTATGAAGGAGGAAATTGTGTTCATATTATAATATGGATATGAAGGTCTTGGAACAATATGCCATACATCAAAAACGAGCACGTGCATCATTATTGCGACTTTACGATTATTAATAAAGGTTTTATTATTATTGCAATATTCTATTGGATTCATTATTATTTTGATGGTAACCGGTTATTGTTGAGTGGTGTGTAATGTGGTAAATGTCCGGTAAATGTATCAGATTCAAATTCAAGTTATTATATTTAAAATAAGTAAATATATTTATTATCAGCAATTCTATCAATCTCAAAATGATTTGTAATCTTATACGAATATATAAAGCTGAAGAGTTTGTTTGTTTGTTTAAACGATTAGCTTAGATTAGCGAATCTCAGAAACTTCTGGTCTGATTTGACTGAAATTCTTTCAGTGTTGGATAGCCCAGTTATCGAGGAAGGCTATAGGCTATATATCATCACGCTAAGACAAATACGAGCGGAACAGCAATTTAAATTGTTTCAAAGTAGGGTCATTTTTTAACTATTCAACGCGGACGAAGTCGCGGGCAGAATCTAGTTAAGTATATTTATGGTAACTGAACAGATAGGGCAAAAAAGCTAAACTAACTTAATAATAAGATTGAATCCGAAAATACACAACCTAACTTAAAAAATAAAAATAAGTTCCACTGGAAAACACCTTTTGAAGGTCTTACATAAATGTTAAAAAATAGCGATCAAGTTGAGAACCTCCTCCTTTTGGAAGTCAGTTAAAAATTTAAGCGGCTACTGTCGCTTATGGATACTTGGAACTCCCAAAAGTGCCACTCTCTAACTTTAAAGGGGGACTGGAACCTGGTCACTAATGCCCGAACAGAACTCAAGTTTATCATGGCGGCATACTTTAGACCAGGGGTAGTAGTCATCCAGTCGGGCAAATACCCTACCGCCCGGCCGCAGGAATTGTATTCTTTCCCCGTTCCTGTACGGATATCGAATAAACGGAATAAAATTAAAGTAATACATACAAATAAGTTGCTTTAAATATACGCGCTGGCCACCTCTCGCCATTTTCTTGGTCGCTGCTGTGAAAGTAAATATAATATCCATCTTTCCATCCACCCATCATCACTTTCCATCACTCATCTTTGGGATGATTCGGCTAAATACCAGTTAGAGACACTCGAGTTAGTAAAGAAAAGAGCTAGGAAAGTGATAGGCAATAACCGACTATTCGACGAGAGTCCTCAGAGCCTAAATCATCGACGTACAGTCGCTAGTTTCTCTGTATTCTATGGGATACACTTCGGGGAGTGTGCCACGGAATTACATGAGTTGGTTCCTCCCTCACCATTCTACCACCGGACAAGCAGATGTACGCCACCGATATATGGTGGAAATACCAACAAAGCGGACGAAACGCTATGCTTCCAGTTTTCGCTGAAGAGTGAAGAGACTGAACTGAACTGAACTGAAGAACTGAAGAGACTCTTTACCGTCGTATGTTTTTCCTGAAGAATACAATCTAGGTGTCTTTAAGTCTCGCGTGAACTGGTATCTTCTAGGTAAGCGTGCTCCATCTTAGACTGCATTTCCGCCTGAGATCAGGCGCAATGTCAGTCAAACGCGAACCTTTCGTTATCTCTAATATATAAAATTCTCGTGTCACAGTTTTCGTTGCCATACTCCTCCGAAACGACTGGACCGATTCTCATGAAATTTTGTGTGCACATTGGGTAGGTCTGAAAATCGGCCAACATCTATTTTTCATCCCCCTAAATGTTAGGGGTAGTCCACCCCTAAACTTTTTTAATTATTTTTTAGACAAAATTTTTAATTTCTATTTTTTTATGATACAGCATTAAAAAATACATACAACCCAAAATTTTGAACCCTCTCCGATCAATCCCTATTTTTTAGGGCAGGACGACGTCTGCCGGGACAGCTAGTAATATATAGATGAGGCATAACAACAGACCTGCAAAACGTCCTTGCAATACTGTAACGAAATTAGCCGCGCATCTGTGCCACTATAACAGTTTGATAGATCGGTGCAATCTCGCAAACTCTGTCATCTTTGATAAGATAACCCGAAGTACTAAGATACTTAAATAATTATTTACGATGCCAAAGTATAACACAATTCGAAAGACATATTTTTTTTAAGTTCCGCAGGGATTTGGAATGAGCTCCCAGTCGTGGTTTTCCCACAGCGCTACAACATGGGGTTTTTAAAAAAGGGAAGTGTTTTAGTGATAGTGAAATCTCTAGTGTTGTAAACTTCCATAGGCGACGGTAACCGCTTTCCATCAGATGGGCCGTCTGCCTGTCTACTGTACTCCAGCGATAGCGTAGAAAATGGCTGCGAGACCTCTAAAATTGTTAACGTTTTTATTATACTTCTGTAGAACCTGATTTCTCTTGATCTTTTTGATTTCTTTAACATAAAGTGCGTGTTGATGCGTAGGCATGTGCAAAGATGCTTAATTAATAAAAAAATAATTTAATATCTAACTTCAGATGTTCTTTGAGTTATAGCCGGTTCCTATCTAAATCTTGCTATTCATCCACTTGCCGTACCTTTGTTAGAAATTTGTCATTATTTGTAAGGAACTCATGTGAAACTTTAAGCGATAGTAAGGCATTACGAACGATTTTATAAGATATCTATAATGTTATAAAATTCTAAACATGCCGTATGTATACATTAAAGCTATTTAATATAAAACAACTGAAATAGACTATAGTTATATAACACGATTTTGTTAACATTTTTATTAGATTTCTTGTCTGTTTGTTCGGGATTCACGTAAAAACTATTGGGCCAATTTCGGTGCGGTTTTCGGTGATCCACAGGTAATTCTTATGCTTAAATTCACGGGAATTCAAGTCAAGCGTGGACAAACTCGCGGGTAAATCCTAGTAAATGATAAAAAGTATTTTAATTGATTCCGCTTTTACTTTATTCTAACGGCCGATATATAGTCAAATATAAAAAGTGTATTCACCCGTACACAACATACCCATCTTCGCTGAAAATAAAATGATATATGTTCAAAACTCAGAATGGCGTATTGGTCATCAGCACAGCAATCCAGTCGCCCATGACAAGTTCGGGCAGAGCGCCCGTAGTGCGCCCGAGTGCACTTTCGACGACCTTCGTGGACGACTCCGCCCCCGATTTGCCGCGAACTTGCGCAAGTGTACTCCACAGCTGTTTAGTACTGTACTTATTACGTTTCACTAGTTATCTTATCGCCAGACTTACAGTCGGCTCCTCATGCTGCAGTCGAATGCGTCTTATTTAAAGAGTAAAACAACGCCAGTTTATCCGTGCAGGAACGAAGAAAGATTCATTTTCCTACGGCCGGACGGCCTGTTGTAAACGGCGACAAAACAACCCACAGCCAAGTGGATACTTGCCCGACTGCATGGCTACCACCCCTGGTTTAAAGTATGTCACCGTGAAAACCTTGAGTTCCGTATTAGAGGCCAGTTTATAGTGTCATTTTAGAGAGTGGCAGCACATTGGTAGCGCCCGTGGTGTTACAAAAGTCCATAGGTGACGGTAACTGCTTCCCATCAGGTGGGCCGTCTGCTAGTCTACTGAACTCGTTCCTTAAATAAAATACATTTTCTCAAAATTAACATACTTTTTTTTTTAAATTACATGTAAGAAATATATTTCTTCAAATAAACTTTTTCTTACATTATACGTAATATAATATCTCCAATCTAAGCAACTAAGATTTGTGATAAGCTGGGTATCCATTTGAGGCAGCCTCGGGCCGAGCGGCTGTCTCGACCCGAGGCAGATCTAGTGGAGACCGTGCCGCGAGTCGAGGCTTGCCGCGACTTGAACCAAACGAGGCGGCCGCGCAGCGAGCCAAATCGTGTCGGTAAATGGCCATGCTCAAAGACGCCTCAGTGTGAGGCGTGCGTTCAGTGGAGACGGACGAACGTGTGTTTGGCACGCGGCAAGATGGATAATGAGAAATGTATCGAATTAATTAAGTTAACTAACAAACGAATCACCACTCGCTAAAAACCTCAGGGTAATGGCCAGTCGTTCTTTTGTTGTGATTGCTTTGCGAAACGATGTATCTTTTTTTCCAATTATTGGTTCAAGCTTGATACATAGATCTTCAAAGGTTTCAGAGTTCATTCGGGTAAAATTTTTAATAGTTTCTTCTACGCCTTCAAAGGTCATATCTGACAACAATTGTTTTGCATGAACATTTCGCTGACGATATATTTCCTTAATCCACCATCGATGTTTCCGTTTCTTATGTTGCTTCCTTTTGTAGTGACTAATTACTACTAATGCTGCAGCGACTTTACGTGCGTCAACCATGGTGGTTAATGAGGAATTGAGAAAATCGTGGCTCGGGTTGAGGCTTGCCGCTCGATACGATATTATGTGTGCTCAAGTGGAGACGCATGTACTTTCCGGAGCCCGCGGCACGCTCAGGATGAGGCAGCTCGCCACGAGGCTGCGCAAGTGGATACCCAGCTTTATGGGTACGCAGGTTGAGTACAAAGTATTACAAACTTCCATTAACGCATAGCCACATTTGTGTAATATACATATGTTATCTGTCAATATTTAACGTCATTAAAAATATCGCATGTCTAACGCATTAAACGCTTGGATATAAATAAACTGCGTGAAACAAGAGTAAAATTATCCCAGATGGAGCAGGGACATTATAATTACCAAACTACTAAACCTTACACACGTTACCAAGTGATTTTTTTAGTACCTGCTGTAATATAAAAACTGCAGATTTCCTTCCAACACTTACCTACTGTGAGAGTTATATGCCGTATGCTGTAAAAACGCTTGGACGCTCCAAACGTTATCCCGCTACTACTCACGCGTGAAATGTAACAGGAAGGACGGAACGAGGATAGCAGTATAATAACGCCTCTACGGATATTCACATGACAGAGACACAACATGATATGTACGACTGCTAGTAAAATGAGCTGACTGAGGGCGATCACACCCGGTTCTCAACTTATATACTTTTTCATTCTATTTATACTGCAAAACCCACATGTTACACAATTTTCTCTAATCCATCCTAAGGTTGTCTGGAAGAAATTGCTTTTAGTGATAAGACCGCCTATTGTCTTCTGTAGGTACTTAAACTTCTTAAATTGTATCTGAATGTTATGCAATAAAGTATATTCTATTCTCTGCTATTCTATTCTATTCTAATATTTCGGAAATAGAAGTTTTGTACGAGACAAATGGGGAATGACGCTCACTTCCTCACCGGCCTCGCATCAAATATACTGCCGCGGGACAAACCATACAAATCTCCTCGCCTCATCTGAAGTGGTACATTGTACTGGTTCAGTACAAAACGTCATGTTACTCTTACAAACACATTTTAAAATCATGTCCTACCCAACTCTAATATCTGGTAAAACCTCCTTTAATTAGCAATAATAGGTTAAAAAGATAAGCTATTATTTTTTTATATCGTAAATCTGAAATCTCTGACGTCACTGTTTTTTTACGAGATTTTACTAACCTACATTTTTTATAGTTTGCACATTAAGACGCTTTTTGATTTACGTTGCAATCATAAAGTTAATTGTTTATTTATTACTTCAGTATTAAATTAGTTATAATTTACAAGTTACTTTCTAGTACTTATCAATTATCGTTATTTTTTTCTACAGAAAAGGTATTGTTTTGTTTACTTATTTAAAGAAAGGGCATCAATAGCATAAATTACTACTTTTACATGTACAATAGGGATGTGGACGTATTAATGTCACAATAAATTTTAGTACTATTCACATACCAGGATATGCCCGCGATATCGTCCACGTTTGACAGTACCGTAGATTACAGCTATTATGCCAGTATTTAAAATCAAAGGATTTTTTCATTAGTGCAAGGGATTTTTTAGTACCAAAATACATTAATTCTGGAGATTTCCGTACAAATCCGGGATAAATAATGTCCCTAAAGGCATACATAACTACATCTGTACTACTAAAGATGCTTAATAAATAGAGAAACTGTCATATCAAATAAATCTTTATCATGTAGTTTCTAAATTAGGAAATCCCGGGAAATATACGGATTACATCGTTGCTAACTTTTATGTATACTACCCACTTTAAAACACTCCCGGGAAAATTCCCGCGGGATTCTCGAAATATAAAGTACTTTTCTTCTTTTTTTTTAAAGTTTTTATAGGCGTTTTCCAATCTTGACACAATGTTGTTGTCATAGACCTTATCACCGTTTTGTTAAGTAAAACACGTTTATTCAACATCGCGACAACTCTCAAAACTGGTCAGCACCTATTATGTATTGTGTAGTGAGCTAAGGCCCGTTTCATCCGTGCAGGAACGGAGAAAGAATACAATTTCCTGCGGCCCGGCGGCCTGTCGTAAGAGGCGACAAAACAACCCACAGCCAGGTGGTAGGGCATTTGCCCGACTGGATGGCTACCACCCCTGGTCTAGAGTATGTCGCCATAACAACCTTGTGTTGTGTTCCGGCATTAGTGACCAGGTTCCAGGTTCCAGAGAGCAGCAGCGCATTCGTAGCACCTTTGGTGTTGCAAATGTCTATAGGCGATGGTAACCGCTGTCCATCAAGTGGGCCGTCTGCCTGTCTGCTGATCTCCTGCAATAAAAAAAAAAAGGCGAGTCGAGCTTACGAGTAAACACGCCCAGTAGCTGTCTAGTGGCCAAGCAGCAGCGCGCACTGTGTAAACGTGATGGCCTTAACTTCCGACCCCAAATATCTAAAGCTTCACAACAACCTTGTTAAGACAGAAAAAAATATTTTGAAATTCAGCAATTTACAATAATAAGATGTGGCGAATAGTTTTCTATGGCAGCTCATTATTAGTTCATAAAAACAGAGGTCACCACGACCTTATTTTGAGACAATTATCGAACAAAAACAACATACTTCGCGCTCCATTTATGTTTATTATACGCCAAATGAACAAGATTTTAAGATAATCTAACATTTACCTGCTTACTACAATAAATATAAGCAAACAGAAGTTTATTGTATAGTTCGTTTCAATTAGACTTGTTATGTCTATAAATAAACTATACTACACCCCGTAATAACTTAACGCACTGGGGAGTTGTTAGCGGGAACTGACAGGAGATGTTGTGCTGTACAGTTTTATTTTCTAAAAATGTGTAAAATTACTAAAATGAACAATAGTTGTAGGACATTGATAGTTTTTGAGTATTGGTTATGTGTTTTGTGAGAAATGTGAACTATATAGTCAAATGTGGCCTTTCGAGTTGTCACAAGAACTCCGTTGAATGATAACCTGCAGTTCAGATGTTCCAAACATAGGCTTAAGAAAATGAAGAAACTACATTATAATCTAAGATCTGGCTTAAAGGCCTAGATGCCAATCCATAAACCTAATTAAATAAATCTAAATTTAAGAAAGAAAGAAAAACTCTATTTGCAAAAATAGCGACGTAATTATATTCCTGATATATTGATATACAAAGCATATTTTGAAAATTTGTACGCCGCATTTTCAGCAAACAAATATATTTGACTTTCACGCCTGTATTGTGAAGATTCACCTGATGTGTTGCGACTGCACTGGATTTAGTGATATCAATGGACTATGTCAATTTAGTAGAAAAGGAAACGTAGGACAATTTAGGTGGCAATGTGAGATTGAGCACGCACGTACCTGATTAATCCTCTGCTCTTCAGTCCACTTCACTATCACCTTTTTAATTACAGGTTAGCAGTGTTGTGTATTTTTTATGTAATGTGTTTCCCCGTTGAAGGCTAAATATACTACTTTCTAAAAGTTCAATTTTTCAGAGAACACAATATCGAAACAAAGATGGGACACATTCAAAATTTAGAGAAATAATGAAAAGAAGACTTTCTTTTTCTTTATCCAATCAATTTCCACTACTGGACGAAAGCCTTTCCGTGTCTGTACATGTGGTACAGACACGGAAAGTCTTCCTCATCCCGCTCCTGCCGGCAATCTCACATAAGTCGTCATTCCACCGGGCGTCCTAAGCCACGTTTACCGAGACGCAGTCTCCATTCCAGGGACCTCGAGTCGCTGGACACTATCGTCTTAATCGTAGATTTGTCTGATTTCGGTATTGTCTTAATTTCAATGGCCACGCCACTCTATCTTTGTAAAATTTATGAACAAAAAATCGCGAAATGTTTACAAATTTTGTTAGCTTTCTTATTCCGCTGCGATAATATTGAGAAGATATTGTGGATTTAGTAGAATACAAATTTATAACACTATCGCAATGGAATCTTATATATTTTTGCCACGCCAAGATATTGAAATGGTAGAATTAGACCCCAAGACACGTAAGACTAGTCTTTACGGTACGGAACCCTAAAAGCCAAATATTAATAGTCCACAGCTACATGCATATCCAATTACTTAACATCATAAATGCTCAATTAGTAAAAATGTCCTTTCGCTATTAATATTAATTAAGAAGTTGACTCACGTCTCGTGCTGAGGCGATTCGTGTGAAAATATCTTTATAAGTATCCATTGTCATTTCCGGTTGGATATTATTGATCTTTAAATGGTGTCAGATTTTTTAACGTATAAGTCAAAGGTCGATATGCAGTCTCTTCTGAATCACTGGTTTATCTTAGGTTTGACTAAGGCCTTTCGACAAAACCCAAAATAAATGATAACTTTTTGATATAGTTATAATAATAATCTTTATTGTCAGAAAGTCATTTTTTTATATTATTATTATTTTTTAGTTCATAGCCTTGTTGACTGTCCTGAGCTCGTCTCGAAATTGGCATATATTGTACCTAGATACCGTACTCGTCACACATCTTAGCTGAGTGTTCCTTGTAATTCTACCAACTACGCTCAAAATTCTTTGTTTTCTCGTATGGCTCGTACGTATAATAATAAATTTGGTAAAATTGATCTTTTTGCGTCCTCTAAATATAAAAGTAACATTATTAATGACTTGCTGAATTTTAAATAACACAACCCGACTTTATTGGCCTTACTTATAATAATCTAGTTGAGAAAGGATTAGCCATCTCTTATGTAAGTAATTTAATAATACTGTAGTGATTTTATATTGTTTGATTTTATAAAACTTTTAGCATTTTCTTTAAACAATAGCACTTTAGCTACGGTAGTGCCGCCAATTTAATGCATTTTGCCATTAATTTACTGCCTAGAATCTTTAAGAGGAGTTTATGGGTAAGATTATCTCCAATCAGTCGCTGAGCAGTTTCTTAAAATTTAACAAACGATTATAAGTAACGCCATATTTGTCTAAGTTCTACTTACACTTGTTTGTAAAATTGTAAGTAAAGTGGTAGTTTATAAGGAAACCTGTTATTGGCCTTACTTTATATTGTAAACAATTTTATATCATTTTCTCAATAAATAAATAAATAAATTTCGGCCTTTGAGTAAAGTATTTTTAGTCAAACTAGAAGTACCTAATTTTTTAGTCAAACGTCGAACATAGAATAATCTATTTCAGGCTTTGCCTAGTCGACCCTAGAAGCGTCTAATGCTGGTGTGCAACGACATTTAACCGGCGGTTAAAATAAAATAATCACTGTTTATGCATGCAGTTTTAGCGATTAATTTATTTTAACCATCGATTAAAAGTCGGTGCACACCAGCCTTAGGCAGACTCCGTTAAACATTGATTCGTACTGCACTTGTTACATGTTTAATGACTGTATAAATTAGTCTCTCCTATAGACAAAAAATCGTTAGTCAAAGGCAGAAAAACGTTATTCATTTGGACTTTGAACCAAGACTTTATTTCAGACCCGAGGTTTGACTAGTCTAACCTAGGAGCGTCAGATTCAATGTTTGACTATAACACATACATTGTTCTTCCTTAGACTATATTAGTAAAATATTTTTTAGTTTAAAAGGCAGGGAAACGTCTGCCGTATACAGCTACTGTTTGACAGCTAGCTTTTATGTGAAAAGTGTTGTTTATCCTTTCGTCCACGTAATGCATATTTTTTAAAACGTTCCGTGTACCTTAACCCTTAAAAGTGGCGAAATTTAATATTATTTTTGTCCATAGTCGGCCAGCTGCCAACAATTGCCATGTCAAAACCAAGATGATTATATCGTCTCTATGACTCTAATACAAATTCTGTGTAGTTAGAGGGAGAAAGCATCAGTTCAACGTTCGTTTCAATTATCTGTATTCAGCAACAAATTTGTAGTGGTTCCGTCTTAAAAGGTTGAGGAACATACGAAAAAAAAAATGCCGAATTCGCCGGCCGTTCTCCAGTTTAGCGTTTAGCAACGTTCATTTTTATTTATGTATAGTTATTGCCATGTCAAAACCAAGATGATTATATCGTCTCTATGACTCTAATACAAATTCTTTGTAGTTAGAGGGAGAAAGCATCAGTTCAACGTTCGTTTCAATTATCTGTATTCAGCAACAAATTTGTAGTGGTTCCGTCTTAAAAGGTTGAGGAACATACGAAAAAAAAAATGCCGAATTCGCCGGCCCGTTCTCCAGTTTAGCGTTTAGCAACGTTCATTTTTATTTATGTATAGTTGGTAGAAGATATAATTTAAATTTATTATTTTATACTAATTTCAACTTAGTTATGTTTAGTTAACATATCTGAACATTGCACGCCTAAGAAGGCAAAATGTATTGAAACCACTAGAACAAAACACCTATGGATATATACCTTTCTAGCAACAAAATAATTATTTTATTCTAATATATATCTCGTGGGAAAGTTTACGCTAACGCCACAAGTTACGTTTTATGGATGTCTCAGCCAAACCGTTTTATTTGTAAAGACTTTAATTAATTATGAAACTCGTATCGTAGTTAACAGTGGAGATGAGCTTCACTTAAACAACTTTATCCGAACATTCAATATGCGCATGCGCAAGTTAATCCTGTTTATTTTAGGCTGAAGGTACATCGAAACGAATCCCGCGAGAGCGTGAATATACCGGCCTGCTTTCACGCCAAAGGAGGACATCTCTAGAGGTCTAGACCTTCGGCCGCCGTGAGGGGCAGCGCGGTAATGTCGTTGAGACGGGGGGGTGTCGTGTTTCTTGGATACTCATATCTATTCCCGTGGGTCCCGTCAAAGACTGTCACTTCCGACAGCTTGACGACGCCAGGGGTATGGTTCTTCGGCAATGGAAGAAGTCGATAGGCCAGGACTTCGCTGAGTGGTGAGACTATGTAGCCGAGGCGCTGGCATTTAGACGAAGGTCGGTACACCCCGAGGGGTTTCAGTGGGCATCCCCAACTCGGATGGCATAGCGAGTGCTATTGCAACTCCAACGCGGCAATCCTAAAAACCCCACCAACTTTCCCCCGCGTTGGATAGTCCTCAAGTGGATTTCCCCTCGTTATAAAGGCATGAGTTTGTCTGTGTGCGACTATAAATTTATCTATTTTAAAACAAATCAATTTACATTTATACATCAGCATAAATCATGAAAATCGTATCGTGCGTAACAGTGGAGACGAGCCTCACTGAAACCACTTTATACAACCATTCGATATACGCATGCGCAAGTTAATCCTGTTTATTTTAAGGTGAAGGCTCATTCATGCGAAGACCAGTTCTGCTGATAAAATATGAACTCATAATCAATTATTTCAATGCAAGTATATGTGTGTATTACTACATCAATCAAACAGTGCTTTTTAAAAGCCCCATTAGCACAGAAAGTCAATGACATCTGCCATATTTCTGTATCTTTCGCCAAATTTATTGATCTAGGCACTGCCCTGTCAGAACTGTTTGATCGAGCTTTTTTTTTTTTTTTTTTGAGGCGGGGAAAAATGACTAACCGATTTACGCACTCTCTGGGCCGTCACTAGGAAACGGCACGAATCCACGGGGGGCGATAACGCTAGCAATTGTATGCTCTACTTGCGCTTCGTCCGCTATGGATTACACAGAGGAGTGTGGAGACTCCGAGCGATGCCGCACGGGCGAGCAACCTCAATACCCACTAAAAAACCCCTCCTCCCTTCGCGGCCCTGCGCTTTAATGTGAAGGAAAGACTGAGATGTAGAACATAGTTACTCAGCAGTCGATCCAGCGCATAAAGTGCTGAAGTGTGCCCCGGGAGAACACACTCCACTACGGAACGGGGGTAGTTGTAAAATCCCTTGCTGACCTAGTAGCTAAGGGCCCCCATGGTTCCGGATCCTAACTCAGGGAGGGAAGTAATGCGCGTACCTGCCTCTCCGGGTGCCGGCTGAAGGCCGGCGACCTCGAGAAGAGACCGTAGCACGCGCCCTAGGACTTCGCTCCCTATCCCTCTCTGCGGCCTCTTTCAGAGACATAACTGCCTCACAAAAAGAAACCGCAGTATCCCAGCGGTCGTCGCTCTGCAACATGGCCGTTACCAAATCGCCGAGCGATGCGACGGCTCCTAACTTTGTCTCGAGCTCGAAACGCTGCGGCGCCCAGGCAGCGCACTCGACAAGCGTATGAAACGCCGTATCGGGCGCGCCACACTGTCGGCAATCCGGAGAAGGCAAGCAGCCCACAATGCGAAACATATACTGGTCGAAGCAACCGTGTCCGGTCAGTATCTGCGTCGTCCTGAAGGTGAGGGTGCCGCTAGTGCGGTTAACCCATTCCTCCAGTTGTGGCCTGATTGCGTCCACCGTAAAGCCGCCGGCCGCAGGGTGTTCGAGGTCACGAGACCAGTCGACGAGGCAGGAAGCGGTTTCCCGCTTCCTGACCGTCTCTATCTCGACTTGACAGAAGGTCAGTCCTCTAGCTAGGGCATCCTGCTGGGTACGACGAACCCTGGACAGGACGTCTGCCTGGAGAGGCCAGGGCAGCTCGCCTGCCAAGAGTGTCGCCGCCGTCCAAGACACTGTACGATACCCACGTATGGTTCTCACGGCCAGAACCCGCTGCGCCCGGTGCAGCAGGGTTCGATTGTGGCGGTGAAGCGACTCGAACCAGACGGGGGCACCGTAAAGGGCCATACTCCTCAGGATGCCAGAATATAGTTTCCGCGTCGCACCCCCCGGCCCCCCACGTTGGGAAGAAGCCTTGAGAGTGCGCCCGCGGAACTCACGAGTTTGGGAACTAACTGCTCAAAATGCGCTTTGAACAGCCATTTCCCGTCTAAGACTAGCCCAAGATATTTCATCGTGGGCCCTACTCTGATCGCCACCCCCTGGACTGTAACGGACAGATCCGGGGGTGGATTGCGAAACTTCCTATGGAACATGATGGCCTCCGTTTTCGCGGGGGAGACCCTCAAGCCCAGCCTAGCTATTCTGTCTACGACTATCGCCAACCCGTCGTTGGCGACGTCCACGGACTCCGCGAATGACGCGGCGCGTGCCGTGAGTAGGGTGTCGTCCGCAAAGCAGATCAGCCCTACCCCGGGCCTGACCGTCACCCGAAGGATCCAGTCATAGCCTACGTTCCAAAGGATCGGCCCGAGGACCGACCCCTGTGGAACGCCGCACGCGACACGTCGCCGACCTAACTCGTGATTGACGGACGCACCGCCCTCCCAAAGGATGTGTCGATCCCGCAGGTACTCGCCTAACAGCCTCGTGAGGTACGGGGGGACTCCGTGTGCACGGAGCCCCTCCCTGATCGTCTCATGAGGGAGGCTGTTAAAGGCGTTCGCTATGTCTAGCGACACCGCAAGAACGACGTCCTTCGCCTGGACGGCTTCGTCCGTCACCGTTCGCAGCGTCTCGAAGGCGTCCATCGTGGACCGCCTCCTCCGAAACCCGAACTGCGTATCTGATAGCCCCGGCTCCACGGTGTCTAGATGCTTCACGAGCCGCTCCGCCAAGATCTTCTCGAAGACCTTGGCGACCTCGTTCAGCAGCACTATGGGCCTGTAGGCGGACGGATCGTCGGGAGGCTTACGACCTCCCTTGGGAAGAAGGCACAGACGCCCCTCCTTCCATTGCGACGGGAACCTACCTGCGCGAATACAGGCTTCGAAGAGGTCCCGCAGCTGGCTGCGTAGATGTTTTGCAGCCAGGAAGAGGAGGCGACCGGGGACCCCGTCGGGTCCCGGAGCCGTCTTCCTGCCCCGGAGCCGGTCCAGGGCAACGTCGAGTTCCCCCTCGGAGATGGAGTGAGGCTCCTCGTCCGTGGGGGTGTCGGGAATGGGTGGACCCATACTGGGGGGAGTGAAGTTCCCCGGATCCGGGAAGAGCCCATCGATCACCGAACGGAGCACCTCGGGTTCGAGCGTTTCCGTAGCCGTGGAAGTGCAAGGCCGCAACTTGTTGCGGGCCCCACGGTACGGACGCCCCCAAGGGTCCCGATCGAGCGTCTCGAGGAGCTCGGCCCGAGCTCGGGCTTTCGACCGCAATATCGCAATCGAAAGGGCCTTTCTGGCCTCCCTAAACTCTCCCACGAGTCCATTTTCCGCGACATAGTCCGGAGGACGGCGCGCCCTGCAGCGTTTGAGCCTGCGGCTGATGATGCGAACTGCCTTTCGCATCTCGCCGAGCTCCTCGGTCCACCAGTGGACCGCCTGCCTGCACGAAGGCTGTCGTTTGGAGACGCGTGGCATCGCAGCGTCGCAAACCCTCGTCAGGGTCTTGCGCATGTGCTCTGCCTGCGTGTCCAAATTCGCGAAATCGGCTGGGTAGGCCCAGCTTTCCGTACATGCCCACTCCTCGGCCTGCTCCGGATCGAGCTTGGTAAGGGCCCAACGCGGGAGGAGAGGGGGGCGACGTTGAACAGGGCTCGGACCGGAGGAGGGGGTCGTTAGCTCAAATCTGATATACCGATGATCAGAGAGCGACTCCACCTCCTCCAGCACCCTCCATCCGGTCACTCTGCGGGCGGCCGCATGAGTGGCGAATGACAGGTCGATGATCGATCCACCCCGTGCGCGTACGCAGGTCTGGACCGATCCCTGGTTCAATATTGTGAGGCCGGCTTGAAGAGCCCAATCCTCAACTGCCCGACCCCTAGGGTCCGTGATGACGTTTCCCCAGGATTGGTGCTTCGCATTAAAGTCGCCCATCACGAAAGTCGCTTTGGGTGACAATCTGCGAACGGCAGCCCCGACGGCGTCCAAGCGAAGCTCGAACTCCGCCAGAGGGCGGTTTCGCGAGAAGTAAACGCCGATGACGACGATACTCCCGCTTTCCGCCACCGCATAGCCCTTTCCTCTTTCGAGACACGTAAGCGGTGTACCAGATCCGGCCCTGGCCACCACCGCTACCGTGTCGTCGAGATCGCCAACCCAGTTGCCGGCGGGGGTGTTTGATCGAGCTAGACTAGGGGTCGGCAACCTGCGGCTCGCGAGCCACATGTGGCTCTTTGGGGGTAGAGCTGCGGCTCTTTAGTTATATATCGAGGGCTTCATACCAAATGGGTGTACAGACAAAAGTGCAGTATGACACAATGCACAAAATTGTGAATAAAACAAAACTAGTTGATCGTATAAGGCTGAATTCTGGAATACCCTTCTTCTTAGGTACACTTGCATACTGGTAAGATTGTCTAAATTGTAACATACATATTATGACTATATTTTATGACGCTCTCGATATGTAAAAAAAAAAAAAAGACATGGTTTCCATTGAGTTGGTTTGCCCAACGTTTCTTATTGAAGCACAAGTTAGTCTTTTAAGATAATAAGTTAATTAATTTTATTTATTTATTTAATAATAATAATAAGTAATTATCTAATAATGTCACATAAATATTATATTTTTGCTGTGAAAAAGACTACTTATATATGAATAAATAGATTTGTTTGTTATTATCAAACACTTGTTTTATGCAAGTAATATTTATTGTTGGCAAGAGAAAAAAAAATTGCGGCTCTTTGAAAACTTTGAAATTTCGTCAATTGTATTTTTGACTCTTCCGACTCAGAAGGTTGCCGACCACTGAGCTGGACCGATTTAAACATATATATATCTGTTTAATCTATTCTAATACTATAAGGAGGAATGATTTGTATTTTTGTATGTTTCTAACCAATAAATTCAAAAAGTACCGGACCTTATTCAAAAATTCTTTCACCGTTAGTATGCTACATTGTCTCTTAATAGCTTAGGTTATATTTAATTAGTTAATAATATCCTTATTATCTCCAATCTAAGAATTCAAAGAAGACGATACATTGGACGTGCTCTTTTGTCAGAGCGTTTATTTTAGGGTGTATATATTTATAGTTTTGCTACATGTTGCTAAATATTATATAATTCTTACTATCTACCTCTTATGCTACTAGTTAACAGTTTTATATTTGGTACAGTTTTTATTTTATTGCTTATTTCTAATACAGACGTGCTATGTTGCTACATGGGTCAAAATTATTGATACTATAAATGTCAGCTTATCGGATCATACTGACGATTCTGTATGATGTAGTTTCTTAAAATGCGTATACCAAAACGAGCCTTGTATAGTTTATTTTAGTTAGACTTGCGCACGCGCAGTCTGGCCCGGTTTCTTTAAGGTGAAGGCTCCAACGGTTCGTGCTTTTAAATGAACACATGTTATTACCTCACAGACGACGTGTGAAAGAGCTTTAGCCCTTTATTTTTGTTAATACTAACATCTTATACTGAAATCTTCTCCAGCTATTTATACAGGATATATTTAGGATTTAGTCCTGAGGGACCTCTTGAAAAATTCAACTTGCATAATTAACTTTTCTTGCGACATCAATAATAATCGTTAAATTTTCTGAATAACAATTGCAACGAAAATAATAATTGTATATTCCGATTTTCTTTTAAAGTAACTGCTAAGGCCAAAGCCTTGTTACCGCGTAAGAAAAAAAAAAAAAAAAAAACTTAAGTTGTCATTGACAGTGACATTTTGTGAATAGTTTCGCGCGTTTTGTACCTATCCCCGCGCGGATATGTTCGATAAATGAACATTCATATGTGAATAAGTCGCCGAGCTACATGCACATGTAAAGACTCGCACGTCTATCACCAACTTTAAATTTTAATTAACCACAAAACAAACCAAAGTCATTAAATGCTGCACTTCCTGAAACTAATGGTTTACTGCTAAAATAACTACACTCCGAACGACGACGATAAAACGATTTACGATAACCGAATTGAAATATTAGTGTATGATGCTATCCAGACTCAATGCGAGATGGTATACAAACACTTCATAACACGAAACTGTAAAATATTCAGAATTTTTGTATTACATGAATCATTTAGTATCGGATGAAAACTTTTTCCTGAACACATGATATATATTATACTCCAAGATTACATCATGATTTAATAAGTGAACTTAAAAAAGTACAATTTTGGGCAATGCATAGGCGTTGCCACCCAACGTGGTAACGCCGTCGGCGTTTTGGGAATGTTCTCAGATGATGGTGATTTGCAGCTAATATTATAACTTTTCAACAGCGGCAAAATTTCGCAATAAATAATATAAATATTTGAATCATTTCATATTTTTATCGCAAATGCAAATTCGGACCGATTGAAAAGAGCAAGGAAATTTTTATTACTTATTTTTTTGAATGATATTTTGTAGCAACTGCTGGCAAAGACAAGAAAAAAATCTAAAACGGTTCAGTAGATCCAGAGATACCCCCTATAACTTCAGAAACACACATTACCTCTTTATAATATTAGTACAGATCAAGTATGCATTAAATTGAAATACTTAAGTAAAAGGGCAGCAAAATTGTCCCGGCTCCGGGCGGTCAACCGCGCTACGCCGCTGACTTCAAGTTAAAATTTGTTTGCGATGCGTTTTTCCACTGCTTACAATAACATTTGTGACACCCCATTCGGTATGCGAAATGCAAAGCATGTTGCATTGTAAAACATACACCTCGTTTTTGCGACACTGGATTTCCGTGACCCCAATAATTAGGAGGAAAAACGTGTTAGCATTTATTTCTGCTTAGTGTGAACGCGAACTTAGAATACACTTTAAAAAGATAGATCTGTCAGTTCGATACCGTGGTTTTTGAAATTAAGGAATATTGCAAGTTGTTCTTAAATGTCAATCCTTGAAACATGTAGCAACACGTAAACGCAGAGATCAGAACAAACTCTACAGTCTACACGTATCAAAAACAGAACTCATGAACAGAAGCGCAATTTGTATGACTCTAATCATTTTCATTACCTAAAAATTGGGGAGATTTAAAGCGTGACATATATAAACAAAAATTAAGGACTTTTCAATACGCTTTTATTAGCTTCATACGTATGTTAGTATGTAACGAAATCTTCAAGTTAAATTTGATCGACTTCCCAGTTTCCGATTGAGCAGAAATTTTGCACGTATGTGTATATCGCGTGACAATGCAATAATACCATGGAGCTGATCTGATGATGGAGTCGGAAGGTGGCCATAGGAACTCCTGTACTAAACAAGATAGACCCGTCGTGTTTGGGCTCGTTTTACTTGTCATGACTAGCACTCTGCTATTACATGATATGCAGGATCTCAAAAGCTTGTATTTAAAAAAGCTTATTTTCACATAACGTTCATTTTATCATAAGAGCGTATTTAATTATTTTTTCAAAGTTTCCACGGTGATTTAAATCACTAAATAATCACTAAAAAATTAAAAATAAATAATAGTTTAAAAAAAGTAAAAAATACGCTTTTATAGAAAATCCAACTAAAAAATAGAAAATAAATTTGAATTAAAAATATTGTAAGAAAAAATGATTTTATTGTAAAAAAAGCAAGCAGCAAAAGCAAGAGTGAACTTTTCAGTTTGTCTTATTTCTCCGTCCCTGCACGGATATCTATAGAAGCCTATATACTTCCTAATGATTGACCAGGCTTCCTAACCTCAGGGGAATTGACGGTATACCCAACATGTCCGCCCAACAAGGATTATCGAGTCTCACACAAAGGCTAATCGCGATGGTTTCCTTTATTGTCAGCAGGTCGTAAATGTAACAATATTTCTGACTAGGATTTGAACCCTTGTTATTGCCTGAGAAATATTCCGCATTTACTAGACTACTAGGATTTCCTAGACGATTAAATACACACAAACACAATCCCATATTATCGAGCCTTTACCACTATTTTTTGGTAAGCAACATTTGACGTAAGTATATTTTTTGTTGCAAAAGGTATTTTAAACTATGATTTTGTTTCAAGAATTTTAACTTTTGGTTCAGTTCTAATCTAAGTAAAATCTTAAAATAATAGTTTAAAATAACATTGCAACATAAAATATATTTAGGTCCAAATGTCGCTTACGACAAAAAGGGTGGTGAAGGCAAGTCATGATAATAAAAATTCATTCAAGCGATATGAATGTCAGCGATAAGGATGTTAATGAGATGGCGGTGACTATAGTTTAAAGGAAAACCGACACTTATCTTGCTCGTGATTGATTGATTGATAATTGATGTATAATGACTCATTTAAGAAGACAAAGTGGCGAGGTGCGTGTTGGACCATGCCAAATGAAATGATTCCGAAGCGCCGACGAAAGACTACTGTTTCTTCATCTGCTTTAGTATAATAAATCCGTTGGATGTATTTAAAAATGAGAAAATCAGGAGGGCTAATTTGGACTAGCAGATTCCAACAATGCAATATCGCACTCTCAATAAAACAAAGAAATAACTCATGAGTTTCGACATTACATTATCATCATATTATATATCCTCCTTGACGCATCCGTCAGCGGCGAACCTTGTCAAGTCCAGCTGTGCGAGCGCAGGTGGCTAGAGAAACCAAATTTGGTTTGTAAGTTCTTCTGCAAGGAGCGCAATACGTGAATCAAAACCACAGCAAAAGCTTTGTACCCCTTTTTATGAAAATTGCGCAGACGGAAGAGTATGAAATTTCATACACTCATAGTTTATATAGAGAAGTGCAGAATGCTATTTTTTTAATTATGCATAAAAAATACATGAAATCAATAAAAAAATATTATACACACTACCATGTATTTGATACACACACGCGTATATATACTTTTTTGTTTATCGTTAAAGTCAAATTAACAGTGTAGCCTTGGCGAAATCTGTGATAATAGAACCTTAATAATGTTCAAACGTATAATTTATATTAATTATGGTCGAATTTCGACCGCTAGGCGACCACTAGTTTTAATTATTCCGCCACAGAATGCTAAAACCAGGTAAACCCGGAATCCATATTTACACGAGTGAATCCGCGTGGAAAGCTCAAGTATAATGATTAAAATAGTGATTATTGTTTCTTTTTTTGTAAAGCGATAAAAATACGGGACAAGCAGGAAAAAATGACTCGAGACTAGTCATTGAGCGAAGGTCGTCAATTTGTCGAGATTTAAGTAAAAACTTGAAATACCCACAGTATTATAACAAATTCTTAACTATACATTAATTGTTCATTATTTACTTACATATTATCATAAACATATAACTTTGTTCAATGAATCTTATATACATTTTTAATTGATGTAAGCAGTTGGCCCAGATCACGAAAATTGGTTACCAACTTTAAATACTTTTTTTTAGGTGAATCCGTTTGCGAACTCCTCAGTGCTCGGGGACATGTTTAAGAATAAGGTAGTGGGACTCACCGGCTATTACGCCAGAGTCCCCACTAAACACCCCGGTGTTCCTCCTCACGTGAAGACAGGCTGTGGCCAAAGCCGCAGCCTTGGCTGACGTGAGCTGGCCCCTGTCTACGGTGAGCCTCTCCATGAGCCGATGGTGGATCCCCTGGGCAATTTTATTTTTAATCGAGACGGGTACGCGCGGAATACCTCCATGCCCCCCTGGGTGACGGCTAAGTTGTCACGTCTATGACACCAGGAGCGGAGTCAATGCGTTACTAGCCTTTAAGATGGGATAGAGGATGAGATAGAAGATCAGAGGAGAAATTCTGAGGAAGAAATTGCGAGTATAGAGGCGCAGGTTTCGAGGTTATTTTAGAGGCCGGTTTCTACTGCTTCGGCGAAGTGGGCGTGGACCGGCCGCTGTTTGTCGCATATATCGCTCCACATGCTTCTGTGCATGCGGTAAGAGCCTTCCCCCGGAGGCCTAAGGATATGTTTAAAGACATTCCCCTTGCGTTAACAAAAAGGGGGGGGGGGCAGAGATAAAGGGTAAAGCAGAATATGGCATATAGGGGAAGTGGGCCATCGGATATTCTTACTAATAGCAATTAATTCTTATTAATTGCACGTCGATATTCTGTTAAAGCGTGGTATCACCGATCGAGCCGGCCCTAAGGGCTGTTATCAAGATAATGATCCAGCATAACCGTCATGTTAGCGGTTACTTTTTGCTACGAAGATTCGTTCAAACGTACCTGTATAAAAAGTTCTCACCTGCCCTTGATACACTCGCCTTCACAAGTCACAATTAATTAGAATTTTTATTGCTAACAAAAAACTATAAGTACGCTTTAACAAACTTATTGCAAAATATATCCATTATTAACAGATTTGTGGCATTTTACGTCTCGAGGAGTAATACTAATTACTCTTCGAACTTAAATAAGAGTCTAGTTTTATTTAGTTAATTGGGGAACTCCAAACTCTTCTTATAATATGTCTTCGCACGGCTTGTATGTCTAACCAGTGTCTAGTATAAGTAATCCGCCACATGAGTCCACTCAATTTTTATAAATAGAACAAAATTATTTTCTTTTTAATTGCGCGACAAAAGTGCTATATTCAAAATAAGTTCAAACATTTCCGGCCAGTATTTGAAATATAAATAAGTATGAGACAGAACTTCTTTTTAAAGCCTAAATCAGGCAAACAAACAAACGTGTTACATCACTTGATGGAAGCTGGTTACCGCTGCCTATGGACATTTGCAACACCGGGGCGTTACCAACGCGTTGCCGGTCTCTAAGAAATTTTATAACGCCCTTCTTAAACAACCCCACTTAGTAGCGCGGAGGACAAACCTCGACGGGAAGTTACCTCCAGATCATTGTCGTACGCGGAACAACTGTTCTAGAAAACCGTCGCTTAGTTCAGCGCGGGAGCTCATGGAAATAGGGGTGAATGTTTCAGTGTGTAACTGTGTACTTAGTATTATAAGGAGAATTAAATAGTGACTCTTAACACCGCAGTCAAAATTGTTTCATTCTCTATACGACCACCGAACCTCACGTGGCGACCCTTCCATGTTTAGTGTGGCGCATCTAGGCTCGCACCCGGTACGTATAGCGTTTGGGCTTTCTAAACTTTAAATACTTATTTTGAAATTGGATATTTTGTATGATATCAAGAAAATGCAAATTATCTTATAAATATCGAAATGCTTTCGTATATGGAGGAGTATAATAGTGGTTTGATTCTAACCGTACTATCTACATATCGAAGTCGTGTTAGTTACCACTAACTTAAGGACGGCTGGAACAATTTTTATGTTTTTGGAAGTGTCTTCGTTTGGAATAGAATAATAAGTATTAAAATATGATATTCATAATAAAAATTAAATTAAAAAAACATCAGACACAACATCAGTCTAGCCATTCATTTGTTATATGTCCCGGCCGATTTCAGCAATGGTGACTGCTTTGAAACTTATTTTTGTGTGTATTTAAGTGGGTCCCGGGACAGTTTAGATCAACAATTGGTCCCGGTTGATGGTACTGTAATCAATTTATAGATTTTTACTTTTTAAGGGCAAGACAACGTCTGCCGGGTAAAGCTAGTATAATATAATTGGTAAAAAAAATCCTATGACTCATATACAAACAATAATGTTCAGACACACATGTTGTTGTTGTGAATTATCAGAGAAAGGCAGATGTCCTACCTGCCGTTCAACTAATGGAAATCCAGAGTGTTTCATTCTCTAGACAACCTCACAATATCCTGGCGATGACAAGCGGCGCGGTTGTGAAAGTGAGATATTAGCACTAGATCAGAAAATTCCTACGCAGAGAGACGCAAAGGCGACGTATGGGATAGTCGACTGTACGAACAGAGTCGAAGGCCTCAGTCTAGCAAGCGGGTGCCCCGGCCCACAGATGTGAGCAGTACTGTGTAGCATATACCATGACATAAGCTTGTTTGATTTCCAATGTCACCTCACCATCAACGCGCAGACGCCGATCTATATTTTATAATACGAATCTAAATAGAAAGTGGATCTACTTGAGCCAAGAAGTCGATCGGCCAATTACAGTTCAAAGAACGCTCGTAACAACTCTGACAGTCTTGTTTACGGCTGTCAAAAAACTACTATACGGCATGGTGTACAATGTAGCAAAACATATATTGTGGTACATTAAAAACTTTACTTTTAAAACAATATTTTAATTCCGTTCGAAATTAAAAGAAACGAAACCTTGTTAAAATAGCCATGACTGTCCGAGCATCTGTTTTGTCAAGTGTAGTGTCATTCGACTTCAGTCGAAGTGAAGTGTCATTTTCAAAAATGAGTTCCAAAAATATTTTGGAAGAAAATAAAAATAAAAACTTCGTTTAAAAAAACCGACTTCAAAAACTAGAAAACTAAAATGTATAAAATAACTTATTTCTAAAGCTATTATTATTAATATATATTATGTAAAACATCTTAAAGTCGCTGCTTAGTAATTTTCAAAATATAGTAATTTTTATGTTTTACTTTGCACCGACTTCAAGATGTTTTAGATAATATATATTAATAATAATAGCTTTAGAAATAAGTTATTTTATACATTTTAGTTTTTGAAGTCGGTTTTTTTAAACGAAGTTTTTATTTTTATTTGTTACTTTTTAGTGCCTAGCTATCTATGGGTGGACCTACGAATGGTGCCGCGCTTCTTAAAAAATATAGGTCCCAAGAACCGGGAACAAAAAAATGTTCGTAAATGAAAACTACTGGGCCAAACTATGTCAAATTTTTAGGGGACCACATGGCAGCTATTCCGCGTCGAACAAAAAAGAATCACGTAAATCGAATCATAAATCTCAGAGTAATCGGTGTACATATGGAACGGAGTGAAAATTATTTCCATGAAAAATGGTCATAAAATGAAAACTACTGGGCCAAACTATGTAAAATTTTTAGGGGACTAATTGGAAGCTATTCCGCATCGAACAAAAAAAGAATCACGTAAATCGGGTCATAAATCACGGAGTAATCGGCGAACATACATAAAAAAAGGAACAACAAAAAAAAAGATCCCGACGAATTGTAAACCTCCTCCTTTTTTCGAAGTCGGTTAAAAATAAGTTTCATAAAAATTCATGATGTGATATGATACGATACTTACATTTATTTAAACACTTTTTTGGGTTTCCATAGTCAAATTCTAAAAACAGCATATACTTATAATTAAGTGTTAAAAAATATAAACGGTAATGTTAGATCATTAATAAAAGACGGAGCCTCGGACTCCCAAAGTGTGGCTGGCAAAAGGATGCCGATCTTCGAAAAGTATTATTATAATATTATTACAGAATTAATAATCGAATTCGTACGAATAAAGGTGTGATAGTTCCCAATGAATAGATTACTAATAACCACAATAACCAAGTTTAAGTATACAAGTTTTTAATAATGCTTTATTTCATTTGACGCTTTGTTTTCCGTAGCCTTAGTCTATAATTTTATTTCGTGTTAGCTATGCTCGCGACGTCGTCCACGTAGATTTTTTTCAGTAATAAAAGTAGCCTAACTTACTCCTTGTAACATTAGCCATCTGTCAGTGAAAGTCTGTTTCAGAGATTAGCCGGAAAATTCAGACAGACAAAAAATCTAAAAATTGCGTTTTCGGAATCCTCTGGTCCGAATTATCCATCATTATTAGAATCAAATTTGTTTTCACATTTTTATTTTGGCATTTCAAAAAGACACTTCAATTATTTATCTGTATAGATGTATATTATTATTATCAAGTGTGTACCTGACTTTACACCAATGTCCTAGCGACGACCGTCGCGTCGGGATGTAAAAATACACACACACCAATCCTCGGCTAATCCTTTTCATGTTTTTGTGCATACATGTAATTGACAGGTGATAACGGTGATCATACAACCGTTATGATACGTGTTTGCATATTGCTGTTTGTTTTAACACTATATCTGTACCGCGCGGCGCTAAAAGTTATACAACTAGAAGAAAATAAAAATTTGTACGGGTAACTATACTGTTGTTGGCAACCCAGTACAGTGAAACCTTGGATAAGTGGGCCCGTGATGTGTAAAAAATCTCTGTTATCTAAGACACTGCATTTTTAAAATTTTATAATATTATTTATAGATATGGATAGTATTGCGACCGAGGCGCTGACAAAGGCAAATTCACACCTGTAGAAACTTTTTATTACCTTCATGGCATTTGGACTTCTTTTGTTTACTTTGTGTTTAAAATTTGTGATTAGAAAAACATCCCATTGTGTAATGTAATCTTTTATGGCAGTCATTAGCCATTAGCCAGGTGTGATTCTACGAAATTCGGTCATGTGGCCGAGCAGACACATTGCATCCGTGCAGTATAAAGCAATGCCTCGATTGATGGACGAGGCAGTCGAGCGATAACCACACAAGACTTGCGTACGTTCAGTAATCTATTTAAGTGACGGACTGCGCGTGTATTTGAATTACGATCTTCTGTATTACGTTTGGACTTATCACGTTTAGTTTAGATTTGTACCTGTGTTATATGTGTCTGTATAGTTCTAATAAACTCTATGATAATTCCAACGGCATTTTAATTTGAGTCTTGCAACTCGTAACAATATTAAGAAACCTTAATATTATCAGTTTCAGTTTTTATGCTAATGCTAGTATCATACAAATACTAACTACCAACTAGGTGGAATTTTTATTCTAGATTGATTAATATTCCACCAGGTTATCACTGCCACATTGGCCGCTATCACAAGAACTATGGCATATATCTCAATCATAATTTCACGGCGATCAAGTCCATTAAGTGGCACAGTTACTGCATTTTCCTTAAACCACCTGTTTGCTTAATAAACAACATATTAAGTAAATATATGACATCAAGATATCTTGACTTGCTGCTTTTCTCATACTACATACACGTCAATTCATCCATATGTCAGAACAATTTTAAGTTGATTACCAAAAAAGCCGGCAGACATCGTCCTGCCCCAACGCTAGCCCCATGTATCGGGTCTATGAATCTGAACCATCCAGAGACCCCACTCAACACGCTCAAACACACACAAAAAAACGATCGCAACGGACAAGTGGAAAACGAATCGTAATGTATAAGTGGAAAAACTTCAACTGACAAGTGACAAAATGAATCGCAACAAAATTTGGACGTAGTTACGCAAAAAGGATCCAACCCAAAATTTTTAAAATTCAATTTTGAACTGAAACTTTATTAAACATATTATTTTTGGTCTGTCTTTGTACATCAATAGAAACATCAAAAACTTACTTTTTTTCACTCGAGACTCAAAATAAGGCGGTCTTTTTGTGCCACCTAACATAGATAGAAAATTAGAGACAGACGGTCAGATTGAGATCTATCTATCTATACGGATAAAGAATTCCTGCGGCCGGGCGGCCTGTCGTAAAAAGCGACAAAAACCACAGCCAGGTGGGCATTCATCCTAGTCACGTTAGCCTCTGAGGTCTTAAATATTTTGAGTTTTCGGCATTACTGGCCAGGTTCGAACCACAGCACATTGTTAGCATCTTTAGTGTTCATTATGTCTTTGAGGAGTTCTTAAACATAAAACTAACTTTTTTCACTCGAGACTCAAATAAGCGGTCTTTTGCGCCACGCTAACATAGATATATAGAAAATTACAGACAGACGGCAGATGAATCTATCTATCTGGCGGGATTCCTGTGGCCGGGCCTGTCGTAAGAAGCGACAAAACAACCCACAGCCAGATGGGGCATTCCATCCCTAAGTCACGTTAGCCGTCTGGATGGATATTACTCCTGATCTGGAGTATCTTTAGTTGTGTTTCGGAATTAATGGCACTTCGAGGCCAGCACATTGGTAGTATCTTTAGTGTTGCATATATCCATAAGCGTACGTCAGCCGGTCTGGTGTACTTCAGTAATAAAAAAATGAAATAATAATAATAATAAATATCAAACTGAGCAATAGCGAAATGTGACCGGGTCCCACTAATACTAATACATACTAACCTTATTCTTGAATGAATGAAAACTCTTTATTTTCATCATTACCTAACCCAAAAAAATAATGGTTCTATTTTGGCGATATAGGTATGGATTACAAAAATGGAGTTAACTATTAGTGGTCTGGTGTTCAACAGTAGTTTTATTAAGCACTATGTATTTAAAAAAAAAACATAGATAATATGTATATTCGTCTAAACACAAGTGAAAATAATGCAACATTTTACTTTAACAAGATACAACTGCTAAAGTCGTCAGGGTGGTCAGGCTGTCTACCCGGGACATAAAGTTTTGGCATAAGTGGATATCCCCAATCCGTGTGGACATAGCATTTCGTCAAGGATCCTATTACCACCCAAACGTGACGAAACTCGCTTCAAATGGCTTTCTCCTCGATAAGAGAAAGAATAATAATATATGACAGAAGACGTGTTACAATAAATTTTAAAATTATTTCATTAATTAAGCAGCGGGCACAATTTTTTTTTGTTACATGAGTTCAGGAAACAGGAAGACTGGTTTATCTGATGGATAGTGGTTATCATCGACTATGGACATTTGTAACACCAAAGGTGCTGCCAACTTGCTGTTGCTTTCTAAAAAGCGACTGGAATCGGGTCACTAATGCTGGAACACAACTCAAGTTTGTTATGGCGATATTATAAAACCAGGGGTGATAGTCACCCAGATGGGCAAAAATCCTACTAGTTGGCAAAAAATACCATACAATTGTTTCATTTTCAAAACACCACGAAAAAAATATTTTAAAAATCGTTTTTTTACATTTAAAATTTTATATCCCACCATTGATTGTCTCAATAATAGACAAGCATTAGTTATTTAAATCATATAGTACCACTATAATGAATATGATAAACAAGTACAATGAAGGAAACTTAACACATTTTCTATTTTTAAACATTAATTAATCATTATTTAACTCGTTAAAGCTATGACGTCATAACTTGCTACACTCGTACAAAATCTAAATGGCTTTTTATACGACACGATAAAAATATCTCAATTCATTTTACTGCTACTGAGGTCCCAAATTAGTGCTAGTCACCAGATTATTGCATGGATATACCATGATGACCAGATTCCAAAGGTTTTATATGTGTTATAAAATATCATATTGCGAGCTTTATAAGCACAGAGAGCTGGGGTTTCCCATAGTCAGTACGAAATAAGGAAAACTAAATTAAATGATTCATTATTTATTTTTAATCAATTAAAAGTTTAACATTTCTGTTTAATTAACGGAAACGTTTATATTATCTTTTTTAATTGCATGAGTACAGCAGACAGGCACACTTCGCACCTGATAGAAAATAACTATATATCATAGCCTATGGATATTCGCAAGACCAAAGGTGCTACAAATGCGCTTCTGCTCTCTAAAGGGAGACTGGAACCTGGCCACTAATGCTGGAACACAACCAAATGTTGTTATTGCGATATATCTAGACCAGGGGTGGTAGCCATCGTCGGGCAAGCTGCTCGGTCGCAGGAAATTGTATTCTTTCTCCGTTCCTACGGACGGAGCATAAAGTTCTATTTTACTTAAGGCTGTTTTTTGTTATTTATTTACTTTGTTTATCAAAAAATTTGTTGTGTATATATCGTTAAATTTATAATATGTATGTGAATTTTATTTATTAAATTAATAATTAAATAGGAATTTTACTTTAGATTTTCATGTGTCTTTTATGACGATATTATGTTTAAGATTTGAAAGTAGCACCCATGATTAAAAAATGAGAAAAAGAAGATTAAGATGGTATGGCATATAATGAGGAGGGTCGAAAGTTACATGACAAAAAGAATGTTAAACTACAAGATGAAAGGATACACATGTATAGGTAGAGTAGTAAAAGTAGGTGTGAAGGATATGATGATTTGTGGTGTGACAAAAGATATGTGTAGAATAGAGGAGTGTGGAACGAAAATACGTATCGTGCTGCCCCAAATAATTGGGATATGATGAGAAACAATTTAAGACTCGTTTGATGGCTGGCCTGGCCGAAACGCATGCACCACTTAGTCAGTTCTGATCAAATGTGCATATTGTTACAATTACCACGTGCTAACAACGGTGAAGGAAAACATCGTGATGCAACCTGCGAGATAACCGATGTGCCAAACAATCGTGGCGAGTATACTGTCTGTCCCCCTATAATGGGAGACCCGAGCCCAGCATTGGGATAGTTATGAGCTGATATTATTATATATTATTAATAATGTGAAAATCTTTGTATCGTTGAAATAAAACGAACAAAATGAAAAATAAAAACTGACATAACGCGGCAAGCAACAAACCCAATAAAACCGGTCGCAATACGTGAATCACTCAGGATATTACTCCTTGTTGAGGATGCCACATGGCGCGACGAGATAACGCGACGCGACGCCTGGCATAGGGGACTTACAGGATTTAATTTTATCCTTGGCACAAGAAGAGAGGAAAATACAATATTGTATTAAATACATATTAAACTATATAAACTACTAGGTTATGAACGCGACTTCGTCCACGCTTGACTTAAAATTCCCGTGTGATTCCCGGAATACAAAATATCGCAGCGATTTAAAAAGAATGTTAGCTATCGTTTTAATGAAAATTGTGTCGAAATAAGCTTTCTTATAAACTCGAACAAGTAAAAACTACTCCCGGGAAAATTTCCGCGGGATTTCCGGGATAGAAATACATATTTTATTACACAAAATTTGCTATTGATCAGTAAAAAATTTTTTTTTTTAAACTCCAAGGTGTTTAGGTTTATTCAAATCCGTTTAATAATTTCTATGTGATACTTCCACAGCATACAGACAAAAAATCCAAGAGTTGTATTTTTGTAATCTTTTTTGGTCTTTTTCTTATTTTTAAAAGCATTGTACAAACTCGAAAGCTCTATTATATTTGTTATATTTATATAGATAAATAAAATTTAAGTGTCTGTTTGACTGTTATTTGATGTCAAAATAACAGAATTTTTCTAAATGCTTAAAAAAAGTAGAAACATAATTTTCAAATTTTTGTCTATCTGTCAAGATGTTCCCCTTAACCTCTGAAACGGCTGGACCAATTTTGAGGGGACTTTCATAAGCAGATTGGCTTTTCTTATAAGGAGTAACTTAGAGTACTTTTTTATTCTTTTTTGTAACTTTTATTTCGAGTTCCGCGAAAAAAAACTGAACGCAAATGAAGTCGCGTGTACAGCTAGTTATAAATACACACAGATTACCCCACTTTGATTTAATAAGGTCCCTAAACAGTGTAGTGTGATAACCGCTTTAGGTATTAAATAATAAATCCACGTACTTGAAGCACACAATTAATCTGTGAACAGCGAAAGGAGTTCACATGCGAGTAAAGCCTCCGGGCAAAGCCTGTTTGCGGTTATTGCCAACCTTGGCTATATGTGGGGTAACAGCAAACTTGATGGCTATACTTCACGTGTGTGACGTACAGACTTATGCATACATTTTACATGTATCTATTTTTATTGCGTGAATCCAGCAGACAGTCAGACGGCTGATGGAAAGCGGATTACCTTCGGCTTTGAACATTTGTATGGAATCTGCCACTAATGCCAGAACGTAACTTAAGGTTGTTATGGCCGCATACCCTGGACGAGAAGCAGTAGCCTTCCAGACGAGCAAATACCCTACCACCTGTCGTATCTTTCGCATACGACCCCACACTTAAAATTATAGAGACCTATACCAAAATTCTGAGCCATCACATTTACATAGCTACTATATGTATAAAAAATAAGGTAGATAACACTTTATTGTACATCAATAGAAATATGAACTTAAAGACTAAAATTATATTTAGTTATGTACAAAGGGCGGTCTTATCGCTAAAAAGCGATCTTTTCTAGACAACCCCGGGATGAATTTAGATGATAATGGCGATGCAATGGTGGTATACGTGACATATGATAAGGTACAAAATTGAATTATTTCATATTTTGAGTTAGGTCTCTATAATTCTAAGGGTGCGAACTGGCTTCTCTATCCCGCACTTGCCTTCCCAATGGTAGTAATTTGAGATTACTTGATTGGACCTCAATTATCAATCCTCAAATTACATCTCACGAATTACATAAAAAAATTACCCCCAAGTCCTTGTTACAGCTGGTCACATTCGTGAGACTTCTCCCACCCTATTGTGACATCACAAGCAATTTTACATCAAGAAATAATACAAACAGCAGTTCCGTAGTAATTATTTTTATTTTCAATTAAATTAATTGATAATTATTTATACTACTCACACAGAGTTAGAGATATTTTAAAGATTTTCGTTGATAGTTCATATTTCGTGTGTCCGCGTAGAACTTGTTTTCAAGACCCCCCGATTTTGAAATATTCTTTATTCGTGCACCGCTCCTATTGGTCTTAGCGTGATGATATATAGCCTATATATAGCCTTCCTCGATAAATGTGTTATCTAACGCTGAAAGAATTTTTAAATCAGACCAGTAGTTCCTGGACTTAGCGCGTTCAAACACAGAAACAAACAAACTCTTCAGCTTTATATTAATGTATAAAGCTGATGTATGATGTGTAAGATATTGAAATGTAACGTCACGAAAATTAGTACCCCTCCTCCAACCCCTTGTCGCCCCCCCAACGGGTGGGACGTTCGTTTGTGGATGCCTCCTATGTACTATAATAAATACTAATAAGCAAATTAATTGTTAATAAGATAAATTCAGATAAAAGATTGGAACCGGCCATTAGAGATTCGAGACAAGCTTAGTAAACGCTAAGCTTGATGAAAATTATAGCCAGCAAGAAAATTGTGGAACATCAATATCCTTGATAGACAGGTTTTGTATTATTTTTTGTGTTTTTGTGAATGGTGCTAATCTGGAAAATAGGCGTTAAATACGATTTGATTTTTTTTGTGTTAGACCGTTTCTTGCATCATCATTGACGTCCTTTTCTTAGAAGGAAAATTACGAAAATTTTACATTTAGTTTTAATTACCAAACAGACATTGAAGATCATGCAGAATAGAGCAGAAAGAAAGAAAGAATTATTTTTAGCACAAACAAACATTTTAACAATACTCAGTAAAATAAAAGACAACTGCATCAATATAAGTCCTAAAAGTGGACCCAAACTCAGCGTAATGCTAGTTGCTAAAGCCAGCGCTGTTCTTCCGCCTGGGACCAACAGGTGGAGTCACGAAGGACAATACAACACAAAAAATATATCAAGTAGATTGAGTAGAAGGCAAAACTCAATAAAAATCTAGTCACCTGGATGGGAATAATCATCTCTCTACGTTTGTAGTTTGTATACTGAGGAATATTCCGAGGAACTGTTTACTTGAAGAATAGTGACTTCTTCTTTTTTCTACCATCGCATCGCTTTTAATTGGTAGGGTGTTCATTATCACTTTCTTAAGAAATTAACTTCGTATGCGCAATGATTCTGAAGAATGTTTGCGTTGCGCATCGCAGAACTTTGTAATGAGCTAGCAGCAGAAATTTTCTTTGGGGGTTTTTTTAAAAAGGTGTCATTAAATTTCTATGAGGCCGACAGCACACTCGTAGCACCTTTGGTGCCACCATCAGGTGGCAAGTCAGCCGGTCTTCTGTGCTCCAAGAATAAAAAAATATATGAAAATGTTCAAGCATTCCACCAGAGCTATATTGTAATTAGTAAACAATATAAAGCGACACATTGCTGCATAATCAGATACAAGCAGCCGGAATTTAAGACTAGGCACGTACTTCAATCTCATATCTCGTAAATTTACTACAGGTGGTACTAATGCACATTATAATATTGTATACACGACAAAAGACGAAGTTAAATCAATTGTAGTATTACAGCCAACAATGGCTAATGTTAAAGGTGTTATTTAGTGTTCATTATGAGTATAGTAAAGAGAATCTTTAGCATCGTCAAAAGAACATGACAATGAGAAACATTGTTCTGTTATGTATGTAAGTATGAGAAAAGATTTGCATTGATACATCGCAATGGGACCTAAATGAATAATGTTTAACCCGCCAAATGTCATCTTCATATATGAGTACTAATCTTACGTCGATGGCGCTGAAAGAATCTGCCTAAATAATCCAGTAAAAAAACCTGACGGACGAGCCCAGGTTCGAAAGCAAATGACTTCACATACGCCGATTACGTCCATCTGGTCTAACCAACTAGATTAAAGTGCAAATCAAAGGAACAGGTGGAAAATGTAGTTTGCTTCAAAAACCAAATTAATTTTATTATATATCAGGAACGCATAGGTACCACATTACATTTTAATCGAGACCGATTACTAGTTTCATTATAACGTGAATATACCGTCCGTGAACTTCTGATACCTCCTAACCTGCTATGTAAAACTCAATATTATTTTTATATTACATAGGTTATTTTATCAAGCTGTGTTAAAAATGTCAAGCTGGTATTATCAAGTTATATTTGAAAGCGTCGGCGCTCTATTGGTTTAAGAGGTGACTAGCTCAGCGAACTACAAAGTTGATGAGGCACCGGGTTCGATTACTGATATAATAAATTTGGCAGATAAACTTTCCGTTACTTAGTCTGTCAGTTGTGTATTACCTATAACACAAAGCGACATTATCTATAATATGGATCGTAACGATAAGTAGGTTCATTTATAAGTACTATTCAAGGTACGAGAACTAGTGAGTAATAATGAACAATGCTCTGAAATTAATAAAATAACCTTAACTTAGGATTTTTTATCCATTTGCCTTTATAACAAGTCGTCCAAAACTTCAACGTGACCAAAAAAACCATGACACGAGCCAAACGATGCAGATAAATATTTAAAACATTCCAAAACGACATGACTTGCACTGCAAGTCAAGAGCATAACGTTTATTACGAAATATTAAAAAGAAAAATGGGCCTAAGACAGGTCCTTGAAGCATACCGGTTACAATAAAACAGTTTCACGATGTAGGCAGTCACATGAAGACAAGGAAAATGAACTTAAGATTCACAAAATAAGATTAATTATTATCAATTCACTAAATATGAACTTTATATTATTGGATAAAAATTATATTTCAGTGTATATTAAGTATTTTATATTAAAACAATAAACGTATGCAATCCTTAAGTTTTGAAATAAATAAATCAATTAAAAAACAAAGTATGTAGGCACCACAGGCTAGATCCTTGTTACCGCCTGCCTTAGCCTGAGCTAATGTTTTTGGATGTATGATGAAGTGCTTGTGGTATTTAGAAATTATATTTCAGTAAACAGTCGAGATTTTCCATATAATAACACAATTAATTCTCAGAACAGTCAATATTTAACAACTAATGTTTACTTTTAGCTAGATTTACACGTTTTTGCAAATACTGCAGCAAACTCCTTCAAGTTCTAACCAAAAACTAAGGCGTCGATACACAATATTTGTTTAAGAATTAGATGGATGACACATTTTACAATATTCTAAAATAATGCTCACAATATAGAATAACGTGATAAAAATAATATTAATTAATACGCTACATGATTCACTAACGGTAAAGCAACGATCGTACAAAATATAGAAGGCTGAAACATTTTGTACGGTGATAAAGTGGCTCAGTTGATTTGGCTGTCAACTCTCTTATACTTTCTGAAAGATCGTGCGCGATAGCTAAAACTGTGTCTCGGCAACAATATTTACGTTGGTTGAAGAACTGATTTTAATCAATTGTTTACAGCGCACTTCTGTATGTCAAGGTTAATCTACAACAAGGTTCACCGTTTCATAAACATCTACTACACTTTAATTGATGTCAATCTTTGTAAACTGGTTTCAGAAGAGCAGCTACTAAAGATATTTACCGACTGTGTAAGTAGTGTCAGAAGGACTAGAATAGAAGAATAAAATTTTTTGAAACATTAGGTCTGCCATGGGGTAGAGCAAAGTTTCATCAAAGAAACTTTTTGATACTACCCGTGGCAAAAGCGATAGTACACAGTTTGTACTTATAATATAGTCCTATTTATAATAAGTAAATCTTAATTAGTAGTGGTTTAGAAATTAATATATAAAAAAATGAAAAAACAACATTTTTGTTAGCACCAAGCAAAAATATATTAAAATAATTTGTTATTGGTTTAGTTTTTCACAAGAACTTATAACGTGATGTTTTGTTGAACAGGTTTTCCTTTTCCAACAATTAATGCAAAAGTATTTAATGTGTTTATAAAACAAATATCTAAACAAGTTTTAATTACCTTCATAAAAAACATTAATCAATTTCCATATCAAACAAACGGTTAAAAAAAATAAAAAAAAAACAAAGACATTGAAACTAAAATATATTATGGCTGGCTGCATTACCACGCTGTATGGCAATACTTATTTGTTGTGCAAAATAAGAGCCAGCCTTCTGATCACTAAGGGTCAAATAACTTTATAATACAAAAGATTATTTTAAAAATAAAAAGCAGGCATTTTGAGAAAGTTCAATGTAGTAATTCATATTTGGTATCATAGATCTAAACAACCTCAAAGCGAGAGCTGACAACTAAACATTAATGACGGCGATGTCATTTTCAAATTTAAAATTTCCGCTTACGGAAAGTGTTGCGTAGTGTTACTGTGTTTAATATTGGAAGAGTCTTAACTGGTTTTACAGTATCAATTCCATTTTAAGCAGGTAATTTAGAAATGATTAAAACTGTGAGCTAAATATATAAATTATTAATGGTATTGAATCCTTAAGTTCTTTCAACAATGAATGTAACAATGCGTAAGAAGTTCAATTTTTGTTTGCTTAGTAACCGGGACAGTAATACTGAGGGATTTTAACGTTTCCTGAAGGTGAATCAGTAATATACATTTAATTGATATCCAATTGTCTTCTACGTTACCCCATTGTTTGCTCACAGATAATAGAATGTTCATAAATCATCCCTACATCAACAAAAAAAATCCACATCAATACATATTTTGTAACAACCTTTCGATCTCATTCGAAAGCCTTTTTGAAAGTAATTCAATCAAGACTACAAAGGTTAGTCTTCGTTTTATGCTAGAGTTGAATAAACCCTCAGATAAGCATTATTTTGACAGCAGTGACAATAGCGCCAGTAGCTTGAGTGCTCGTCGTTTGTTTGTAATATTCTTATACAGTTAATTGTATTTACATCTGAGCAGGAACGGAAAAAGAACACAAATTCCTGCATTGGGTCGCCTGTCGTAAGAGGCGACAAAACAACACACACCCAGGTGGTAGGGTATGTGCCCGTCTGGATGGCTACCGCCTAGTAGAACCTTTAATGTTGTAAAAATTCATAGACGATGGTAACCGCTTTCGATCAGGTGCGACAATGCACCTGATCGAAAGCCTGAGCCTGACTACTGAACTCATGCAATAAAAAAATCCTTATAGGACTCCGTAGGACAATGGCAAAATAGAAACCCTATAATTTTGTTATACTTTCAAACAAAATTGTAAGGCAGAAGGCAAGAGATACCTACATATGTCAAAAAATCTGAAATATATGGACTACTTTGAGATTAAATTTAAAGTTTCTAAAGTCACATAGTTTAATACTATTCTAATCTTCTCTATTAACTTCTAAAACACCGAAAACTTGTTGCCCTAATGCTTTTTAAATTGACAACATCTGCACGCATTCTCATAATAATGTTCGCACAATACCACTATTTTGTTCATTTACTACTGTAATTGACATTGTTACAGCAACAGGCGACGCTATATTAACTTGCTCATTTAGCTTGTTAAGATAATTAACTGTGCGTTCTTTTCGAATTAGCGCAGATATTATTATTTCAGTTATGGTATCTTCTCATACATAAAAATCATCGGCAATATCATCAAGTTACTAACAATGAATGAAATTTTGATGAGAATTTACAAGGTAGTTATTATTTTAGATTAAGTTTTATTAAAAAAAAATATAGTCACTTTTTCAAGTTGGCATAGAAGATTAAACATTTTAAGATATACCTAACTTGCCTGGAAGACATTGATTTAGGTCTTAAGTGATTAATCAGCCTAATGATTTGTTTAAAAATATTGAATCATATAATATGTTCATGTAATTTTGTTATTTTTATGACCAATAAAGTGTTATTTTTTTATGTTAAGTAATATAAATAATATATAACCTGTTATTCTTACTGAATTAAATTTGAATAAAATTAATGTTTTATATAACTTGTTGTTTAGTCGGTTTATTTAAAGCATTTCTACTTTAATATCTTACTTGAGACATTCCCTAACTTGACAAACATTAATTGCTAGTGTAATTATTGATTACAAAATCCAAAAGAGTGGCATATGTTCATAATACTTTAGTAAAAAAAATCTTTTACAGAATACTTCTTACTTGCCATTACAAGACAAATTATAACATTGAAGGGTCAATTTATATTAATATTGAGTTTGATGATGAAATATCATTTGATGAAGTAATGATACCAATTAACAAACCCAAAAATGACGATTAAACGCTTATAAATTGAAACAGCTATTAATGGATGCGATATAAAAGACAATGAACCGTTAATAAAATGCAAAATATTTTATACGTTCAACACATGTTTCGCTGTGAATTGATAAGACGATATAAATAATATTGTTCCCCTAACACGTACTGTATTTATTAGTCATGAATTATCAGAACAGCTGAATTTTGTAGTTAACAATACTAACTCTACTTGTCTGTTTACTGCTATTTAGTCCATTGAGTCATTGACGAGTAAGTCTGTCACAAAAACAACGGAAAACATAAATGATCAAAATAAGAGTAATCGGTTTATAAAACGCCAACTGATATTAACGTTTTTATGTGCACTATACCTGGCAATTTTCGCACAAAAATTTATAAGCAAAATTTATAGAATATTTCTGCAGATGATCGTAGTTTGACGTTCAAATAATATCTAATAACCCTAAAACTAATTCCTATCGTGTATTCACATCTTAATAAACTAATACACCCAGAAGTTGCTTTAAAGTCTTAGGAGCTTTAATCTACAGAGTAAACATTTCATTAACAAAACTCTGAATAGAAGCAAGATTTCAAATACCTATACATTGTTCATGTTTCTATCAATCACTGGGTAAAATATAAAACAAGTATTATTTTACTCTGCGATACAAGTGTTGTTGTCCCAATAACGACAATTGTATATTTATCTAAACCTCTTAACACCACAATTGGCTAATCAATTCTAAATCTTGTATCACTGAAATAAGAATCATTGTCTTTGATATCTACTGAATAGATCGGAACGGTCACTTCGTTTAATATCTCACGCATGATAGTAGTGGCTATTAAAGCTTCTATGTGAGCTGTTTGATCATATTCATTGATTGCCATTGAAATTTTATTGTTAGTGTACATACAGAACGTATTAGGGATGGAAGTGAAGAGATACTGTATATACAGCACGTTCTTATGAGTTTCGACTAATAGCGCAGTATCAACTTGAACAAGGAAAAATGATTTCGATAAAGAAATTTCTTGTTTGTTTACATCACTAAGGTAGATTTTTTCTTTCGAGTAATAATCATGAAAGAGTCCGGTTATAACTTATATTTTATATATGCGCATGTGGTTATCATTGACTAAAAAGGTCAAAAATATTAATTGATGTTGACAACTAAAACCTTTGGAGAAGAAACTAATGCGTAAAGGTTGAATTCTAGTTTCTACTAATTAGACTCAAGATTTAGTTAATTAGAAATTACGGCAAATGTATATACATATAACTTTGCGATTTGATTTCGAAAATTATTTTATGTTGTAACATAGTACTCAGTATCAAAATAGAATAACGAAAAGTTTCTTTGAGAAAACTTTGCATAATTCAGTGTTTGAGAATTTATTGTCTATTGTTTGGTTTGAGCCGCTGATAGTGATATCTTAAACGAAAACTGTTCGAAAATATTAATTCTAAGCAGTATAAATAGATTTTCAACTCCGCTGTATAGCATTAGGTTGTTATTCACCAAAACAAAGTTGATGTTCAGTCATAAACAAACAGGTAACTGAAAAAAAAACTTAGGTATAATCTATTGAAAATTCCTTGAATCGTCATCTAAATGAAAGAGACTCGGCATAGCAAATCGTACCGGTGTGTAGCGAATCAGGGACCATCGAACAATCCAATGTGATAAACAAGGCACAGAACACAGAGTCCGAACGTAAATACTACGTCCACAGAATATTTACTCACAAATACACGTGGAATTGTTTTGGTTAGGGAGCCAAAGGCACGACCGTGCGCGACCGAGATCGGTTTGACACTGACGCCGTTTGATATGGACGCTGCCGACGCCGATCCGCAGACCGGCGCTTGCGCACGTTAATCAGGTATGTTATAGCAGGTAAATTGCCTCTGAAAATACATTGTACAGTGATGCAATCGACACTCTGTTCTTGTTGTATCCTGTAGCAGGAGGACGATGTGGTTTTACGAGTGTGTGTAATTTTCTTTCGCATCCTATTAACACTTCGCTATCGTATAATATGTGATTCTAGTAATTACGTCAAGCGATGTCAGCCATACTGCGGGTTTAAAGAATAACGGGTTTACCGTACCCAGAGTAAAGAGATGCATGCTTTTTGACCCAGGATTTAAACCGAATTATTTAAGTTTGGGATGCGAGTACGTTAACTATTACTTATTTTTGAAATAAAAAAATCTTTGGGCACGTTAGACCCTTTTAGGACGGGGAAAGAGAACTGAACTCGCGTGATCGTCACGCTCAGATTAAAAGTTTTTTACGACGCTTTCTAAATAGTTTTACTAAATATTTATTCATATCTTTTATTTTTCTTTCTCCCAATTTATGTGGTCGGTACAATATCTCGTTTCCTTCCACACTCCTCAATTCTCGCATACATCCTCTTTCAAACCACAAAGCATCATGTTATCCTTCCCACGATTTATCTATCTCTTCCTTGAATTAACTTTACATTTGAATCGAGTAATTTTCCAGTTAATTTATTAATATAATATCAATGTAATTATACATAAGTAGGCCTTTATAAACTGTGCAAATGCAATTATAATAATTAATGGGCGGGAAAGTATTGTATTTACCCAAGTGAATCACATTTCCCATCATCGATACGTCACGGGCTTACTCAACAATCAATTCCATTGTGCATACACTTTCTGGGTTTTTCTAAGTTTTGAAACAAACAAAAACATAAATGATATATTACTACTTTATTAATTATAATTACTTTCTCCGCTAGATCACGGTTGAAATGGCAAGTCCTGTAAATGTAGCCTATCCGTGTAGGACTAAAGAAAGTATATCAATTCCTGCAGCCAGGTTATCTCCAGAGGTGGCAAAACAAGCCACAGTCAAGTGGTAGGTCATTATTCCGTCTGGATTGTTACCACACCTAGTCTAAACGATGTTGCCATAAGAAGCTTGAGTTGTGTTCCGGCATCAGTGGCCAGGTTCCAGTCTCCCTTTAGAGAGCAGCAGCAAATTGGTATCATATTGGTTAAGGCGATCGTAACCGTTTAATATCAGGTGGGCTGTCTGTCTGCTGAACTCATGCACTAAAAAAGGCAGTACGTAGGTTGAAATCTCAAATAGAATAAATAATTTAGAAGCTTTACCTGTATAAAATGTTTTTTCCTCCATTTGATTATTCTCCTCAAACCAAACAATGACGTATTAGTGGTCACGTTCAGATTATGGCTAGAAATTACTATGGTCAAGTGATTAATAGAATGTCAACACCATACAATCGATCGCTTTATCCTTATTTACACCGTTTTACCTACAATTTGTAAGCATTGAATGATTCTTTAAATGTTTTATCTTGTTTCGTGCGTTGATCCTGATGGCCCAACATTTCTACAACATCTTAAAATTGGTGCCAAGCGAAACCTAAAAAGTTCTTTATATAGGTACATCCCTAAAAGGACAAAATATTTCAGAATTAAGTAATATTTACGTTTTACAGTGTATCGACTTCAAGATATTGCAAAAAAAATACATTTTTGCTTCTCTCTTATTTATATAAGATTTCTTTTGCAGCAACATGCCTAAAGAGCTCTACAAAAACGAAGACTGAACCTCCGGTGAAGTATTAACTGAATTGGCAGCTGCTGCATGACGTCACAGCAGTCGATTCAGTACAAACCCGTTCGCGTTGCATCGATCATGAGTTAAAACATGCCATTATCTCAATTGCCTCAATACGATGCGCGTGCGCATGGTACTACTCGCGTGACCAGTGTAAACATGCACCGTGATTATCATTATGAACATTTGATTCCAAATCCAATTTATCAGTGCTATATTGAAACTCAATTCCAGTGACGTGGAAAAAGAGAATAAGGTCCTCTTTTGTTTACCTTCTCCACCCTCCTATCATTTGGGGTAGGTAAAATATGTCTTTTTCTTTCACACTCCGCTATTTGGAGACGTTCATGGTCTATCACTTTAGAGGCCGAATATTCGGACCCGTGTAACATGATCGGTTGTATGACAGATTTACTCGTTTGATCATTGAGTTTCAGTGGCATTAGTTTGTCGCATGCCGCAGCGGTTAGCTGTCTCCACTCCAGCCACGCTACATTAATTCTTCTCCTTACATACTTCTCTATATCACAATTACTCTGCAGCAGTGAACCGAGGTATAATAAAATTCCGACAAGATCTGTCAATGTTCACGTTCCATCGGATTTCTAATTGATTTGTTCGGGAGCTTTTTGTTCGGACACGGACACTTTCCCAACGTCTGTGAATAATTCTACAGGTATTCGGTTTTGGTTCTGCTAATTTGCTGACGTCCTCTAGCACTGATATCGGTCCTCTATTTTCAGCATAATCCAGTATTGTGGCTAGTAAGGTACATAAGGCACTGCCTTATAAGTAAACATGACAACCGATTTTTAAATGATATCACCGCGATATTTGATCAATTAACACTACTGATTATAGCGATGCAAATTCTGAGAAAAAATCTAGGTATTCAATGTGATGATATAATATGAACTTAGGTCGGTAGGCCTTATTCATACATATACGTGGGAAATTACGTGTATAGAGAAATAAACATCATTATTCTATGTATAAGATTACTAGTAATTAGTAAGAGGATTATAAATACATATTTACAGAAAGAAAGAAAACAGGTTTATTTTTAATACATTAAAGAAACACATTTAAAGTAATAAATAAAGCATAATAAAAAAAAGAGAAAACAAACAGAAAGTATCAGAAGATATACATGTTATGTCACAAAAATTGTTTCCAGCTCAACAAAAATGAGTTAGAACAGTTAAACTGTTAGTACAGTTAGACCAATGCTGATCGACCGCTTGAACCAGAAGCGACGTCACGGCAAACTATACATTATATTACTAATAAATAATTTATTATTGTGGTAATAAAGACAAACAGTTATTCAATTGACCAATATTATACACAACATGAGTTGCGGTACGATTTACCAAAGGATACACCGGTCCAGCTGGGCATGAACCAGTACGCTCGCGCCGGTGTGTACGCGCATTATCATAGTTATGACAAACGCTCAGTTGTCTATGGCCAACCGCCAATTTTCGAAAATTCACTACGCATTTAAGACGAACAATTGTACGCGTAACAAAAAAAAATATGTAAAAGTTAAAACATACGCATATTTCAAGCAAAAGGTGCTTCATTGAACACTTTCTATGCTTCACTAATTATTTGACAAACAAAATATATTTTTAATATTTTTTTGCGGAATACTTGAAGACAAAAGTCTTCGAGCAGTGCGTCCTTCCCGTCCTGACCTACGGGGCTGAGACTTGGACACTGACGGCAGTATTGGTCCACAAGTTCAAGTCACTCAACGGGCTATGGAGCGAGCTATGTTGGGTGTTTCTCTTATGGATAAAATTAGAAATGAGGATATCCGTAAGAGAACCAAAGTAACCGACGTAGCTCGCAAAATTAGCAAGTTGAAGTGGCAGTGGGCCGGTCACGTCTGTCGCAGGTCCGATGGCCGTTGGAGCAGACGAGTCCTGGAGTGGAGACCGCGTCTCGGTAAACGTAGTGTCGGACGCCCTCCAGCCCGATGGACCGACGACCTACGCAAGGTCACCGGTAGGCGCTGGATGAGAAAGGCAGCGGATAGGTATGAGTGGCGCCGTCTTGGGGAGGCCTACGTCCAGCAGTGGACTGTGAATGGCTGACGACGACGATATTTTTTTATTAGAGGAGTTCAGCAGCAGATGGCCCACTTGGTAGAAAGCAGTTACCATCGCCTATAGACATTTGCAACACCCAAGGTGCTACAAATGCACTGCTGCTCTCTTAAGGGAGACTGCATCCTGGTCAGTAATGCCGAAACACAACTCAAGGTTGCTATGGCGACATACTTTAGTCCAGGGGTGGTAGCCATCCAGTCGGGCAAATGCCCTATCACCTGGTTGTGGGTTGTTTTGTCGCCTCTTAAGACAGGCCGCCCGGCCGCAGGAAATTGTATTCTTTCTCCGTTCCGGTACGGATAAATAGCATAAAATAAACATTAAAACAATACCAGAATTATAATACGCAGGTGTCGTGTATTTGGCCCGCCTGTGATTTTTGGTGATCACCAAGAAACTTCTTAGGTTTGACCTTAAACCTAAACTGACTGCAGGTTCTTTACTGGTGGGCGAATGTTATTCCAACATTTTATATAATTATTTATATAATTAAATCTGATTTTTATATCGTAGGAAATTTACGGTAACGCTACAAATTCATTTTATGGATGTGTCCTGTTTGAAATAGACTTTTAATATAAGCTGTGGAAAAAATGATTACAAAACAATATAAATAATCGTCGATTGTCGCAAGTGGATTATAGTCTCTGCCTACCTCCGTGGGAAACAGACGTTTATATATGTATGTATAAATAATCGTCAGACAAGCACACATATTGTATATCGGTGATATACAACGGACTACTCTGGGGCCGATCCCAGACACCCAGGCCATAGTAAATCTAGACTAATATTATAAAGCTGAAGAGTTTGTTTGTTTGAACGGGCTAATCCCAGGAACCGCCGTCCGATTTGAAAAATTCTTTCAGTGTTAGAGAGTACGAGGAAGGCAATGGGGCATATTACATCGTATCGCGTGATATTATTGACAGTGTAATATGCCCTATAGGTTATATCATCACGCTAAGATCAATAGGAGCGGAGCACTAATGAAGAATGTTTCAAAATCGGGGGGTTTCCATGCGGACGACGTCGCGGGCACAGCTATAGTAGAATTATTTTCTCCGTGCAATTTTGGTCATAAGTAATCGGAGCAGTGAAGCGAGTATTTCGCTCTCTCTTCCACTCACGGGCTTTATGGGCAGGCATAGTGACACGCATTATTGTTGTCGATAAGCGTTATCGATAGTGTATTTAGTTTTGTCATTTTGTGGGTTAGTGATATAAATGAGAGACAAAATAGATAAAACAACGTATTTATTAAAATAAGAATAATAATGATTTAAAATAAATTATTAATTAGGTATCTATGTATTAAAAAACTATAAGTACAAAGGTTTAGAATGTAACAAGTTATATTAAAAATAAATATAAATACTTATATCTAAGTTTAAAATTAACAGCAAAAAGATAATAATGATTTTTATAAGAATGATAAATGTTTGATAAGAATGAGTTTTTATCGTTAATGGCGTTGCGCCCGCGCAACATGCTCACCGCCCTAGCCGGGCTGAAGTCGAGTTTGATTTATGACCCAAACTACACGGAGAAAATAATTTTACTATAGTTACGAATAAAATTATTTTTCCGGAAGCGTGGACGAAGTCGCAGGTTAATCTAATGTTTGGTACATTATATATACTCAAGCTTAATTATAATATTGGCGTCCGGCAGGGCTGCGTGCTGTCGGCTTTGCTGTTTGTCCTATATCTGGACAATTGTCTCCAGAGATTAAGATTGATGGATGTTGGGGTGCGGATGGGTGATCTAGTTGTTAGCAGCTTGCTTTATGCGGATGATGCCGTGCTTTTAGCCGAATCGCCATCAGAACTGCAAACACTAGTCACAATGATGAAAGATGACTGTCAGGCGAGAGGCTTACGTTTGAATGCGAAGAAAACAAAGGTGATGGTGTTTGAAAGAGAAACAACCAGAACGAATGCAAGGATAATGGTCGATGATGTTATGCTGGAACAAGTGAATGAGTTTGTATATCTCGGATGTGCTTTTAGCAGAGATGGAAGGTACACCGCTGATATAGAAAGAAGAGTGAATTTGGGGAATAGTGTGAATGGAGCGTTAGGTAAACTTCTAGGCGCTAAGAACCTCAGCCAGAAGGCCCAGCTTGCCATACACAACGCGGTGCTGGTACCTACGCTCACGTATGGATGCGAGAGTTGGGTATGGAATAGAGAGCACGAAAGTAGAGTAAACGCGGTCGAGATGCGAGCACTGCGCAAAATCTGCGGAGTGACGCTCGCGGACCGCGTTCGTAATACCGAAGTAAGAAAGAGAGTTGGTCTGAAAGAGAGTGTCGGGGTGAAGGTAAGGAAAGGAATGCTCCGGTGGTTCGGGCATGTGGAAAGAATGTATGATGAAAGAATGACCAAACAGATATACAATGCAAAAGTGGATGGATGCAGAAGTCGCGGAAGGCCACGACACACCTTCCATGATCAAATTGATCGTGTATTAGCAGAAGGTGATGTCAGGAGCCTTAAAAACAGACGAGCGTGCATGACAAGAACTATGAATGTCAAAGAAGCAAGTGAGGTGTGTAAGAATAAGCCTAAATGGCGCTCTGTTGTTCGTGCCTACCCCGCAAGGGACCTGGCGTTAAGTTATGTATGTATGTATGTATGTAAGCTTAATTAAATTATTTTCACCTTTGTTATTAATGCAAAAGTCTGAATCTATTACCACTAAAATTTAAAAATAAAATGACTGTCAGTTGTTTGTTCACGACAATAAAAGCGCAACGTTCGGCCGACATGGATTATCATCGATCCAGCCGTCGAACAGTACAGAGCTCCGAAGTTGTTCACCATACCTGCTAAGAAGTTAAGTAAATTATGGTTCTTATTATATACCTATATCTACCAGATGGAATTATGTACAAATATAATTGTTACTATGTTTGAACTAATAATGATTTATAGATTATGTACCAATAAATTAGCAACTATTTAAAAATGGGAAATATTTTATTTTGCTATTACAGGCATATCCTAATAAAATTATATTCAAACTTTAAGTAAACCCATACGCATAAAAACAGTGTATGGGCCAACTATAGCAGTAAACTCATAGATAACCGAAGACCTTGAGACAAACTGTCATCTATCACAGAGTACTTACATAACGCAAGTGAGTGATTGATATAGTGGAATATTTTGTAGCAACTGATTTCGAAAATGAACCAAAAAGTTGACGCGGCGATAAGATTACTACTCAGTTCGAACTAGACATATTACATTTATAAACACACTAAAAAACCTCAAATCGACTATATCGAGAATTCACCGCCACTCTATCGTAAGCGACATTTACAGGTAAATATATTGTAACGAGTGAAGCAAGACTCGTATTAAAATACCGTTGGAAATACTATAGAATTTATTAGAACTATACAAACACGTATAACATAGGTACAAATATAACTAGACACTGCTAGTACAAACTGCACGATTCAAAAACACGCGCAAACTACGTCACTATATAACTTTAAACACGAAGTAACCAAACTCCGAATGCGGGAAGGGTATTAAACCAGGTGCGCAATTCTTTGTCGGTATGTAAAAATATATGTTGCAAAAGGTCTTTTAGACTTTTCAGAATTTCAAATTTTGATTCGGTTGAGTCTAATCTAACTGGAACTGGAAATATTAAAACAAAATAAAATTATATCATGCTTTTTGCAACAAAAAAAATCTTCTTAACTTCGGTCTAAATGTCGCTTACGATAAAGTAGCGACAAAATATTATGTTCTTTTGTTGTTATGCCATTTCCGTCGTCCGTGATTTGGGTCCATTGTCACCGAGTTTGGATATGATGAGTGAATCCTAGGAAAGTCAAGAGCAACCCTTGGAAGTTAAAAGCACGACATGTTTCATATATTTTGTTTCTAAAGCTACTCGGAGTATCTGCGTAACTAAAAACTAAACTTCAAAAGAAACTAAAGAGCAAGGCATAGGATATTTCCTAAAACATCGTGAAGTCGGTGCCAAGTAAAACAAAATAACAATAAATTTGCAAAATATACATTGGCGATCTATTATTATTGAAGGTGTTCCGCAGACACGCAGACGGCCCACCTGATGGAAAGCGCTTACCATCGCCTATGGACATTTGCAACAGCAACTGAGACTGAGAGTGGACCTGGTCACTAATGCAGGAACACAAATCAAGGTTGTTATGGCGACATGCTTTAGACCAGTCGGGCAAATGACTGTGGGTTGTTTTGTCGCCTCGTACGACAGCCGCCCGGCCGCTGGAAATAGTATTCTTTATCCGTTCCTTCGCGGATATGCTATCAATGGCAGCAAAATTCCGTTCGCGTGCCTGTTAGTAAAATGAAACGCCGGGAACAAAACCCCTTTTTGGCTATATTCGTCTATCCAATTATTTGGATGCCTTTTGATTGTAAGATCTAAAACTGAATTTATACAGGTTCACTTCTGTATTTCTTTTTTGATAAATTAAAAATAGAGCAATCTATTTTTCAGAAGTGACCGAAGTGTTTAGCTGCTTATTTAATAATCTAAAAAGTCAATATTATATTTGTTGTATTATATTATGCCCGACTGGATGGCTACCACCCCTGGTCTAGAGTACGTCGCCATAACAACCTTGTGTTGTGTTCCGGCATTAGTGACCAGGTTCCAGGCTCCCTAAAGAGATCAGCAGCGCATTCGTAGCACCTTTGGTGTTGCAAATGTCCATAGGCGATGGTAACCGCTGTTCATCAAGTGGGCCGTCTGCCTGTCTGCTGATCTCCTGCAATAAAAAAAAAGGTCGGCTTTAACAGATATTGAAAGAAGAATAATGGCGGGTAAAAGGTGAATGGAGCACTAAACTCTTTTATGAACAGCCAGAACGTATCAGTAAAGGCACGCTTGGCTGTCCATAAAGGGGTGTTGGTGCCGACCCTGATATATGGCAGTGAAAGTTGGGTATGGCAGAAGAAGCATGAAAGTAGGATAAACGCAGTTGAAATGAGAGCTTTGAGAAGTATATGTGCGGTTAGCTTGAATTAAATGATAAGGAACAATGTGAATTGAAAGATGATGTAATAACAAGAGTTGAAAAATAAATGATAAGGTAATTTGTACATGTAGAGAGAATGGATAAAAGTAGAATCACAAAACAGCTGTGACAGTATTGTGAATGGTAGAATTGTTGCCGGCAGACCGAGACGAACACACCACCAAATATCAGAAGTGTTAAAGAGAGGTCAGGCAAAAAGCATTTCAAATGAACGTGCATGTATGAAGAGGTTAATGAAATTAAGTGAAGCGAAAGTTGTTTTTCAGAATCGTCGTAAATGGAGATCCATAGTCACTCCCTACCCCCATGGAACAGACGTGATATTATGTATGTATGTAAGAAATCATTTATGAAAAACCTGCAACTATTAACCTCTCTTTCTTTCTTCAAATTAAAAGACAACAGGGAACCGTGTAATTTCAAAATATCTTCTAAGATTAGATATCACGCCATACATTCAAATTTCAAGCATGAATAGACAATCTATAAAACCCACCTATATTGTTTCGGATGTAGATACAAAATACATGTAATCTGATAAAGAATTCTAATGTCAATGTGGATAAACTGAGATCAAAGAAACGACGATTTAAATATATCTAGCGTTATCTTATTACGTACAATGCCATAAATATTCTATAATATCATAAAATTCTAAACATGACGTTCTGTACATTGAAGCTTATAAAAAAACAAAAAAAAATAGCTGCATAAAAATTAGCTTATTCGGACACAGATGTCTCTAAAACGATAGCATATATTATGTTATAAATATTACTTACTTACTTTTCAATTTCACAAAAAGAAAAGAAGCTAATGAGGACTTCGACTTTATGACTGAAGTGAAATTTAATGCTTTCATTAGTTTACGCGACTAGTACACATAATAAAACTATGTTTTAACGGTTTTAAGCGCGGTATTCGATTTTCACGATTCCGACGTTTCGGCCACTTTTCAGTAGCCGTGATCACAGAAAGACAAGGGTGTTAAGAGTACTTTATTTAACCTAAGGTTACCTGTACATCACAAATCATTTCAAGAAAACAGCAACACTTAAAACGCATTCAGTAAATCCATCCAAAACAAATAGTGCGCACGCGCAACCCGCATCAAAACAACGGCGCGTAACAATCCATACACAATAACCAATTCAAAAATACACTTTAAACAGTTAAAAATAAGGTTTACATTTGTATAACTTGTATTCTGAATGGATAAAGGATAGCTTTCACTTATTGATATTTTAAATATGTAGTAATTAACATTTATGATATATTTCCGCATTATTTCAAAGTTAAATTTTTCACCACGTCTTTCTTCAACAAGATAAGTATTCAATTTATAATTAAATTTGTAAGCTCGTCAGAGCCGTATAAGCTCATGACGAGCCTATTCATCAGAAGTTATCATGGCACGTCATAATGTATATGGGTATATTCATGGAATTGACATCTTTCGTGATCTTTGCCAATATAGTGTTTCTATTGTTTAAATAACAATCATCTTTTCTAAATCACAATGCACTTTGATAATAGCGATTTGTTGCACACTCGATGCCCTTGCGACCACACCACCTCGTATCCAATATCAAATGTACTATTTTCATCAACAACGCTCGAGAACATGTCTCGACACGTCTCTCTGTCATTAGGGTGGCTGCCTGCAACCATAGATATGCAACACTCCGCAAAGTGTCATTGTCAATATATTATCCTTGGCGATGGTTCGCCGACAAATTTTTCACTATCATTATTGATTTACCTTCGTTATTACATGCACTTCAGTTATTTCTATTATAGTCAAAATTTCCTTTATAGTTTTCATCATCAACAACAGCTGTAATTCAGTAACATTATCCACTTCATCACTTTCACTTTTATATCATACAATTATTTTACTCCTATAGATTTTTATGTTGCTTGATTTATGTATGTATATGATGCAGTTTGTTTTTAATATAGATTTCAAAGCGTACGGTAGACGCTTGGCGTGGCACACGCTCGCATACTGTCTGTATCAAAATAGACAAACCTAATTGGTTATATACATCGGTAGACGGCCAGACTGTAAGGGTCTGTGTTATATCTGGATAGTATGAAGGCAACGAGAAAGACGTTTCGCTCGTTGTTGATCGAACGTTTACGTTGCAACCAGTGTACGGTTGAACTGTTCGACATGATTCCCGCTACACCACTCCATCTTCGGACTACAAGGCGTTCTGATCTACGCCATCGTTTCACGTTGGAAACGCTGTCAGTGCGTACTAAACGTTCTGCCTCCACGTTCCTTCTACGTACCGCAGAATTTTGGAATGCACTACCAGTCTGTTTCCCGAAAAGTACAATCCGGGTACCTTCAAGTCTCGTGTGAATAGGTACTATCTGGGTAAGCGTGCTCCATCTTCGACCGCATCATCGTCCGGCATTGGACGTGATCGTGGTTAAACGCAAAACTATTAAAATATAAAAAAACCACTCCACACGCTATTGAAGACCTAAAGAATATAAAATTCAATATTAAAAAAGGAATGTATTTTTTTTAAAGTGAAACTTCTATATAGATAGGTATAGGATGTTTTCTGTTACAAAAAAGCGTTACGGCCGCGTGGAGGGGCGGCATAAGTTTAGAGTAGATGTGGTAAGAGGCGGCACAATTTTAGAGTAGAATATGGATGCGTTCTTTGGTTCCGGATCAAATTCAACGTTTTTGTTTGATAAAATACAATACGTTTAAATAAAAAAAACATTAATTAAAATGTACCTAATCTAGCGAAATCATAATTTGCAGCAAACCTGCGAAAAATCAAAATGTGTGCTGGGACGCATAGTAGAAGTGTGAAACTTCAACGGGAAAGCGGCATAATGAACCATAACAACATTTTAACTTAGTTTTTAATAAGTCGTGGTAGCGTAATGGTTAGCGCATGCGCCTCTAAATCGAAGGGCGCGGTTTCGATCCTGACCGGACGCATGCACCTCTTAGTCAGTTTTCTGATCTAATGTGCATATTGTTACAATTACCACGTGCTAAAAACGGTGAAGGAAAACATCGTGATGCAACCTGCACATCGAGATAACCGATGTGTCAAACCTGCCAAGCCGCCTTGGACAAGCGTGGCGGGTATACTGTCCATTCCCCCTATAATGGGAGGCCCGAGCCCAGCAGTGGGACATTTATGGGCTGAAATTATATAATAAATAACTTAGTTTTTGGGGCAGGTTTTCAAATTGGACAAGTACATTACAATCTGCCCATAAAACTTCAAGTTGCCATTCGTTTTTCCACTTGTCCGTTGAAGTTTGCACTTTTTTATAAATAAATGACTAGCTTCTGCCCGCGTATTTGACCGCGTGGAATAGTTAAGAAAATAGCCTTAGCCTGATGATATATAGCCTTTCTTGATAAATGGGCTATCTAACGCTGAAAGAATTTTCAAATCAGACCAGTAGTTCCTGAGATTAGCGTTCAAACAAACAAACTTTTCACTTTATGTATTAGTATAAGATTTATAAAAAAATGTATTGTAGGTCAATTTTTAAATAGTTTAGTTTATAATATGACCTAAAATAACTAGACACCGCACCACTCGCCGGCGATTGGGAGTTCATCCACACTTCTTAGATGGTCGAAAGTCCTCCACGGTACGTGGCGGACGCTCCTTAATACCATATGCGTCCAAGTAATGAAATGAACTCCCACGGTTTTCCCAGAGCGCTACAATATGGGGCTCTTCAAAAAGCATGAACAGATACCTAGTCTCAAGGAGGTAGGCAACGCATCGGCTCCCCTGGTGCTGCAGATGTCCATGGCGGCGGTAGCCACCTATCACCAGGTGGTCCGTCTGCCAGTTTGCCTACTAAACTAAGAATGTGTCCAATAACGCGTTTCTTAATGTCTCTATTATGGGGAAGCACATAGCACTACACTTTGTTTTGATAGCTTATAACACACCTGAAATGGTTTTGTCCTTTTAAGTCTTCTTAATCAATCTGTCTTGATAATGGAGCTGAATGGCGTCGATATTTGGAGAAAGTATATAAGAGCGTTATTGTAATGATTTTAGTCATTCTTTAACTCAAGTTAAGAAGAATTTCAATTGATCAATAAGAACAATACATAGAAAGAAGATATTATTTCCAGATGTATTTGTAATAAAATATCCCCAAATACTTGTCTTATACTAATATATATATAATCGCTAATCTCTGGAACTACTGGTCTGATTGAAAAATTATTTTTATCTACCATCATGCTAAGATCGATTAGAGCAGAGCACCAATGAAAATGTTGCAAAATCGGAGGGGGGGGTTTAAAAAAAAAACACCCAGACGACGTCGCGAGCACAGCTAGTTGTGAATAAGATTAAATTTGTTTTTAACAATTTAAAAAACTAATAAAATATATAATTCTAGTGAATAGATAATAGTCCATTGAAATTTTACATGAGCTTTGCATTTATTAGAGGACGCAATTTTATTTTGGGACATGTGTGGGGGTCAATAGAAGCTTAACCTCAAGTTTGTGGGGTTGCCACCCTTGTCCCCGGCCGCCATAGTCCGAGATATCGCGAAAAAAGTGTTTTCACCACCTTTTCCAAGATAGCGGCCGGGGGACAAGGGTGGCGACCCCACAAACTTGAGGTTAAGCATCTATTGACCCCCCTTACTGTCAAAAAAATAAATTGCGTCCTCTAAAAAATGCAATATTCGATCCTTAATTGTAAGATTTCAATGGATTATAAATCTACCTGTAAATTTTGTAATATAGAATAAATAGAAAATAGAGGTCGCATTAAAAACCATACAACAACATTACCGTGATAGAAAATATAACGGATTTTTCCTAAATCTGGAAATGATACCTAAAAGCATAGACTATAGAATAAAATTATCATAATGATTCACTAAACGTGCTCAATATTATGGAAGATTACTACGCCATGTGGTGGAGGTCACCGGGTATAAAATAACATTGCAAATTCACTTCGAAGTTTGCTTTCTGAAAACGATTGTTATGCTATTGCGTTGTTTGAAAATTGATTTTATTTACAAATAATACAGTGATTAGATCTTTTTAAATCTTTAAGAGCAGATTCTTAGCAAATTATCATGACCTAATGCACCGAAGTATTTTTTTGCCTTAGAAACGAGAATCATCTTCACTTCCACTGTTTAGAGTTTTGAGCAATTACAGCTTGAAGCTCAAGCAACAAAGCTCGACTATGTCTCTACGGCCATTATGTAAGGCGCTCAACTAGTCTCGCGAGCAGTTGGTCAGCCCTCACAGACTCTTCTTGACCTCACAATCCTCTAGCCGTCGTTGTACGTGGTCAAGCCAGCGTAAATAATGCGCTTTGATGGTGGGCTCATCCATGAGTTCTTAAATATCTGCCATTTCACGGTTTTCCAAGTGCTAGTACTTCTTATATAAAATGTTTTTTAAGTATGTATTAATCCGCATATCTACGCTCTTATTTGGCTGCTATGCTGATATTCAGCTATGATTTTTTACTATGATCTATATCAAGGGCCTAAAGAAGTCGTTTTCGCAGATTCATATGATGAACCAAATATCAACATAAATTGAAACTTTATGTTGTGTTTTAGAGATAGAAGAGACGTAATGTAAATGTCACTAAGCTTCTCCAAAGTCAACTCTTTAGGCTCTCAGGCCTTATTCAATGCGCGAAGGTGACTAGGTACAACTTTTGTCATCGTGATGGATCGAAAACGTAGACGACGGCAACTAAGAAATATTCTATGCAGGTACTTATTAAAGGGAAGCTCATGCCTAGGTAAGTTGCTAAGGGTAAGTAATAGGTAAAAACCTATAATGTCTCATTGCTGCGCGGGCCTGCGTATTTTTTGGGGATCGACATTTGCCGCGCTTGGCCGAGGCGGATTGGACAAATCGCTAGCGCGATGTACAGATTTCATCACGATCTTCGACATCATCGTCATGTGAAAATGGCAACAATATAAGCTCCAAAACCAAAGGTTTTGCGACTCAACATGCATACTAAATATGCCATACCAGGATAAGTGCCAGTGGTAAGATTATGGGTTGCTAATATTCATTGTCATAAAGGCTCTTTACAGCCGATCGTCACATTCACTCGAATAACAAATCACCGCACATAATAACAAACCTATTGATATATGAAAAAAACCACAAACAAAAACCCAGTTTACATGAATGAAATGTGTAGTGACGCAACTGTCGCAGTTATTTTGGAACCAGAAAGCGTGAAGGTTAGGTTGATTGCCGATCATACCCGACTTATGATCAACGTATTTATTACAATTGTGGAGGATTTTCCGATGACCAAAATGCCTAAAGCTGTAGGCTTTGGAGAATGGCTTATTTGAACTGGTAAGTTGATATTTGTCATGTTCATCATATTGTTACGACCGAGGTGCCAACGAAGTAAAATTCACACCTGCGTCTGTAGAAACACACTTTATGACCTTTCGACATTTGGACTTCTTTTGTTTACTTTGTGTTTAAAATTTTGTAATTAGAAAAACCGCCCATTGCGTATTGTAATCTTTTGTGGTAGTCATTAGCCTGGTGTGATACAAAGAAATTCAGTCCACGCGGCCGAGAGAAATATTGTATTTGTGCAGTATAAAGCAATGCCTAAATGGTGATCGGCATTGAAGCGATAACCACACGCGAAGTATGTGTACTACATTCGATAATCTATTTAGTGACGGACTTTGCGCGTGATATTATATTTGTACCTGTGTTATACGTGTTTGTATAGTTCTAATAAATTCTATAGTATTTCCAATGGCATTTTAATTCGATTCCTGCAACTCGTAACAATATGTATCAGCGTAAACGAGCTTATTAGGTCCTCAGCGCAGTCATGAAGTGAATGAGAAAAAACGAGCGACATCTGTGACACACGGCTCTTAATCATACTATTAAAATTTAGTACCTATTTATAATAATACATACATACATACATAACTTCACGCCAGGTCCCTTGCGGGGTAGGCACGAACAACAGAGCGCCACACAGGCCCATAATAACTTTATAATAATCACAAATTAAAAAGCTCGTATGATACTTAAGAATGAAAATAGAACGTAACTTTACAATAAATCAATAAAAATTAAAACCAAAAGCAATTTATTTATTTAGTTGATAATATACATAACTGTTTACTGATGCATTATATTATAATGTTATAAAACATATTTCAATTATGATTTTCCTCCAAATAGCATAAAATGTTTATTAATTTTTTTTTTTTTTTTTTTTTTTTTTTTGAGGCGGGGAAAAATGACTAACCGATTTACGCACTCTCTGGGCCGTCACTAGGAAACGGCACGAATCCACGGGGGGCGATAACGCTAGCAATTGTATGCTCTACTTGCGCTTCGTCCGCTATGGATTACACAGAGGAGTGTGGAGACTCCGAGCGATGCCGCACGGGCGAGCAACCTCAATACCCACTAAAAAACCCCTCCTCCCTTCGCGGCCCTGCGCTTTGATGTGAAGGAAAGACTGAGATGTAGAACATAGTTACTCAGCAGTCGATCCAGCGCATAAAGTGCTGAAGTGTGCCCCGGGAGAACACACTCCACTACGGAACGGGGGTAGTTGTAAAATCCCTTGCTGACCTAGTAGCTAAGGGCCCCCATCGTTCCGGATCCTAACTCAGGGAGGGAAGTAATGCGCGTACCTGCCTCTCCGGGTGCCGGCTGAAGGCCGGCGACCTCGAGAAGAGACCGTAGCACGCGCCCTAGGACTTCGCTCCCTATCCCTCTCTGCGGCCTCTTTCAGAGACATAACTGCCTCACAAAAAGAAACCGCAGTATCCCAGCGGTCGTCGCTCTGCAACATGGCCGTTACCAAATCGCCGAGCGATGCGACGGCTCCTAACTTTGTCTCGAGCTCGAAACGCTGCGGCGCCCAGGCAGCGCACTCGACAAGCGTATGAAACGCCGTATCGGGCGCGCCACACTGTCGGCAATCCGGAGAAGGCAAGCAGCCCACAATGCGAAACAGATACTGGTCGAAGCAACCGTGTCCGGTCAGTATCTGCGTCGTCCTGAAGGTGAGGGTGCCGCTAGTGCGGTTAACCCATTCCTCCAGTTGTGGCCTGATTGCGTCCACCGTAAAGCCGCCGGCCGCAGGGTGTTCGAGGTCACGAGACCAGTCGACGAGGCAGGAAGCGGTTTCCCGCTTCCTGACCGTCTCTATCTCGACTTGACAGAAGGTCAGTCCTCTAGCTAGGGCATCCTGCTGGGTACGACGAACCCTGGACAGGACGTCTGCCTGGAGAGGCCAGGGCAGCTCGCCTGCCAAGAGTGTCGCCGCCGTCCAAGACACTGTACGATACCCACGTATGGTTCTCACGGCCAGAACCCGCTGCGCCCGGTGCAGCAGGGTTCGATTGTGGCGGTGAAGCGACTCGAACCAGACGGGGGCACCGTAAAGGGCCATACTCCTCAGGATGCCAGAATATAGTTTCCGCGTCGCACCCCCCGGCCCCCCCACGTTGGGAAGAAGCCTTGAGAGTGCGCCCGCGGAACTCACGAGTTTGGGAACTAACTGCTCAAAATGCGCTTTGAACAGCCATTTCCCGTCTAAGACTAGCCCAAGATATTTCATCGTGGGCCCTACTCTGATCGCCACCCCCTGGACTGTAACGGACAGATCCGGGGGTGGATTGCGAAACTTCCTATGGAACATGATGGCCTCCGTTTTCGCGGGGGAGACCCTCAAGCCCAGCCTAGCTATTCTGTCTACGACTATCGCCAACCCGTCGTTGGCGACGTCCACGGACTCCGCGAATGACGCGGCGCGTGCCGTGAGTAGGGTGTCGTCCGCAAAGCAGATCAGCCCTACCCCGGGCCTGACCGTCACCCGAAGGATCCAGTCATAGCCTACGTTCCAAAGGATCGGCCCGAGGACCGACCCCTGTGGAACGCCGCACGCGACACGTCGCCGACCTAACTCGTGATTGACGGACGCACCGCCCTCCCAAAGGATGTGTCGATCCCGCAGGTACTCGCCTAACAGCCTCGTGAGGTACGGGGGGACTCCGTGTGCACGGAGCCCCTCCCTGATCGTCTCATGAGGGAGGCTGTTAAAGGCGTTCGCTATGTCTAGCGACACCGCAAGAACGACGTCCTTCGCCTGGACGGCTTCGTCCGTCACCGTTCGCAGCGTCTCGAAGGCGTCCATCGTGGACCGCCTCCTCCGAAACCCGAACTGCGTATCTGATAGCCCCGGCTCCACGGTGTCTAGATGCTTCACGAGCCGCTCCGCCAAGATCTTCTCGAAGACCTTGGCGACCTCGTTCAGCAGCACTATGGGCCTGTAGGCGGACGGATCGTCGGGAGGCTTACGACCTCCCTTGGGAAGAAGGCACAGACGCCCCTCCTTCCATTGCGACGGGAACCTACCTGCGCGAATACAGGCTTCGAAGAGGTCCCGCAGCTGGCTGCGTAGATGTTTTGCAGCCAGGAAGAGGAGGCGACCGGGGACCCCGTCGGGTCCCGGAGCCGTCTTCCTGCCCCGGAGCCGGTCCAGGGCAACGTCGAGTTCCCCCTCGGAGATGGAGTGAGGCTCCTCGTCCGTGGGGGTGTCGGGAATGGGTGGACCCATACTGGGGGGAGTGAAGTTCCCCGGATCCGGGAAGAGCCCATCGATCACCGAACGGAGCACCTCGGGTTCGAGCGTTTCCGTAGCCGTGGAAGTGCAAGGCCGCAACTTGTTGCGGGCCCCACGGTACGGACGCCCCCAAGGGTCCCGATCGAGCGTCTCGAGGAGCTCGGCCCGAGCTCGGGCTTTCGACCGCAATATCGCAATCGAAAGGGCCTTTCTGGCCTCCCTAAACTCTCCCACGAGTCCATTTTCCGCGACATAGTCCGGAGGACGGCGCGCCCTGCAGCGTTTGAGCCTGCGGCTGATGATGCGAACTGCCTTTCGCATCTCGCCGAGCTCCTCGGTCCACCAGTGGACCGCCTGCCTGCACGAAGGCTGTCGTTTGGAGACGCGTGGCATCGCAGCGTCGCAAACCCTCGTCAGGGTCTTGCGCATGTGCTCTGCCTGCGTGTCCAAATTCGCGAAATCGGCTGGGTAGGCCCAGCTTTCCGTACATGCCCACTCCTCGGCCTGCTCCGGATCGAGCTTGGTAAGGGCCCAACGCGGGAGGAGAGGGGGCGACGTTGAACAGGGCTCGGACCGGAGGAGGGGGTCGTTAGCTCAAATCTGATATACCGATGATCAGAGAGCGACTCCACCTCTTCCAGCACCCTCCATCCGGTCACTCTGCGGGCGGCCGCATGAGTGGCGAATGACAGGTCGATGATCGATCCACCCCGTGCGCGTACGCAGGTCTGGACCGATCCCTGGTTCAATATTGTGAGGCCGGCTTGAAGAGCCCAATCCTCAACTGCCCGACCCCTAGGGTCCGTGATGACGTTTCCCCAGGATTGGTGCTTCGCATTAAAGTCGCCCATCACGAAAGTCGCTTTGGGTGACAATCTGCGAACGGCAGCCCCGACGGCGTCCAAGCGAAGCTCGAACTCCGCCAGAGGGCGGTTTCGCGAGAAGTAAACGCCGATGACGACGATACTCCCGCTTTCCGCCACCGCATAGCCCTTTCCTCTTTCGAGACACGTAAGCGGTGTACCAGATCCGGCCCTGGCCACCACCGCTACCGTGTCGTCGAGATCGCCAACCCAGTTGCCGGCGGGGGAACGTAATACGGCTCGCTGATAACGGCCAAGTTCGCTCGCCACTCCGCCATCGCCTGCAGGCACAAGTCCTGGGTGGTGGGGGAGTGGTTTACGTTGGCCTGAAAAAACGCTGTAGCGGGTGTACTAGGCATTGGAGGTGTCCATTGCCTGCACAGCCGTCGCCGCAGTTGCAGCCGCACCTCGTCTCGTCCGCGGGTGGACGAATTTGCCCTTTACGAAGGGAGGTAGGCAGAACCTCGCCAACGTAGGATGGGCAGCGTTAAGGCCCCCCGCCGCGCACGCCACGCAGTGGGGTTTTCGTGCCTTACAGTCCGGAATCCTGTGTCCGCTTTTACCGCAGCGGAGGCACAGTTTGGACCGGTCCGGGCATGTATCCGGGCACTGTTGGGCGCTATGACCGACGTTGAAACAGCGGTAACAACGTATCGGTCTAGCCTCCATTGCCTCGACCCTCGCCGAAGTGAAGCCCACCACGAGGTAGCCCAGTTCGGCGATGGTCTTGGCGGCAGCGACCGGGCACAACACGTATGTTGCGCCCAGGCCGCCCGGTCCGGCACCGATGTGCCTCGCGAGCACGTCGTCGCGCCTGCATCCGCTGGCGCACACGACCGCGTCGCGCAACCCATCGATGGTGACCGAGTCATCCAGCCCAGATATGTAAAGCTCCCCACGCTTTACTGGGCGGATGACCTCGGCCAACCCTGCAAGGGCCCCGCGAAGGGCCTCGGCGACGCGATCCGCCTTGGCGGCGCCCTCCGGCCCCGGTTGGAACTGGAGGAGGCGCCCATCCTTGGCGGTCCGCACCACCTTCAGCCCCTCGCGGAGGCCCATGGCGGTGATGTCGACCACCCCCGAGGCCTTCGCCTTAGCGAAGACGTCGCGGTAGCCGACACCTTTCGCGATCGCGTCCGGCAGCAGTTTGATAACAACTGCCGCCGTACTCGGCTCGCGGTAGACGGCGGCAGGCTTCGGAGCCTGCCTACGCGGTTGCTGCCTCCTTCCCGTCGAAGGGGCAGCAGCTTGTGCCTGGGGGGGGGAGGGGGCCCCTTGGCCCTCGCCCCCTTACCCCTTTTCCGCCCGACGACCGTGGTCCACGCCCCCCCTCGGGAGCGGGGGTGGGGGCGGGGGCCACGGGCGCCGGCGGCGGCGCGACGGTGACGGCGACTCGAGGGCGGGGGGCGGGGGCCGCGACAACCGGTGTCGCGGCCGCGGTCGTCGCCCGACGCCTGGGAGCCGGTGTCACAGGGGTGGGGGCCGAGACGGAGGCCACAGGGCGGCAGCGGCGGCGGCGCGTTCCGCCCTCCGCTTCCTCCTGAGCGTCCGTCTCACACCTCCCCTGTGCTTCTTTTTTGGTTGTTTTGGGGGCGGCGGCTGTGGGGAGCCCGCCACCCCTGCGGCCGGGGCCGCCACCACCACTTCCATCGGGGCCGGGGTACTCGCTTCCCCCATACCTCGACGGACGGCGGCGGCAGCCGTGGCCGGTCTTGGCCGTCCGGTGGCCACCGCGGTGGCCGCGAGCGCGACGGCCGCGCGAGGAGCCGGTCTGGGCGCCGGCGCCTTACCTCGGTCCGCCGCAAGCGGCGGGCGGAGGGTCGGCGCGGGGTTCAGCCGGTCCTCTATGGCGGCCAATCTGGCGTCGATTAAGGGCGCAACAGCGTCGAGCACGACGCGCAAGAGCGCATCGTATGCGTCGCCGCTGAGCCCGAGAGGAGGGGTGGAGGAGGAGGAGGAGGAGGAGGAGGAGAGGGGGGAGGAGGAGGAGGAGGGGGAGGAGGAGGAGGAGGAGGAGGGGGGGGAGGAGGAGGAGTGGGAGGAGGAGGAGGGGGAGGAGGAGGAGGAGGAGGAGGAGGAGGAGGGGGAGGAGGAGGAGGAGGAGGATGAGGAGGGGGAGGAGGAGGAGGAGGAGGAGGATGAGGAGGGGGAGGAGGAGGAGGAGGAGGAGGAGGAGGAGGGGGAGGAGGAGGAGGGGAGGAGGAGGAGGAGGAGGAGGGGGGGAGGAGGAGGAGGAGGAGGAGGAGGGGGAGGAGGAGGAGGAGGAGGATGAGGAGGGGAGGAGGAGGAGGAGGAGGAGGAGGAGGAGGAGGGGAGGGGAGGAGGAGGAGGAGGAGGGGGGGGCGTCGCGCCCACACTCGCACCCGCCCCGTCGGTGGGTGCCGCGGTCGATCCCGCCCCGTCGGCGGGAGTCGGTTTTGGCCCCGCCACCGCGGCGGGGGCCGTACGCGATTTTTTCTTCGCAGCGGGCGCGACTGGCGATTCCGAAATCGCCGTCGCCTCCGTCGCGATCTTGTGCGCTTTCCGCTTGGCGGGCGCGGGCGGCGGCACCGCCACGATGGCGGGCGCCGGCTCCACGGCCGTGGCGGAGGCCTTGAGGGCCTTGCGCATTTCTTCGAACTCCTTGCGGTAGGAAAGATTTTCCTCCCGCAGAGAGCTCACCTCAATGCGCAAACGCGCATTTTCGTTGCCGAGCTTCCATGCCTCGGCTTCCGGATCCCGCGTGACCAGCGTGTCGACAATGTCCGACACTCTGCTCGCGGCATCCTTCAGCCGACGCACGTAGCCCCCCTTCAGATTGCCCGACGTCTGGGCGATCTGAATGATTTCGGCCACCTGGGCGCATGCCGCGAGGCGAAGCTCCCCAGGGCCGAGCAACGAAACGTTCCCTACTAGGGCGGCGCACTGGCTGGCCGCGACCAATTTGGCGGCGGTAGCCTTGCGCGCCTTGCGCCCCCTTTCCCCCCCCTCTGTGCGGAGGAAGGCCTCCGCACCCGCGAGTACGGACGCGGTCGCGGCCGACGCGACCGACGCGGTTGCGCCCCCCGTGGGGCGCAAAGGCGAGCGCGCGCGCGCTGGGGTGGAGGCACCCGACGTGGTTGCCGAGTCGGCGTCGGTGTCCCGGGACCGATCCCAGAACCGCGACCTCGATCCGGCAACAAAACCCGGGTTACACAATGGTGGGGGCACGCTTGCCCCCGAAGACGTCGCCTGCGCCACCAAACCCGCCGCCGAAGACGACGAACCTGTGGACGCGTAACATGGTGTGGCCGCTGCCACCGCTGCCGCCGAAGACGAGGACGTGGACGCCGCCGCCGCCACCGCCGTCGTCGCAGCCGTCGAACACGCCGGCGCCGTGATAACGGCAACAGCCCGGCGGCCTGGTAGACCTGCAGCAGATTTGCTGCGTCGAACAACGGTTGGAGATGACAGGATTTTCTTCCGTCGCGTTTCCCCAATTTCGGCACCGAGCCACCCCGCCTTCGCTTCCAGGTGACCCCTCTTGCAAGGGGCCCCCGAGAGTCCAGGCGGGGGTTTGGGATCATGGGCATCCATTATTGGATGCCCACACTCGAGCCTGAAACCAGTTCCACGTTTCGGCGTGTTATTATTACACGAAATTAACCGTTAGGATTGCGTCATGCATTAAATGCGTAGAAGGCGCGCGCGAAAAAGATTCAACGACTCACCCAATAGCCAAAAACACTGCAATCCTCGCCGGGATCGAAACTAAATACACTCAACACAACACTACACAACTATTTCGCAATAGATCGCTTTCCAAAAATGGAAATTGTGCGGAAAAACTGCAAAAAACCGGGATATTGAACAAAACTCGACTGCCTCGCGTCGCTGTTGAAAAATGTTTATTAATTACGTTATGTCCTGTTTAGTAGGTGTTAGTGATAGGGTATTTGCCCGACTGGGTGGCGACCACCCCAGGTCTAGAGTATGCCGCCATAACATCCTTGAGTTTGTTCCGGCGTTATTGACCAAGTTCCAGTCTTTTTTAAGAGAGTAGCAGCGCATTTTTAGCATTTGGTGTTGCAAATCTCCATAGGCGATGGTAACCGCTTTCCATCAAGTGGGCCGTCTGCCTGTCTTCTGAGCTCTTGCCATAAAAAAAGTCCTGCTAATCTATGACGAAGTCTCAAAAACAGTGTTAAAAATTATTCTAAAGCGTCTTATTTTTAGTACCAAAAGTTTATTGCATTTTATTAACTCAATTTCGATTATTTATGGTTTTTTTTCACTAAAGTGTATCCTACAGTATTTCCATAAATTTACGGCCTACCAGTATATAATAATAAATCTAAACCAAAAGTGAATACTTATGATCTAGAAAAAGAACAAAAACATGAATAGTAAGTTACAATACGCGAAAATTAATTAGTCAATCTATCTAATACTGTGACACTTGTAACGGAAAAACTAAACACAATTAAATGATAAAATCTAAATATAAACATTACATTCCTTTTAGGTTTTTATTCAAACAATAACAAACATAATTTTTATATATCTAAATTATTCTAAAAATATATGAAACCAAAACGCTGGTCTGTATTTTGCGCAACGCATACGCGTTGCCATACAACGTGGTAATGCGGCCAGCGTTTTGGGGACGTTCCTAACTGACGGTGATTTGGGACCTATTTATTATTTGTAGTTTTTATAAATTAAGTTGTATATATACATTCCTCTTGAAGCTAATTAACAACTTTACTAACAACCGATGACTTAAATATTTGTTTGGAAGAATTAAAAATGTCAACCTCACTAAAATATTTATTGTAGGATATTTGTACAACGACGCAGATATTTATTTTGTCCGTAGTTAGTTTTGGAAATAGGGGTAACGCTGTGGCACGTTGTTATTCAAAAACGAAATGATGGCTGGGCAATCGATTATAGAATTTACGCTACGTGCAAAAAAATAAGGTCATGTCAAGGTCTTTCCCTTCCCTTCTTTCCCTTTCCCTAACAAAACCAATACTACATTAATTGTACATGTATGTATTGAAAACAATAATTATTGGACAAATATGTACTATGCGGGTGGAATCATAAAAAAATAATAGGTTAATTGTACTACGTGATAAAAAATTCATGCGGTACTCGATAGGCGGTATGACACAAAAATTTCGCTCTCCATACCGATTTTTTGTAACACAAAAAATAATTAACTCAAAATAATCAAACAAACACAAAGTCGTATAATTATTAATCGATTTCTTGTATTAATCGGTTAACTTGGTTAACGATTTGGAGGTTTCAATGCCTAATATGCTGTAATGAGAACTCTCAAATTGGGTCTATTATTATGTGATTATTATAAGATGGATGAACTTACAAAATTAAATTAAGGTATTAAGTACTGAAATCAGTAATAGCAAGACGGAGTCTCGGACTCTCAGAGTGAAGAAGGCTAAAATGTGCCGATCTTAGAATAAGATGCCGATCGCCCCGCGGTGCTTTACGAGAACACAGTATTAAATGGAATTAGTAGGAGTAAAGGTGGAATGGCTTCTAGTGGACACGGAAATGGATTTTAAGACGTGACGAAATGGGTGTAATTTTCTTCGTGAAGTCGAAGAGGAAGATAAACACAAGTTTAAAAATAATTTGAGATTAAACAATGCACAATTTTTTACTGTCGCTATTTCGTTTTCATAAAAATGATCCGATTAGGTGTTTACATAATACGAGTATCGTCCGAGTAGACATCCGAGTGCACTCGGTCCGAGCCAACTCTTATTGTGAAAACGGGGCTTTAATCTGTTTGTAGTATTGGAGACTATTTCCAAACTGTTAATTGAATAATTATACAAAATAAGTAATAATCAAATATTGTGCACACAATAACCTTGTTTATATGTACTAGCCGTACAACGTATGTTCCAGCCTTTACTCATCAAATCAGTAAAGCAGAAATCCTCTAGTATAATTTTATGTCTGCTCTATCACGTGTAATAAGTGCACTGTTACACGTAGATCAGTTTTATACACGTGTTGACTTACGTTTATGTCTTTTCATACATATTACAATACCCCCATTGTTGATACGATAACTAAATAAGGTAATATTTTTTATATTTGTTTAGTAATTTATGCAACACTCAGTGTTTTATATATTAATAAGAAGGGCGTTGCTTTTTTTACTGAAATAAGCAGACAGGCTGATGGTCCATTTCATGGAAAGTGGTGACAGTCGCCTATGGGCGTTTTCAATACTATAGATTATACCAAGGTGCTTAGGGTTGTGCCGACTATAGTGATAAGTAAGTAGTACACATGTGAGCCAGTACATTTGTCTCATACAAAACACATTTATACTGATACGGCAAAAATTTGAAAATGTACTACTTCAAATTTTCCCCCCGCTACTACTTTCGCCTCAAATGTGAGAGGAAGAACGGAACGGGGACAAGAGTACAATAACGGCTCTACGGTTATTTATATGACAAAGAGGGATAACATGACGTGTACGACTGCTAGTAAAATGAGGTGACCGAATCCGATCACATTCGATTCTTAACGAACATTTCCGAACTATTTTTTTTTGTACAGGACAGAGGAGCGAATGAAACTCACCACCTCACGGAACTCATTGCTTCAGATGTACTGCCGCGGTACAAGCCATACAAATCTCCTCGTCTCGTTGAAAGTAATACATTGTACTGGTTCAGTACAAAATGTCATGTTACTCTTACAAACTCATTTTAAAATCATGTCCTATCCTACTCTACCCGACTAGGTGGAGGAGCGAAACTGAATGCACCTCTGTTTCAAAGGAAAATCTTCCAGCAAGACTATTATTGTTCCTCGCAGCCATCACTATTAATGTTGGAAATTTGTGTATGTTCTTTGTACGTTTCGGGAGTCGTTTGCGACCTCAATTGCACAGCGCCATCTATTAGCTTGTAAGTGTTTCACTACAGTGCTGCCGACCTTGAATCGAGGACCGGAACCTGGACACTGACGCCCGCAAGTAACTCAAGGTTGTTATGGCGGCATACTTGAGAACAGGGGTGGAACCCAGCGTGAAAATGTACTATCACCAGACTATGGATTGTAATGTTGCCAAGATGTTTCTTTTATTTTTTTATTGAGTTCAGCAGACAGGCAGACGGCCCACTAGATGGAAAGCGGTTACCATCGCCTATGGACATTTGCAACACCAAAGGTGCTACAAATGCGTTGCTGCTCTCTTAAGGGAAGCTGGAACTTGGTCACTAATGTCGAGTCGGAACATAACACGAGGCTGTTATGGTGGCATACTCTGGACCAGGGTGGTAGTCATTCAGTCGGGCAAATGTCCTACCACCTGGCTGTGGGTTGTTTTGTCGCCTCTTACGACAGGCCGCCCGGCCGCAGGAAATTGTATTCTTTCTGCGTTCCTGCACGGACAACAAGTTAGTTATAAGCAAACAAATATTCCCGATTATATAAGTATTCTAAAAACCAAAATGAATGTAAATACAAAAATATTTACCCTCAAGTACATAACAGTAGTAAATCAGCCAAAGCACTGACTCACTACTCAGCATCTCGAAGCCAGTATTTCGAACATCTGCATTTACCGACGCGTTCCATTACGTACTTTGATATTCTTAGCACATTTTATGAAATTCATGACGTATTATTACGTCATTATGACGTTACGGCCGTAGTAGATTTAAACGGTTATACGCACTATGCGGCTGGCCACAGATCACAAAAAGTATTTAAAAATAATTTATCTCAATTTATGAACTTTCTAGTACTAGTTGCGCCCGCGACGTCGTCCACGGGAAATATGTTTTCAAAACCCCCCGATTTTGAAACATTCTTCATTGGTGCTCCCCTCCTATTGGTCTTAGCGTGATGATATATAGCCTATAGCCTTCCTCGATAAATGGGCTATCTAACACTGAAATATTTTTCAAATCAGATCAGTAGTTCCTGAGATTAGCGCGTTCAATCAAACAAACAAACTCTTCAGCTTTATATAATATATTAATATAAGATATCAGGCACCATGACCCTACTATTTTTTATCGATATGTCTAGCATGCGTGTCTTCTTTATTAAATAATAGTTTTTTTCTTTCTAATTCTATACATACTACGACGAATGCTGCGCGCACAGTTCACTACTTTTTTTAAATGGAAGTACAGGTTTGCGTTTAACCACTGTCTCACCTGGTATTGAGTGATGACACAGTCTAGGATGGAGCTCGCTTACCTAGAAGATACCAATTTACTCCAGACTTGAAGGGTTCAAGATTGTTTTTGTCAAGAAGAACAGACCCGGCAAATTATTCCACTCTTCGGCAGTGCGCACCAGAAAAGATGAGGGGAAAAACTTTGTTCTGACTGGTGCTGTTTCCACCATGTAACGGTGGCGCAAACCGGTGCGTCTGGTTATCCGATGGTAAAATGGAGATGGAGGAGGTGTGCGGCGGGTATTTAACTTCGTGTTGAGGCTGCGATTCCGGCTGCCACAATCCAGCAAACCACATATAGAACCGCATAAGGGTTAAACGCTACTACACGCCTTAGCGTGTACGGCGACTTTTCTTAAAAAGTCGCCGGTTCAGGGATAAACATGACGCGCGTTCTTGCGGTGAAAGGAGGGAGGAGGTGTGGAGAGGCCTGAGCCTGTTGAGACTTCGATTGTGAATTCGTTGACGCTTCTACTTTGATTGATGCTTGACGAATAATGAACGGTTTATCTAGATATGTGTTTTTTATTGCTCGACTGGTATTACAAATTAATGTGTGTATGGTGCGCGCGCGGTGACGTGAGAAGATCGTTAGCAAAAGTGATTTTATGATATTTTGGACTCTTATGACAGTTGCTCGCTGCAGCCGTAACAAGGTGTTTTCTTGTCTAACGCAGACCAGATTGCTTTCTTGGTCAGCACCGGAGCAATGTACACAAGTCGTATGAAGAAACGACACGATTCTTGCGTAGACCCGGCGACTTGTTCGTAGCATATACAAGAGCCCTACCGTGATCAGCCGGACTGCTGCTAACATAACTGTTGGTATGCGCAAACTGATGGTAACACCCAGCCGGTTTCTATATTTTAGTACTGCATTCATTTTATTTGCTTTATTTGTGACTAAAATTTGACATAAGCTCCATAGAACTATTGTCAACTAGCTGACCCGGCAAATTTCGTGCTGCCTCAGAATCAATAAATAAAAAAACGTTGATTTCTGAACGACGGGACGAACATCAAATGTTTGACAGGTAGAAATAGTTCCTAAAGGGAAGGGAAATTGTTGTTTTTACTATATTTCAAGCATTTTTTTTTCATATTTACTCACCTTTTAAACCTTCCCCGGACTTCCACAAATAATTCAAAACCAAAATTAGCCAAATCAGTCCAGCCTTTCTCGAGTTTTAACGAGACTAACGAACAGCAATTGATTTTTATATATATAGATTTTCTATCATTTATAAAGTAAGAGATTACTATATACTATTAGAAATCCAGTGAATATGTGATGGTATCCAATGATACGCAGTATGTACGCAAATGTGTGGGGAGCGTATTCTTAGCTGACGAGACGCATCCAATGACGTATCACACGTCATAGACGCGAATAATATGACTTCAACAATACTATTTCGAAGTATAAACGCACGTGTGATATCCACGCGTCATTTGGCTATTAGTTCTAAGGAGTCTTTATCAAATCTGAAAGGGACTATTAATCAATCCTAAAAATATTGTTACATGTCGACAAAACGTATGCACATGCACACCTGGTTTATTATCTTTCCCGCATTTGCACTACTTTTGTTTACTTTGTGTGTAAAATTTGCAATTACACAATAGCCTATTGTTATTGTGCTTTTTTATGGCTGCAGGTGTGCAGATTATGGTTTCTCGGAAACTTCAGGCCACGCGGTCGATTGTTGTACGGTGACAGTAGGTTTTGGTTCACAAATTGAAAGTCACTTAGCTATGAAGCGAATTATGTTTGGAGTATCTCTTATAGTTAAAACCAGAATTATAAGAGAAGAAACAAAGAAAATAAAAAGAGACCAAGATAACCCACATAGCTCGCGGAGTGGACCGGCCACGTTTGACGCAGGACTGATGGCCGAAGGAGCAGACGAGTCGTGGAGTGGAGACCGCGTCCCGGCAAACGTAAGACGCCTCAAGCCTGATGGACCAACGATCAAGGTCGCCGGTGGGGGCTGGATGAGAACAGGGGAGGTCCGGGATCGGTGGCGCAAACTTGGGGAGGCCTAAGTCCAGCCGTGGAAAACGATAGAGGTTACAAGGAACTCTTACAATTATCGCTCTTTTATATACAGCGATAAAAACACCTACGGAACCTTGACCACAATTTTAGATATTCGCAATCATCACTACGTCATTGTTCCGTGACGTGGTTTGACATTTTTAGATTAATTCTCGTAGTTTCTGGAACAAAATCGCAATAATTCTTGGCACACGATCCTCCGGCCTATGACGTATAACACGCAAATGTATCTAGTAAAACAATGAACTGAGATTTTACTACAGTTTTCTACTGTGATTATGTTATGAAATTAAAAATAAAACTATTCTCATAAAAATATTTTCTTACATATATATTTTTGGACCTCACAAGTCTAACACATGCTACTGATTCTAAAATAAGATATATCATACTATATATATGATATATCTTATTTTTGTATAGTATATAAAGTATATTATTATTTATTTATTTACTTACTCGTGGAATGTTTCTTATTATTTATTGTTTTCACCGCCACTGTTGTCTTATTTTTTTTTCCTCAGTTTAGGGGGTTGCCTGGAAGAGATCGCTTTAAGCGATAAGGAGGCCCTTTGTTCAAGATGTACTGTACTTAGTTTAGTTAATTTTTGGTGAACAATAAATTGTCTTTATTCATATTCAAATATATTTTTTAAATGTAAGGTACCTTAAAAATTAAACTACACTTTAAATCTATACTAATATTATAAAGCTGAAGAGTTTGTTTGTTTGTTGAACGCGCTAATCTCAGGACCCGCTGGTCCGGTTTGAAAAACTCTTATACGCGCAATTCTTGTTCATCATATTTGACAGGCGTTCCCGTGCCCACTTCGCTGGGCGTAAAACATTTTTACTTTTCTGATTTATTAATCACAAAGAAATATAGCCTGTGTCACTCGGGAATATTGTAGCTTTCTACTGCTGAAAGAAAAAACATCCAACTCACTAATTTATCTCTTTATAATATTAATATAGATGTTATTAACCCGAATTTCTCTCGGAATCATCAAATATTTTGCAGCGTCCATATTTATCCTTCACCCCTCTTATCGTACTTATCAGAATTATCAGGCAGTGGAGAATTTCGGTTTGTTAAATATTATGAATGATATCAAACAGTTAAGTTGAGCAAACACGCGGCATGTTGATTTCAAGATCTGGCATAACATTCTAAATAAAGGAACACTGTTTACCATTATGATGTAGAATATAGTTACTAGTTCATGCTTTTTTATTGCAGTATAGCAATCTGGCTGCCGGCCTACCTGATGGAAAGCGGTCCATAGACGATGGCAATCGTAACATTTGCAACTAAGCCAGAAGAGCGCGTCAAGGTTGATGGAGATTCTGCTTTTCTAGTACAATGATCTAGGTCATATCTCTTCCATACAGTCCACAATATTGAACCTGTAAATCGTTCTAAGAGCCACATCCCGCTATCTAATAGGCTTCCACATATTTTACTTCTTCATCATATTTATATTATACTACTGTCCGCAGACTGTCTGCCGGTAATATTATCGTAGAGGTTAATCTATTGTATTATTTTGTATTGTATCATAAAAAATAGAATTAAATTTTGTTTAAAATAATAAAAAATTAGGTGGACTACCCTAACATTAGGGGATGAAAATAGATGTTGGCCGATTCTCATAGATACCGGATAAGCACAAAATTCATCAAATCGTCAAGCCGTTCGGAGTATGCAACGAACTGTGACACGATTTTATATATTAGATATAAAATACATATTCACGCCAGTCCTTGCGGGTAGGCACGACACAGAGCGCCATTCAGGCTTATTCTTATTCTCACACACTCACTTGCTTTTTGACATTCATAGCTTGTCATGCACGTTCATCTGTTTTAAGGCTCTGACATATTAATCCTATCTATGTGTTGTAACGAATAAACTCAAAAACTACTGAACCGAGTTCAAAATTCTTTCACCGATCGTATGCTACATTATCACTGATTAATATAGGCTATACAAAAATTAGGGACCCCTACTACAACTTCAGTAATAGGAGGAGTTAACGGATAGACAGATATATATAGGATAGACGGATAGATAGATCGCGAGTGAAGCCGTATATAAAACTATTATATATATTTATATTATATATATATTTTATTTTTTTTTTTTTTTTTTTTTTTTTTTTTTTTTTTTTTTTTTTTATATTTATTTATATTATACATACATAACTTCCGTCAGGTCCCTTGCCTGTAGGCACAACAGAGCGCCATTTAGGCTATTTACACACCACACTTGCTTCTTTGACATTCATAGCTCTTGTCATGCACACTCGTCTTTCTTAAGGCTCCTGACATACCTTCTGCTAATACACGATCAATTTGATCATGGAAGGTGTGTCGTGGCTTCCGCGACTTCTGCATCCATCCACTTTTGCATTGTATATCTGTTTAGTCATTCTTCCATCATTCATTCGTTCCACATGCCCCAACCAACGGAGCATTCCTTTCCTTACCTTCACCCCGACACTCTCTTTCAGACCAACTCTCTTTCTTACTTCGGTGCTCGCATCTCGACCGCGTTTACTCTACTTTCATGCTCTCTCTTCCATACCCATACGTAAAGAAATCCCAATTAAGTTTTTACATAACAAAAAGAGAACCACCCACTAGATTTTGACCCCCGATGTAGCTCGTGGAAAGCTTTCCTCTACATTACTTCTCATTTCTTCACTGTCCATAATTTATAAAATGAATAAATACTAAAGGAAAGAAGAACAAAATATTCAAGTGTAAATAGACACGAGCATGTAAGACTTATCAACGTGTAATTTATGATTCTCAAACAAATTTTTAAGATTGAAACAAAGTAGCACACCGTCACATGATGTTTGATTTGCATTTTAAGTTAAAATATTTACAATGGTCACCGGAATCTCGCGCGCATTGTTTTAATATGTGAAATTTTATATTTTACTAGCTGTCCGGCAGACGTCGTCCTGCCCGGTAAAAAATAGGGGTTGATCGTAGAGGGTTGAAAATCTAGGGTTGTATGTATTTTTGTATGTTGTATCATAAAAAAATAGAAATTAAAAATTTTGTCTAAAAAAATAAAAATTTAGGGGTGGACTACCCCTAACATTTAGGGGGATGAAAAATAGATGTTGTCCTATTCTCAGATACCAATATGCACAAAAATTTCATAAATCGGTCAAGCCGTTTCGGAGGAGTATGGCAACGAAAACTGTGACACGAGAATTTTATATATTAGATTTTATTGTTTTCATTATGTGTACCTATTTACTCACCGAGCATGTTGCACACACGTGGGCTGGATGACTTACCTGAAAAATATAAAGAAATAATATAATTATCAAAGCCGTCATAGAATAGAACGGAATGGAACGGAATGAGCAGAAATGGAACGAAATGGAATGGAATAGGAATTCTTTATTTGCACGCAAGAAAGCTGTATATATCAGAATTAACAATATTGCAACTAGTGAAATCACGGTCTAAACGCTAATAGCGATTTCTTCCAGATCACCTTCTGGAGAGAACTTTGCATATCAAAAGTGGGTCGGTATCCAGTGAGCATAGTTTAAAATATGCTGTTACGAGCTGGAGACTCGAATTAAAATGCGTTGGAATGATTATATTTTATTAGAGCTATACAAGACGTATAACACAAATATAACCGAACACAACAAATCCAAACGTAACGCAGGTCGTAATACAATAAAACGCGCAAAGTCCCTCACTATTAGTTTTCCGATTGTACACACGTCACTCCTTGATCGTAGCTGTCGCTGAACCGCCCCTTCTCCCCATCAGGCCGTCGTTTTATTCCCCACAAATACAAATGTGCCCGTATCGTAGTCGACGTAATCTGCAACACCTAATGATTCAGCCGGAGCGGCCATATACGAGTACAATAGAACAATAGATTGTTCTGTTGAAACGTATGCCAATAAATAAGTAAACAAAAGAAGAGGATCATAAAAGAATTACAACTAGTTCAAATGCCGGCAGGTAATAAAATGTGTTTTTAGAGATTAGGAGTGGAATTTGTTTTTGTCGGAACCTAAGTTGTAACAGTGCATAACTAACGGGGCCGGGAGACGATGTCCTGATCTGAAAAAATAAAATCTAAAACCCAACTCCAGCGCTATCTACCGAATCTCATTGTGAATCGAAAACAACGGTCCGCAAACTATTTTGTCTTGTAAGCTCATTGCCAATTTTTAATTCATTCAGGGGACCCCCCTGCTTTTTGGCCATCTTCAAAAAAATGTTCTTATTTCACCGTGTAAATGTATATTTTTGAAGTGAAACTTCTTTAGAATCGTTGTGATTTGAAACTCGATGAAACGAAAAAGTGACACTAGAAAGAGATAAACACATAAAATTCAACCTTATTTAAAAATGTCATCAAAATCCTGGAACCCGATTCTAATATTAAGATTATGTTATGTATGAACTCCAATAAACCTAAGGCCGTTAATAACTTAATCCAAGTTATTAATGACGCAGTTGACAGAAACGTCATAAGAGCGGAACCTGTCCCCGCCATTAGTATGTGAGGGCAACTCTCATCTTGACCTGGTTGCGTTATCCTTAACCATACTAGACCCATGTGGGGCACATTCTAGATCTACGCCCGTCTCTGTTAATTGACTGGGACCGAACACTAACTTAAATAAAATTACACTTTATTGTTGACCAAACACACTGTAGGAGCGAGAGGCAGAAGTTAAATAATACTTCAGATGGCAGAGAGTAGTTATTCGCTGTCGAGAGCTGATGTGAACTTATTTAAATGAATTTATTTTGGAAACGGTAATCTTAAAGTAACAGCTTGAACAATAATTACAACTATAGCATTATGTGCGAGCGAGATAGAGCAACTATTGATATATGCACTCCCGCGTTCCACTAACCAGTAGCTCGTTGTCCGCTGCGATGACTAGCACTAGCACACTTATATATACTGGTATGGAGTCAACAGTCATAATGTATATACTAACGCTCTATCGGTATACGACACTATTCAACGGCAAAAACCGTCCAGGGGGTCTAGTATTATTTTGATTTTTATTAGACTTTTGGAAATTGCGGGAGTTAATAATTTAATTCCTGCAATTCCCAAAAGCCTTTCCAAAAAAATGTTTATTTGTTAGTAAATAAACAACAATTTAGCGGTAGTGTGACTTATTATGTTTCCTTTTATTAAAATATTCAAAGGCATACATTTTCATAACATCATTTGTATCCAAATCTAATCTGGTGCCGTTACGATGATTTACTTACAAGTTTTACCGCATCTGGGCACACAACAACCTCTTTCAGAAGAAGCCATAATCCAAGTCATCAGAGAACAAATCGTTAGGCAAATCGGTGTTCAGGGTACATGAGTAAGTCCAACGTGATCACAGAACACTAGTAAACGTGATAAGCGAAGTTTCGGAGTCCAGGAATCAAACAAAGTTATCGAAAGATAATCAAAACACTAACAAAGTACATACATTTACGAGTGTAACTCGTATCGATCGGAATGTCTTTTTGGTTTGACATAATTGACATCTTTGAAATAAGTTTTTGGTAAATAGACAATTCATCAAAAATCCAGTAATTAAAGTTAAAAAGAGCTTTATAATTTGAAAAAGGTGAGGAATAGAATTTACACACTTTAAAATATATTTATTAGCTGACATGGCTTGCAAAAACATAAAAACGTATCAAGTATTTCTTGAACAAGTATTCAAACAACTGCGTATAACGAAACATATTATTTTCTTTCATTTGGTGTTCAATTTGAGAACAGTGACATCTACTGCAATACGTACCTACTAATTCAACGCAAAAAATCTCTAAGAAAAAATACTTGTACGGACTGTTATGACACTGATGATAGCAATATGCTAGCTCCCATAAAACAAATACATACGACTACAATATTGTCTTGGTAAAAACAATAGGAGGTCTTATAGTTTCAAGCAATCTTTTCCAAGGAATTTAACTTAAAAATCATTTAAATTAATTTGGCGATGTGATGGTGATACGTATTAGATAAAACATAACTTAAATACACTTACTTAAACTACTTTATAAATTAGATACATACTAAACTACTAAGTACTAGACGCGAATGGCAGGCACGTTATTGTACCGGTTTTCAATGTCTCATATGGCTAGTTACCCGTATTAAGTACGTTAGTAGCTAAGTAAATTTTAACTTAATTTTAAATGCAACTTGTCACTAAACTCATTGTTTACATGAAGTCACTTATTTTTTTATAATCTAGTTATACTCAATACATACATACATATACTTTGGTTATTTACAATACAAATACTTTGGTTGATAAAAAAAACCTCAATATTTTCCATTTCTGTTTCCTGAACGTCCTTAGTATTATTTTCATCTAAACAATATTATTCGCTTATCAACTAAATGAAAGTCTTTCTAATGAGCTTTTTAACTGAAATTTCTTAAAGATTATCTTGTAATTTATTGCTGCAGTTAGTTTATTTTTCCCAAAAACTTCCAGACTGGAGGAGATTAAATTGGCTGATAAAATTTTTCGTTCTCCTGGCAATTCAGCTTCTCAAAACGTAGTAATAAAGTAGGTAAAACATAAGATTAAAACATCGTTTTAATTAAGTTAATAAATTACTGACTAAGTACGTGAGTGGACGAATGCAGCTCGAATGAATGCGTGTTGTTCGTCATAAGTCAGTTTTAGAAATATTGATTACAGCCTGTGTACTATATGACCTTTCATGTATGCGACATATCAATGCTAAAGATAAACAGTTATGGGGAAATAACACTTCTCTTGAAAATAATGATATGTGTTTAATTAAATAAATTTATTTCCTTTTTTTGCTATGAGTTTACGAATAATCATATGGATAATCCAATTCATTAAAAATGAAGTCGTGACAGCATAATGGCTACCGCACGCGTCCCTAACTCAAAGAGCGTTGGTTTGATCGTAGGTGGAACGCTCAGTTTTCTGATCTAATGTGCATATTGTTACAATTACCACATGCCAATAACGGTGATGGAAACCATCGTGATGCGACCTGCACATCTACATAACCGATGTGTTAAACCTGCCAAGGGGCGGTATTTGATTCAGCATGATAAACTACAATAATACGATTTCTGCCCTAAGGTCAAATTAATATAGTCTTATATAAATATAAAAATAATGGTTGTACTGGACTCTGTTGATTTTTAAGGTGTTTTATAGGGTGGTCGTTAAAAATTAAATTTCTTGCGACGCCCCCTAAAAAGCTTCCTTTTAATGAAAAACACTGGGATTTTTTAAATAATTTTTTCAAGTCAAGACATCACGTGCCTCAAGACGATTCAAGTTAAAACTAAAAATATAAGAAAAATTGAAAGATAAGCTTGATCACGAAGAATTTTAAACTGTTCTGAAACTATAATTTGAAATTCATCACTGAGAATGATAATACGGAAGGTATTTCATTGTTAAAACTTTTCCAATCTTAAAATAATTATTACTTCTATGTATGAAGAAGTTTCCTGAAAAAACATGATATTACCTAAAAATTAACTTGAATCGTCTCGAGGCACGTGTTGTCTTAACTTGAAAAAATATAAAAAAATTCCAGTGTTTTTTCATTAAAAGGAAGCTTTTTAGGGGGCGTCGCAAGAAATTTAATTTTTAACGACCACCCTAGTGTTTTAGTTACCATTTGTATGCCTGAAGGGGCAAAAACATGTGAAACATTTTTAAACGCATTGTACAAACTCGTAAAACAAAGTAGTATTCGTTACACCATTTATAACTCAAGAACGGCTAGACCAATTTTTATGATTTTTGTGTTTTTGGAATTGTCTTCGTCCGGAAGAGGATAATAAGTATTGAAATATGATATTCCGCAATAAAAACACATCATTAAAAAACATCAGTCACAACATGAGTCTGGCTATTAATTTGTTATGTAAAATTTCGGCAATGGACTGCATTTTAACTAATTTTCACTTGTCTGTGATTTAGGTGAATTATTTTTGGGTGTGTTCAAGTGGTTCCCGGAATGGTTTAGATTCAAATTTGAACCAGGTATATGGCGCTGCAGTCGGGTTCCAGGATTTAGGTGTCATTATTTTTGTGTGTGTTCAAGTGGGTAGGTGGCGCCGCTGAACACCTCTTTAACGGTGGGACCGATTTTAATATTTTTTGTGTTTTTTCAAGTAGATTCGAGAATAGTTTAGATTTACAATTAATCTCGGTTGATAGCGCTGTAATCGGTTTCTAGATTTTTAATATCTTAGGGCAAGACAACGTCTAATGGGTACAACTACTCAACTTAGGTAGTTTCTTCAATGATTTGGGTGTATGGTTGGCGTGATATTATGTGAGGAATCATGTTTCCATTAGTCACAATTAGGTCAGTGACAAGACGAGATGATCATAACAACCGCCATATCATTCGTATCATTGTTAAGATTAAACAATAAATTAAGTATTGTGACGCACGAGAATGTCGCTAGAACAACTGCTTATTATTATACATAATTATTTGTTTATGATCGGTTGTAACGTTGCACCATTTCAAAAAAACATAGACATAGCCAATGACAGTACTAATGTCAAACTATGTCACTGTCAAGAGTTTTAAAAATAAAAAGCTGTGACGGCGGCTAAGTTGAGACCCGCTCGAAATTCAAAAATACCAGCTGTTACAATGCTTTTATAAATATTATTCCAGACTATTCAAAACTTCCTTTGACGTTATTAAAAAACTACGTGTTCCCGGTGGGCGTTGTTGATGATCCCATGAACAGATGGTCTAGATACGCTTGGCCTGTTGAGAGACTTCACGTATCCCTGCGTATTCTACCGACTGTATAACGGGGAGTGTTCCAAAGAACTGTTTAGAATAGTATCTTTGTCCTCTTTCTACCATCGCACCGCTCGCCATCGGTTGGGATTTCATCCCTACTTCCTCGAGCCCCTTCGCTCATGTACGCAACGGTTCTGCAGAACGTTTTTGTTGCGTAGCGTGGGCATTTAGAATGAGCTCCCAGCCGCGATTATCCCACAGCGCCTCGATATGAGGTTTTTCAAAAAGGGTGTCATAAAATTTCTTCAAGGCCAATCTCTAGTGTTGAAAATGTCCATAGGCAAAAGTAACCGCATTCCATCAGATGGGCCGTCAGTCTGTCTGCTGTACTCCAGCTATAAATAAAAATAATTCTCTTGCCATACCAATGGCTGATTTTTTACATTATTTATTTTATTTTTTTATTTGTAAGAAGCTTATACAATAACAGCCCATAAACGTCCCAGTCCTGGACTCAGCCCTCGCATAATAAGGGGCTCGATACCCGCCACACTTGTCTAAGCGGCTTGGCAGGTTTGACACATCGGTTATCTCGATGTGGAGATTTCTGCTGAAGTCATGCCACAAAATAAAAATACTTGCAACAACCCAGAAGGGTTTATGGTAATAAAAGAACAGCAATTGATCACCATAATTAAAATAAGAGAACCTTACTAAAATAAGCTTAATTAAATAATAAATAAGCTTAAATACAACTGAACTTACTAACTTCTACATTATACGAAACTTGGCAAATTGATACAACCGATAGCCGATTGAAGTCATTGATAAACTATTTTCATTGAAAAGGTTATTAATGACATGAATCTGTCACATTATTATTGTTTAAATTTTTTTATTAATAACTTATATAAAATATTATACTTAAAGTTTTACATGTAATAAAATAAGTCGGACCCAGTAAATAATATCGCTTCTGCCAACATGAAAATAAAATGTCTATATACAATTGAGAGGTTTTGACCTAAGCTACACAATGACCACATCATATTACAGATAAATATTGTTACATAAGATTATGGTAAATTATAAAAAATCTACTCTATAGAAAACAAGCGCTAATTACTAAAAATATAACAAAATTAATTATTCACGTTAAAAAGAAAAATAACAGGAACAACTACGTAAGTAATTTGTTACCTGTGTGTAAAAAAACCAATCAAAACTACGTGCCATTTTGGAATTTATGTTTTAAAGGTTTTTGTTATAAAGGTTTCTCAGATGTAAGTGAATTGGAAAAATTATTTTATAACAAAGTCCTTTAACTTGGAATATTTTATAAGAATTTCTGATTAACAAAATGTCTACGAAAACTTACAAAATGCGTCTTAAGTTGAATAACAATGAATGAATGAAAACTCTTTATTGTTCATAACTTAAACCTAGACATTTAATATAAATATTAAATACATTACCATTAGAACAATTGGTGGCCTTATCGCTTATAGCGATCTCATCCAGGCAACCCGGTGTCCAAGGAGACATTACAAGAAGAATTAAATAATATTTGGTGGTGTAACTCAATTAAAACTAATTCGATCGTAATTAAAGACAAACAAAATAATAACAATAATAAACTAATGTAGATATACACAAGTAAGTAAATTATCTTAATATAATAATATATAAATCTCCTGTCACGATGTTTGTCCGCGATGGACTCCTAAACTACTCAACCGATTTTAATCAAATTTGCACACCGTGTGCAGTTTGATCCAACTTGAAAGATAGGATAGTTTTTATACCGTTGGAACCGGTAGGTGGCGCTGAGATCGGGTTCTAGAATCCTCTTAACAACGGGGAGCGATTTTGTTTTTGTGTGTTTGAGTGGGTCCCCGGATGGTTTAAACCCACAATTGGAACCGGTAGGTGGCGCTGGGATCGGGTCATAGATTTTTATTTTTTCAGAGCAGGACAACGTCTGCCGGGGCCGCTAGTAATAATATAAATTTCATAATACTTACATACTAACAATAATACAATTCCATTTACTGCAACAAATTTTATTTCATGGACAAATAATGGTCAGTGATCAAGTGTTTGAATGTCAAAATGGATGAAGCTGAAGAACAACAATATTTTGTAACGTAGGTATTCATTTCACAGAGAATAATAATGTATTTATGAAAATGTATTTTGCTGTTATTATACAAGTAGCTCCATCTAGCGAATACAGTTTGAACTAGAAAGTGACCTTTACACGATTTCGATTCTTCGAGTTGCACATATGTTGCCGATAGATGGAACTACTGTAATTTTTTTACCTATAATTGAGGACGTGAGTGGATGAAGGCGATATGTCGCATATTCGGTTTTTTGCTTTTTTTTGCGTAGATAAAGGTTATAAGTCGATACCAAATGACTACAGACCTAAGACCATAGATATAAGGTATAATTTAAAAAAAAATAGTTAAAAAAGGTGTTAAGTTCAGTAGTTCAGTTTAAAACAAAAGCAAAACTTTTATCTCGATTTACTCAGAATTGGAATTATGCGACTTATCCCCTTCATCCACTCATGTCTTCAATTATATGCCAATAGAATGTAATGTAATAAAATGACTAGCGCACGCGTCCCTCAAAGGGACAAAACTCAAAGGGCGCGGTTTCGAATCCTGGCCAGAACGCATAGGCAGTTTTCTGAGATAATATGCATATTATTACAATTACCACGTGCTAACAACAGTGAAGGAAAACGTCGTGATAGAACATGCACATCGAGATAACCGATGTGTCAAACCCGCCAAGCCGCCTTGAACAAGCGTGGCGGGTATACTCCCTTATAATGGGAGGCCCGAGCCCAGCAGTGGGACGTATAATTATTTTGGTCCAATTTCGACCACGGCGACTACTAATATTATATGGCAAATAGCAAAAAGGAACCAATATGGTTCAACTCTGTGTCTTCTGTATATCATAGCTGAAGAAGCGACAACGGTCAAGCAGCAAATATTGAAACCGATAAAAATAGAGTAAACAATAGCTAAATCAACTGAGATAGTTTTTAACAGATAAAAAACGCCGCAGCCTCCCAGATTTTGTACGAGTTTAGGAAGTTATGACGTCAAAAGTTTGAAAACACTATATTGTTCACCAAAATAAAAACTACGTTATGAAAAACTAGACACACTAAGGCTGGTTGGTGTGCATCGACATTTAACCGGTGGTTAAAATAAAATAATCAATGTTAAGCCATATATTTTTAGCGATTATTTTATTTTAACCGTTGGTTAAATGTCGCTGCACACCAGTATAAATGTTGAAGCGATCTCTTCTAGGCAAGTCCCCTAAACTAAGGAAAAAATTAAAACATGACAATGGCGGTGTAGACAATGAATAATATAAAACATTCAAAATATATGAAATAAGAATAAAAAATCTTTATTATATACTATATAAACATATCATACATGATACACACAGAAATTGTGATGATATGTGTGTATTTTAAAATTGTATAAGAAAGTAAATTTATTTTTAATTTGACTAGATCTTAGCCGGTTTCTATATCTTACTGACCGTTCATTTTGCCTTATCTATTAAAACTTGAAATACGCTCCATACAAATAATGTCAAAATTCAACCAATGGAAAGGCAAATGAACGAATAGTAAAATGTAGTAACCGACCGGCAATAAGACTAAAAAATACTAATAACTTAAATATTGATCTTGTTCAAGAGGTTGGACTAATAGCGAAGAGCCTTGACCGCCACATTGAAATCAATCTCTCTCGCTCGGTATCTGGGTGAAGGATCTAATGCAGAAGGCAGCCCTGTTGGACATAGCTCGTATTGTAAGGAGGTACCTTTTTTTTTTACATGGGGAAATGCGTTACCGCACCGTCAGCCGCGCGGGGAATCATGCGCGGCCGGTGTGTGGGGCTCCCCGACGCCGGTTCAATACGAACGGCTGCCGGTATACCCACTAAAACCCCATGGGAGCCTTCTTTCCGCCTAGCGCCGGGGTCACGGTATGTGCGCGAGCTTAACCCGCGACCCCGGCAGCGGCTGGCCGCCTCATAAGCAGAGGCGGCCTCTCCTGTGTGAGAGGGACGCGCGGCTACCTCTCGCGCCCTCTCGCGGCATTAGTGCGGGCGGAGGTCTATATGGATCCCCCAGACCTCGACGCCCGCTGCCGCCGGGAGGGGGAGACTGCGAAGGATTACTCCTGCGCCATCACCCCTCCCTCTCCTTCCTCCTCCCCCCGCCACCTCGCGCACTCAGCAGCGTCAGCGGCGGGGGGGGCCTTCGCGATAGGGGGGGAGGGGGAGGCTGCGAAGGATTGCTCCTGCGCCATCACCCCTCCCTCTCCTTTCTCCCCCTCCGCCGCCTCGCGCTCTCAGCAGCGTCAGCGGCGGGGGGGGGGGGCTTCGCGATGGGGGGAGGGGGAGGCTGCGAAGGATTGCTCCTGCGCCATCACCCCTCCCCCCTTTCCTTCCTCCCCTTTTCCCCGCCGCCTCGCGCACTCAGCAGCGTCGGCGGACGGAGCGGGGGAGGGTAGGTCGCCGGTCAGGCGGGCGGTGGTGGGGTGGACATCACCACCGCCGTCCTCGACGGCCAGCGGAGAAAATCTCGACGCTGGCGGTCGCAACGGAAGGGATGGGTGTTTGGGGAGGAGGTTTGGGAAGGAGGGGAAGGCATTAGGATTTGGGGGCGGAAAGGTGGGACACCACTGTCACGGAGTGAAGGGGGGAACGTGACAGTGGCCGCTCGGGGCCCCGGGGACGCATCCCCTTGTACCGCTACCTGGACGGGGGGGGGGAGTCCAGGGCGGCACCCCCTGGGGGAGTAAGGAGGTACCTGCCTCCGGAGCCATAACTCCCGGTAACTTGGACCCTAGGCCGCACTGCCGGCGGACAACGGTTTCTTTTACATTTTTATAATTAATTCCCTATAAGAGAGCAGCGGCGCATTTATACCACCTTTGGTGTTGCAAATGTCCATAGGCGATGATAACTGCTTTCCATCAAGTAAGGCGTCTGCCTGTCTGGTGAACTCCTGCAGAAAAAAAATGTATATATATATTGTAAGATTTAAAAGAAAAATGGAAAATCAAATATACATAATAAAACTACGTTTTTGCGCGGTAATATTTTTGATTTTTATTATTCCGACGTTTCGGCTACTTTTTAGTAGCCGTGATCATGGAAGACAAAGATGTCAATTGTCGATGAGTATTGTTAAAGTTTTATTTAGCCTACTGCCAACTTGTTCATTTTAATTGGTTTAAATTTTTATGTTTATTATTTACTCTATGGGAGCCTAATCTAATTTACCATCGCTTCGCAACATGTTGTGGGTTGAAGAAAAGCAAATATGCCTAACTGTAATAATCCCTATTAATATTATAAATGCGAAAGTAACTCTGTCTGTCTGTCTGTTCCGTTTTCACGTAAAAACTACTGGACCGACTTGGCTGAAACTCAGTATATATATGTTTTCGTTGCCGCGAATGAACATAGGATACTTTTTATCCCGAAAAAATGGGATAGTTTCCGGGATAAAAATATATTTGTCTTTCTGTTTGTTACGCTTTCACGGAAGAACTAATAGGCCGATTTGGCTGAAATTCGGTACGTATGTAAATTACTAATACACTACTATACTAAATACTGAGGGTGGACAAGGGATACTTTTCATTTTGGCCTTTTTGGTCATTTTTGTTATTTTAGCCTTTTTACTCATTTTGGCCATGTCGGTCACTTTGGCCTTTTCGGTCATTTTGGCCATGTTGGTCACTTTGGCCTTTTTGGTCATTTTGACTATTTTGGCCTTTTTGGTCATTTCGGTCATTGTTGCCTTTTTGGTTATTTTGGCCTTTTTGGTCAAGTTTTGTAATGTATGTTGTTTACAGATAGACGGGGGATTAGCGATGTAAAATGAAGTGAATCTTCCGTGGGCAAATACATAAAAATGTAATATAATATAACCTGTAGCGCTTGCTCTATAAACAAGAGACACGCACCAGTGGCGCAGCCGCGGGGTAAACTCTAGTTTTATATAATACTAAAATGGGTGGGAGGAAAAATAAAAAGAAATTATCAATCAAGTTGGTTTGTATTACAATGCACGCAGAAAGAGCTCAGTGTCTAGATTCAATCTGTGTTTTCTAGAGGTACCACTAGGAATCGAAAGATTAAATTAGAAAAGACCTACTTATATTTAGTTTAGGTTTTTATAATGTTACCGTATGTCGTATTTATTCAATGTGAAAAATCACAGAATACGAAAACTGGCGACTATAAAATAAATTGTTAAACATAATACGGATTTCGAATCGAGATTATGTTATTAAGGATATTTATTTATATAATACCTATTTTATACTTCTGCATAGGAACAGAGAAAGAACACTCATTATTGCAGTTGAGCGGCCTGTCGATAAGGCGATACGACAACCTAGGCGGTAAGACATTTGCCCGTCTGGATAGCTACTACTTACCTATTTTATAGTATGCCATCGCATTCAAATTCAATTTTTTTATTCAATATAAGTTCCACTGGAGAACACCTTTTAAAGGTCATACATATAAGTCAAAAATTAATTTTAATGCTGTTAAGGAGAAGAAGCGGCAAGAAAATCTCCAGCAACACGTCTAGCTAAATATTAATTAACTCAAACTATTTATTTTTTAAATAAATTTTATACACAAATATGTTACACAATTACTTTCCGAAGAATTAATAGAGTTGTAGCAAACAGTGCATACTCAGTAAGACAAAGATACAATAAAAGGAAAGAAAAATATTATTAATGAGATGACGTACTAAACATTTTATACTGCAACATATCTCCATAATTTGTAACATGCTTGGCAAGATAAAAACGTTACACAAAATATAGTATAAGAGGCTGGAGCAAGCTGCTATGTAAATGAAGTTTTTACAAACTTTTATTTAACTTGCAATATGTACCTATGTTTGTATATAAATTAAAGTGGACTCTTGCAAGTTAAATTTGACCAACTTTCCGGTTTCCGATTCAGCTGAAATTTTGCATGCAAATGTAATGCGTGATAATGCAATAATATGGTACTATGGAGCTGATCTGATGGAGTCGGAAGGTGGCCATAGGAACTCCTGTACTAAACAAGATAGACCCGTCGTATTTGAGCTCGTTTTACTTGTCTTGGCTAGCTCTGCTGCTATATGATATCCAGGATCTCAAAAGCTTGTATTTAAAATCCTTTTCAAAAACAAGTATTCTTTAATAGGTAGTATCCCTTTTTTAGCAAGATAATTTTTAATTTGGTTTTGAATTTAGTGAAAGGCTAACTAACTTGAGTACAAGACAAAACTGTTAATGCAACGCATACTAATAACTCCATCCATCATACAACACCATATTAAAAGAGATAAAACTCAATCGATCGCTTACCATGTGTCCCATACGAAAATACAATCAACGTACTCATAAAAATAATATATAATAATATAGTGTTAAGAACAATCGAACAATTTGTTTGGAAACATTATTAGATAACACAATGGAAGTATCACTTGTTAATCATGATTAACTATATTACATCATCCTCCATCTTTTTAAGGCGTTACCTAAATTGAGTTTAAAATATCCTCAAATAAATATATAAAAAATAAAACACAGAGGTGTAGACGAATAACATATTGTTACATACCGACAAAGAAATGCGCACCTACTTTATTACCCTTCCTGCATTCGGAGTTTCTTATGTTTTCTTCGTGTTTAAAATTTGCAATTAGACAATAGCCTATCGTTATTATTTTCGACTTTGCTGGCCGTTCGCAGGAATAATGAACCAGGTGTGCAGATTACGTTTTCTTGGAAAAACTCAGTCCACGTAGTCGATTATTGTATTGTATAGTTAGTATAAAACAATGCCCGAACGGAGGGGTGGGGCAGTCAAGCGAGGATTACTATACGAGTAAGACGTACATTCGATTAGCGATATAGTGACGGACTTTGCGCGTGTTATTGAATCGTGCAGTTTATACTATTAGTGTCTAGATATATTTGTACCTATGTTATACGTCTTTGTATAGTTCTAATAAATTCTGTAGTAATTTCAACGGCATTTTAATTCGAGTCCTATGTAGCTCGTAACAATATTGATCTATATTCATGTTGAGTGACATTAGGGATTGTACACCTGGTATAAAATATTATATTATCATTAATTAAAACTACACTCCGCTACATTAACAGAACAGTCATATCATAAAACGTAATGGGTTGTTTAAACTACCGATAATTGAAGTTCAAAAACATTAACGAGGTTCTTCAATATCAAAATAATAGTGATTATAGTCGTATGAGATTAGCTGTATTAAACGACGTGAAGAAAGAATGAAACTAGATAGATAACACTTTATTGGTCACCAAATATACAATTTAAAAAATACAACTACACTCATGGTAGAAATAATAGGCGGCCTTCTCGCTCTCTCTTTATCTCTTCCAGGCAACCTAACTTAAAGAAAAGTTTAATCTAATCTGGCTGGAAAACTATTTTATAGAGTTCTGTATAAATTACAAAGTAGGGACCCTAGCGCGTGTGTGTACGACACCGCCAACGCGCTGCTATTCTGTGCATCTAATACTAATATATAAAGCTGAAGAGTGTGTTTGTTTGTGAACCCGCTAATCTCAGGAACCGTTGGACCGATTTGTAAAATTCATGCAGTGTTAGATAGCCCATTTATCGAGGAAGGCTAAAGGCTATATATCATCACGCTAAGACCAAAAGGTGCGGAGCACCAAAGAAGAATGTTTCGAAATCCGGGGGTTTCGAAAAGAAACTCCACGCGGACTACGGCGCGGGCACAGCTAGTTTCTATATATGTATATGCGAATTTTGTCCGCCGAGGCGCGGTGCATCCTAATCCTCAATTTTTTACACGCGCGTTTACGTATCAATTCTTTTTATTGCAGGAGTTCAGCAGACAGGCAGACGACCCACTTGACGAAAAACGGTTACCATCGCCTATGGATATTTGCAACACCAAAGGTGCTACAAATGCGCTGCTGCTCTCTTAATGGAGACTGGAACCTAGTCACTAATGCCTGAACACAACACAAGGTTGTTATGGCTACATACTCTAACCAGGGTGGTCGACATCCTACCACCTGGCTGTGGTTTGTTTTGTCGCCTCTTACAACAGGCCGTCCGGCCGCAGGAAACTATTCTTTCTCCGTTCCTGGACGGATATGGTCGCTTTCACTTGGGGTCGGCACAGTATGTATTTGCCTTTCATATACCTATATTGAAAATGAATTATTTATTTCAATATGGAATCTTACAGATTACTTATTGAACTTATTCTGGCATACATCTTCTGTCCCACCACAAATAATCATGTCATCCATCAAAAAATTCATCCATCTCTTTTTGATCTACCTTTACATTTGTACCAATCAATCTTCAAGTTTTTAAAATTCCCACTGAAACGATTATAATGATCATACACTTTCATCGTTAATACCAAATAAATCGCTTGATACCCGACAAATAGCTTGTAAGATGGTGAGGCATGTCCCATCTGGGGCACGTATCAAGCGCGTGAACCATTTGATTCCCTGAGACGCCGGCGTTGTTCAATCGGCTCCAACGGTTAATTGATTGTAAAAACAGTTGTGCGATGTGACGCGTCCCATGAGAATATGGTAGTGTCACTAATTCGGCACTATTAAAAAGTAGAGGGTGACGTATTATTGGGTTATATAGAAAAATTAATTATATTGTTACGACCTGAACGCCGACAAACGACAAATTCACACCTGCATACTTGAAGACATCTTTTACCTTTTCGGCATTTGGACTTCTTTTGTTTACTTTGTGTTTAAAGTCTGTGATCAGAAAAACAGCCCATTGTGTATTGCAATCTTTTATGGTAGTCATTAGCCAGGTGTGATGCTAGGAAATTCAGTCCACGCGGCCGAGCAGACATATTGTATTTGTATAGTATAATACAAGGACCCAATTGAGAGATGAAGCAGTCAAGCGATAACCACGAGCGGAACAAGACTTGTGTACATTCGGTAATCTATTTAGTGACGGACTTTGCGCGTGGTATTAAATCGTGCATTACTTTTGGACTGGTTGTGTTTAATTATATTTGTACCTGTGTTATACGTGTTTGTATAGTTTTAATAAACACTATAGTAATTCCAATGGCACTTTAATTCGAGTCCTGCAGCTCGTAACAATACTGTTACGAATTTGTAGGATGTGAATTTGAAAATGCCGTTGGTATTGTCATAAAGTTTATTAGCAGACCAAATCGTAGGGTAGAAAATCGTTATCACACAAATCGCGCTAAGGTCGTCGTTATAAGATCCTCTGAAAGTGCACTAGAACTTTGTTGGCAGTCAGAAAAAAACTCCCGCATTTCCCGACTGACGAACCCTCCGTACGATGAGTAACAGTTTCGGTGGCCTACCTCCTGCTCTTCTTATCCCAGTCCGTTTCATCCCCTGTCCCATTTCTCCTGTCTGATTCGTGTATGCTATCCCCTTTTATCATCCACTCTATCCCATCCTAAACGCAAAAAAACACTAACAGGTCTAGTATAGCCTTGTGCAACTTATCTGGGGGGGACGTTTTGTGCTCAAATAATTACCAATTTCCGATTTCAATACACAACCGGATCAATACATCATACAAATAAATATTTTTATGAGTTATATCAACACACATACCTTATAAGTCACTGTACAATGAGCGTACGCGGAGCTAAATTAGTATTTGCTTGATCAATTTGTATTTTGTCAAATTCCTTTATTGATATAGCAATGTTAGTGACTGCGCGAGATTGGAACCTGGCCGCTAATGCCGGAACACAACTCAAGGTTGTTATAGCAGCATACTATATACTAGGGGTGGTAGCCATCCAGTCGGGCAAATGCCCTACCACCTGGCTTTGGGTTGTTATGTCGCCTCTTACGACAGGCCGTAGGAAATTGTATTCTTTCTCCGCTCCTGCACGTTTAGATTTAGTGGAGAAGTTTGTTCCGCCCAGTCTTCGCAATTGTGTGTGTGTGTTGTCTTTGTAATTGTGTTCCGCAACTCAAGGTTGTTATGCTATACTCTAGGCCAGAGGTGGTAGCCCCTCCACAGCGACGATTACTGGTTAGCGGTTTTTTCCTTTTGCGTGGTAGTAATGTCCCGCAAGGAAACTGCTGAGAAAGTAAGGGAGAGAGCTGCGCACGCGCTTCCCGTATGCCGCCGTTAGATTGGCCTCCGGAGACAAAATCTCCTGCCATGATTTCATCGCAGGGGTCCGCGCATCGTGGGGATGCGACGGATCCAACCCCTATTGGTGAAGTGGGTCACACTGCATCCCGGGTTGACCTAAGCTTGTTGCGCAGTTGAACAACGGGTGTAGCTTTGCTCGTCATCTCATGTTCTTCCACACAAGCGCTGAGTACGGGATGCAGGTTTTTAATTTTTTTATTGCAGAAGTTCAGCAGATAAGCAGACGGCCCACTTGATGGAAAGCGGTTACCATCGCCTATGGACATTTGCAGCACCAAAGGCACTACATAAGCATTGCTGCTCTCTTAAGGGAGACTGGAACCAGGTCACTAATGCCGGCCGGACCACAACTCAAAGTTGTTATGGCGGCATACTATAGACTAGCGGCTATCATGCCATCCAGTCGGACAAATGCCCTACCACCTGGCTGTGGGTTGTTTTGTCGCCTCTTACGACAGAGCCGCCCGGTCGCAGAAAATCGTATTCTTTCTTCTTTCCTGAACGTTTATGTTTAGCGGAGTAGTTTGTTCCGCGCAGAATCTTCGCTCACGCTGCGCGGCACTTATCGCCGCGGTCCGGTCCCACCCCCACAGCCGAGAGAGACTCAATATGGTACGAAATGAATGATACGATATATGAACCGGGCATAACGTGTTCTTGTGTAGTACGTTGAACGGCCGAGTTGTGATGTTAATAACCCAATATATATGCCTATGCGCAAAACATTACTCCTCGTGTGCTAGATCTTTCGTTATGGATTGTATGACAATGGCTCTTGAGTTGTATGCGGTAATAGATGTCCCCGCGCTACTATATTCAATTGAGGTAATATATTGTACAATAAATGTGTGGGTGTCGAGTTTGTATTGAAACCTGGAATATCGGCGACAACCGATTGTGTTGTGAACTTATTTCAAACCTCATGCATGCTCACTGTTGGGCAATGGTAAAATGCCGAATTTTGACACGGGTTACGTTTCCTGTGAAATATATGAAAAATTCAACAGAAAAGAAAGAGAAAATGATTTTTTTTATTTTTTACTAGCTGACTCGGCAAACTTCGTAGTCTCATAATCAATAAATAAAAAAGCTAAATGATAATAGCAGAATGTTTCGACTTTAGCAAAAAATGGGGTCAAAACTTAACCGTAACGAATATCAAAGGGTTCAATTTCAATTCATTTTTGGTTTTATTTTAAAGCATTTAATTTGATTTCTGAACGACTTAAATTTAATTGATTTCTAAACGACAGGACGAACACCGAATGTTTGACAGGTAGAAATAGTTACCAGGGAAGCGAAATGTGTTTTACTATATCCAAGCATGTTTATCATATTACTCACCTTTAAACTTCCTGGACTTCCACATAATTCAAAACCAAAATTAGCCAATTCAGTCCCGCCGTTCTAGAGTTTTGGCTAGACAAAAGAACAGCAATTGTTTTTTTTATATATATAGATAGATAAAAGATATTTATTATTAAAAAGTCCGGTATTCCTGGGGTTGAATTTAGAGCAATTCGGACAGCAGATTCGAAGTGCAGTTTTATTGTCATCTACTAAGAAGTCGACACTGAGCTAGCTTATATCCTGGATCAAGACTTGGAAACTTTTTATCCCGATAACGTAGTTTTCGTGGGATAGACGAATATTTCCCATATATTCCAAAACTGCGCTGCGGTCACGTTTTTTTAAGCAGCTTACTAACGAAAACCTCGTAATGCCAACGCGAACGAAGTTTCGCTGACAGTATAAGTAATATAATAAAAATGACAAGTTGCCAAGTGCGTAAATCAGCTGTATGACCAACTGTTCCCAAGAACAAACCGACATCAAGAACAGTAATAAAACAAGTATTAAAAACTTTAAATAATACATTAAAATTCTACCTACACTTTTCACGAAGAAAATGTAAGGTATCCGCAGTTTATTTGAAAAACAAATGTTTCAAATACCGCATGTTGTCGTTGGCACGCAGCACAATACAAATCGTTAAACAAAATTTAATCCCAGTTCCAAATTAATGTCCGAGTATAGTTCAGTTTATATGTCATCTTTTTAGTGTCTTTAGGCCTTTTTATGTATAGCACTTGGCAAATAGGCCTTTAAGCCAGACGCAGTTGTATTGTAGGCTACAATCGACACCATTCAACGGAGTTCTCGAAAACTATCAATATCCTACAACTTTTGTCATTTTAGAATAATTTTACACATTTTTAGAAAATAAAACTCGCCGGACAACGTTCCCATTTCAGTTCCCGCCAACAACTCCGTCTTCAGACTAGAAACGACTCGGGCTTAGTGATGGGCGACATGAGACATGGAGCATGCTTCATGTATATATCCCTTAAGGGGATCCTTAAGTAAAATGCGATGGGGAAACCAGCTGTGTAGTTTCTCCACTCCCCGAAATATATCCGATAGAAAACATATAGCCCCTTGACCTTGCGTCTATACTTTTCCTCCTATCTCATCTCCTCTATCCCATCTTTAATAAAGGCTAGCAACGTGTCGGTGTGTTGCAAACGTCTGAAGGCGATAGTAATCACTTCCATTACAAAGATGTCTGTCTGTTTGTCTTTTCGTTAAAAAAAAATGAAGTCAAGCGGATTCCGGTTTTGCTATGATGTCTAAGAAGCCCTACCCACAGACCATTCGCTCATCATAACACAAAAAACTGAAAGTAATCCAAAAAAATCCTCTATAAGATTTTATAATAAACCAACAGAAAGTAACGCTAAATATTTTGGCACTAAAACTACTATAGAGTGTTGGCAGACTCAGTTCTGTTTATTATTGCGGCGCGCTATTTTCGCATGCGTGTGCGCACCGTACAAGTTCAAGGGCTGACGAGCGGCAACACAACGCTTAGGCGCCTCGCCATTTATCTCTTGAATTTTAACGTTTATTTTACCGTCTAGAGCAGGCAAAATAGGCATACAGCTCGCTTGAGTCAGTGGTTATCTTCTCCTATGGATATTTTCTACATCAGAGGCGTCCGAATACCTGTTTTGCGATTTCGGCGGAACTTCTAATGCTGTGCCTCTCAAATTACAAGCAGCCACACTACCGTGTAGCCCTGGATCCCTCGGTTCACTACTGCAGAGTAATTGTGATATAGTGAAAGATGTAAGGAGAATAATAAATGTAGCATGGCTAAAGTGGAACATGTAACCGGTCAAGCCACAAACTACTAAAACCGTAACTAAAAGGTCAGATATATAAATCTGTCATATGACCGGTCATATTTCGTCGTCAGCCATCCGCAGTCCACTACTTCCCCAAGACCGCGCCAATCATCCCAAAGGATGTCCTACGATTTCCTTATCCAGGCCCTACCGGCGACCTTGCATAGGTCGCCAGTGCCACTTCAGCTTGCTAATCTTGCGAGCTATGTCTGTTACCTTGGTTCTTACGGATATGCTGATTTCTAATTGTATCCATAAAAGAAATACCCAACATAGCTAGCTCCATCGCCCGTTGACCGACTTGGAACTTATGGATCAATCCTGCCATCAGTGTCCATGTCTCGGCCCCGTAGGTCAGGACGGTCATGTTTAATGGGTCCGAAGGTTGGGCCAATAAAGTGATAGACTACTAAGGTCTCTACTCAATTGAGATGACAATGTTGAGACTGATGTGTGGTGTTGGAAGAGAAATGAATAAGGTGAGAAATGAGTACATATGAGGGTCTCTCAAAGTTGCACCCCCGTGATTGAAAATCTAAGAGGTTTCTTCCTCTCAATATTTGAGAGGAAGAAAAATTGAGACGAAGTAGATTAAGGTGGTATGGGCATGTCATGGGCAGGAGGGTGAAAGTGAAAGTGTGACAAAAATAATGTTAAACTGCAATATTGATGTGTGAAGGTAGAACAAAAAAGACATGATGATTTTTAGTGTGACAGAGGACGTATGTCAGAATAGTAGAGTATGGATGGAAATAACATATTGTGCCGACCCTATATAATTAGCAGAAAGAAAGAGCCAATAGGTAGCCAGACTGGTTTTTTAAGCTGAAATGTATTAGATAAGCTGACGGCCTACCTGATGGAAAAAGGTTACTGTCGCCTATGGACATCTGCAACACCAAAGGTGCTGCCGATGTGCATTTATTAAACAACACTATTCAAGAAAACTCATTACTTCCTTTAATTGTTGATACCGACTGTCGTCTGAATGATGCATTTTTTTATTCTCTTTATGTTTTTTGTTTGCCTTTTTAGATACATTAAGATAGTTTCAGAGTTAAAAGGAAATTATAGAAAGGAATGTCCGCTGAAAACATATTTGTTAAGCAAATAGGCGAGATACTAATAAGGAACTGTTGATGATTCATTGACCATATAATATGGTACGTGTGCTGTTTACCAGTTTAGGAAAGAAACTAGTTACTATTTGTACGCGTAAGTCCTTCGTCTCTTCTTTAAGACTTAAAGTTACATAATAATATATATATATATTAATTAACTAATCTACGGACTCTGGTTCCGTACCCTTTCTACAACTTAATTATGGTTAGAGTTTCTTTAATTCATACACGCTTATTGTTTATGTGTTATTATGTGTGACATTAATTTTGTGATTTTTATGTTGTGTTATGTACCTTAAGAATAACTTATATAATTATATATTTTTTCTAATTTTAATACTTAACTCATACTAATGTAGAGTGTATCTGTTACATGCTGGTGTTGTGAAAAAGTGCACAACACTATATTCCTAACCTATATATTTATTCGCTCCACGCTCCCGATCTACTAAAACCCCCCTTTATATTTTATTTTTTTTATCTCGGGAAATCCGATTGAAGACCTAAGCCACGACAAGAGCAGAACCTTGGGGGGATATGTCACGACCCTTGTATAGGATTAGCGAGATCGGGGGTGCCACTAGCATGCCTAGTCAGAACTGGGCCATACTATTGCCATCCCCAGTTAGGGATACCGACTATACCCCTGAATGTTCCATCCTTTGCTTAATTCCATAGTTACGGGTATATGACCTAGCCTCTCCGCAGCCCTGCACTAAAACCCTCTGGCCGATCTGCCAACGTCCCTTATCCAGGCTATGGGCTCGCTGGCGAATTCACCCCCAGCCCGGACGGAGGCCAGGGTAACCTAAACACTAGTAAACTATTTATAAATTCTAGATTATTTTTCAAACAACCACTCATACATTCGACATGACTAATCAATTTTCTATAAAGCAAACTGTGTATAAACAATTAAACATGCATTCGTTTTGGCAAAGTATTGTGTTACAGCTGAAATCTTTGTTTCAAGAATTAGTCAATGAAAGTTATGCGCGCATATTATCAAGAGCTTTTGTTATATTACTTTTGCGCATCAATGTGTTATGTAGATTGCGCCAAACTTGATCGCTCTTAGCAACTGAAGGCTGCGCAATAATATCATTATTTATTTATCTATATATTTAATGATCTAAAACCTAAAATACTGTTGAGGTGTACTCAACTTGATTGTATTCAATAATTTCCACTTAAAATTCAGATGGCGAGCATGATTTTGCAACTTTGGAAGCGAACTCTACCCATCTATTAACTTAAACAAACAGGGCATTAAAAATGCACTTATGATTTTTAAAAGCTCGACTAAAAATAAAGCACGTACTTATGATATGTATATACATTGTTTTTTTTTCGGTTACACTACACACTGGTCCAGCGGCATACAGAAAATACATCTTTTATGTAATTACAGTCATTACCAACATTATTTCTAAATTAAAATTTAAAGTTTTTATTCAAACAAGTTCTACTGGAGAACACTTTTTGAAGGTCATACATATAGGTTAAAATTACTATTTTATTTGGTACATGTACACCGCTTCGCAACGTATTATTGCTTTTAAGGAGAAGAAGCGCCAAGAAACTCCCCAGCAACACGTCTAGCTTAAGATTGTTTTTCTTTATATTTGTTGTTCCATTTATATTTCAAGTTTTTTTTTTAATGTATGCAGAAGTATGTTACAAAATGACTTTTGAAGAATTAATGGAGTTGTAGCAAACAGTCCATATTCAATAAGACAGAGTGCAATAAAATGATAGAAAATATTATTATAGTTATTAACATGAGGTACTAAGTTTTCTCTTTTATTCAACATATCTCCACATATTCGTAACAAGTGCGGCAAGATAAAACCGTTATACTCGTACAAAATACAGTATAAGAGGTTGGAGCGAGCTGCTATGTAAATGAAGTTTTGTCATTTAAGTATTCTTCAGTAGTGTAGTATCCCTTTTTAGCAAGATACTTTTTAATTTAGTGAAAGACATCTAACATTTCTAAGAATAAGAACAACATGAAAGGACAGACAGTAATATAACAACGGTTCCACGTTTACCATGACAATTTTGTACTAGATATTACATTTTTAAAATGTGTGTGTGTGCAGTTCACATGCAGTATGGAAGTGACACTTCAGCAAATATGCTCACAGATAATTCTTCTCTATTTTATAAATAAATATATATAAATATAATTCATTTAGCCTAAATCCGTCAACATAATTCAAAAAATGCCCTCCGAATTACACTTTAAATCACTAAAATAAAGTTCAAACTTCAATGCACCGCACAATTTCCTTTGATCTACGCATAAAAGAATATCTGCCTTAAGTGTATACAGATAGAGTTAAACTCATTCGATTTTTTTTAATGATAATTAATCCTAACGAGTAAAGATAAAAGTTTTATTACGAATTAAATAAGGTTCAATTTTATGTGTTTATCTCTTTTAGTGTCATTTTCGTTTCATCGATTTTCAAATCACAACGATTCTAAAGAAGTTTCACTTAAAAATTATAAAAATGTTCGTCTACTTTTGACTTCCGCTTTTCTATGTGACGTTAATATACATAAGAACAGACGGGCATCCAGCCAAAAAAGTCAGTTAGAATTTTTTAACATATTACTCATACGAGTATCGTTTGCCCATTATTTGCAGAAACCGTGAAAGAAAAGATAAAATTGGCCTAACTCCTGTTTTATAAACTGCGCATAATTATGTAAATCATCCATGGTCCACTTGATGGAAAGCGGATGCCATCGCTTATGGACATTGTAACACCAAAGGTGCTGTAAATGTGATGCCGCTCTCAAGGGGACTGGAACCTGACCACTAATGCCGGAACACAACTCAAGGTTGTTATAGCGATATGCTTTAGACTAGACACCAGCCAGGGTGAGTTATTTTGTCGCTTCTTACGACAGGCCGCCCGTCCGCAGGAAATTGTATTCTATATGTATAACAGATGCAATATAACTACCCGGCCCCATGGACCGATTTTCTTTGAATCAGCTTGTATTTTAAACCCGATACACCTGGCAGTGATCACAATACAAGAATAAGCTGTAAAAGATTACAATATACAATGGGCTGTTTTTTTAAACAAAGTAAACAAAAGAAGTCCAAACGCCGAAAGGTAATAAAAAATGTGGTTCTACAGGTATGCAGGTGTGAATTTGTCTTTGTCGGTCGTAACAATAATTAGTTAATGAGACCGCCATGAAAGTAATACAAGAGCTCTCGTCAGTTCTGCTTGAATTGTGATCATACAGACGCTACGTGCTAAACAAATCGTGAGTGAACGCTAAAATACGAAACACGATTCGACCAATATCAGTCTCAAGGCGAGGTCTGATGATGGAGGCACTGAAACAGGCGGAGAAATAAAGAGTCACACACAGCAAAGACGAGCGAGCACGGGGCAGCGGGAGTGTGTCAATGCACGCGTGCTTACTATACTAACATTACATACATAACTTCACGCCAGGTCCCTTGCGGGGTAGGCACGAACAACAGAGCGCCATTTAGGCTTATTCTTACACACCTCACTTGCTTCTTTGACATTCATAGTCACATTTTTAACATTTCGTCTAACGTCTAACATTTTTCGTAATATAGTCGTGATGAAATTGAAGTAATTGTTTAATGTTTCAAAATAGACGAAATTAAATCTATGAATAATAAATGAAATCTACATGCGTTGCCTAATTAGCTCGATATTGGTGCGGGACCGGCACATACCAAGAAAATCAGGAAACAAATTTAAAAATACCAATCACATACTGTTGCTACACCGACAAATCAGAAAGCGGCCTAAATACAACTCCCGTTAATTATAAATAAATAATATTATAAGCGCATAAGTGTGTAAGAATTTATGGATGTATATATGTTTGTTACTCTTTCACGCAAAAACCAATGAATGGATTTTGATGAAACTCTACAATAATATAGCTTACACACGAGAATACCACATAGGCTATCATTTATAAAGACATAGTGTGAATTATCTAAAATATAAAGATTTTCCATCACCACGCGCGTGAGACAGTGGGGCCCAGCTATTTATAAATAATTCATTTTACTTACAGGAGCGCCTGATTTTTGTTAATGTTGTGCCATAATTACAATTATATTATAATTAATAATATTGACGCTCGCGGACCGCGTTCGTTATACCGAAGTAAGAAAGAGAGTTGGTCTGAAAGAGTGTTGGGGTGAAGGTAAGGAAAGGAATGCTCCGGTGGTTCGGGCATGTGGAAAGAATGTATGATGAAAGAATGACTAAACAGATATACAATGCAAAAGTGGATGGATGCAGAAGTCGCGGAAGGCCACGACACACCTTCCATGATCAAATTGATCATGTGTTAGCAGAAGGTGATGTTAGGAGCCTTAAGAGCAGACGAGCGTGCATGACAAGAGCTATGAATGTCAAAGAAGCAAGTGAGGTGTGTAAGAATGGGCCTGTGTGGTGCTCTGTTGTTCGTGCCTACCCCGCAAGGAACCTGGCGTGAAGTTATGTATGTATGTATTATAATTAAAACGCATAGGTCCGGCCTCGCTCATTTGTTGCGACGTAACACCAAGTATGATATTATTTAACAAGGCATAATCAATTACACGGTGAAAAAAACAATTATGGATGAAAGAGTAACGACGAGCGATCGTTCTTAAATTAATTTCTAATGCCGCATAAGAGATCGCCGGTTTCGTAGCCAGACTCACTTATTATTAAAGTAACAATAGTTTGACAAACATATTTCGTAAAAGAACTCGTGGTACGATTAAATTGTTGACGTAAAGTTGTTGATTTTTGAACGACTTATAAATTACTCAGAAATATTAAAACAGCGTTCACACGTGGTTCATGCAAGTCACCGCTGTATGGCGACACGCGCGCTACACGCGTGACATATCGTGTTTTTGAAGTGAAACTTCTTTATCGGCACTGGAAAAAAATATACCGTCACTTTTTTCGGTTACGCGCCATTTTGTTTTCTTGCCAAATCGACCGTGGTAGGGGCTTTATTTAAAGTTGCATATAGTAGATCATTTTTCGCAAAATAAGGTCATAAAGAAGTTTCACTTCTTACGTGTGTACACTAGTACACGCACACATTTTTTTTACAGTACCAGGAAAGGGGGCGTCCATAAATTACGTGAGGTGTTTAAGGGGGGGAGGGGGTCGAGTCAAATCTCATCTAATCTTACGTTGGAGAGAGGGGGGGTCTCGGCAAATATTACGCAATTTTTTTTCTGATGAAACAAAAAAGAAATATACTATTTTGGTCCATTTAATCCAGATTGTACATGCTTAAGATTTAATCTTAAGCGTTATCGTAATACGATTAAGATCATTTACTAATTCTTTCAAAAGAAAATAATTTCATTCATACTTCAACGTTATACATTTACTGACTGTCAAACCACCATATTACTAGTCGTAAATAAAAGCACGAAGCAAATTTGTTTTTTTTCTTTTTACAATAACAATCCAACGCGTTTACGTAAGAAACTCACATTTTGAAAAATCTCACGTGAGATTGGGGGATGGGGGAGGGGGTTGAATAAAATCTCACGACATCTCACCAGGGGGGAGGGAGGGGCAGAAAATTTATTCACCTCACGTAATTTATGGACGCATCCAAAGGCATAGCACATGAAACAAAAATACTGTGCGTGTAGAGTTCACACGCAGTGAGACTTCAGTTAATATACTCAAAGATAATTCCACTCTAACTTTTATTAATATCTTCTTCTACATAGTAGTTTTATATAATACGTAAAGCAAAAACTTTGTAAAAAAGCGACGAATGTTAATATTATTGTACAGGACCATCTATTGGCTTGTAAGTGTTCCACTAAAATATGTCACTTTTCGCTATTAAATCCGACTAGTTTTTATTTTTTTAATGCTTGAAACGTTTTTGATTTTTCAATGATCATTTATACTTTTATTTTATTCTAAAACTTGTAAGGTTTCCGAAGCACAACGTTCCAAATTAAAAAACATGTGATATCTCAAGATCAATGTTGCTTGAAAAGTTCGTCTTATTTCTGGGGTCTTCGATTGAAAACAAATACATGGATGGGATGGGATAGAGTGGATTTGATGGAGGAGGGAGGGGACAGTGGGTCATCGAAACTCTCACTCATCGTGCAAAACACGATTAGCTCTAACATTTACTCGCCGGTATTTTGTTACACATAGGTAGCTTTTCATTTAACATATTGTAACAAACATTTACAGAATAGAATTTATAGAACGTAGTGTCGGACGCCCTCTATCCCGATGGACTAACAATCTGAGCAAGGTCGCCGGTAGGCACTGGGTGAGGAAGTCAGAGGACCGGGATGAGTGGTGCAGACTTGGGGAACCCTACATCCGTCTGTACAACGGAGAGTGTTCCCGCTGAAGCTTCGTGGTCAGGAGATCGAGTGGCAGACCTCGGTCAAATACCTCGGAGTGCATATAGACAGGTCGCTAAGCATGTGTCTGCAGGCTGAACGCGTCATAAACGATACGCGAGCCGCTGGCGCTCTGCTCCGGCCTGTTCTCGACTCCAAACTGCCTCTGAGGACGAAGATCGGGGTCTATAAGACTTATCTCCGCTCGAGGCTCACATATGCGGCTCCGGCTTGGTACGCGCTGTGCTCAACTACTCGGAGATCCAAAATACAAGCTCGACAAAACATCGCCCTGCGAGTGTGTACAGGAGCGGGTCGGTATGTCAGGAATGACGTTATCGCTCGCGACGTGGGCATACCCAGTGTTGAGGAGTTTGTGGCAATGATGGCGCGACGCATGTTTGACCGCGCCGACAATGGCGGCCACACGTCACTCCACGGGATTGCCCCACTACACGCACGGCCACCAGACCATCAACGCACCTGGCTGCCGACTCCTCGTGATCTCATACGCTCACCTAATCAGGGCGATGGCGTGAGGTCGCAAAACCCACAAAGCTGCTGACAGGCCACCAGAAGCCACAGATGGCCACCTAAAGCCCGAGATGGCCACCGAACGCCAATGAATGGCCAACTAAGCCGCGGAAGTAGCCAGCGGAAAGCCCGCGAAGGCCACCGAACGCCGCAGATTGGCCAACGAGAGCTGCTGTGAAGTCATCGCCATGCGGAGAAGACTCCAGCAACTCCAAACCCAGTTACCGGTGGGTAGTTGCCCACTGAGTTGCAGCCGGGGTAAAGAGGTATACCTCGAGGCCCCAACCTCCTCATCACAAACCGAGGAAGAAGACCCTGGAGAAAGGAGAGTGTTCCGAGGAACTGTTTGATCTGGTGCCAACATTTATTCCGCGTATAACAATGATCTGGAGGGAACTTCCAGCCGCAGTTTTCCCTTTGCGCTATAGCATGGGTTTCTTTAAAAAGGGCGTTATAAAATTTCTTTGAGGTCGGCAACGCGTTGGCGACACCCCTGGTGTTGCAAACGTCCATAGGCGACGGTAACCACTTTTCATCAGGTGGGCCGTCTGCCTGTGTGCCTACTTAAGGCAATAAAAAAAACCAGCAATGGACTGTGATTGACTGACGACGATTAATAAAATAAACGATGCTACCAATCTGACAGACACCGAACTTATTGTAAAGTAGTAACCTTCGCCTCTGAAATTTTCAATACCAATGAATTCAGCCTCCTGTGAGGACGTTATAACGCAGGAGGCCTCCGAGAGAATAAGGGAGGAGGAAGAGCAGACGATGAAGAGGAGGTCGCAAGCCCTATTTTGCCCATCTTCTCCCTACAACATAGAGGGGCTGGTCTGCTACCCTCCCGGTGTGCCACAACCAGTGCCATGGGATGTCTTCGTTCCAGCGACACCCCTTCTTTTCGACTTACATCGAGGTGTCACGACAGTCACGTCTTACGCCTAGAGGAAGATTTGCACTGAAAATCAGCATAGCGTCGAATATTAATTCCAGCACAGCAATACGCTGAGTGTACTGGTTTTATATGTCGCTATATCTTAAAATGCAGTCTATCTATCTTTTCGAGTCATAACTATGACTACGGTCTAATGGCATCGGTGGAAGGTCTAGTAGGTAATGTGGTGGTCGATGCTCGGAATTATTTGTATTGTAGTAGAACATTTACAAGTCAATAGATGACGTTGTGCAATTTTAGACGTCGCAAACGATTCCCGAACCGTACAAAGAATATATACAAATTTCCAACAATTATAGACGGACTAGGCCTGCGAGGAACAACAATAGTCTCGTTGCAAGATCTTTCTTTGAGACGAAGGAGTATTCTATCTCGCTCCTCCAACCATTAGGGTCATCCCTAAAGTATCATCAGAAAATTTTGTGTAACATTGGCCGTCGAGAGCTCCACATATCTTCAGAGACCACCTCCCCAGGGCCTGAAAGTATGCACAAATGCATCCTCAGATAATTAAATATTTTGTTTTTCTGTTTGTACTAATCAGTATTGTAATCTCCGAAATGACTGGACCGATTTAAATGAAATTGTATGGTAGTAGCTATATCCCTGATCAACATATAGGATACTTTTGGTCCCGAAAAATTAAAGGTTCCCTTAGGACAATTAACCACGCAGACGAAGTCCCGGGCATCAACTAGTTATAGAAATAAAATCAATGAATGACTTTCGCCAAAAAAAAGACATGCCCCCTGTGTTAAAAAAAAGTTAACAGTTTCAAGCCGAGAGCTCTCGCGGTACGAGCATGGTATCAAACCGGCCAAGCCGGCCCAGCTTCTTGTAATCAATATAATTATTCCAATGGTTCTACCACGTATAAAATTTTCTTCAATTGTTATCTGAGCGTAGAAGGCAGTACGGAACTTTGCAACGAACAAACATTGCAATGTCCTAGAGAAATTACAATCTTATCTAGCGATTAAACAACCGCTTAATCCTATGTAAACAATACCAGACAACAAACTTGAACTGTACAATGTGTAGGGCACGGGATGGCAACAAATAGGGTTGCCACGAAATAGGAATGCGGACATATGTCATAATAGTGTTACAAGTTGGCTAAGTTGTATCATCGACAAAAACAAATTCCACCTGCTTATCTGTAAAAAAACACATTTTATTACCTGTCGGCATATGAACTAATTGAAATTCTTTTATGATCGTCAAATCAAATCAAATCAAATCAAAATAATTTAATGTATAAAAACATGCTTTTACAAATAGGTCTTGTTGTTATACACGGAGCACATATTTTTTGCCGGTTGGGCGTACAATATTTTTTTTATGTCGTATTATAAACCTACATACTATTTGGATAATGTTATAACTAACATCACTAATATTTTAATCTTTCAATAGCCTTAAATTCACAAATACTAAATGACGCACAATTTAAATTCAGATTTGTTTGTAATGATATTTATATAGTACAATTATTATAATCTATTTAAACACTTAATATTCTAACTTATCATTTACATTTGAAACATATCATTAAGCAACTCAGTTACACTATAGTAGCTTTATCCTATTAGTACTTTTTTTAGTCGTGATTTAAATAATTTAGTTTTCAGAGCTTTCAGCTCTTTTGGGATTATAAAATATATTTTTGGGGCCATGCATACTATACTCTTGTACAGTTAAGTTGTTTTTGCGGGGTGCACCCAAAGTTTTTCCTTATTGCGTAAATTCCTAATCGTAACGTCGGATATATTTGGAAACAAATGTAGATTGTTGTGTACAAACATCGTCTTCTTTTATTTATTTATTGGCATACGTTTCTAGAGAACAGCCCATTGTTTTATTGTACTCGTTGACGGCCACTTGCGGCCGAATCAATAGCCAGGTGTTACGGATTAAGTCGACTACAATACGGGCACATTTGTATTTGTGAGGTATAAAACGACAGCCTGAGGAGATGGGGCGGTCGAGCGAGAACCACGTTCAAGGCGAGACGGGTGTACACTCGGGAATCTATGACTGATGGACTTTTTTTTTGAATTACAACACGACAAATCCAAACATAATGCAAAAGGCATTACGTTTGGATTTGTCGTGTTCGGTTATATTTGTACCCGTGTTATACGTGTCTAATAAACTCTATAATAATTCCAACGGCATTTTAATTCAAGTCCCACCAAACTCGTCAAAATATAGTGTAAACATTTTACATCTTCTAATATATAAAATTCTCGTGTCACAGTTTTCGTTGCCATACTCCTCCGAAACGGCTTGACCGATTTTGATGAAATTTTTTGTGCTTATCCGGTATCTATGAGAATCGGCCAACATCTATTTTTCATCCCCCTAAATGTTAGGGGTAGTCCACCCCTAAATTTTTTTTTATTTTTTAGACTAAATTTTTAATTTCTATTTTTTTATGATACAACATACAAAAATACATACAACCCTAGATTTTCAACCCTCTACGATCAACCCCTATTTTTTACCGGGCAGGACGACGTCTGACGGGACAGCTAGTATAATAGAAAAGGCATTTAAAAAATCTTATCATCAACTTTACTATTTATTAAATTGACAAGAAGCTTTTGAGTTTCAAGTTGTCTGATTCCAGTTTAAAATAATAAGACGTTCATTGGAACTTTTAGTTGAGATTTTCTATAAAAACAAGAAAGGACTGATGGCGCCAGCAAATTAATAATACTAATATTCAAAATGATTTAAATTACTATATCCAGTGGCTTAACTACATTATCAGAAGCCCATGGCAAATTTATCGGATGCGGAAAAGCTCCAAAGAAATGTGTCGTTGTGTATGAGCATATACATATATTTGTATAATTTTTGTGTTTATCTACTGTGTATAGGCGACAAAACAACCTACAGCCAGGTGGTAGGGTATTTGCTCGTCTGGATGGCTACCACCCCCGAAATTCTGTGAAACCCTCTTATAATTTTCGTCGCCATGATAATCATAGAGGACGCAAGAAGGACCAACTTGTACGAAGCAACCCTATACAACAGAGCAAACGTTATCAAACTATCATTGCGTTGAATCACAATTAGAACAAATTGAATACTCGTACCCGATTGGCTGGGGATGATAAACGGCCATGTCATTGACCAATCATGCGCATGCGCCGCTTGGGGTTAAACGAGGATGAACCGATACTTTGCATTGATTTGTGTTAGTTGCCATACGGTATGTTAGAAATGTTTTTTAACCGACTTCAAAAAAGGAGTTGTCGGAATCTATTTTTGTTTTTTATGTATGTTCACCGATTACTCCGAGATTTATGATCCGATTTACGTGATTCTTCTTTTGATCGACGCGGAATAGCTGCCATTTGGTTCCCTAAAAATTTTACATAGTTTGGCCCAGTAGTTTTCATTTTATGAACATTTTTTATGAAAAAAATTCCATTCCGCGCGACACCATTCGTAGGCGTACCACTAAAAAGTAACATCATGAACTCGGTGTAAAATAAAATATAAAATTTACTATATTTTCAAAATTACTAAGCACCGACTTTAAGATGTTTAAGATAATATATTATATAATAAATATTTAATAATAACAGCTTTAGAAATAAGTCATTTTATACGTTTTAGTTTTTGAAATCGGTTTTTGACATAACATAACAAAATAGTCCATAAACGTCCGACTGATTTTCTCGCCCCTCCCATTTATAGGGGATCGAACACTACCCGCCAAGCTTGTCCATAGCGGATTGGCTGGGTTGGTACATCGGTTATCTCGATGTGTAGGTTTCAGGACGATGTTTTCCTTCACCGTTAATACATAGTAATTGTAACAATATGCACAGTACGTCAGAAAACGGCCTAAGTGTTACAAGTTATTATTACCGTTTAATACAGTCTTACTATACCCCATTCACGGTACCTTGACGCGCACGGTTACCAATTATAAAAAAAAATAGCACCTAAAGCTAGAGTCAAAAACAACTAAAATCGCGATAATTACAAGGAAATTTCAACAAAAATTAAGAATAATTTAGGGTTTGAATCTCTATTTATAACCTATTTTATAATATGATATTAAGTGATGTTAATTTTTGATAACCCTACGCGTCGAGGTGTCCAGAATTAATTTAATCTACTACTGTAAGTGCATAAATGATCAAAGATCCATGTATAGATCTAACCTTTTTAATGACAAGCAATAAAGTGAAAAAAAAGAAACTAGATTAGCCAGTATATTTATTATAATGTTATCGTTTGGCACATAATCAAGGTAACAAAAAGACCCAAACAAAAACACGTGGCTGTTATTCGTTGAGTAAATTTACTGGAAATCATCATCTGGGGGGAAAAATTATTCAATACTAATATTATAAAGAGGAGATATTTGTATTGTTACGACCGACAAAGACCAATCCACACCTGCAGTTTTCGCATTTGGACTTCTTTTGTTTACTTTGTGTTTAACATTTGTAATTAGAAAAACAGCGCATTGTGTAATGTAATCTTTATGATAGTCATTAGCCAGGTCTGCTTCTTGGAAATTCAGTGCACACGGTCGAGAATTGTGTCAAGACATATTGTATTTGTACAGTATAAAGCAATGTCCGAACAGAGCCGTGAGGAGTCAAGCGATAATCACTAGCGGAGCAAGACGTGTGTACTACATTCGGTAATCTGTTTGGTGACGGACTTTGCGCGTGTTATTATATTTGTACCTGCGTTATACGTGTTTGTAATAAATTCAGCAACAATATTTTTGTATATACATAACAAAATTACATTTTAACGGTTTAAGCGCGGTAATTTATTTGAAATGAAATGAAATGAAAATTTATTGTCTTGTAAACAATACAGGGTTCATAAAATGTTATTAAAATACAAAGAACATTTAGAACGGGAGGCGTCCCAAAAGAAACTCTGAAACCCGCGCTAGGTCTCTTTAGAGCCTGTGTGGCGGGCTACAGTTGAATTCGCTTCGGTCATATGCTCCTCAGTATACATGTAGTATATAGCTGCAATGTCTTAAATATCTATATAATAATAATCTAATATATAAAATTCTCGTGTCACAGTTTTCGTTGCCATACTCCTCCGAAACGGCTTGACCGATTTCGATGAAATTTTTTGTGCTTATCCGGTATCTATGAGAATCGGCCAACATCTATTTTTCATCCCCCTAAATGTTAGGGGTAGTCCACCCCTAAATTTTTTTATTTATTTTTTAGACAAAATTTTTAATTTCTATTTTTTATGATACAGCATTAAAAGATACATACAACCCTAAATTTTCAACCCTCTACGATCAACCCCTATTTTTTACCGGGCAGGACGACGTCTGCCGGGACAGCTAGTATATTCTAATACTAGCTAAAAAGGTTAAAAGTTAGTTATGTTAATATTAACAGATTAGTTTTTTGTGTGTGTGTACGTGAGTGCATGTGCATGTGTGCGTGCGTGTGTGTGTGCATGTGTACGTTCGTATATCTATAAGGGCCCGTGCGTGCTTCTTGTGTATTCAAAAGGGATTATAGAAGTGTAATGATAAAAGTAAGTTTTCAAAAGACGGCTAGCATAATATTATTAGCTAAGAGAACGTAAAAGTTCTTCAGCTTCTTTAAATAATAAGGAATTTAAATAATTAATTAAATAATTTGATTTTTAGTATTCCGACTTTTCGGCCACTTTTCTAGCCTATATCACAGAAAGGCAAGCAATGTCAAGTGTCGATGAGTATTGTTAATCATTTATAAGTACTTTAATATTTATAATTAAATATAACTCTAGAATTCGGATGCCGATTCTTACTTCAGATTCGTGTTCAGTGGGAATAAATATCCAGCACACAACTTTTGTTTCTTTGTATAAATATCAATAAGACTTGTTTTCAAAAATACTATATACTTTGTTTTTTTGTACGATATATTTAATTTTAGTTAAATTGTGTATTTAGAATTTTAGATAGTTAATTTAAAACAATTTCTACTTTAACAATTAACTTTAATTGTCCTTAAGTTGATCAAGATACTTAAACATCATTAAATATTATTATTGATTGCAAAAATTGGGGTGTGCGGTACTAATTTTTTTATATTGAATAGGTTCGCGTTTGATTGACATTGTGCCTGATGTCAGGAGAAATTCAAGTCTAAGGTGGAGCACCCTTACCTAGAAGATACCTGTTCACGCGAGACTTAAACACACCTGAAGAGTATTTTTCAGGAAAAACTGACGACGGTATAAGTCCACTCTTCAGCGGTAGGTATGATAAAAGTGGAAACATAGCGTTTCGTCTGCTTTGTTGATATTTCCACCATATATAGGTGGCGTGAGTTCGTATGTCTGTTTGTCCGGAGATAAAACGGTGAGGTAGGAATTAATTCATGCAATTCCGTGGCACAATCGCCGAAGTGTATCCTATAGAATACCGACAAACTAGCCACTTTACGTCGATAATGATGATGAAATGATCTTTTAAGGAAGAATAATGTATTTATAGTGGCAAAAATCTATAAAAAAAGCCTTGAATCTATATAGCAGTAAAATAAGATTTGCTATCCGTTATCGGTTATTGTCTTTTGGATACTAGTGTGTTCATATCTCTTACATGTACTTTTAAATTTGTACGCTTATCTTGATATGTGTACATGTTAAAACTGATATATATTATAGTCACAAAAGAAGTTTACTTTACTTACATTTGACACTGTTCCTCCACTTCAAAAAAATTGAAAAAAAAAACATGATTAGAAAGGATTGTAAAACTCATATTCTCAAATAAAATGGTAATATATAAATTACAAAAACTCAATGTATTTTTTTTTAGTTTTATTTAATTTTAAAAAAATCTGCTTTCATCAGGGATTTTCAACAAAAAATTGTTTTGTTAAAAAATTCGCCATGAGTTTATTTGTAATTTTAGTAGTTTAAAAAAACGGAAAAATAGGTTTCCGAGGATTAAAGCAAAACTACTGCAGCATTTATGATGGGACATTGTTTATTTGAACGTCTATGAAGAATGGTGAAGAATAAATGGATATGTAGACGACAGATTTACGATCGATCGCTTAAAATAATAATATACAAGATATCTTTACAATTACATTTACACAATGACCAAGTGCGTGTCTGACCAAATGACTAAAGGGTTCAACAATTGTTTACTGTCTTTGTCAGTTGATAATAAAATTGTAAACAAAGATTTAATTGAAAATAAACCATTGCTTAATAACTACTTAGCAAATTAATTAAGGTATAATGTTGCTAACATAACTGTTCTAGTCCTTTTCAACATAAAAAAACACAAGAAAATCTCGAAAACTACTGTTAATACTATTGTTCAAGCTACGCAATCTTGAATTTTTAAAAATGTTTCCAACTTAAGTAGTGAATATTTCGCCATTTTCATGCAACCTCACTGCAGACTGCGGCATATTATTGAATGACATACATAACTAACGACAATTTTTTGCCAAAATAGCTACGAAAAACTAAAAAGAAATGTAAATTAAAAATATTACACAATAAATAATAGACCAATAACTTATCTTTAGGCATTTTCCCATTTAGTATTTATAAGTTAATTTATTTGTAGTATTTAATTAGGTATATGTTTTAAGTTACTTTTAGTTTCATATTGTAGCTTATATTTAATTTATACCTTATATATTTATATATAAAGCTGAAGAGTTTGTTTTTTTTTTGTTTGATTTGAAAAACTGTTTCAGTGTTTGATAGGCCATTTATCCAGGAAAGCTATAGGCTATATATCATCACGCTAAGACCAATAGGAGCGGAGCACCAATGAAGAGTGTTTCAAAATCGGTGGGTTTTTGAAAAAAAAAAAGACTATTCGAAGTCGCGGATAGAAGTTAGTATTTGTATAAAAGTCCAGATGAAATGTATAAATGTTACACAAGTGTTATTATGCAAAAATATCGGACAGTTCACGGGCTTCGGTGCGTAGTCGACGGAACTTTTATCTTTCTAATTTCAGAACTCATTCATGTTTCCGAAGTTATGCGAATAACAAAAAATTGAAATATTTCCTAGTCTATTATCAAACTGAGGTGATTGATGTTGTTGTATTGAATTACACGTAATATTATTTACGGACACATCAATCACCAACATCCTGTTTGACTTTACATGCACACATAATATCACGCCTGTTTCCCATGGAGGTAGGTCGAGATTATGGATCTCCACTTGCGACGATTCTGACAAACGACTCTCGCTTCATCTACTTTCATTAACCTTTTCATACATGCACGTTTATTTGGGATGCTTGATACCTGACCTCTCTTTAACATTTATAATATTTGAACATAGTGTGTTCTTCTCGGTCTACCGGCAACAACTCTACCAATCACCATACTGTCATGCACTGTTTTTGATTCTAATTTTACTCATTCTCTCTACATATCCAAAACTTCAGATTTTTGCTACGTTAAAAAATCAAATAATTCAATTACTGGCAGATAAAATTAAAGCTAGTAATATTACATATTTTTCTTGGAAGCAATTAGGGAAAGTATTTATTTTTCCATTACACTGATATTTAGACGGATAAATCAAATTGGTTCAATTCGGTGAAAAAAGACACAATTGGTAGGACACGATGTTATTCAATGGCATTGAAACAAATCTACATTATGCTGAGCATGGACCTTTTTTATTATATTTTCCAATGACCCAGACAAATCTTACGGGCCAAACATCCTCCCAGACTCGTTAAAAGGACCGCTGTGCGAGGAAACGCGAGAGCATTATTCAAGTCAATTCAATATTATTTATAATTAAACTTTATATATTCACGCGTCAGCATGCATCTCACTTGTACCTCTATACGCGTGAAAAAATTCTCTGATGCTTTCGCGCTTCCTCGCACAGCGGAACTCTTAACGGGTCTGGGAGGATGTTTGGCCAGTCAGATTTGTCTTGGTCATTGGAAAATATTTTAAAATATTATACTTGATAATATATATAAATATCAGCCTTCCTAAAATGACGTAAGTTCCCACATTTTTTTGTAAAGTGTCTGTCAAAATTAATGGCTCACAGGAAGTGTCTGGCAACTATATATTTGTGTTTATAACAATATCATATAATATGTGACATATGTAAAAACTAGCCTTGCTACTTTGACGTCAGTTAGCATGGTTTTTTCCACCTTTGATACCTGCTGCCTGAAAAACGGCCCCGCTTTCAGCTTAGCGAGTATCCATTCCCCTACTAAGTTTATGTTAAACTACTGATCCCAAAATTTCCTCTTTCTTTAAAATCACGTAAAACCTGGGGTGACTGGGATCTCACACTACTAGAGAAGAAACTCTCCACATTTACATCCAACACATACTTAGTCTGATTATGTGCGACTATTTTGTATTGAAGAAAGAAAAGAAAAAATATTTATTTTTATTTATTTAGAGCAATAAAAAAATGTAGTATGTATTGTACTTGTCTGTGTAGTTAAGTTTAATAGATATTACGCAGCCATTTAATGTATAAAACTTTTTTGGCGACTGTAAGTTCAGCTGATATACTCACAAAGAAGTATTGTCTCACAATGAGATCAGTTATTAGCGACCCTTATCAGACCATTATTAAGAATGCGATAACTAATGTACATATATAAAATGCGTAATGATTTCGTTAGCTACTTAATGATAGTTATGTTTACAATTATTTAAATCAAACTAAAAATTTAATTTAAAATTTAATTATTAAAAATAATTAAAATGAACAAGTTGGCGGTAGGCTAAGTAAAACTTTAACAATACTCATTGACAGTTGATATTTTTGTCTTCCGTGATCACGGTTACTGTAAAGTGACCGAAACGTCGGAATAATAAAAGTCAAATATATTACCGCGCCTGAAACCTTTAAAACGTAGTTTATAAAAAAAAATCTTACTAAACTTTGTAAAAGCGTGCACGTTACGTTATAAATAGTCAAATAGCACGTAAATAACTGTTTAAACGGTAATTAAAGTGATTTTGAACGTGATAATATAAAATTAAGTATTTCACAATACAATACTCATTATTTTACACCAACATTAATTACATAAAAATACAAATACAGAAAAAACTTACTAAAAGGTAGTACAATGGGCGGCCTTATGCTACAAGTAATTTCTCTCAGGCAACCTTTGGATGGAAAAGATCTTATTACATAGATAGCGTCGGCGTGCAATTGAAATATATACTAATAAATATAATAATAAAATAATTATTTACATATTACATGGATATTAGAGTTAGAGGAAGACAAAGAAGAGATACACACACGCACATCATCCAGTATCAATAGTGGGGACATAAATATCTTATTTCCCGTGGGCAACGGGACGGGATATTTATAAAAACCGACAAAAGTCGTGAGAAAGTTTATTTCAAAACTCATAGATATAAAGATATATATATATGTACATACGAAACAAGCAATAAACACGTTATACAGCTATTTTAGTCCAATTTTATATTTTACGTAAACAATACTAAATTTTATTTTAATGTGTATCATTATCTGCCTAATTAGAAATTCTGTGATCCATTTTTATAGGTACAACTCTATCTCGTAATTCTTACCAAAAATGGATGTGATAAGCACAACAACCCCGGATGTTTTTAGATTTTAAATAAAGAATATTATGTTTTTAAGTTTTAAATAACGAACACGGATCTATAGGTATTAAAAAAACTCGAGGAGTCTACACATTTTGTTTGTATTTTTATTATACTAAGATATTATGCCAGCGACTTCGTCCACGCTTGATTTGAAATTCCCGCGAAGTTCCGTGTACACACAATACCGCAGCATTTAAAAAAGAATGTAAGCTATTGTTTTATTGAAAACTGTCGGAATAAGCTAAATGTTACATAACCGAACAACTATAAACCGCTCCCGGTAAAATTCCCGCGGGATTCTTGTGATAAAAAATTTCACACATTTTATTACATAAAATTGGCTATATAAATATAAATAACTAGCTGTCCCGGCAGACGTCGTCCTACCCGGAAAAGCTTCAAGCGATATGCCGAGAGCAGCGCCACCTACCGGGTCCAATTGTGAACCAACTCGGAAACCTTCTTTGGCTCATGCAGAACAACTTTGCTAAAGACCATAACATGATCAAATGTATAGTTTGCGATTCCATAAAGGACATACAGACAAACATGTATTTGTATATATAAGAAGATAATAAATCTAAATATGCCGTGTCTGTACTTGAAGCTATTTAAAAAACAACTGAAATACACTATATAAACGATGGAGAATACGATGCAACTTTTTTTAGATTTCTTGTCTGTTTGTTGGTTTGTTTGTTTGTGCGGGATTCACGTAAAAACTAGGGCCGATATCGATGGGATTTTAGCTGATCAACAGAAAATTCTTAGGCGGGAATTTTCCCGGGAGCGGTTTGTAATTGGTCGGGTGAGTAAAAATTTGCTTATTCCGACAAAGTTTTCAGTAAAGCGATAGCTTACATTCTTTTTTAAATGCTGCGGTATTTGGTGTCCCGGGAACCCTGCGGGAATTTCCTTAATATTCCCGCGTGATTCTAGCGTGGACCAAGTTGCGTGAGGTGCGGTGTAGTTATAAGGCCCATTCATTTATTATTTGAGATATAAACTTAACTTTGGGTGGTTATAAAAATTAACCACGAAAGCTAAGGCAGAGGAGCTCCGCTTCCCTTCGCACCCGCCTTAGTCTTCTTACCTATATTTAAAAAAATCAGATCTATTCATAATAAATAAATGTGCCTTATAACTAGGGTTGTAACGGAACTTCGCTTCCGCCTCCGTTAACCTCCGCATCCGCGGAGGTGAAACCCGTCGCCTCCGCATCCGCCTCCGCTAAGAAGGCCTAATACAAATAGAAAACCAAAAAAGCGTTTTATAATCGAGCGTGATATCCTTGATCGAGCACTAACTACCTATTTACCTACAAGTCCCTGAGCCGTAGTTTCTCGTTTGAAAAGTACAACGCAAGAAAATAAAGGTAAATTGGGTAGGTCCTTGTTTATTTATAAATAGGCAAAATAAGATGCACGATATAAGAACAGCATTCCGTTTTGGACGAGACAGACGTCATCGTAGACTCTCGCAACGCAAAGGAGGTCAATTTTGAAAGTAAATAGCAGGCTTCAATATCAACACATCCCCTTTTTAACGAAATTCTGACTGAAAATACAATTATATCTAATAATTGTATTTTTACTACACAAATACACGGGCGATGTATCAAGCAAGTCTCCGAAAATTGGCGCGAATTCTATTTACCCGTAGACAAAATATAAAACAAAAAAAGCAAGACTTATGTAGCAATCAAATATTAATGAGTCAAATAGGCTTATTACACAAGGTTCTATTTTGATCTTGAGGAAAGGTTTTTGTTTTCTTTTTCACTTAGACAAAATTATATCCGACCATGGAATGCTTGCAAATTGCCCAGAACTGATAAACAAGATGGGTAAAAACTGGGTGCTTTGCCAAGTCTAGTTTTCAGGGTCGCTAGCATAAACTTCGGTGAAATTGTTTCTCATAGTGCGCTAAAAATATTCGCAAATTATTTGCTACAACATAAGAAGATACGTACGTCGTCTACGTACATTAAAGGAATGTGAACGCACTCACCTCTCGGTTATAGGCACCGCCTTCGACTTTAACTCGTAGAACATGAAATCCTGGTGATGCTGCGCTGTCATTTCATCCAATATCTTCTGATCGACGTTAAAATCGTTCGTGAGCAGAGACGCAAGATCGAAACCCATATCAATTCCGGATTCATCCATTATTGAACCAAAACACAATCACAAACTTTCACACTTATAAACGCTAGTTACATAAATGAACTAAACATCCATATTTAATGAAAACAAACACAATTAAGGTTTAATGTGCAGACTGGGATGAATAACTCGGCAGGATCCATCCTCCCAGCTGTCTACTTGTTGCTATTAAATTATTGGATAAACATTTGTATATGTGTGCGAGGTGATAAAAAAAAGGAGTGACTATAACCTGATTAATTAAAACCTATATACTGTTCTAGTAGTTTTGCTATGACCACCTAACCATCATAAATTATTATCATTACATAAATGTTTCATTTTTTATAATGGCAATATTTCAAGCTGTCATTTTCAAAATACAAAATATCTAGTTGGTGTCCTATTCCATATTATTCTTTATTCTTAGCTTATCTTCTTTGCATTATATTTAACCAATACAACTGAGGAAAAAAATAATTTATTTTGCATTATATTAATAGCTAGAACCATTATTGATACAATTCAGTAAACTTTTCTGGTAACACAGTGATATAAAAATGCATCATGTAGTTGTAATTTTTGGCGGAAACCGAAAGCCTGGCACTGCCAAAGAGACTGCCAGCAGTGCGGCGAATAATATTAATAATAACGAATACTACGTATAATGTTGGTTGAAATTTAAATGTAGATGAAGGCTTTGGATTACTTTCTTGCCACAATAGCAGTTATACTTCATTTAGCATCAAGTAAAGACCTATAAAATTTGTCTTTAACGCTTACATGAATGAGTTCGTCTGATGTTGGAACTATATAGATTTTTTTTTCAAAATTTAATTTTATGATGTATCTTTGTTTTTCAAATGTCACCTGTAAAAAAAATCTGTAAGAACAAGTCAAATATAATGGTTTTAAGAAGCGAAATATTATTTTATTTACATTCGCTATATTATATTAAAAAACCGCAACATCTGGCGACAGTGACCGACCGTTTTAGCATTTCCTTAAAGACGAAAAACTTAAATATTCATGGATACTTATCACGAAATTGATATACAACTCATGCAGAGCCATCTTTAAAAAGAAGATTATCAGCTTACAAGTGAAGAATGCTTTGAACTAGTAACAGTCTTGATATAAAGCTGATCATACTTTAGAATAAAAGTCACGGAAACTGTATTAATTCTTTTCATTTATTATAGTTACTTATAGAGAACATTATTTTTATAAATTAGATGTCACTTTACACTTTCTCAATAGCTGAATTCGAAATCTTCACCTATGTTTATTTTACTCTGTTCTATTATGCCTCTGTTACCCCTGGGATAATGCTAATGTTAGCGACTGTGTTAGACAGAATTAGCAAAGAGCATAATGCGTCAAATTATGAATTGCAACATTGTTACTGACGTTAAACATTATCAGGTAACTTTTATATTAATAGCTAATCTTTAACGCTATAAGTTAGCCGAATTTTGACGCAGTCACTAACATTAATCTATCCTAGCTGTTATACTTATAGGGGCATTATAAATAAAAGAGTTGTAAGATATCCAGATTATGTAATTTCCAGAATTAAAAAAAAACAGCACGTTTATATAAGAATTTTGACAATATTGTACTTTCCTTTCAATTTTTAATGTTTTAATACTTCCCCCGAGCAATTTTAGCATTGAAAGTATTGTTTGTTAATTGTTACCTTTTTACTTCTACTAAACTGGTAACACTGACTTTTGGTAGAAATCTTTTTGGACTTTTTGGCGGGAAGTCGATCTTGGCGCGCGCTTTAAAATTTCTTTTAACATTTAAATTAATTTTATCCCTTATTTATTACGAAAAGCCCCTATTTTCATCTAATATTACAATTTACGGTCCCCCGTCATAATGGGGGCCCAGAGTGACGGGGCAGATGAACTTTCAGACAGAAAGCGAAAATACAAGAAGATCTCTGGCGTCTCTGATGAAGATAAGTATAAAATTTATTTCAAGAGTGGTTACACTAGACTGTTTTTGGAAAACTCGTCTAATGACTACACAGTTTACGTTGAATCTAAAGAAAAGGAAAAACTAGGCAATAAAAACCCCATTAAATTCACACAACTTTTAACTGAGAATGTTAAGGGCATTTCAAGTGTGTCCAGACTAAACGCTTTCAAATTTGGAGTACATTTTAATAAAGCTGCAGAGGCGAACAGCTTCTTGAAATTGGAAAACTTTCTGAACAAAAATAAGTTGCGAGCGTTCATCCCTGCTCATTTAGTAGAGAAGGTCGGCATCATCCGACATGTTCCTCACGAGTTGTCCAATGAAGAGATATACAAAAATATTTCATGTGATGCGGATGTTATATCAGTAAAAAGATTTATGAAAAAAGACGATGATAAGAAACTAGTACCATTGACTACCGTAGTAATTACTTTTTCATCTGCTACACTACCAAGTATGGTTTTCCTGAATAAATATCGATGTCCTGTATATAATTATATTCCTCCTGTCATCCAGTGCTTTAAATGCTTCAAATTTAATCACTCAGCCAAAGTGTGCAGAGGTACACAAATGTGCTCATCATGTGCTGGCGAACACCTTTACAAGGAATGTACTTCCGATATTATAGTATGCATCAACTGTGGCGGAGGTCATCTTGCCATTTCTCGGGAATGTCCAATTAAAAAACAAAAAATTGATCAGAAACGTTCACAAATAGTTAACCAAAGTAATACATTTGCCTCTATAGCAAAGACTGATAAGAATTTTCCTAGTTTAAAACCTAAGATAAATAACAGCTCTTCTGTAAATAACCCTGTAAATATTAATGTACCTAAAGCTAGTGTTTCATCTAGCAAAAAAGATTTTGTGTCGACACTAACCAACTTAGATGTAAAGCAAATTGCTAACAATGATATTATACTAAATGCTATTATTAAGTCCTTAGTAAAGTTAGGCAATACAAGTAATAATGATGATCCAATAACACACAAGAAAATAAAAGAAATATTTTTGTCAAATTTGATTTAATGGACACATATTTAAATTTATTACAGTACAATATACAAAGTTTACAGAGCAAAAAAAGCCTATTACAAAATCTATTAATTGAAAAAAATATAGATGTTTGCCTTCTTAATGAGACCTGGCTTAAACCTAATTCTATAGTTCCACATTTTCCAACTTATAATTTATTATATAAAAATTCAAAAAATTCCCATAATGGTGTTGCCATTTTGGTGAATCATCGTTTAAAGTATAAATTAATTAACACAATTTTCTCCGAGTCCATACAAAACATATGCATCACTGTAGAAACACAATTAGGACAAATAGCAATACTTTGTGTTTACAGCCCACCAAGTAACAGATTTGATTCCTCAAAGCTAAGAGATCTAATCAACAGCATACCAAAGCCATGTTTAATAATGGGTGATTTTAATGCTCATAATATAGCTTTTGGATGCCATAATGATAACAATAGAGGTAGATGTTTGTATAGCATTATTGATGAATTTGACTTGTGTGTTTTAAATGATGGTTCGCCAACAACTGTCCCATACCCCAATAGACAAGCTTCAGCAATAGATCTTGCTCTTGTTAGTCCGTCACTTGCTCATTTATGCAATTGGTATGTTCATGATGATCCCATGGGTAGTTATCACCTTCCAACATTACTTGAGATAAACATTCAACCTTCTATGTATGATCTGTCACCTGCTGTGAATCAAGAAAAATATATTTATAGTCGGGCAGATTGGGATATGTATTATAATTTATCAGAAAATCACTTTTCACAAATAGATTTGATAAATGATCCACCCATCACCTCTTACAATAATTTTGTAAATGCACTGTATTCATTGAGAGATAAAACCATTCCTAAATATAAGACAAGTTCTAATACACTTGTCAGAAAGCCAGTACCATGGTGGAACAAAAACTGTAATAAAGCTGTTCGTGACTCAAAAAATGCATTAAAGTATTACTTTTCTAAACCCACAATAGAAAACTGGATGAAATATAAAAAATTAGATGCAATTAAAAAAAAGAGTATTAAAAGAAGAAAGAAATCTATCTTGGCAAAATTTATGTAGTAGCTTTAATAGATTAACACCAGTCTCTCGAATATGGGGTTACATTAAAAAATTTAAAAAGATAGGTACTAATAGAAATAGACATCATAATGATGAGTGGGTTTTAAGTTTCCTCAATAATTTAGCTGATACGACTGCAGTTGACAGGACTAGGCTTGATTATTTGTTTGCAAATTCTGCTGAAAATGACATGAATATATTTCTTAAGAACCAATTCACTATAGAAGAATTAAAAATATCCATTAAAAGTAGAAGGGATACCACACCGGGATTGGATGACATACCATACATGTTGATTAAAAAATTACATTTAAATGCATTGTTAATATTACTTAATATTTATAACAGATTATGGGAAGAGTTGATAGTGCCAGAGTCATGGAAAACACAATGTGTTATACCCATTTTAAAACCTAATAAGCCTGAAAATAATGCTTCTTCTTATAGGCCCATTTCTTTATCATCTTGTTTAGGTAAACTTTTTGAAAATATGTTGAAAATAAGATTAGATTACTTCATTGAATCCCACAGCTTGATTCCTGATATACAGTTCGGCTTTAGAAAAGGCAGAAGTTGTGCTGAAAGCTTTGTACATTTACTATCAGATTTGAGGCAGGTTAAATTAAGTCATTCTCATGCTGTATGTGTCTTTTTAGATGTGAAAGGTGCTTTTGACAATGTAAATTTAGAGGAACTTATTCAAGTATGTCATGATGCTGGCTTACCAACACACATCCTAATGTGGCTTTATTCCTTTTTAAATAATAGAACAGTTTTTGTAAAGTATAACAACAAAATACATGGGCCTAAATCTGTGAATAAAGGCACAATGCAGGGGGCAACCTTATCTCCTTTACTTTATAACTTGTATGTTTCTCAGATATTAACTTATGTAGAAGCAACAGATGTACATATTTTACAATTTGCTGATGACTTACTTTTATATAGCATAAACCAAAACATAGAAAGAGCAACAGCTAGTATTAATAATGCTTTAACGCAACTATACAACTATTATCATCATAAGCTTAAATTAGATGTAAGTCCAGAAAAGAGTTCAGTTTTAATTGTAAGTAAAAATTCAAATGTTATAAAGGATGTTAAGATTTTTTATGACAATGCAGAAATACCAATAGTTCATCAACATAAATTCCTTGGAGTTATTATTGATGATAAATTAAAATTTGATAAACATGTCAAACACATAAGTAAAAAGGCTCTAAATGGAATCAACATATTGAGATATTTAGCAGGAACTTACTGGGGCTCTGATCCCATAGTTTTGAGTATGTTATATAAAAGTATAGTTAGAAGCCATTTCGATTACAGCAGTTTAGCTTACATGCATGTTAACAGCACCTTACTGAAAAAATTAGATGTAATTCAAAATATGGGACTAAGACTTATTTGTGGAGCTATGCGTTCCACACCAATTAATTCTCTAGAAATTGAAACATGTATACCCCCATTGATTCTTCGTAGGTTGATGTTGGCTGAGCGGTTTTTCTTGAAAGTTCTAGCATCAACTAACAGTCCTTTGCATAAGAAATTAATAATACACCCTCAAATCACTCTTACAATTTCTCCAAATAATTTAACTGCTGCCTCTTTGATTAATGGAACTTTACCAGAAATACCAATATTATTTAAACATGTTAAAGATAATTCTAAAAACTTAAACCAACATGATATTTGGCCTGTCTATAAAATTCCTTTTAATAGTCTTATCAATAGTTCTACTAACATCCATTTAGATACAGTGCACAATAAATTTGATTTTTTGCAATTTAAGGATGATAGACCAACACATTATACTATATATACAGATGGGTCTAAAACAAATCAATATGTAAAAGCAGCATATTATGATCCACAAACTAGTTACACCAAGTGCATTAAAATAAACATAAATTGCAGTATTTTTACTGCCGAATGCTATGCTGTATATTGTGCATTAGAATATGTAAATAATTATGTGAATAATGTACATAGTATCCTGATAGTTACAGATTCTAGGAGTGTTCTAAGCGCAATAGAAAATGTAAATATATCTTTTAAACTAAATTATATATTGTATGATATTAGAAATTGTATAAAAGAGCTGTATAGTAAGAATATACATGTAGAATTTGTGTGGGTACCTTCACATAGTGGCATTCCTGGGAATGAATTAGTTGATACTGCAACAAGGTCAGAGCATGACGAAGACAAGTCTGAACTTTTAAAGGTTCCATTTACTGATTACCACAGGCATTTCAAAGAACTTAACCGGCATTTGTGGAAAGATCACTGGAGGATAACCCTAGAAAACAAAGGCAAATGGTATGCTGAGATACAGAAAGACATACCGGTAAAACCATGGCATTATAACTTCAAAGACATAAGCAGAAGATTTACTAGCATAATAACACGCATGCGGCTAGGGCACTGTTTGACCCCAGCTCATTTGAACCGAATTAATATATTTGATAGTAGCCGTTGCCCTAACTGTAACTCCAGAGATGCTGATTTGGACCATATTATTTTTAAATGTTCAAGTTTTAATATGCAAAGATTGATTTTAGTAGCTGAAATTTGTGATTGTGACATTTCTGATGCAGACAATGATAGCCTCAACTTATTCAGTGACAGTGAAAGTCCACAAAGTGTTCCCCGCCGTGTACAGGATCTATTAAAACACAAACGTTACTATAGATCATTGTACGACTATATTTGTAACACAATAGGAAAAATTTAATTTGTTTTGTGTTTACAGTGTAAATAAGTTTTTTTTTTTTGTTTGTTTGTTTTTAGAATGTATTGTACTTACTTGATTACTTGATAAGGGTTATATAATATGTAAATAATTATGTAATAAGTAGATAAGTTATATTAGTTAATATTTTTTCTTGTATTAGTGTAAATTCTTTTTAACATGTTTCCGACTGAAAGACTTTGTATCTATGGTCATGAATAAATTAAAAAAAAAAAAAAAAAAAAAGTAGAAATCTTTTTAATTAGGTAGTTTTTTTTTCAAACAAGCAATTTTGTTTGAAGTTGAAAACTGTGAAGTGTGAACCGAAGCCCGTATATTTAACTTATTTTCAGTGGTGTATTACTACTCAATATAAGAAAAAAAAGTGCAAAATGTCGAAGGCACATCCCCCAGAATTGAAAAAGTAAGTTAAAAACAGTTTCACATTGATACTTGAATAAAAATCATAAGATTCCCCCCACGCTCTGTTAACCTTACACTAATTCGTGTTTGTAAATGTTAGTTACACACACTTATTTTAATATATCGTTGTAAAATAATAATTATTTATTAAACCAACAGGTTTATGGACAAGAAATTGTCAATTAAGTTAAATGCCGGTCGTGCTGTCACCGGCGTGTTGAGAGGATTTGATCCTTTCATGAATCTTGTTTTAGACGAGTCCGTTGAAGAATGCAAGGATGGACAGCGAAACAATGTCGGCATGGTTGTATGTATTGTATTCCATATTTAAAAACTAAAAATGCAAGTCTATGGCCAAAGCAGTGAACAGTTCATATAATGGCTACATGCATCTTGTAGTCATAATATCAAATGAAATAATTTAATGCTCTCTGTGGTAGTGTCTTTGCTTTTTTAATTTTATTGCATGAGAACTCTGTGCATCAAGTGGACCGTCTGCTGTTCAGCAGACGGCCTACTTGATGGAAATCGGTTACTACTGCCATTGGACATGGATGGACTTTACAACACCAAAGGTGCTACAAATGTGCTGCTGTTCTGTAAAGGAAGAGTGGAACTTAGTCACTAATGCTGAAATATGAATAAAGGTTATGGCAACATACTCTGGACCATCCAGTCGGGCAAATACCTACCACATGGCTGTGGGTTGTTTTGTTGCATCTTACAGAAGGCTGCCAGGCCGCAGGAAATAGTATTCTTTCTCTGTTTCTGCATGGGTAAAAATTGCTGCTTTGTTTTAAAATCCTGGAAACATTTCCTGCTATATAAATCGCTCTGGGTTTTACTCAGATCAATAATAATTGGTAGACAAACAAACACATATATTATTGTAAATAATACAATTATTTACACTAATGTTGTGATACAGGTAATGTATACAGGACAACTCTGGGACTGATCCAACACTAAGGCTGGTGTGCACCAACTTTTAACTGATGATTAAAATAAAATAATCACTAAAAATGTATTCATAAACAGTGATTATTTTATTTTAACCATTGATCAAATGTCGATGCACACCAGCGTCGGTCTCACCTATACCCTTTCCAAGCATTTATTTTACTTTTGACAGCTCAATCACAGGTCAATTGGATATGTTACTGACTCAACTTGTTTTATAAATAAGTTTTAATCAATTTGACCTCACCTGTATTAAATATATCGCATGTTTGAATTAACATATTTTACATGTGCAAAATAAAATGGCACTTATAATAATTGCAGTATTATTTGTGTTTAAAGTAGCACATTTTTAAATGGTCAAATCAATTACTTTGATTTATTTATGTATAGTATTGATGGTACAATAATCTTAAGTGACATAGAACACCACTATTATGTCACCCTCCACAATAAAGTGTGATAATTAAATAATTTGTTTTATGTGGGGTTTACAATTTGTCAAGAAATATGTAACTTGATAGTCATGTAACATCAAAAGTAAAATAAACACTTATAAACAGTATAGACCTATTCATTAAAAAATGACCTACATTTTGTTTTAAATTTCAGAGTGTGTCCAAGTTCCTACTAACTAACTAACCTCTTTAAAATGCTACCCTTACATGTTAAATATTTAAACTTTAAAATATTTTTTATTATTGCAGGTAATTCGAGGCAACAGTATCGTCATGTTAGAATCATTAGATAGAATTTAGTAACTCCAAATGTAATTGTTAAGTTAATCTAAGATTTGAATTGTACGAAAAAAATAAAAAAATACAAACATGGTATTCTGAAATCTTACTAAACCAGTCATTGAAATTCATGATATTTCAAACTATCAGTGCACTAGTTTTTATACATTCCTTATAATAGATAGATAGATAACACTTATTGCTCACCAAATACACAATTTCAAAATATACAATTACAATATTGTCATGGAGAAACAAAAGGCGGCCTTATCGCTGAAAGCAATCTCTTCCAGGCAACCTAACTTAAGGAATAATTTAATCTAATCTGGCGATGTAGGTGGTGCAGATCATTAATTATCAATGTTTTTGATTCTATGGACCCTCTGTATCATAATGCAGTTTAACATTTTGGTGTTCCATTTTGACAGTATTTATATAATCTAAGCTTTTATGTTAATACTGATTAAGTGGTAATATGCACTACAATAGCAGAAAAAGAAATTTGTCTGTACAACCTTGTCTAATGTATTAATGGCCAGTTCATATATCTTACTATTCATTTACTTGTCTATTGAATATTTTTGTGATTACTTATATGTTTTTTGTCAAATTTTAACACATAATGATATGAGGCAAGTAAACCACTTGGTAGATAGAGGAACAGGTTATGAGTCTTTAGTATGGCTCGGCCAAATTGTAGCTCTGTCACCGACACCAAACATCAAAATTCTTATGACAACTCATGAGACCCCATTTGACTACACAGTTCACATATCTTGTAAAAACATAGTTATTACTAAAAAAATATCTATATCTTACATATTAATTTGAAAGTAATATATATTATATTATATATTTTTAGAAAATAAATCTACTGCCTGACATCATGCTTCAGTTCCCACTGAAAAGTTATTATTGGTTAAAATTTGACATAAACTAAGTATACTTAGTTTGTCATTGATAAATATTTTCTTAAAATTCGCAAGTAGTATATATGATAAACTGTTTTCAATACAAACCATTAAAACATAGTTTTAATATGTAGACTTATAATTTTAATTTTCTACTAATAATTAGGCAAATAATTGGATGTATTTATATTGCTTGGGTTCTTAGGAGTTGGATCACAGAGTATTTGGAAAAATAATTTAGATTTTATGTTGTAATAAGACTAGGAATGTAATCAGATAAGACCACATTGTATGGTAAAGGAATAAAAATTTAAGTGTGAGAATACTTTATACTGAATGGAAATTAATAATCTTTGCATCTATCTTAATTTGTTTTTATTAATTTTTCTATTACATTATCATCATTCGAGCGTTAAATCCCGGTTGAGTTCGGATCGTTCACTCCGACGCCCAGGGTCCGCTTTCCTACTTTTTCTACTCAACTTTTCGTGATCTTCAGCATCCCCCGTTTTGAGACCATTGGTACCCACGTCATCCTTCACAACGTCAAACCAACATTTCTTAGGCCTTCCCCTTCGACCGGGAGAGAATTGGTAGAAGGTGAAAGAAAAGAGATGGATAAAATCTAATTTAGCTGGACGATATGGTAAAATACACAAATCCCTATTAATATTATAAATGCGAAAGTAACTCTGTCTTTCTGTCTGTCTGTTTGGCAATTTTAGCCTTTTTACTCATTTTGGCCATGTCGGTCACTTTAGCCTTTTTACTCATTTTGGCCATGTCGGTCACTTTGGCCTTTTCGGGCATTTTGACCTATTTGGTTATTTTGGCCTTTTTGGTCATTTTGGCCCATTTGGTCATTTTGGCCTATTTGATCATTTTGGCGTATTTGGTCATTTTGGCATTGGTCGTTTTTGCCTATTCGGTCATTTTGGCCTATTTGGTCATTTTGGCCTTTTTGGTCATTTTGGCCTTTTTGATCATTTTGGCCTTTTTGGTCATTTTGGCCTTTTTGGTCGTTTTTGCCTATTCCGTCATTTTGGCCTTTTTGGTCATTTTGGCCTATTTGGTCATTTTGGCCCATTTGGTCACTGTGGCCTTTTCGGTCATTTTGGCAATGTCGGTAAGTTTGGCCTCTGGTCATTTTGACCATTTGGATTATTTTGGCCTTTTTGGTCGTTTTTGCCTATTCCGTCATTTTGGCCATGTCAGTCACTGTGGTCTTTTGGTCAAGTTTTGTAATTTATTTTGTTGACAGATAGACGGGGGATGATATAATTAGCGATATAAAATGAAGTGAATCTTCCGTGGGCAAATACATAAAAATGTAAAATAATATAACCTGTAGCACTTGCTCTATAAACAAGAGACACGCAGTAGAGGTTAACCCGCGGCGCAGCCGCGGGATAAACTCTAGTAGAAATATAAATAGCGTGATTCTAAGTATAAGCTTGTTTTAAATATTAACAGGATTAAAATTAATATCTTTTTATAAAAAAGTTTACAATACGGCTAAACAGTTAATTTCTATGGACATGTCAGGAAAATTTCCTATTTGAATGAGTATTATAGTGAATGGTTTTAATATGTGATGTGGGAAAGAAACATTTTGTTAAACACTACATAGATGACACTATATATAGTTCCATTTACTTTGATTTTATTTTTTTGTCGAGAAAGAATCTAAGTATTTAAGGCCCGAGTGAGGGCGTTTGGAGACTCTCCGGCCTGGTCCTACCCTAGTGAAGGTAGATTACCACTGCCAGAATATCTACTAAAACCCCTGTGTTCTTTTCATTAGCCTGTCCCCTACAAGCAAGCTCCGCAGGAAATGGTTAAAACTTACTCTGTATAGTCCCTGGGAGGTGGCGGCCAAGATGACCTTGTCCTTCTATGCTTTTCTAGTCTAAGCCCACTCCGTACAAGGCCGTCAAGTACTCATCTTATTTGGGATTGCTAAAACCTAACAATAATTCGACTACTACAATTTATGTTCTTAAATCCTTAAAATCGGTTCATTAACGAAAAAGTTACGGGTGAACTTATACAATAGACGAATTGAGAACCTCTTCCTTTTTTAACCAAGACAATAGTGAAAAATTAATACTACCCATGTTTACTGTTAAGTATGACCGCCCCGAAAGAAGAAATATTGCTGTGACGACTGTTGTAAATAGGCAGGAATGGATGGATGTGTTTGTGATAAGGGTTCTACTGTTGATGAAATGGATTTGAAACCGTAAAAGAACAATAATAATAGAGTTGTAGGGAAGTATCTATGAAAAATTCATTCCAATTCATTGAGATAGACGAAAAACGGCGTGTAAATGTAATTATCTAGAAACATCGAGGGCATCGACTGTATTTTTTAAAGGTTTAACCACTTTAATACCTTAGTCAAACCAATTTATTATTCTTCATACTAAGCATGGAGAATTAGTGATTTATAAAGATTATGTGAAACTTCATGTAGAAAAATCTGACATCACTAATTTTGACAGTAGAAAGCATTTTATTTGACAATGACATTATATAAAATTAAAAATAAAATGGAATTCGTGATTGGTCAAATAGTCCTTGTTTTGTGATTGTTATTGTAAATTTTGTTATTTTGAGTACTATATTTTGAGAAGAAGAAAATCTAAAATATTAAGATCCCGCATACAGTGAACACTTAACATATCGAATAATAATGAAAGTATTAACAAATAAACTTTGAATATTTTTTGTAAGTTATCACTGTAAGTACTGCTGTAGTTTTTATGAATCACGAAGAATATATTTTGCTAACGCCCAGCTATCTCAACATTATTCAGAAGAGGCCTAATAATATGACCTATATCTAAAGTTACTGGAATAACAGATAATTTCAGAATTTTATTTATTATTGTTTTTTAATCAATTCAGTTACATTCACTTAGATACATTTTTTGTTACTATGTAATGAGGTCGTGTTTTTAGGTCAATTGGTAGTATTTCAGATGTAGATACTACATTTACATAAAATATTTTAATACACATGAAATACTATTATATGTGAATTATATCTTAAACACTGTGACACTTAAAAATCCATGCAGGAACGGAGAAAGAATACAATTTTCTGCAGTCAGGTGGCCTATCGTAAGAGGCGACAAAACAACCCACAGCCAGGTGGTAAGGAATTTGCCTTACTGGATGGCTACCACCCCTGGTCTAAAGTATGATGCCATAACAACCTTGAGTTGTGTTCTGGTATTAGTGACCAGGTTCCAGTCTCCCTTAATAGTGCCGCAGCATATTTGTAGCACCTTTGGTGTTGCAAATGTCCATAGGCAATGGTAACCACTTTCTATCAAGTGGGCTTTCTGCTTGTCTGCTGAACTCCTGCAATAAAAAGAAACTATAATTCTTTATTTGCAGTTTGTTTTTATTCTGAAAGTAACATATAAATTTTAAAGCTAAATATATGTTGAACTTGGATCTATGCTGATGTTAGATAGATCAACAAAATTGAACTGATTTGGTTGAAAGGCACAGAACTGTAAAGACATTACATGTTCAACGACATTGATTGATTCAAGTCTATGTTTATGTGGAACACTTTGGTTTATTCATCCATCCATCATCAAGTTGAAAGACCAAATTTAACCATCTAATATCATCTTAATGTCTATTTATTTACATTTGCTAAAATGCATGAATCTTTGTTTGTAGCAACATAAGTAGTGGTATGTAAACAAGTTTTTTTAAAAAACAAAAAAATATTAGTACTAAAATACTTAGATTTTAAGTCTTATTATACAATTGAAGTCAATTAAATTTAATATTAATATAGTAACAACTTCATTCTATAAAATCTAAAATATTTATTAGGTAGGTAATGTTAGGAAAGCATATTATAGACAGTAAAAAAATTGTAATGACCTATTTAATTTTGCTAATATTTTGTGTTGCATTAAGTGATTACATTATCTGTTATCTTGAGGAAAGTCTGTTGCAGTTGTTTTATAATAAAGTATTGTATGACATGTGTCATTCATGACTGATATTATTTCATTAAGATCAGTGATTACATATAGATGTTTGTAAATAGGTGCCATACTTACCTTCCTTTCTCCTCTCTCTGCATATCCACACTCTAGGCTAGATACCAGCGGTGCCACCTGTTAATCAACTGAGAAATGTGAGCCCAGTGCGCAGTGCCCAGTAGTTCATTGTATAGTACCCATAACACAAGTGTAACTTGCTTAATTTGAGGATATAAAATGTGTGTGTTTGTCTGCCGGTCATTATTATTATGATTGCCAGCTTCCCTATGAAACAAGTCAGATAAAAAATCTAAAAACTGAATTATCATGTTTTGCTGTTTCAAAGTAAATACTGGCTGAAGCCATGACATTGTCTATGTGGACTTTTTTATGGAACCTTTTAAAAGCAGCCTAAGTTATTACTTAGATCATCAGTTATCTGCCAGTGAAAGTCCCATCATAATAGGTCCAGCTGTTTCAGAGATTAGATAGAACATCCAGAGTAACAATATTAATTATTTTTTTAAATAAAGTCCTGTATATTTATTATATATTATTTCATATACATTTATTAAAAACAATGAAATTACAAACAGATGCTTCAATTTTATTTATTTGTTTAGAGCAGTGCATTTCAATCTTTTTTGAATAAGCGACCGCTTTACAGGTTGAAAGATTTTGGAGACCCCTTGGGTCATAGATAGACAAAAGATAGGAATTTGCAAACTATGTTTATGTTTTTTTCTCTATTTTGTTAATTACATTAATTATTAGAGCCCTATACTCTGCAAAATGCTGCTGCAAATAGAAAGTACCTAAGAACGAGTTAGAAATTTAAATTTGCTTTTTCCTTTTTGCTGGCAACCCCTCGAGCTAGGATCTGACCTGTCTAGGGGTCGCGACCCACAGTTTGGCAAACACTGGTTTAGAGTACAGGTTAAGTATGGATTTTTTAGGTGACTCATCAGATCCATCTTTATTACATGTTAATTAGGGGAAATACCCATAAGCACTGTAGGTAAATATTTCGTATATTGTTACTTTAGCCCCAAAAGTGAGCTCTATACAGTTTTCCCAGTAATCCTGAACAATTTCTCATTTTTTAAAACATAAAAATTCACTTTAAACAATATTTGATTATACAAGGTAAACAATAATCATTTCTTGGTAATTCCAGGATATAGAAAAGACATACTAGGTTTTAGGCCTCATACCCATTATGTCATTACCTGGGGCTCAAATCTGCTATTTTTTTTTAATAGAACAAATATACAGACTTTAAGTTTTATACTTTTTTACTTGAATTTATTAAGTATTGATGGTTATTACACATTTAAAAATATATATATTATTAGTGTGTATGACATTTATTCGGTGATTGGTTTTATTGAGGTGTCCCTTAGTGTATTTTTAATATATTATTAAGTCTATACTTATTCTCTTAATGTGTAGTGTTTCTGTTACAATAGTGGCATAGAGTGCTGGTTTGTGCATTGTGTTGCGATCTTGGCATTTGAAGATATTCCATTGATAGTGCAGATTCCATTGCGATAGTGTCAAAAAATCGTATTATAATAAGTTCATAATATCTTCACGCGGCAGAAAAATTGGTATTGCCATGAAAGAAGTAAAGTATACTTTTTTCATCATATTTATAAACATTTAGTAAAAATGACATTAGCTGAAATGAATATCGAAAACCATCAAAATTTTATACAATTATTTGGCGAGTTTTCGCTTATACAGTGGCGTACCACGGGAATAAGAGAATAGGTACCGAAATCGATTTTGGCGAGATGGTAATAGTAGAATTGGGCGCCTGATGTCAGTCTTGCAACTGGCATTCTCCTAATATTAAACCATCTCATATCGTAATGCATTGTGTTACAGTGACGAAGCCACAAACCATGGCTGAGACATTAGATCCCTTATCCCCAAGTGTGAACGCGGCGCCAAGTCCGGCGGGGCTCGTGCGGAAGCTGAGAATGAGATTCGGTAGAGCAGCACCAATAAGCAGGCAGTCTGGTGAAGGTAATTATTTTTTTCTAGCAAAGTGGGACTGGGGGGTCCGGGGACGACGAGCCACAACTAGTGCCGTAGGGTGTTCTAGTCTCAGGGACACCCTTCCTTATCAGCTTGCATCGAGGTTTCACGGCTGTCATACCAATAGTTACAGTCCCGTGGCGCCTCATCATAATGCAGAGTGACGCTGGCTTAGTGGGTAGTCTAGCGGTCGGTGCTTACCAGCTCTAACCATGCGTGCACCACCAGCAGCTGGGAGTCCCACATACCCCTTGGTGACATCCCCCGGAGCCTGAGGATATACGCAAATGCATTCCCCCAGTGCTGACAAAAAAAAAAGTTTTTGAGAACCATGTAAGAAGGGCAGACAGAGCGTTTTAAGCATATTGATTGCCGGGTTGGAATATGTAATCAGTTTGACCACTCGTCATCATCATCCGAGCATTAAATTAAAATGGCACCAGATCAAACAGTTCCTCGGCACACTCCCCGTTGTACAGGCGGTAAAATACGCAGACGGACGCAGTCTCTTCGAAGGCTAAGCGATTCTAAACCGCCTCCTTAGTATGGGCTCGTCGATAGGACCGGGGCGACGCTGGATGGTGTCTAGGTGGTCGACGGCAAAGCGCTTATTTTTCGTGTGACGATGGATGAGGGGTTACTCCATCCAGTCCAGCTCCTTCAGTAAGTCCACTAGTTTCAGACCCAAACGTCTATAGACAACTGTAATCACTTTCCAACAGGTTGGCCGTCTGTTTGTATGATAGATTGGCAATAAAAAATCTTAACTCATTCAACAATTCGCTGGCCTTGTGTATAGGAAATCCTAATAATGAGAATAACGACCATGTAATTAGATTTACCAAAACAATGGCTTAAAAGGTTTCTCTAAACAATAATTTTGTAATCAACAATATCCACTGATTCAAGGTTGCTTTGATTGAGTCATTATGAACAGAGTCTAATTTTATACTTATAATAACGATATTGTTAATATAGCTGTGCCCGTAGTAGCGTAATGGTTAGCGCACGCGTCCCGAACCCAAAGGGCGCGGGTTCGATCCTGGCCGGAAATGAAACGACTTTCCTGATCTTTCTGACCTAATGTGCATATTGTTACACACACACATTGCACATCGAGATATCCGATGTGTCAAACCTGCCAAGCCGCCTTGGACGAGCGTGGCGGGTATACTGTCCATTCCCCTTTAGTGGGAGGCTCGTGCCCAGCAGTGGGATGTTCATGCGCTGTTATTATAATTTATAGGTATACTAGCGGCCCCGGCAGACGTTGTCCTGCTCTGAAAAAATAAAATCTAGGACCCGATCCCAGCGCCACCTACCGGTTCCGATCGTGGATTTAAACCATCCGGGAACCCACTCAAACACACAAAAACAAAATCACCAAAATCGCTCCCGGTAGTTAGGAGGATTCTAGAATCCGATCTTAGCGCCACCTACCGGTTCCAACGGTATAAAAAGTATCCTATCTTTTAAGTTGGATCAAACTGCACACGGTGTGCAAATTTGATTAAAATTGGTTCAGTAGTTTTGGAGTTTATTGGCAACATCATCGTGACACAAGATTTTTATATATATAAAATAGCTGTGCCCGTGATTTCGTCCGCATGGTATTTGTTTTTAGAACCCTCGGATTTTGAAACATTCTTCATTGGTGCTCCGCTTCTTTTGGTCTTACCGTGGTGATATATAGCCTATAGCCTTCCTCGATAAATGGGCTATCTAACACTGAAATATTTTTTCAAATCTGTTCAGTAGTTCCTGAGTTTAGCGTGTTCAAGAAAACAAACAAACAAACTCTTCAGCTTTATTTATTAGTATAAGATAAGATAGTCAAGATCGGGGGAGCGATATTAATAAAAAAGACTAATTTAATTAACAAATTGATTATTAAGTTGTAATTACTTGATACACGATTTATAACTAATGATTATTCTAAGCTTTTTTTAATGAGTCTTGGCAGGTCTGTTGCACACTGCAGACTACCTAGGCCATGCATCCTCCCGCGGTTACATCGTACCATCCCCGGCCACCTGTGTGGGCTCTAGACAATAACATCCGTTTGACCGGGAATGGGCAGTGTCAGCATTCAGGTTTCGTAATGATAACGCGGCCCGGGGCAGGATGCATAACTAGATACCTAAATTTTATTACGTCCACATAACAACCCAATATGATTCGTCACTTGATAGATTTTTCTTCAATTTACGTAGTTTCAATAATCATATTGTTACGTGCGAGCGGGGTACGCACTTATGGATTGGAAGAAAACACCAGTTTTTAATTTAAAAGCTTTTATTGACTTACACAGCCGCACGTAGTACCTCTCTGCAGGGTTGCCCTTATACGCACGACCACCGATGCACAGTCTTGACGATAAATTGTCACACCCTCAATACCGTCGCCGATATTGCGCGGACCACCTCCAATATTATTGCGTGTAGCTAGCTTCTGGTTCCTCTCGAACTACGCTACACACCTCTTTCACGTATCTGTCTACCAAACTTGACACTAAATTCACCACTTAATTCCTCTCTGTCCTCTATTAACCTCCTCTAACAACTCTTTAGTATCGCACTTACCGTTTCACCGTCTTGGACTGAATTCAACTTTAAACTGCCCGGTAGGCGCGCCTTACGCTGTTTATATACCCGGAAGAATTTTCTAGAACCCATCTATCTATCTCCGTCTCTTCCTTCCCGAACCTTCTGTTCGGGAACTTTCGTTTATACATCTATCCCTTTCTAACATCTATCTATCTCTTTCTTTCTTTCGTCGTCTATCTCTTTCTAAATATATCCGTCCTTATCTTTTCGTTCTAGATTGTTCTGGATATTTCCAAAAGTTCTAAAACTAACTATATGGTTCCACCATCATTCGCCACAATATTAATTAAAAAAGGTGCAATTAGGACGATGAATCATAATCGCATTTATAATTTAATTTAATATTTTCTTAAGTTTTCGCCACTTGTATACATAATAAAACTACGTTTTAACGGTTTTAAACGTGGTAATTTATTTGATCTTGGTTATTCTGACGTGTCGGCCACTTTTCAGTGGTCGTGATCACGAAAGATTCACGGAAGAAGGCCTTCCGTGATCACGGCCACTGAAAAGTGGCCGAAACGTCGGAATAACCATAATGAAATAAATTACTGCGCTTAAAACCGTTAAAACTTATTATGTAATATTTTTTTTAAAATTAATAGTACTATAAACTAAAGTATCGTATAGTAGGAATTGGTAGGGGCAGCATTTGAATAGCGTACTGTAGTAGTGTAGTAAACGTCTAAATCCGCCACAGCCCGGTTACCTAGTTCTTCGGACTCTTGAACTTTTTCGCCTTAAAACTATAGCAGTTGTTGGTTGTTAGTTGGACAGATGACCGAACTCGCTGGAAGGAGAGGATCCGGGTTCGACGCCTTGCATGATAAATTTCGTAAATTAAGTTTCTGTTATTTACTATGGTCTGGATGTCCGGGATCGGTGTCAGAGTGGTCCGTTGTATCTTACCTATTACACAAGCGTAACTTGCTTAGCTCGGAGATATACAAGTGTGTTTGTCTACTGGTTATCATTATTTGTCCTTGAAGGTCAAAAGGGCGTCAAAACAGTTCTAGATAAAATAAGTGCTAATTTGAGGTCACCGGTGTGATGCATTGTTTACTATCAGTCTGCACCCAACTGTTGTCGCGTACACATGTTTGAAATGGTGGAAAAGTGGAACACTGGTGTGTGTGAATTTTTATAAAAATAAATTTCAAGTGATGTTCTTTTAATACAATTTTTAGACATATACATTTTTTGCATAAGTTATCTACATGTTAGATGAGAAGGAATTTAGTCTTACAGTGCTTAAGTTCCAGAATGCATCTATAACCATCTATACCAATAAATAAAATTGAAGTATCTATCTGTCTATTAATGCTGATATCAGACGAACCAATTTAATCATTTTGGTTGAAAGACTTTATTACGGATTCATCCGTGCAGGAACGTAGAGATTATACGATTTCTTGTAGCTGGGCGGCCTGTTGTAAGAGGGGACATAATAACCCATAGCCAGGTGGTAGGGTATTTGCCCGTCTGGATGGGCTAGACATTTCAGACAAGACACACAGCTTTCCATTAGGTGGGCCATTTGGCTGTCTGCTGAAAGCACGCAAAAAAATACTGGAAGGACACGGTATTCAATGACATTTAATGATTCAAGTTTGTTTATATGGATTACTTTAGTTAATTTGCATTAGGTTTATTTCAAAATAAATGCCAAAATATACATTTAAACAAGCAATGAGAGAAAAATGCAGCATGATTCTGATTTGGGGTGTGTATATCTCTTTTTTAAAAGTTAAAATGAATGGTTACTTTGTCTAGGATATGTGGAGTTCGGTGAATTCAGATCAGAAAGACCAGGTGTCAAGAAGGTCGGGACGTTCTCCGGTGTCTTCTGTCCCGTTGTGCTCTCAATGTTCAGCGCTTTGGTGTTTATTCGAATGGGTAAGCTTATTTTAATATATCAAAGAACTACAGTTTATCAGTTATATTTCAAGTTTGCACATCTTTTGATTACCACCTTTAACCATTTAATCCACATATCCTTTTGTTATCACAGTTCTCCACGGTCATAGGCCAAGATTTCTTTTTCTTGTCTTATTATTTTCTATATTTTTATGCCATAATAGGAAATATAAGTGGGGAGAGTTTTATTTTATATTTTTTTTTCTTTTTATTTGCTTTCTTTTCAAAATCTTAATTAGTTTTTTTTTGCTACTAGTTTACAATGTTTTATATATTTCTTTTTAGTCTATACATTATACTCTTATTTCTATTACATTTTCTTATTGGCTAGTATAATATAGTGGTTGCCCGTGGTCGAAATTCGACTATTTAAATTATAATTTTGAACATTATTAAGGTTCTGTTGTTAAAGACTATACTTGTATAATCACAGATTTCGCCAAGGCTACACTGTTAATTTGTCATTAACAATAAACAAAAGAATTAATATATATGCGTGTGTGTGTTCAATACATGATAGTGTGTGTAATGTGTTTTTTATTGATTTAATGTATTTTTATGTATATAAACTTGTATGTAATTTTATTATATTAACTATAAGTATGTGAAATTACATACTTCACCGTCCGCGCAATTGTCATAAAAATGGGTACACAGTTTTTACTGTGTTTTTGCTTCACGCGTAGATAGTAGTAGACAGATATAGATATTATCTAAAATCTATATACAGCGTGTTTCAGACCTTACGACAATAAATTAGACCACGTTTTCTTCATGACGTACTCTGCCCAAATACAAAAACGAATCAAGGTAGCTTCTTTGGTTTAGCCACAGGACCTCATTTTTCATTTCAGAATTTTACAACAACATGTATCAGTTATTGTGTCTAAATCGGTAAGTTAGTGACCAAATGTATCATGTTGCCAGCTCGTCTCTTCATCATTAAACGCGGAAGTTGTTCATTATTACGCACTCGCTCGCGAACCAATATTTACAAGATGTTCTGTTTTTATTCCTTTTTTATCGTAATTAATTTGTTCGGAAAATGTTTTTTTTTAATTTTGACATTACGGTTGATTTAATAGTACCAAAAACTTTGTATGGTGTCAGACTGCTAAGATTATGATTTATTGTCATTTGAAATGAAACACGTTGTATACTACTCAGTTCTACTTTTGTTTATTTCTATTGATTCTATATATTTATATTGGGTTACATTGATTTATTATATTTCTTTTTCCACATACACTTTTTCAGGTTACCTAGTTGGCAATGCAGGTCTGCTAGTGACATTAGGACAATTCGCAATAGCATACCTCATAGTATTCTTCACTGTGACATCAATCTGTGCTATATCGACCAATGGTGCTGTCGAAGGCGGTGGTGTTTATTGTATCCTTATGTAAAGGCCGCCAGGCCGATCTTATTAATGATACCAATATTGCTGTATTATTTAAGTTGTTTGATATCGTTATTTTTTCAACTTTATAGATAATTTTATCCGTGCAGGAACGGAGAAAGAATACAGTTTCTTGCGGGCCGGGCGGCCTGTCGTAAGATGCGACAAAGCAACCCACAGCCAGGTGGTATGGCATTTGCCCGACTGAATGGCTACCACCCCTGGTCTACAGTATGTCGGCATAACAACCTTGAGTTGTGTTCCGGCATTAGTGACCAGGTTCCAGTCTCCCTTAAGAGAGCAGCAGCGCATTTGTAGCACCTTTGGTGTTACAAATGTCCATAGGCGATTGTAACCGCTTTCCATCAAGTGGGCCTATCTGCTGTGCTTCAGCAATAAAACCATATAAGTATTTTTTTATTAATATTGTTACATGCCGACAAAGAGTGAATGCACAAATGCCTGCCATAAACCTGGTTTATTACCTTTCTTGCAGTTGGTCTTCTTTTGTTTACTTTGTGTTTAAAAATTGTAATTAAGAAAAACATTCTATTGTTATTGTACTTACTTGTTTTGTGGCAGTCATTAGGCAGGTGTGTTCAACTAATTCTTGTTGTTATTGTTTTTCGTCGAGGCATATTGTATTTGTACAGAATAAAAGGAATGCCCGAACGGAGGGGCGAGGATTGCTTCGCCGAGCAAAACGTACATTCGATAAGCGATATAGTGACGGATTTTGCGTGTGTTATTGAAGCGTGCAATTTGTACTGGTTGTATCCACTTATATTTGTACCTATGTTATACGTGTTTGTATGGCTCTAATAAATTCTATAGTAATCCAACGGCATTTTAAATTAGAGTCCTGTAGCTCGTGACAATATTGTAATTGTATTTTTTTTTGTTTCTTGTAATTGTTTATTTGGTGAGCAATAAAGTGTTGATCCTTAAGACTTCTTCAGTTATGATAAGTAGGACACTAGGGCCAGAGTTCGGTGGTGCGATTGGCACTCTCTTCTTCTTCGCGAACGTCGTCTCCAGCGCCCTCTGTATTTCTGCCTGTACGGAGGCTCTGGTCGAGAACTTCGGTACGAGTGGTGAGTAATAGATTTTTAAAGTTAATTATATATCGTTTTCATAATGCTAAGTCATGTCAAAAATTGCTATGTATGTGTTAGTCTGCAAACAACAAAGGACTCTGTAGAAACTGCAAATTACACTGATTTTATTATTTGACTATAATATTCCTATTAAACATACAGTGTAAACTCTATGTAACGTCACGGAAGAATATTTGGTGTTATAGAGAGTTGTCGTTAAATGGAGAGAAGTCTGTAATTCTTCTTGTATATTTGTGTGACGTCTTTTGCTGCACCAGTAATTTTTTTACGTATTTTATTGACATCTAGCGATATTTCGTAATTTCTTAGAAATTGCAGTATGCATGTATTAAACGGTGTTAAAACAGTTAAAACATATTTTTATTACCTTTTTACTTCGATCCTTTTTGATTGAAGCCTTTTTTAATGAATATCTAATTCGTTTAGAACCCTAAAGTACACCAACAATTACAATATTAATATTTCATTACTAATATTACAATATTATAATTTCAATACTAATATTACAATATTAATATTTTAATACTAATCTTACAATATTAAAATTACAATATTAATATTTCATGACTAATATTACAATATTATAATTTCAATACTAATAATACAATATTAATATTTCATGGCTAATATTACAATATTATAATTTCAATACTAATCTTACAATATTAAAATTACAATATTAATATTTCATTACTAATATTACAATATTATAATTTCAATACTAATATTATAATATTAAACTTACAATTTTAATATTTCAATACTAATATTACTAGTATTGTAATATTAGTGTTGTAATCAATACTAATATGACAGGTTACTTGGTGGGTGCCAACACGGGTATCCCCGATGGCTGGTGGTATCGTCTCCTGTACCGGTCGATCCTGAACGGCGTGGGCCTGGCAGTGTCCCTCGCCGGGGCCTCCCTCTTCGCGCGCACCAGCCTCGCGATCTGGCTCACCATGGTCGTGTGCTTGGGCAGCGCCTTCCTTAGCTTCTTCATCACACCACCAGCCATGGTAAGTAGTCCAATATGGTGTATGATATTTAATACAATTTATATTATTGCATAGTTCTTTTGTGATTTATCCATACAGGAATGAAGAAATAATACAATTTCCTATGTTGGGCTGGCTACCACCCCTATTCTAGATTGTGCCACCATAACCACCTTAAGAGTCTCCCCTAAGAGAACGGCAGCACGTTGGTAGTGCCTTTGCTGTTACAAATGACCATAGGCGTTAGAAACCGCTTTCCACCAGGTGGACCGTCTGGCTGCCTGCTGAACTCGCGTGATTAAAAAGAAATGTTATATTTTATGTAATAGGTTAGGGTTACCTACATATTTACTCTTAGGGTCTTCTTCTAGGGTCTTATGACATTGTGGTGATTTTGGAGGTGGATACTGTTTCTCATCAGCAAAGTCTCTATTATTATATTATTCAGCATTTCCCAGCTTTGAATTTTGTTTTTTTTGAGGGGGGGGGGGCAAAACTGTATTTTAAAATATAAAATTGTTAGAGCTAGGCATGTTTGTCGAAGAGTTTCTTGCGCCGCTCTATCTCTTCATGTTGCGAAGCAATGATAAATTAGATTAGGCTCCCATAGAGTAAATAATAGCCATAAACAAAATTAAAACTAAATAATTAAATTGAACAAGCCGGCGATAAGGCTAAATAAAACTTTAACAATACTCACTGACACTCGACATCTTTGTCTTCCATGGTTACGGCTATTGAAAAGTGGCCGAAACGTCGGAATAATTAAATCAAATAGATTACCGCACTTAAAACCGTTAAAACATTGTTTTATTATGTATACTATTCACGAAAACTTAAGAAAACTTCCTTCTATCCGGTCCTAGAGGCTGGCAATACTTTGCAACACTTTATAGGCTTCGGTGAACACTTTCCATTAAGTGGACCGTCTGCCTTTTTGCGAGCTTTGCAATATAAATGAAACTTTAATGGACAAGTGGAAAAACGAATCGCAACTCGCATCGAATCTGCCCGTAAAACTTCAAGTTAAAATTTTGTTGCGATTCATTCTGCCACTTGTCTGTTATCATTCGTTTTTCCACTTGTCCGTTGAAGTTTCACTTCTGCAATGTGTCCCAGCACACATTTCGATTATTCGCAGGTTTACTACAAATTACGATTTGGTTAGGTTAGGTACATTTTAATGAATGCATTTTTATTTATATATATTTTATTTTATCCAACTCCAAAAGACTGAATTCGATCCGGAATAAAAAAAAAACCATCTAAAGTCTACTCTAACACTATGCCGCCTCTCACCACGCGGCCGTAACGCTTTTTAGTGACAGAAAAATCCTAATAGACGGGGGGTCTATGTAAAAGTTTCACTTCAAAAAGAGATGGAGAAGTAGGAGTATATATAGGATCCCGCTATACAACGACCTTCACTGCGATGCTTATTTGATGAAACATATTTTATATTTAATTTAATATGTCAATAAATATATTGCATATGGGTTGCCTAAAAAATTTTAGTCCAGTATATGATTAATTAATAATAAAAAAATTCTATACAATCGAAAGTATGTAGCCCATAGAATACGCAAATGTTAGGTTGCCTAGTCTTTTCCGGTCACAACTCTTGGGTAGCCAGGTATAAATAGGTAAATCGATACTAGCAATTTGTATAGAATTTGTTTAATAAACAAACCGGTGAAATGTTAATTTTTTGTTAAATTATTAATTAATCATATACTGGACTGAATTTTTTTAGGCAACCCATATGCAATATATTTATTGACACCTTTAATTATATATAAAATAGGTTTCATCAAATAAACACTCGATGAAGGTCGTTGTATAGCGGGATCTTAGCCAAGTAGAAAAGCAGTATAAATTACTGATTTTTTTTTGCGTTTACACAGATCGACAAACCGGACTCGAATAACTTAATAAATGACACGCAATTGAACTATACGAGTTTAAGTTCGGTGACGTTGTACGAGAACCTATATCCCCAATATGGACGAGACTACACTACGAATGGGGGGGAGATGGTGGACTTTGCTTCCGTGTTTGGCGTCCTGTTCACCGGCGTCACTGGTGTCATGGCCGGGGCCAATATGAGCGGTGAGTTTCTAAATTAAAAATAATAATAAACATTTCAACCCACAGCGAGGTAGGATAACTTTCTGTCTGGATGGCTACCATGGAGCCCAATTCTGATGTTACTACCTCGTCATAATCGCCGGTATCACTATCGTCTCATTCTTAGGTTTGTCTCATTTCGGTATTGTGTTAATTTCAATAGGCATTAATATGTGAAGCAAAAGGTTTTATGAAAATTGCGCGGATAGAGGAGTATGAAATTTCGCATACTTGTAGTTTATATAGAGAAGCGACGAATGCTAATAGTTTTAAAATTATGCCTAAAAATGCATTAAATCGATAAAATAGTACATTATGGTACTAGTGTGTAACACTGGTGATTACCGCCGAGGCGCCATTGAGACTCGAGCCGTAGGCGAGGGTCTTAAGAGAGCCGAGGACGGTAATCATCAATACACACGTGTATCATACGACGTTTTTCAACACACTTGTGAATAAAATAACAACAAAAACTCATTTTATTTAGTAGATAACAGTTTTCCTATGTGCGCGCATTGCGATCGGCCACAGAAAGGGATGAGGTTTTTTTTTTATTTTCCGCGCATAGGGTTTGCGCCTATTCTGCCACGTACAAAATGGGGAATTTAAAGTTTTCTTTTATTACAGAGAAAAAAAAGTTATATATGAGTGAAAGTTTTATTTATTAAACACGTACGAGTTAAAATTATCTATTTAAATAAGAAGTTGCATGAAATGAGCAAGCAATAGGAACATTAATTTATTTGTTCTATAGAACACAATCTTTTTTTTGAATAAAAACTTTTTTAAGAACAAAGCAACTCAACCAATAAAATTTAAAAAAAATCTATAACTCACTAGTGAGTCATAATTTTTTTTAGTCACAGTTTGATTATGGTGTCATTCTGTGCCTAATTGCGGTGACCATAGAGCCACTTTATGAGCAAGTGTGTTGAAAAATATATTACACACGCTACCATATATGACACATAGGTATATATACTCTTTTGTTTATTTTTATAGTCAAGTGAAGTGTAAGCCTTGGCGGTACCTGTGATTATAGGAGATTAGTCTTTGACAACTGAACCTTAATAATGTTCAAACTTTTAATTTAAAGATAGATAGATAACACTTTATTGTACACCAATACAAACATGAACTTAAAGGCTAAAATTATATCTAGTTACAAAGGACGGCCTTTTTGCTAAAAAGCGATCTCTTCCAGACAACCCCAGGAATGAATTCAGATGATAATGGCGATGGTGGTATACGTAACATATACGAACTACTTACATTATAATAATAAACACATAAATTATATATATATATATATATATATATATATATATATATATATATATATATATGAAGAAATTTTATATATTACATAGATATATACGTAATATACATATCTACAAAATATAAAAATGAATTTAAATATCATATTCCAACGACAGGTAGTATTTTTTGATCATAGTTTTGAATATCGCTAGCTATTTTGCTTGTCTGATTGTAACAGAAAGCGCGTTCCAGAGCTGTATAGCCTTAACAGTAAAAGAATTGTTATAAAAAGTTGAATGTGAATAGTTGAATGAAAATATTCAATGTAGGATTGCTATATAGTGACTACAAAACGCCAAAAGGAAAGTTTGTACTGAAAATCAGCGTTTTGCCGGATATAATTCCGGCACAGCAACATGCAAAGCTTGTATGCTGAAAATACAGTGTACAAAGTCTATTTTTCGGTTACGCGTCACATTTTTCCGTTACGTGCCATCTTTTTCTTGTTCCTACTACAGTCAATTCGACCGTGGTCGGGGCTTTATTTAACCAATTTCTGTAATTTCGAAAAATAAGGTCATAAAGAAGTTCCACTTCTTACGTGTGTACATTAGTAAACGCACACATTTTTTCTTGAAATAAAGTTTTTCTTTCTTTCTTACAATTTTTTTATTAAATCCGTAATATCTTTTCGATATCGTCACGGTGGAATAGCAGTAGAAAATAGTATCACCCATTATCAGAAATGATGTTAGCCAAAATCAATACTGAAAAGCAATACTTTTATCTATGCAGGAATAAAAAAATAATACAATTTCCTGTGTTGGGTCGGCTTGTCGTAAGAGGCGACAAAACAATCCATAGCCAGGTGGTAGGGTGTGTGCCCGACTGGATGGCTGCCACCCCTGGTTTAAAGTATGTCGCCATAATTACCTTGAGTTGTATTCCGGCATTAGTCACTTTAGTAGAATTATTTTCTCCTTGCAGTTTGAGTCATAAATCAAACTCGGCCTTAGCCCGGCTAGGGCGGTGAGAATGTTGCGCGGGCGCAACGCCATTATCGATAAAAACTCATTCTTATCAAAGAAAGATTATCATTCTTATAAAAGTCATTATTATCTTTTTTGCTGTTAATTTTAAACGCGAAATACTCGTTTCACCGCTCCGATTATTTATAACCCAAACTGCACGGAGAAAATAATTTTACTATAGGTTCCAGTCTCCCTTAAGAGAGCAGAGCAGCGCATTTGTAGCACCGTTGGTGTTGCAAATGTCCATAGGCGATGGTAACCGCTTTCCATCAGGCGGGCCGTCTGCTGAACTCCTGCAATAAAAAAGGGTTGATTTTACTTTTTTCCAGGTGAATTAAAAACCCCGGGCAGGAGTATTCCCTTTGGAACTCTGACAGCATTGCTCTTCACCGCAATATCATATGTAGCGCTGAGTCTTCTGACCGCTGCAACGTGTTCTAGGAAACTGCTTCAGAATAACTATGTGTACCTGCTCCCCATCAATGTGTGGCCGCCTTTCATTGCTGTTGGTGAGTCTTTTGTTATTTCTTGTTTGTTTAATACACTCTCCCTCTTTTCTCTCTTTTCTTTCACATACCAGTTTATTGGGGTCGGCACAGTATGTCTTTTCCTTCCACACTCCTCTCTATTCTGACATACATATTGTGTTACACCAAAAGGTAATTATCATATCGTCCTTAACACAATACACATATTTATATAAAAATAAACATATTAGCAATATAAAATGTGCTGTTTTGAAAATAATAATAATTATAATATAGAAGCCACTACCGGGTCCAATTGTGAATCTAGAGTTTTCACTTATCCACTTGAACACACACACGCACGCACGCATGCACGCACACATACAAAATTTCATCTAAATGTGCGGTTGGATCGATTTAGGAGTTCAGTTACATACACACATACAGAAGAATTATATATATACTAGCTTTCCCGGCAAACATTGTTTTGCCATATAAATTATTTCTAGTGAATATTTTGGTAGTTAACCTACTTTGTGCTGTTTGCATGGATGATAAATGATCGATTGGTAACATTGGTCTGCAGTGGTTTTGTTGCCCTAGATATGAAAATGATTTTGGGTCCATTTATGCGCACAATTCATGAAACTATCAATGATTTTGTTAAATTTGCTCTGATTTTTTTAAAAAATCTTTATTTTCATTTTACATTACAAAAATAAAAAAACGAATAATAAAATAACAGATATATTTATAATGTCAGTAATATTTTGAGAAATTAGGATACATCGAAGTAAAGGAAGAGGAAAATGTCGAAAAAATATTGTATATTTCCATAAAACGCCTTTTATGAGCTTTTCTTTTATAATCTTTCAGGGGACAATCTCTTTTCAAAGACCAGCAGTATTATAATTTTTTTTTAAGTTTTCGCGACTTGTACACATAATAAAACTACGTTTTAACGGTTTTAAGCGCGGTAATTTATTTTATTTAGGTTTATCCGACGTTTCGGCCGCTTTTCAGTTGCCGTGGTCACGGAAGACAAAGATGACATTTGTCAAACGTGTATTGTCAAAGTTTTTATTCAGCCTACCGCCAACTTGTTCATTTTAAATATTTAGTTTTAATTTTGTTTATGGATCTTATTTACTCTATGGGAGCCTAATCTAATTTAAAAAGCGGCCGAAACGTCGGATAAACCTAAATAAAATAAATTACCGCGATTAAAACCGTTAAAACGGAGTTTTATTAAGTATTATAATTGTTCAAAATATAAGGATATGCAACAATCATGAATATACGAGCACATTGAGCACTTTTATGAATATATTCTGTAATCTGGGCACTTGAAAACGTACAAATTTGCGATATCCAGGGCAACAAAATATTTTTTTTGTATAGCTGTGTAATTGATCAGTTGTTGACCAATGATCGTTCAAGGTACTATATGACTAATATCAATATTGAAAAATGGGGGTTGGTGGTAGAAAGGTGAAAATTAAGGATTATATATATTTTTTTATGCTAAATCCCAAAAACATAAAAATGTTTAAAACAAAACAAAGAAATTTGATTTGATTACTTACATATTAAAATTCATAGTACAACTTTCTCGTTCAAGGTATGCTGATGGCAACATTCTCGGCTGGTTTATCCAATTTGATTGGAGCTTCGCGAGTTTTAGAAGCTTTGGCAAAGGATAATATATTTGGTAAGAAAATACCACTGACCTATTACCATAATTACGAAAATGCTACCACCTGGGTATGGGTTGTTTTGTCGCCTTTACGAGTGTATGGAAATTTTTGTTAGATTTCCGTTGCTGCACGGATTATTAATTAGCCCCATATTGTACAGGTGCAAAAATTAAATGACAGCGGCCTTTCCAGTGGTATTAATATTAATTACAGTTATAAACATATTTATTTGTTACTAGCTGACCCGGTGAAATTCGTACCGCCATATTTTCTGAATTCCCAAAAGACTTTGTTTCATAACACAAAAACAAAATCACCATAATCGGTCCAGGTGATTAGGAGGATTCTAGAACCCGATCTCAGCGCCACCTACCGGTTCTAATTGCAAATCTAAACCATCCGGGAACCCACTTAAACACACATTCATTAATTGGTGCTCCGCTCCTATTGCTCTCAGCGTGATGGTATATAGCCTATAACCTTCCTCGATAAATGGGCGATCTAATACAGAAAAAAAAAATCAAATCAGACCAGTAGTCCCTGAGATTAGCGCGTTCAAGCAAACAAACAAAGAAACTAACTTATCAGATTTATATATTAATATATATAAGATAAAACTCTCTCACCGATACCACACCCTGTCAAAATCTCTACTTCTATTATGTTACGTTGCAGAGAAATTACATTCAGTCTGTTATAAGCTGTTTAAGAAATTAAAGGTTTTTAATTATCCCATGGGAACTCTTTGATTTTTCGGGATCAAAAGTATCCTATATGGTTGACCAGGGATATAAGCTATCACCATACAAAATTTCTTGTAAATCGGTCCAGTCGTTTCGGAGATTAGCCGGTACAAACAAACAGACAAACAGAGAAACAAAAAATTTGAAACAAAAATCTAAATTAGTTCTATTTCACTTCTTACATCCCCCTGACTCAGTTTTATCATTTTTTTTCATTGTACAGAAATTTGACCTATATATGTATAGATTACTAGCTGTTCCGGCAGACGTCGTCCTCCCCGGTAAAAAAAAAAATTAGGGGTGGACTACCCCTAACATTTAGGGGGATGAAAAATATATGTTGGCCAATTCTCATAGATACGGGATAAGCACAAAAAATTTCATCAAAATCGGTCAAGCCGTTTCGGAGGAGTATGGCAACGAAAACTGTGACACGAGAATTTTATATATTAGATTTGTTCTAATACAAATGTATCCATATCAATCGTCTAGATTTAAGTTTACGGTGAACAATAAAGAGTTTTCATTCATTATTCATGTACATATCTATATATCGACTGTCATATATTCTATCTATATAATTCCCACATGTACCTTTATATAATATGAATATCTTTCATTACCTTTTTAATAATAACATATTGTTGGAATCGACCTCTTTACATAGTTTCACTTTTTTATATTTTTTCTTTTTACTCACTCTATGTTCAACCTTGCTTTGTACAGTATCGTAGTGCAATAAATAATATTATAATAAGAAAATGATCGTATTATTTCACGTCCAAGTGAAATATATACAGTCTATGTGCTCTTCACGCGAATTTTCATATAAATGTATTTCTTATATATTGCATGTAATATAAACATTTCTATAAACACTAGGTATATTCTTATAAAACATTTCATTTATTTAGCATTGTTTATTATATTTGTTGTTTTTTTACTAATTTTTGTGAAACATGTAAGTTATTATTACACTGTTTTAATGTTGTATTCCTGCACGGATAAAAATGATTTTATTATTAATAATAAAACTACGTTTTAACGGTTTTGAGCGCGGTAATTTATTTGTTTCTGGTTTTCACAACGTGTTGTGAAGCGGTGGTAAATTAGATTAGGCTCCCATAGAGTAAATAATATCCATAAACAAAATTAAAACTAAATAATTAATATGAACAAGTTGGCGGTAGGCTGAATAAAACTTTAACAATACCCGTTGGACAAATGTCATCGTTGTCGTCCGTGACCACGGCCACTGAAAAGCGGCCGAAACGTCGGATAAACCAAAATCAAAGAAATTGCCGCGCTTAAAACCGTTAAATCGTAGTTTTATTATGTATACAAGTCGCGAAAACTAAAGATTTTTATTATTAATATTTTTTTATTTGTTTATTATAGGTTTCCTCCTCCGGCCGATGGTGTCGCGTTCCGGCAACCCTGTGGTAGCAGTTCTGGCCTCGTGGCTCCTGGTCCAGGTGTGCGTGGCGGCGGACTCCTTGAACGCGATAGCCCAAGTCAACTCGGTGCTCTTCATCACGAGCTATTGCGCCATCAACCTGGCTTGTTTGGGCTTAGATCTGGCTTCTGCTCCTAATTTCAGGTATTCATCTCTAAATTTGATCATTTTTTTAACCGGCTTCAAACAAAGGAGGTTCCCAATTCGCCGGAATCTTTTTTTTAATGTATGTTCATCGATTACTCTGAGATTTAGGATCCGATTTACGTGATTCTTTTTTTGTTCGACGCGGAATAGCTGCCATGTGGTCCCCTAAAATTTTGACTTAGTTTGGCCAAGTAGTTTTCATTTTATGAACATTTTTTATGAAAAAAAAATCTATTCCGTGCGGCATCTTTCGTAGGTACCGATAGCTAGACACTAAAAAGTAACAAATAAATAAAAAAAGACTTCATTTAAAAAAATTAAAAAGTATTTCTAAAGCTATTATTTTTAATATATATTATCTTAAACATCATAAAGTCGGTGCTTAGTAATATTCAAAATATACTAATTTTTATGTTTTACTTTGCACCGACTTCAAGATGTTTTAGATTTTTAGGTTTTGAAGTCGGTTTTTTAGACGAAGTTTTTTTTCTAAAAACATTAATTTTGCTACTACTTATTTTTCATATTACTAAGGGTAAATAAATATGGCGTAGGTAGTTTGGGTAAATGGATGGATGTAAGGGTGATTGGGCACTTAGATGGGTGGTAGATTGGATATGGGGAGTAAATGAGAGTGAGTGGAATGGGAATGGAAACGGGTATGGGTACGACAACAGATGTTAGATCCCCCGCACCCCTAGATGCTGGAGGACCCCTGTAATGACCCGTTATCATCGTTCTAGCTTCGTATTCCACCACCCTTCTATTCCATCCCAAGTCTTGGCGATGCGTTAGCTTCTTACCCCGGTGTTTCAGACGTGTATAGTCGATGGTTACCGCTTTCCATGAGGTAGGCCGTGTACTCTGAGACGTGACGTTCAATTTTTTTTCAGGCCTACCTTCAAACACTTCTCGTGGCTGACGTCACTCGTCGGTCTGGTGGGGTGTGCCGCTTTGATATTCTCCCTCCGCCCCCTATATGCCTGCGGAGCCGCCCTGGCCTGCAGCTCCTTAGTGGTGGCGCTCCACTTCCTCTCGCCGGCTGCTGCCGAACCCAAATGGGGGAGTCTTAGCCAGGCGCTTATATTTCATCAGGTATGTTCGTTGTATCGTAGGAAAATATTTTTGAAGTGAAACTTCTTTGTCGGCTTTGGAAAAAAAATTACCGTCACATTTTTCGGTTACGCGTCACATTTTTCCACAAATCAACTTTACGTGGTATCCCCAGTAGGCTTACTCCAAGGACATCTTGCTTATAAGGTAATCCTCGACATCATAATATGTTTAATCACTTATTAGCTAGCTACCCTAATCGACTTTTCTTCGATGGTCCAGGCTGTGGCTCAGAATCTAAATCAACGTCAAATGTGAAAGTTTGAGGAATGACAGGAGTTATAGTTGGAAGTTCATCTTCAAATTAATTTTCTTCCATTAACTTTGATATCTCCATAATTTTGCTGCATGTTTCGCCAGGACATACATAAAAAAACGCGCCTACGGGCTCTACTTCATAGGTGGCGGGGAAAACGGGGGACCTTTTATACCTGCTTAACATTCGATAAGTTAAATTTGGTAAGTTCTATGGTAAAGAAAAGAGGAATTAATAAAAAAAAAATCTCCCTTTTTTGCTTATAACTTCTTTTATTTTTAATTTACGGCAAAAAGTTACATAAACATATTTGTAGGCAAAACAATTTGCTACAAATTATGACTTTACAATTTTTTTGTAAGACGCATAGTTTCCGAGATATCGCAAAAAGTGTTTTCACCACTTTTTCCAAGATGGCGGCCCACAAACTTGAGGTTAAGCTTCTATTGACCCCCAACACATGTCCCAAAAATAAAATTGCGTCCTCTAACAAATGCAAAGCTCATGTAAAATTTCAATGGACTAAAAAGTTTCACTTCTTACGTGTGTACACTGGTACACGCACACAGTTTTTCTATTGTTTATTCAGTTATAGGCATTAAATATAGCACAATTATGGTCCTTAGATCTAGATGACGTCCAGATGCTGCGTCATACGAATAGTGGAACTTAATTTTTTTTTTTTTTTTTTCAGGAGGTCAGCAGACAGGCAGACGGCCCACTCGATGGAGAGCGGTTACCATCGCCTATGGACATTTGCAACACCAAAGGTGCTACGAATGCGCTGCTGCCCTCTTAAAGGAGACTGGAACCTGGTCACTAATGGCGGAACGCAACACAAGGTTGTTATGGCGACATACTTTAGACCAGCCATCCAGTCGGGCAAATGCCCTACCACCTGGCGAATTTTATGTGCATTAAAAGAAGGTTCCTTTGAAACCACACAAACGTCTGCCTCAAACCTTCCTCGGCCATAGGCAATACATTTTTTTAAGTGTGCCTTATCATCAGCAGAACTTCTTATGTCAGCTTTTCCTAGTTGTTACATCATGTATGAACATCTTATATATAAAATTCTCGTGTCGCAGTTTTTGTAGTTAAACTCCTCCGAAACGGCTTGACCGATTCTCATAAAATTTTGTGTGCATATTGGGTAGGTCTGGGACAACATCTGTTTTTCATCCCCCTAAATGTTAAAGGTAGCCCACCCCTATACATTTTTAGATATTTTTTTTTATGATACAGCATTAAAAAATACATACAACCCTAAATTTTCAACCCTCTACGATCAATCCCTATTTTTTATTGAATATCTATTGAAGCTTTTCCGGGGCAGGACGACATCTGTCGGGACAGCTAGTATTATATAAAATATTGTTCATATAGAAATAAACAAAGTGGGTCCCAATGAGCAGCCTTGGGGTACACCAAATTCTACAAGAAATGCTATCACTACTGTGATCGCCTTCACACTATTTCCGTTTAGAAAGATAGTTTTTCAGCTTGAAAAGTTAGATGGGGAGGGGGCACACAGTTTTCACGATGGCAGCCAGCATAGAATAATGACATAGCTATAGAACAATGACGGAGAGATGGAGATGAGTAATTTCGTTTTTGTCAAAAATGGATACGATTTTGAATTATCTCTCCGTGTAGGTGAGGAAGTACCTGTTGCTGCTGGACCCTCGGCGGGAGCACGTCAAGTTCTGGCGGCCGCAGATGCTGCTGCTGATCGCGTCGCCGAGGCAGGCGGCGCCCCTAATCGACTTCGTCAACGACCAGAAAAAGGTGATTGGAAATTTTAATGAAAGAATAAACATGTTGTTACGACCTGAAATGCCGACAAAAGACAAACTTATACCTGTACACATTTATTACTTTTTAGGCATTTGGACTTTTTTGTTTACATTGTGTTTAAAATTTGTAATTAGAAAAACAGCCCATTGTGTATTGTAATCTTTTGTGGTAGTCATTAGCCAGGTGTGATTCTCAAAAAATCAGTCCATGCGGCCGAGAGATATATTTTATTTGTGCAGTATAAAGCAATGCCCCAGTGGAGCGAAACAAGACGTATACATTCGGTAATCTATTTAAGTGACGGACTTTGCGCGTGTTATTGAATTGTGCATTACGTTTGTGTTCCGGTTATATATGTACCTGTGTTATACGTGTTTGTATAGTTCTAATACATACATACATAACTCCGCGCCAGGTCCCTTGCAGGGTAGGCACAAACAACAGAGCGCCAAACAGGCTTATTCTTACACACCTCACTTGCTTCTTTGACATTAGTAGCTCTAATAAATTCTATAATAATTTCATCGGCATTTTAATTCGAGTCCTGCAACTCGCAAGTGCAAGCTTTGGACGCGGTGGACATTTGTCCGATATCATTTTTCATTTACAATTGCCAAGATTTGGATAAATGAAGATATTAAAATAAGAGATTATAATTTCATTTACATTTTGTTACATGCTAAAAAATATCGATAACTGATACCTTCTCTATGATATGACATTACTTCTCAAGACCTATTGCGGTGCCTATAAATGACTTTATTTCTTAAACCGATATCTTCCAGGTCCTTAAAAGGATATAATAGCTTTAGTTAATCTAGAGTAGTACGTATATACATAATTATCTGTTTTAAATTGTAGGGTGGTCTGTTCGTGATTGGCCACGTGCGAGTCGGCCAACTGGACGGCACCGGGGACCCCCTCGCAGCAGAACACAAGTACTGGCTCAAGTTGATCGACCATCTGCGCGTGAGTTGAACACAATTTTCATTTTGCAAATTCAAATATTTTTTTTTCACACAAACACGTTGTATATGTTAATTTTAAAAATTTTGAAAAATACAATAGACATAGCTTTTGTTTTCTTTTAGGGTCCCGTGGTCATTAGTCAAGAACTTGACGCTTATAAACTATGAGTATAGAGATAAACTGATAGCCAACCTGATGGAAAGTGGTTACCGTCGGTTTTGGATATTGGCTGATGTGCTGCCGGCTTCAACTGGAGTGGGAAATAACGATATATGTGATAATATAATAATGATAATGTCGTGTCTATAGTTTTAAGTCACATCACTGTACTTTAATAGTCTATGTATTGTCAATGAGCTGTCACTGGTTACTTATGTCATGTCACGTCTGTATTAAAGAAATCTACGAGTCAAGATGGTTTTTTCAATATAATAAGTAAATCCTACACAATCCAACCCACCACTCGGTTAAACACCACAGATAATACCAATTTTGTTTAGTATTAATCTGTCGCAATGACAATAATGCAATGAACGTCGAGAAGATATTGTGAATTTAGTTGAATACTAGCTTCTGCCCGCGGCTTCGTCCGCGTGGAATAACAAAAAATAAGGTAAGCTAAAAAAACCGGATTTTGAAACATTCTTCATTGGTACTCCGCTCCTATTGATGTTATCGCGATGATATATAGCTAATGGGTTATTTACCACTGAAAGAATTTTCAAATCGGACAGTGGTTCCTGAGATTAGCGCGTTCAAGCATACATTCAGGCTCTTCTGCTTTATATGTTAAGACTATAGTTGTTTCTAACATAGAGGTTATGTTAAATCATGTTCCTCTTTTATGAGCTAGAAAACAAATTAAGCAAGGATAAATGCCTGTCTTATGTTTTATGGGAGCAAATAAATTAATAAACAAACAAATTGAGAAAACATGGCAAAGGGCTCATAGAATTTGAAAAATATATAGCCTATAACCATCTACGATTAATTCCGCGTCGAATGGTTGTGGTTTCATGCTGATCGGTCCAGTAGTTTTCGAGTTCACCTCTATATAGATGAATTCTTCACACTATCGCAATGGAATTGTACAACGGACCACACTGTGGCCATCCAGACTGGCGTATGGCCTACCATTGGGTTGTGAGTTGTTTGTCTCCTCTTATAATTGACGTCTAACGTTTCGTCCGGCCACAGGATTTTTTTATTACCTGAAGTAGGCAAAAAGGCAGACAGCCTACCTGACGGAAACTGGTTACCGTCGCCTATACACGTTTGCAACACCAGGGGTGACGCCAACGCGTTGCCGACCTCTAAGAAATTTTATAATATCCTTCTCGAAAAACCCCATATCATAACAAGGGGAAGTCCCCACCATATCATCGTTGTACGATGATATGGTTTTTTTATTGCTTGAGTTCAGCAGATAGGCAGACGGCCCGCTTGATGGAAAGCGGTTACCGTCGCCTATGAACACTTGCAACACCAAAAGTGCTACATATGTGCTGCTGTTCTTTTGATGGAGACTGGAACCTGGTCACTAATGCCAGAACATAACTCAAGGTTGTTGTGGCAACATACTTAGAGCAGGGGTGGCGGCCATCCAGTCGGACAAATGCCCTACCACCTGGCAAAATATTCTAGTTTATTAGTATTCCTTCTCCGTTCTCTTAAAATCCCTTGACATCAGGTGAAGGCCTTCGTGGAGCTATGCCTCGCCGAGTCGGTGCGCAGCGGGGCTGCTCACTTGACCAGGCTATCAGGGTTGGGAGCCATGAAGCCTGACACAGTCCTACTCGGCTTCAGGGACTATGCGACTCCGAGGGATTTCTTCAGAGAGTGAGTTTAGGAATCTTCCGGGGCAAATCCCCGGAAGATTCACTTCATTTTATATCACAAACTATCCTATCTCCCGGATGAAAAGTATCTATGTCAATTTTCGATACCAAAATGACCAAATCAACCACATCCACCACACCGATCGCACCGACAACACCGACAATACCGACCAAATCGACCATACCGGCCAAATCAATCAAAAGGCAAAAATAGCAAATCACAAAATAAAAACGTTATTTAACTCTCTGGGAATAATGCTATCCTCAAACTTATCCCTTGTACACCCTCGGTATTAAAATTACGTATTTTACACCGAATTTCAGCTAAATTGGTCCAGTAGTTTTTTCGTGAAAACGGAACAGACAGAGTTACTTTCGCATTTAAACTATTAATAAAATCCTTATTAATGGTATAAATGCGGTATAAATAAGGATTGGAACGAAGTTTCGAAGACCATTTACGAAATTGTATAATAATAATAATATACACATGCACTCTCTCATAACACCAGCTTGTAACAGATACACTCTACATTAATCTAAGTTTAGTATAAAATTAGAAAAAAAAAGTTATTCTTAAGATACACAACACAATATAAAAACCACAAAATCAGTGTCACACACTATAACAAAAGATAATTATAAGCGTGTATAAACTCAAAAAATCAATATCAGTAATTAAGTTGTAAAAAGGGTATGTACGGACCTTGTTTCCGTAGTATTGTTCTTATAAAAATAATAATATACAGTGGTCATTATTTCTCGTTCCTGTTACACTCAACATGGTAACGTGCGATAAGGAACATCGTTCCAAAAATTGAAATTTTGAAATTCTATAGTGATACCGTATTTCAGGCAGGACTCGCCGTACAAAACGGACGCGTTCGACTTGGAGAACGGCGAGGTGGTGTTCGCGACGCGCCGCAACGCCGAGCACCGCCTCGCCTCGTCCGAGTACGTGCGGATCGTGTCGGACGTGTTGTGCGTGAACAAGAACGTGTGCCTCTGCAGGCATTTCCACGAGCTGGACATGGCCGCGGTTGAACGGTGAGTGTTTTCATTTTTCACCCACATCGAAAAGACTATAAAAAACATGAAATATCGTACAAGAAAAGATTTATTTAGTTCCAAATCCATTCCCTGGGGACACAGAATTATTATATATATCATGTTTGCTAAGTTGTTTCTTCATCATCTTATATATAAAATTCTCGTGTCACAATGTTCGTTGCCATACTCCTCCGAAACGGCTTGACCGATTCTCATGTAATTTTGTGTGCATATTCAGTAGGTCTGAGAATCGGAAGAGAACATCCATTTTTTATCCCACTAAATGTTAAGGATAGTCCAGCCGTAAATAGTTTTTGTTTTTTTTTGATACAGCATTAAAAAATACATACAACCCTAAATTTTCAACCCTCTACGATTAACCCCTATTTTTTAATATTAGATACCATTATTTTTATAATTTTCTACTTGGATGATTTAGATTTTAATTTGAACCAGTTAGATGGCGCTGCAATCGGGTACCAGAATTTAGATGTTCTTTTTGTTGTTGTATGTGTTGAAGTTTGTCCCGGAATAGTTTAAATAATTGATTGGACCCAGTCGGTGGCGCCGCGATACTCCCAAACGCTGGGCCTGATTTTGATGATTTTTTTGTTTGTTCAAGTGGATTTGAGAATAGTTTAAATTAACATTTGGTCCCGGTAAATGACGCTGGAATCGGGTTCTAGATTTTATGTTTTAAAGGCAGGACAACTCTGCCGGATACAGCTAGTATAGACTATAGATTTCCCACAATTTTTAAGCCGATTCCGCCTAAGAGTTCCTTCGAAACCCCCAGGACAACCTATAACCCCCATCTCTCCTCCGTTCAGAACAACAGTGCTAGGTGCTAACTCCCCTATCTCCAGAATGTGTTGTCTCAACAGTAGCAATGATGTTACTGACATTTACTTTACCTCAGAAAATTCATTTTATAATAAGATTTGTTTAAATCAAAAAGAAACTAATTAGACATAGACTGACGGACAGACTAATTTAATTGCTTTACACATTTTTATTATTAGAGTTTAATTAAATTAAAATGAGGAAATTAAACTGCAAGTTGTGTTCACCTGTAATGAGTTTTTACATCACATTGTAAATTTTAGTCATAAGTCCATTCAAATGTACAAAAGTGTTGGTGATCCTTAATAAAATAAAATAAAAATTAAACTCATTTTCAAAAAGTTTTTACATCATTAGTAGTAATGTATATCTTTGAAGACCAATGTAAACAAACAGAATGAAAGCAACCTTAATACTATAATAAACTAGCTGTCCCGGCAGACGTCGTCCTGCCCGGTAAAAATAGGGGTTGATCGTAGAGGGTTGAAAATCTAGGGTTGTATGTATTTTTGTATGTTGTATCATAAAAAAATAGAAATTTAATTTCTTTTTAATTTCTTTCTCTAATTTTGTCTAAAAAATAAATAAAAAAATTTAGGGGTGGACTACCCCTAACATTTAGGGGGATGAAAAATAGATGTTGGCCGATTCTCATAGATACCGGATAAGCACAAAAAATTTCATCAAAATCGGTCAAGCCGTTTCGGAGGAGTATGGCAACGAAAACTGTGACACGAGAATTTTATATATTAGATTATATTTTAAAATGTTGCTGTTCCGTTCTATGGTAAAAGCCGCTTTGACTGTTTTATTGTTTTGTCTTTCATTTTAAATGTTCAAAAACTTCAATTAAATTGATTATTTTATACATTTGTTTTTTTTTTGGTCACCTAGGAACGTACATACATACATAAAATCACGCCTGTTTCCCATGGGGGTAGGCAGAGACTATGGATCTCCACTTGCGACGATCCTGACAAACAACTTTCGCTTCACCTACTTCCATTAACCTCTTCATACATGCGCGTTTATTTGAAATGCTTTTTACCTGACCTTTTTTTAACAGTTCTGATATTTGTTCATGGTATGTTCGTCTTGGTCTACCGGCAACAGCTCTACCATTGACAATACTGTCATATACCTGTTTTGCGATTCTATTTTCATCCATCCTCTCTACATGCCCAAACCACCTTAACATTCTATTTTCAACTCTTGTTATTACATCTTCTTTCAAACCACAAAGATCCCTTAGCACACTGTTTCTTATCCTATCATTCAAGCTAACCGCACATATACTTCTCAAAGCTCTCATTTCAACTGCGTTTATCCTACTTTCATGCTTCTGCCATACCCAACTTTCACTACCATATATACACCTAGGAACGTATCCTCTGTAATTCCATATAAATTACCATTCCGTATTCACGGTTTCTGTATTCGCGGCATATTTATGGAACATATACCCCGCCAATAAAGGAAGGAGAAGCATAAATGTAGCATGGCTAAAGTAGAGACAGGTAACCGGTGTGATGTGCGACAAACTACTGCCACTGAAACTAAAAGGTCAAATATATAAATCTGTCATACGACCAGTCATGCTTTACGGGTCCGAATGTTGGGCCACTAAGTGATAATCCACAAACGTCTCCACTCAGCTGAGATGAGAATGTTGAGATGGATGTGTGGTGTTACGAGAATGGATAAGGTGAGAAATTGGAAAGTTGCACCCGTGACTGAAAAATTGAGAGGAAGAAGACTAAGTTGGTATGGGCATATAATGAGGGATGAAACGTGACAAAAAGAATGTTAAACTACAAGATGGATGGACTGCGTGAAGGATGATATGATGATATGTGGTGTGACAGAAGATGTATGTCAGAATAGAAGAGTGTTGAAAGAAAAGATATATTGTGCCGACCCCAATTAATTGGGATATGGTGAAAAACAAGAGAGACTCGTAATAATATTATAGAGATCAAGGCATATCGCTTTCGCGGGGTTGGCCACCTACATAGAATGGGGGAGGATCACGTGGGGAAAAGAGCCTATCTGGGCAGACCAACGGGACGGCGACCAGTTGGTCGGCCCAGATTTCGATGGAGTGACGTAGTGGAAGCTGATCAGCTTGAGCTTCATGCCTACGACTGGAAGGAGACAGCGCTGAACAGAAATAAGTGGACTATGCTCGATTCGAAGGCCAAGACGCTTTTTGGGTCACTGGGCCGCAGCAATTAGTTAAAAGTTTTAATGGTAGTATATTCATATATTCATATAAAGTAGAGTAAACGCGGTCGAGATGCGAGCACTGCGCAAAATCTGCGGAGTGACGCTCGCGGACCGCGTTCGTAATACCGAAGTAAGAAAGAGAGTTGGTCTGAAAGAGAGTGTCGGGGTGAAGGTAAGGAAAGGAGTGCTCCCGTGGTTCGGGCATGTGGAAAGAATGTATGATGAAAGAATGACTAAACAGATATACAATGCAAAAGTGGATGGCTGCAGAAGTCGCGGAAGGCCACGACACACCTTCCATGATCAAATTGATCGTGTACTAGCAGAAGGTGATGTCAGGAGCCTTAAGAACAGACGAGCGTGCATGACAAGAGCTATGAATGTCAAAGAAGCAAGTGAGGTGTGTAAGAATTGGCCTGTGTGGCGCTCTGTTGTTCGTGCCTACCCCGCAAGGGACCTGGCGTGAAGTTATGTATGTATGTAATTTTTAATATTAATAAATTCGTCTTCAAAAATGGTTTTTTTTTGAGTCCTCCTGCGTCCGTATACGTAATTCTCGCCACTCCCACTTATTATTATTATAATATACCGCAGGAGGTCACCGCACCTGCGGTACATAGACGTGTGGCTGGTAGAGCTGCCGGCGCCGTCGCGCGAGGACGCGTTCTCGGTGCGCGGGCTGTTCGCGCTGCAGCTGGCCGCCGTGGTGCGGTCGGCGCGCGGCTGGCAGCACCTGCGCCTGCGCGTGCACGCGGTGCCCCATCCGCCCCCCGCCGCCGCCGCCATACAAGGTAACGGCGCTATTGAAGTGAAACTTCTATATAGAGGGGGTCTTACGATTTTTCGCTCACGAAAAAGCGTCACGGTCATGTGGTCTAATTCTTACATTTTTTTAACTCGTGATATCTTTCGAATGTGATGTCCGAATTGAATAATTCAAAAAGTTATATAAAGGTATTGAGGCATTCTTGAATTTGAAGTACATTATTTTGATAAGGATAAATACCAAGATACAAATAAAGAGCCTTTTCTAGCGGCGGCATTTTAATTAAAATTTTAAAATAGAACAACACTTATTGTGGCATAACTATAATAGTTAGATATATAGTGTCGCGACAGTTTTTGTAAATAATGATGTGTTCTGCAAAGTCGTAGTACATTATTTTATTCTATTTCGCAGCGCACGCGATTTTAGGTATTTTTTTACACCTTGGGTTACAATATTGGAGTTTTAGTAAGGACCCCCTACTTTATTTGTAAATATATGTCACCCGGGAATAGTGTAGCTTGCCAACAGTGAAATAATTTTTCAAATCGGTACAATTGTTTCGGAGCCTCTTCATCAAAACATGAGCAAACGAAATTTTATTGAGTATTTTTCTTTTGGAAATATTTTTCTGTTAACATAATTTGATGTCCAAATGAAGTTGATGACGAAAGATGCGCATTTGTTAATGTTCCGTTGTATGTGTATAATTTTTTTTATGTATGTTCACCGATTACTCCGTGATTTATGATTCGATTTACGTGATTTCTTTTTTGTTCGACGCGGAACAGCTTACAATTGGTCCCCTAAAAATTTTACAGTTTGGCCCAGTAGTTTTCATTTTTTTGTTCCCTTTTCTTGGGTCCTATATTTTTTAAGAAGCGCGGCACCATTCGTAGGTCCACCCATACTTTTTAGCTATACATTAAAAAGTAACAAATTAAATAAAAACTTCGTTTACAAAAACCGACTTCAAAAACTAAAAAACTAAAATGCACCAAATAACTTATTTCTAAAGCTATTATTATTAATATATATTATCTAAAATATCTTGAAGCCGGTGCAAAGTAAAACATAAAAATTACTATATTTTGAAAATTACTAAGCTAATAGCTTTAGAAATAAGTTATTTTCTACATTATAGTTTCTTAGTAGAGTAGTTTTAAAGTCGGTTTTTTTAAACGAAGTTTTTATTTTTTTGGTTCCGGATCAGTTTTTTCATCAGATTCAGTTTTTTGTTTGATAAAATAAAATGTGTTTAAATTAAAACTGCATTAATTAAAATGTACTTAACCTAAGCAAATCATAATTTGCAGTAAACCTGCGAAAAATCGAAATGTGTGGGACACATATTAGAAGTGAAACTTTAACGTACAAGTGGAAAAACTTCGACTGACAAATGACGCAATGAATCGCAACAAAATTTTAACTTGAAGTTTTACGGGCAGCTTTTCAAATTGGACAAGTACATTAACAATCTACCCGTAAAACTTTAAGTTATAATTTTGTTGCGATTCATTTTTCCACTTATTCGTTGAAGTTTTTTTTGAAGTGAAACTTCTTTATCGGCGTTGGAAAAAAATTACCGTCACATTTTTCGGTTACGCGTCACATTATTTTGCAGGATGGCCGAGTGTAGGATGGTGGTTGCGTAGCAACGAGTTGTTGATAGATGGATTGTGAGACGAGCATTGTAATATTTCTTTACTTTATTGTGTTTTAATTAATATAAGAGTTTGATGATTTTACCCCTACCCCGGTCGATTCGACCGTGGTAGGGGCTTTATTTATTTAACCAATTTAAAGAAGTTTCACCTCTTATGTGTGCACACTAGTGCACGCACACATTTTTTTTCCTCCAGGTCACCTTTAACGTAAGGAATATTTTTATACAATTTTGAACTTACATACAAACAAGATTTAAAATAGCATTAAGAAGGGTAACATAAAATGTTTCGGAATTAGAAGGCTTAGTAACTGAAATTTTAAAACAATGTAATGTAATGTATTATAACATTGCAAATCCGCTGTGTATCCGGCATTCCATCCCAGTCAATCTCCCCTACACATCTAAAAATATTTTTTTTACGGAAACTAGCGCCATCTAGTGGTCCAGGAACATAAAAAATTATAATTAGTTTCCATTTAGTCCACTAAACCTCGATCAAGATGGCAGTATTGTTAAATAAATACATCGCGCTGACGAGATCTTAAGACCATAAATGAAACCACAAGATGTGGTCGTATTTGGTGAATCTCGCACACTTTTACATGAAGTTTTATGGTAGTTTTCCAATTACAGCACTAGAGCGCATTATGCGGCATAATGCTTAACGTTGAATGTTTCAACTACAGCAACGCTTCGCACAATCGAGCACTCTTAAAAGTAATGTCGCGTGATGCGTGCAATCGATGCCAACTCAGTGACAGAAAATTAACAAGTGTTTTCCCCTTTAAGTTGGCATTGATCGAAATGTTTTGTTTATATATTATCGTTAGTAATATTATTAATTGTTGGAAATTTTTTTAAAGCTTTCGTTTCATTGTAGTTTTTTCGAAATAATCAAAGTTAATTCAAATTGTGTTAAAAAAATAAATATAGGTATGGATGAAGGTACAAACATTTACTTGTTTTTTATATTTCACATTTAAAATGTGAATACAATTTCATTTTAGAATTCGAATCTACAAACAAATTTGTTTACAGGAATATACTTTTGTAAACATTGCAATGGCTTGAAACATGGCAATGATCGAATCATTTAATGAAGCAGGCAATCATCAATGTTTTCGTGGAAAAGAACATATTTATCAAGATGAAGAAGACAACTCAATCTTATTTGTTCATAATTACGGTTATGAGTCGCACTCTGCTGGTGCATTTGAAAACTAATTCGCGTTCCAATTAAGCATCAGCATAATTCGGCATTGTGCGCCACTGAGTCGCATTATGCTCTGTAATTGGAAAACTACCTATGTGAACCATTTTTTTACATTTAGCACAAATTATAGTGTTTTTTAAACAAATGTTATTCTGTCTTTCCCTTTATTCCAATTTAGGATAAGTCATAACTTATTAGTACCATCTAGTGGAATTCATAGAATTATGAATTATAGCGCCATCTATCGGACAGGGTAAATGATATTTGATATTTTATTCCAGAGAGGCTCATCTATTTTATACTAGCTGCGCCCGTTGTTTCATCCGCATGGTGATGGAAAATCATCATATTTTGGATAATTCACACTATATGTTGATAAATTATATCCTGTGTTATTCTCATGTGTAAGTTAAGTTATATTATTGTAAAGTTTCATACAAATCCATTCAGTATTTTCGCGTGAAAGAGTAACAAACATACATCCATTCTTACAAACTCTCGCGTTTTATAATATTTGTAGAGAAGTGATTATAATATTTATATAGAGATATAGTGTATTATTTATCGGGCATTTTATGTTCGGTAGTTGAACGAAACAGTTGTCAAAGGTGTTGTGTTTTGCTGTATAAATCCTGCACTAACCGTGGTTCAGTGGTTTTGGGATGTGTCTTCCAGAAGCAGGTCGCACTGTGACGGTGGGCGGCGACAACGCCGTCGACACTTCGGGGGTGGGCAGACCTCTACACGCCAGGTTGGACGAACTGCTCAAACTGCTGAGAATCGAAGCAACAATACATAGTGTAAGTTCATATATAACGTATTTCTGCGACTTACCCTGAAATGCTAGTTCTCAGTAAAGCTATTGACAATCTTCAAAAAGAGAAATTCCACCTTGCATCGTATTTGTAGGTGACGGAATGGCCGAAGTTGGAAGAAACCAGCAGATGGTCGACGGAAGTGGACGAGAACAGCATGTACCAGCGGCTGCCTCTAAGTTATTTACAGACGTGAGTTGTACAAAATATTGCTTTACGTTTTTCGAACATGTAGTATTTTCCCTACGCCCCTCCCCTATAAACACTTTTGTATGCACAGGGTGAACAATATAATAAAACAGCGATGTACGGACGGCACAGCTGTCACGTTCGTGCAGTTGCCGGCGCCGCCAAAGCTGTCAACTGATATGACATCCGCCGACGAAGCGATATGCGAACAATATATGAAGGTAAAATTATGTTTCATTCTATCCGGGAAATCCTCAATACAATATCATTTTATATGATACTTGTTTCTGCAAATAAATATCTTATATATTTAATGTCAAAACTTCGATTAACTATATCTCCGGTTTAAATTTACAATGTCTCCAGTCTCAATATACAATGTCTGTAATCTCCATATACAATGTCTTCAGTCTCAATTTACAATGCCTTTAGTCTCGATTTACAATGCCTCCATTTTTCATTTACAATGCGTATAGTCTGCATTTAGAATATCTCCAATCGCCAATTGTAATGTGTAATCTCTGAGTGAAAATCAACATCGTAAATGCTCATTTACAATATCTTATAAAGATTTTGAAATTTTGGTGACGCCTTTGTTATTCACTAACAAACACGTCGTCGTGGCAACGCGAACAGTTTCACTTGCAGTCGCAGTATTATGTAATTTTAAATATTATAATATTTTTTTTACAGATATTAGACGAATTTACGAAGGATCTCTCACCGACTATATTAGTAAGGGGACTTAAATCAGTGACATCGACTGCACTATGATCGATCAATATTAGTATTATTTAATTAGTTCAATATTTCTTTTAAATCTAGTGCTATATAATTCTAATTAGTCACAATCAAGGCTTGGAACCGGTTTAAATTTAACCGGTTATAGCCAACTATTTCGTTATTGTATGTAAAACTTTTTTTGGCCAAGGGAAATCCGATTGAGGACTAAGCCGCGACAAGGGCGGAACCTTGGGGGATAGTTTGCGACCCGTGTCTGGGATTCCCCAGTTAGGGATACCCACTAAATTCCCTGGGTCTTCCGTCCATCGCCTTATGCCAGGGCTACGGCTATATGACCTAGCCTCCCTGCAGCCCTGGCAGGGTTTAATGTAAACCACCACTAACCGGTTTATTCTGCGAGAAACCCTTTCTCATTTTAACTCTAACAATATGTTTGGGTGTGACTGAAAACTTGCCGTACTTATCACATGGTTGCACTTTGACGATATTCGCCAAAAACCAATCGAAACCGGTTTATTGAAGCTATACTTCTTTAGGCGCTTAGGGAAAAATGATGAGTAACGAAAAACCGACGCCTTGAAGTTAGCCATAATCAACATTTTACTCTTTCTATTGTTAGTGTCGTTTATTCTACAAACGTAGAATAAGGCAAAAGATAAAATTTTTGAAAAGATTTTTATCTTAATACGCCAAAGAAGTATAACTTCTAACGCGTCTACATAGTATACACACACAATTTTTTAAATATATTTAACAAATTTTGTTACTAAAAATCTTTTTTGTTTAAAGTTTCTTATGTACTCAGGATGTAACCGGTTCAATCGTTTTATTGGCTTCCAAGCCCTGGTCACAATAGTATTTTTTTAAATGAGGGTATACGACATAAATATGCAATTTTCAGCGTTTTATTACTATAATTAAAAAAGATAAGTATAGTATATCCCAAAATTCGAGCTTAATAGAATTTAAGTAAAGTATTATTAAGAAATTTATATTTTCTTGGAGCGGTTGAAATGGAATTACATACAACATTTATGAAGAGATATAACAGACAGAATTTACTTATGACTAATTATGGATTCTATGAATTAATAATATTACCAATATTTCACAGAATTCATCATTTATCTACGCTTGTATGTAGTATAATTAATCCTTTAATTAATAATTAAACGGAAATAAAAAATAAACATTTCCTGCGGCCGGGTGGCCTTTCATAAGACACAGGGCGACAAAACCCACAGCCAGGTGGTATAGCTTCCCGTGTGGAAGGTTACCCATGCTGTAGAGTGTACCATCATAACTACCTTGAGTTGTGTTAAAATATTCCTTTTTGAAATATTCGTGTAATATTTATTATTGCGATTTGTATAATACAGATTTGTCGTAAGTAAATTCAACGTGGTAATGCGCGAGCAAATATAGTGAAGTCTACTTAAATAACTCCTTATTATAAGGCAATTAACACAGAAGAAGAATTCCAACAATGTCAATCGCCAAGATAAAAACGTAACTTTGAAAATCTCCTAAATCTTACATGACTAGATGGCGTTACGTCTTCATTCTTCTCGTGATTTTTAACCTTTGATATTTTAAATGTATTTTAGTTAAATACAATAGCAAGCCCTAATAAGTTTCAAATTCAAAAGTCAATCCTGCCAGAGTAAGCATTTGCTTATCCGTAAATCGGTGTAGGATACATAATATTCCATAATTAAACCTGTAAATTTATTATCTGGCTACTTTTCGAACAATATTCTATCAAATAACGAAGCTGCCACTTTTAGTAAGAAACTAAAACTATTTTCCGTTTATTATGTCCGTTTTATTTTTATTTCCCTTTATTTATTATATTTTTTTTCCCGTCTTCAATTCACATTGCACACGTTGCATAAAAATAAAACATTAATTGTTGTTTTATTTTTATGTAACGTGTGAAAGGTTTAGTCTACTTAAAAAAGTCTGTGATTTTCTTTTGTTTTAAACAATTCACAGTTTCTAAATCGATTTGATTTTCAATGACAAATAGAGAGGAGAATACATTATCTTTAAGTTACTACACTGATCTATAAATGATCGTACTTGCACTTTTGTTTCGCACACTCTTTCAAAATGAGACAAACAGTTTTATGTTATAGAGGTTGTGGAAACATTTGAAGACGTGAGTGAATGAAGGTAATATGTCGCATATTCGATTTTTGCTTTTTTTTTGGGTAGATGAAGGTTATAAGTCGATACCAAATGACTACAGACCTTAGACCATAGATATAAGGCATATTTAAAAAATAAAGAGTTGAAAAAGGTGTTAAGTTCAGTTGAGTTTAAAATAAAAGTAAAACTTTTAACTCGATTTACTCAGAATTGGAATTATGCGACTTATCACCTTCAGTGGATGAATGAAGAATCATGTCTTCATTTCTTTAAGTTACTGATGGCCAATACAGAGATTACTTGTTTAAGTTATAGAGGTTTTGGGCGTTTTTAAGTTATAGAGGTTTTTAAGTTACCGAGGTTTGAGTTATCGAGGTTCTACTGTATAATAAATACAACTATCCGATGAATAAAACGGACTTAAAAATAAAAGTAAGACTTGTAACCGGTTTTAATCGGCTATAACCGGTTTTTGTAAAATATTTCGTTTGAAGTGTAAACCTTACAAATAGTGTTATAAACCTGAAGTAATGCAACTAACTGCAACTTGCTGTTGTACCACATTGCGGCGCTTTGAAGATTGCGCCAAAAACCGGTTTTTTTCCGTAATTATTTACCCGGTATATTTAACAAAACCTACTTAAAAATATGTTGTTTCTAAAACCGTTTAATTGAGCTTAAAGTTAGAACAAAACGTACAAGAAAATTCCTATATACTTAGGCTGTAAGCGGTTCGACTTTTTTATCGTTTTTCAGCCTTGAATTAATGGTCGAAAAGCGAGAGGTATGAAATATCAGATCTATGGCGCCATCTAGTTATGTAGGGTAGGATCTTTTCAGGATTATGTTTCTTATTAGTTGATTGTTGGTCCCAGTTTCGTTCGTCCATGGTATTACCATAATTAAATATGGTATGCATGTGCTATTTATATGATTATTTACCAAATTATGAATCGATAGTTATTTTAAAATGTATGACCAATTCTTATGTAAGCTAGCATTAAATGCACATTGACATTATTATGATATAATTATGACGCACCAAATTGTATTTAATTATATTATTGTTATTATAATATAATCTCTATAGCAAAACATCTAAAATTCTATGTTTTTAGATGTAGGTTTTATCCGTGCAGGAACGGAGAAAGAGGATTATTTCCTGCGTTAGGGCAGACTATCATAAGAGGCAACAAAGTAACCCACAGCCAGGTGGTAGGGTATTTGCCGGCTGAATGGCTACCACCCCTGGTCTAAAGTATGTCGCAAAACCTTGAGTTGTGTTCCGGCATTAGTGACCAGGTTTCAGTCTCCCTTAAGAGTGCAGCAGCACCTTTGGGGTTGCAGATGTCCATAGACGATGGTAACCGCTTTCCATCAAGTCTGCCTGTCTGCTGAATTTCTGCAATAAAAAAAGATGTTTTGCTCTGAGATTTTTTTAATGTATGATACTGGTTAGGGGCCTTGCATAAATTACGTCACACTTTAAGAGGGGAGGAGAGGGTCGACGAACTGTGACATTGTGTGACAAGGGGTCTCCCAAGAGTTCTAAATATAGTGACGTGTCACATTTTGAAATGTAACATATTTGAGCTAATTATGAAACTGCTGTCTTATAATAATAATTTTTTGACGCAAAATTGGAAAATATTTATAATGTCACACTAGGGAAGAGAGGCGTGTCACGAATGTGACCAGTTGTGACAAGGGCGGAGAATGGGTCAAAAATCATGAAATTCGTGTCACATAATATGTGGAAGGCTCTTTAAAAGTGGAAATAGTTGTAGGTTATTGATAGTCTTACGAATTATTGAGTATATTTTGAAAACCTCCACTGTGTAGGCTTTTCTAAGCTGTATACAGGGTGCTTCAAAAAAATGTATACACACTTTGAACTTCCATAGAAAATTTATTTACCGTTCTACAAAGTTAAATTTCAGGAAAATAGAAAGCTGAAAGTCCAATGTAAATGAAACATAAATAACAAATGTTAATACTGTTCAAATTGGTGACCTGCAGCATCAATACAATTCTGAGTATGAGTCACCACAGATTCTGTACATCGTATCAAAACGTCCAATGAGATTTCTCTACACACTGCTTGAATCTCATTCCAAAGAATGTCTAGGTTACGTGGTTTACGTTTGTACACCTCATCTTTTACTGTGCCCCACAAGAAGAAATCCAGTGGTGTAAGGTCTGGAGAGCGTGCTGGAAACTCGATTGGCCCCCTGCGTCCTATCCACTGGCCCGACCTTTATGCACATCACACACTGTTCCATGAACTTCGAATTTGTCTTGTATGCGTGTAATTGTTAATCTTGAAGGTGGTTCTGTATCATACTCCCTTCTCCACTGTCTTTGAACTTCATTTACATTCTCAAACTTCCAGTACCACTTAATAACCTGCTTACGTTCTTCAAAACTCAAACGTACGTCCCCCATGTTGATATTACAAATTCCAACTGATAATATAACATAGAGGGACGATTATGCTGGCACCTGGCGAAGAAATATAACATTAGCCTTGTAGAGCGGGAAAACTACAATAGTTTAAAGTGTGTATACATTTTTTTGAAGCACCCTGTATATAGATAGATTCTGGTTTATGGGCCGGAAACTTGCGGGTGTTCTCAGAAAACTTTACCAAAGTTTCATCATATTTTGATCAATGGTTCAGTAACGCATAGAACACGAACATTTATTATTATTTGTATGAATATATTATTATGACAAACTCTTTAATACAAATCATGATCGGAAGATATCGAGGGCTTCATAACAAATGGGCGTGTAGACAAAAGTGCAGTTTTACACAACGGACAAAATTGTCAGTAAAACAAAAATAGTTGATTGTATAGTAAAATTTGGAGTACCCTTCTTTTTAGGTACACTTGCATACTGATAAGACTTTCTAAATTGTAACATGCATAGTTTTAAGTAAACAACAAAAAATGGCATTTTTTGCGTATACGACCATTTTTATGAAGCCCTCGGTAGATTAGGTATCATACACGCCCTGTAAAAATATAAAAGAATAAAAAACTATATTTGAAAAAAAAAAAATCACTGTTCGAATGTTTCGTTTCTAGATGGCGCTTGTTAGCGATGCAAATTTATGAAATATTTATATTTTCTAATACTGTATATGTAGACCAATGCTGAAGCTTTGGAAAATGGTAAAAATTTAAAAAAAGTAGCATGAAACCCGTTGGAAAAAGTAGAGAATATAACAAAAAAGAACGGTAAAATAATTTTCCCTTCCACTTCCCGACGTTAGATTAAATTATTTTTCCTTTCATTTTTGTTATATTTTTATAGGTTTCATTCTACTATTTTTTTGGTTTCAAAATTATCGACCCTGGTCTGTGAAAAAATAATGAGGACTGGTGGTCTGCAGCATATCCTCTAGAAATGAAAGTTCAAGGAAAAAAAAATAAAAAAAACAATTATATGTATTTTTAATATCTGAGATGTCGGTTTAATTTACTATATTATTTTTGTAATTTTCAAAGGTATGGTAATATGAAATTTACTGTGCTTTCTTCACCCAAAAATAAGTATTTTATTGTAATCAAAATGTGATAAGACAATAAATGATTATTATATTTTCAACTTTGTTTCATTTCTTCATAATTCTTCTAAAACATCGTTATATTTAATGACAATCCTCATACATTCTCTAAACTTGTTAGACCGTCTCAATTTATGATGATGTGGGTAGTTTTATAAAAGCCGACGGCTTGCGGTTTCGCAGTCATTGCGTGATGGCGAAGCAGTTTCCAACGCATGCGAGATCAGTTTGGACGTTCCGTTTTCTCCGTGTAAGGTAGCGTACACATGGGCTAAAAAAATGGAGATACTATATAACTAAGATCTGGCTTAAAGGCCTAGCTGCCAAGGCATAAACCTAAATAAATAAAATAAACTAACTTTCTTTGAATAAGACCGTAAATATAAACAGGCCGAGCTCAGAAATGATTCGGTTGACAGGTAAATTATCAGGTTGTCAGATTTGTAATTTGCATGTGAATTTGTCAGGTATCTTACATATTTCGTACAGCTTTGGGCCTTGTCTTAAATATAATCCTCAGTATAGTTCAATAGAATTCTACCTACACGTTTGACTGACGCCAAACAGCGGAGTTCTTGTAACAACTCGATAGGCCATATTTTCACTACACAGTTCACATCATAGATAATAATACACTATTGGTTCAATTTTTTACATAAACAATTAACACTCAAAAACAATCGATATTTTACAATTTATTTATTTATTAAGGTTTATGGCTTGGCAGCTAGGCATTTAAGCCACCCATCTTAGTTTACAATATACGTTTCTTCATTTTCTTAAGCCTATGTGGAGCACAGCTGAACTGTAGGTTATCAGCTTGGGCTATTCAACGGGGTTCTTTTGACAACTCAAAAGGCCACATTTGACTATACAGTTCACATTTCTCACAAAACACATAATTACTACCTACAACTATTGTTCATTTTAGAGTAATTTTACACATTTTTAGGAAATAAAACTGCACAGGACAAAATCTCCTTTCAGTTACCGCAAAAAAAAACCTCAAAACTAATTATATTGTAAAATTCAAAGATAATAAACACAGAGATGTTCTATATTCAAATAACATGCAGTGGCCAGTACGAAACCACATAAAACGGAATAAAACCTTATTGTTCGGGGAGTTCTTGGCGGGAACTGAAACAGGACGCTGTGCTGTGCAGTTTTATTTTCTAAAAATGTACCAAATTCCTCTAAAATGAACAATTATTACTTGTAAGATATTGATAGTTTTCGAGTAATAATTATGTGCTTTTATGAGAAATTTGAACAGCCTAGCCCAATGTGTCCACTCAAGATACACAAGAACTGACGGCCTCTGTGGTTGAGCGGGCTAAGCCTTTGCCGGCCTACCTCACTGCAACCCAGAGGCTCCGGGTTCGATTCCCGGTATAGTAAATTTCGGAAACGTATTTTCTCCATTATTTACCATGGTCTGGGTGTCTGGGATCGGTCCCAGAGTGGTCCGTTGTATATTACCCATAACACAAGCGTAACTTGCTTAACTTGGGGATATATAATGTGTGTGTTTGTCTGCCGATTATTATTATTATAACTCCGTTGAAGGCGTCAGTTGTAACCTAAAATTCAACCGCGCTACCTATACGAAGATCATCAGAATTGGCTGTATGGACTAAGATTCCCTTTTCTTTGGGGCGAATTCTACTACTGCTACTATTGGTTATTGTTGGATATTTCAATAAAAAAGCTACTTAAGGATGGGCGTAAACGGTCCACCGACCACAGCCACCGGTGCTCAATACCAAATAGTTGACAAGCTTTGTCATACATTTTGTAGGGAGTCGCCGTACCCGTGTCGGCCACGCGCCACCGTCACATTTGTTCGCAGTGGCTGTGATCGGCGGTCCGTTTGCGCGCAGCCTTATGTTCTTCCTTAGAAGGTACGCAATCACGTAACTTTAGACCCGCTTTATGCGGTATAATTGGTCCCAGACATGAGTGCCTCCTTGACCTGACTTCGTGAAGAACAAAAGGCGATATTGTTACAACACGTGCAGTTATTGATGTGTGGGACTGGTACACAGATTTAATCAACGAGAATAATAGTAAACACATTTACGGAAAACAAGCTTTTATTTATAGTTCTCTAAAGCGATGGGCTTTCTTAAAGTACACAAATTATCTATCTATAAAATTGTAAAAGGTAGTTTTATGATTTTTATATTGTTTGTGTTTGTTTGTTCGGAATTCTCGCAAAAACTACTGGGCCGATTTCGATGCGGTTTTCGTCGATCGACAGTAAATTCCTGGATTTAAAATCTGCTATACTAGTGATCCCGGGAATTCCGTGGTAATTTTCTTGGGAGCGGTTTAAAGTGGCCAGGTCGAAAAAATGTGATTCAGATGCAATATTTTCACTAATTCAAATTCCAATGTGTCAAATAACTGTGATTTTTGCTCCATCCAACGAGGATGAGGTCATGGGTAAATTCTAGTATGATATAAAGCTTATCGCGAGATTCACTCAGAGCTTGGGGTTCCGTCTTCCTATTCTTCATTCTTCTTCTTTTTACTCTTCATGGAATGCAGGAACGAGAATAGAATACTAATTCCTGCGGCCGGGCGGTCTGAAGTAAGAGGCGCCCAACAACCCGCCAAAGAAACCCGCAGTCAGGTGGCAGGGTGTTTATCCGTTTGCATGGCTCTACCACCCCTGGTCTAAAGTGTGCTGCCATAATAGTTTTGAGTTGTGTCCCGGCATTAGTGACCATTTTCCAGTCTCTCTTAAAAGGTCTCTTCATCAAGTGGGCCGTCTGTCTGTTTGATGAACTAATGTAATAAAAAATAAATAAATAATCTTTCTCGTTCTAATACGTTTTTTAGCATCATGAAAAGTTACTTATAGAATTAATATTCTTTTGGTAATATATAAATAAAATATCTGTTTAAAATTATCACTTAATAACTGGTATCACTTTAGTCGTCATACTGGCAACATTGTTTTCTCGGCCCTCTCATTCCGTGCTCTCTGGAAACGTCAATGGTGCTGTGTTCATGTTTTTCCAAAGTTTAATAAATCAAGTTAAATCAAGACTTTCTTACTAATTTTTACTCATATCCCTTCAGTTATAAGTTTTTTATCATTAAAGAACAAAATAATATTACGTATCCCCACAATGTTAATTAAGGAGTCATAACAAAACGTGACGCCCCGTTGATAATTCGGTCGTAGAAATGCGAGTGGCGCCGGGTGCGCTGTATTAACTCGTTAAGTTATATGTATTGCCGAGACGTGACGGCCTACATTCTTTATATTTGATATGCCATGACAAGTTACAAGCATTCTGCGAGGGAAGTTAAGATTTTTCCATCTTAGAAAATCTCTTTAAATATTTACGCATGTATCTACTTTAAAAAATATTATTTCTTCTGAATTTTTGTGACTTACAGGTAATAAGACTACGTTTTGACGGTTATAAGCACGGTAGTTTCTTTGATTTTTATTCCGACGTTTGGGCCATTTTTCAGTAGGCGTCTTTCACAGAATAAAAAGATGTCAATTATTGTTAATGTTTTTATTTAGGTTTTCAAATTGGATAAGTACATTAAGAATCTGCCCGTAACACTTGAAGTTAAAATTTTGTTACGAATTGTTTTGTCACTTGTCAGTTGAAGATTTTCCACTTGTCCGTTGGGATTTATTTTTCCATTTGTCCGTTGCGATTATTTTTTTTTTGGCCAGGGGAAATCCGTTTGACGACTAAGCCGCGACAGACACAGAAGCTTGGGGGGAAGATGTTCGCGACCCATGTGAGTGTGGGATTCGCCAGATTGGCACTAGCGTGCCCAGTCAGAACTGGTGCCACGCTATTGCCACTCCCCGGTTACGGATATCCACTAAAACCCCTGGGTGTTCCACTCTGCGCCTTATGCCAGAGCTACGAGACTGCGGGATTCTCAACTCCGCGTGTCCTGGCAGGAAGCTAAACTAACCAAAGCCAAGTGATTTGGACGTTTAAAGGAATTTGTCGTTGAATCGAGTGACGTTATATGGAGTTCACACTGTACGTTATAAACGAGATGCATTTGACAACAATGACTATTTATAATATTATGCCAGGCGGAGCAGGGACATCAAGTTACAAATTTATCGAACATTTTATGATTTTTGTTGTTCTTTGTTAAAAAAATAGCATACTCCAATTTCGATTTCCTCATACATTTGAAAAGCCTTTGTCTACGAATCGTCGAATCGGTGTCAGATGACGAATTTGCGTCTAGACGGGCCCCCGGTGCCTGTTCGGAGCGGTGCTTGCGTCATCTTGGTGCAAATGACGTCATGTAGTAGGGGAAGACACGTGTCTCAGACAAAGGACTTGCCAGATAAAGCTCCTCATAGAATAGGAGAAAAATCGAGCTAGTGCGTGTTGATCTTGTTTATATTGCTTATAGCAATGGCAATAGTATATTGTTACATGAGAGGTCAAAGTGATCGAGGGCACTAGTAGTGCCTAAATAGGTCTTACACCTGAGGCTTTAACACTCTGTTTTTCATTTGTAATATGGGGAAAGTAAATGTAAACTGACTAATTAAACAAACAACTACATCCCTAATGGAGTCGGGCGTTAAATCTAGATCTGATGAACTCATTTCATCACACATGAAACATCAATTAAATTTCTTTATCTGTGACATTCTACATACCTAAATCAGGCAAAAATACGGTTAAGACGATAGCGCCTGATCATTTTCATTGTTTTAGTCGCCTGACGCCAACCACAACGCCAAAAGGAAGGTTTGCACTGAAAATCAGCCTTATGTCGGATATAATTCCGGCACAGTAATATGCTGAGTCCAAACCTTGTTAGTTGCAAATGCGACGTACAAATTTTCCAAATGTTAAGCTATTGCATAGCTTTTATCGCGGGCTTTGAGCGCGGCGACCGAATCTAGAAATCCCGTAACGAAAATAAAACCTAACACCCCCATTCCGCCTACCATGTAGCTCGACCTAGCGGTCGCTTAACGTGTATGTATATGTACGACTATACGAAGCTCGCACGGATCGAGACGAGCTGCTCCGAAATCGGACGAATACGTAAGCAGCTGTTTGTGAGAAAGTATATAGGTGTATAGGTATCTATCATATCTTTATAATTCCACACTTACCGCATGTGCCCCGTAAGTATACATGTAGGTCATTGTAGGTATATATGTATACATAGGTGATTTGTTTTCTCATCGGTCACCACGCTCAAAAAGTGTAACTTGAATTAATATCAAAGAAAAAACTTGAATTAATATAAAAGGAAAAAAAACTGCATAAATAAATAATTATAATTGCAAAGTTGATAAAAAATGCTATGCAATAGCTTTACTGCGGTAGTCCTCGAGGGCCACAAAGAGTTTTTTTTTATTTTTAAGATACATGTTAGCAATGTACGACATCACTATCATCACTTCACTACATAGTATAAACAAGTCGCCTTTCTGTCCTATATCCTATGTGCGCTTAAATCTTTAAACTACCCAACGAATTTGATGTGGTTTTTTCTAATAGATAGAGTGATTCAAGAGGAAGTTTATATGTATAATACATGCATCATATACTAGCACATTGCTATTTTAGAGTTTCTATGTAGTGATGCCGTGCGAGCCGGGCGGTCGCTAGTTCATTCTATTTCTTCAAATAATTGTTTTCCTTCTTGCTTTCTTCTTTCTATTTTGACGAGATAGTAATAGCAGAATTGGGCCCAGATCTTTGTAGTAGAGTAGTATATACACAACTTGATATTATTTAATGTTACCATTTTCATTATTTAATGAGTCCTTGTAACAAATCAAGACATGACAATCGATACGTGAGCGTCCGTTGAATTATTAAGAGACTATCGTGGCACCACGTCACGCCTCCCGAAATACAATTTGTTCATATCTTTTATAATTTTATTATTTAGCTTCCCGAACCAGATACGTAGTTTTACATGCTTTTCATGTAAAACTTCTGTTTTGGAACGGTAATGTGGGTAAAATATTTTTTTATTTTTTTTTATAGCAGGGAAAATCGTTTCCCAGGGACGAAAAGTACTGTATTCATCCATCATCAGGCATCTCCAAATACTTTTACAATATGAGAAATGGAAAAAAAATTCGTATCTTAAAATTATAATATAATATTATAATTATAAAATTATATAAGGTAAAAAGGGCCTATTTGGGACGATCGGACGGGCGACGTCCGGTCGGTCGCCCCAAGTGCCGGTGAAGGGACAGAGTGGAGGCTGACCTGTGTGAGCTTCAAGCCCTTAACTGGCAAAAAATCGCACAGGACAGGAACAGGTGGCGTGTTCTCGTTTCGGAGGCCAAGACACATTTTGGGTCTCTGAGCCGACGAAGCTACTTAGTTAAAATTATAAGGTAGTAGTACTGAGGTATGCGCGGGGGCTGCTCGTAGCTGGTGGTTGCAGTATCAAAACTGTATGTCCCAATGTGTTTTATCCGTGCAGGAATGAAGGAAGAATACAATTTCCTGCGGCCGGGCGGCCTGTCGTAAGAGGCAACAAAATAACCCACAGCCAGGTGGTAGGGCATTTGCCCGACTGGATGGCTACCACCCCTGGTCTAAAGTATGTCGCCATAACAACCTTGAGTTGTGTTCCGGCATTAGTGACCAGGTTCTAGTTTCCTTAAGAGAGCAGCAGCGCATTTGTAGCACCTTTAGTGTTGCAAATGTCCATAGGCGATGGTAACCGCTTCCCATCAAGTGGGCCGTCTGCCTGTCCGCTGAACTCCCGCAATAAAAAAAATATGTGTATGATGTCTTTATTATATCCACATTTAACAAAATTACAGCTTATATACTACAGTTATACTACGGGTGCAAATACTAAATTATTGTGCGCTTGCCCTCCTTACAATAAACAATACAAATGCTTACATACTACAGTACAATGGGCGGCCTTATTGCTTATACAATCTCCTTGGATGGTCAGGGATCTTATTCATAATAATTTGTTGGCGGGTAGTTGAAAATTATCTGACTGACGTTCGTATAAAACCTAAGTGGCTTTGGAGTTTTGTGAGATGATACAAAGTGTCTCAGTTAATTCTAGTTACAAAATAATGTCTCCATTGAATTGGAGTATTTACAGTGAATTTTGTAACGAGTGTGGAGTTCGTAAATGACTTAATACGGTCATATTTTTCAATAGATATGAAAGTATCCATACTGAAATGTACGAGAGAGCTACATGCGTCTTGCCCCCTAAGATTGGGGCTGCCATATGAGACGAAAATAAGTCACAGTTTGTTATCTTTGTCAAAATAATTTTATAATGATCGGGATAGGTCGTGGTAGCGTAATGGCTAGCAGACGCATCCCAAACTCAAAGGGCGCGGGTTCGTCCCTAGCCGGAACACATGTACACTTAGCATGCACAGGCAGGTGTGCATTCACTTTTGTCGGCATGTAGCACCATTGTTACAATTACTGCGTACTAACAACGGCGAAGAGAAACATTGTGATGATACCTGCAAGATAACCGATGTGTCATACCTGCCAAGCCGCCTTGGACAGACGTGGCGGGTATACTGTCCGTTGCCCTATAGTGGTAGGCCCAACACTGGAAAACACTTTTTGAAGGACATATAAGTCATCATATAAGTTAAAATTTAATTTTACTTCCTATTCTATGTACAGCGCTTCGCAACTGTTAAGGAGAAGAAGCGGCAAGAAACTCCACATCGTATATCTCAAGTTCTTTTCTCTCTCCCTCTCTCTTTCATCCATCATCATATCTATACATCTAGGTACAATGGCTAATATTCCACAGAAGCAGTAACATAGGATCATAGACTTTTTCAAGCAATTTTATATCAACGTGTATTAGTAAGAGACTATGCTCGGGTCCTAATCTTCAGCAAGAAAATTGTCTAAATCAGGTAGTTTTTTGATCAAATTAGTAAATAGTTCCAATTAAAAGTATACTCCAAATTGCCAATTTTTCAGTCTATAAGGAAATTAAATAGCAAAAAATGAATTAAAAAAAAAAAAAAAAATATATAATTTTATTTATATGTCAGAGTTATACTAAATTGAAAGTAGTAAAATTTGAAAAAAAAAAATAAAATTAAAGTATAATTAAAATATATCTCGAACCTTAATCGATTATGTAAGAAGTGAACGTGCGTCGTGATTATGTCTAGGTAGATCGATCATTAATAAAAAAACGAAGACGAATACAAGATCATCCCATATTAACTAAGCTAAAATACAGTCCAAATACGACTGCAACCTACTAAATATAGAATAGAAGTGACTTAATTATAATGTTAAAAAAATCAAAAATTGTTCTCTAGTAGAACCTATTCTTAATTATTTTTCCATAGTTTGAATAAAAACTTGAATTGTGCTTCAATTATTATTTTGTTGAAAAGCAAACTAAATTCTTAATTAAACGGGTTTTTTTGTATATATATATTTTTTTGTCATAGCAACATCGTCACCGACCCTTCCACCACCCCAGTAATTGATTCCCACCCCCGGAATGCGCCCATCGTGTGTAATAGGGGTTTCAAAAACTCATTTTGTATTATATAGCTGCAATAATATAGCACTACTGGAATGAAGTTTCGAATTCTTGTAGCTACAATATTTTGAACATCTGCGCAGCACAGTTTTATACTATTGCTTTTCAAAAGTTATTTTTGCGGTGTGCACATTTACGTATTTTTCATTAATAACATATTTATTTTTACGAGTTGCAAAACTCGAATTAAAATGCCGTTAGAATTATTATAGAGTTTATTAGAAGTATACAAACAAGTATAACACAGGTACAAATATAACCGAACACAGCAAGTTCAAACAAAAAAGTCCAAAAGTCGTAATTCAATAAAACGCGCAAAGTCCGTCACTATTAGATTCCCGATTGTAGTACACACGACACGCCCTGATCGCGGTTCTTGCTCGACTGCCCCCTCTCTCCATCAACCCATTGCTTTATACCTCACAAATATAAATATGACCGCATTGTAGTCGACGTTTGTACTGGTTGTGTTCAGTTATATTTGTACCTGTGTTATACGTGTTTGTATAACTCTAATAAATTCTATAGTAATTTTAACGGCATTTAAATTCGAGTATATCTATCGCAAGTTAAATAAAAGCTTGTAATATTGTAAAATTAGATATGACGTTATAGAGAGTAGGGATTGGCCAACAAACGTGGCAACATTTAACCAAGATATTCCTTTATTCAACACACCATTGTGCTGGTTACATTGTGTATTCAACTACACTTCATAAGCTCAGTTTCCATTGAGACAAAGGACTGCGGATGTTTTACTGTCGCATGCACAAGGCGTAACTAGTGCACTCAAGTTGGATGTTTCAATTCATTATGCAAGCTAATAACTGGGCCACTGGTGAGGTGCACTGAAAATGATTTAACTATGAATTATTAAGATATTGTTACGAGTGCGGGACTCGAATTAAAATGCCGTTGGAATTACTATAGAATTTATTAGAACTATACAAACACGTATAACACAGGTACAAATATAACTGGACACAACCAAACTGCACGATTCAATAACACGCGCAAAGTCTATAGCTCAACGTCTTGACCGTATCGTATTCATCTCTTGACTGCTTCAACCCTCCGTCCGGGCATCGTTTTATACTAAACTGTACAATACAACAATGACCGCGAGGACTGAAATTTCCGAGAAACCGTAATCTTCACACCTGCCATGAAAAAGTACAATAACAATAGAATGATTTTCTTAAATACACATTTTAAACAAAAAGTGAACAAAAGAAGTCCAAATGCGGGAAAGGTAATAAATCAGGTGTGCATTCACTTTGTCGGCACTCGGCCGTAACAATATGTACTATGGCCGCGACATCGTCCACTCTTAACTAGAAATTCTCTCTGGATTCCCGGGACACAAAAATCGTAGCATTAAAAATAAGAAAGCTACTGTTTGAGTGGAAACTGTATCGGATTTAGCTAATTTTTATGCATCCGGACAACTTCAAACCACTCCCGGGAAAATATCCCGGGTTAAAAATATCACATATTTTATTACATTAAATTTGCTATCGATGAATAGAAGAGTAAAACTTTGGAATTCGACTATTTTTTTCAAAGTGGCCATTTTGAATCATTCCCATAAAAATTCTTACGGGATTCCCAGGATAAAAGTAGCGCAGTCTACGTCTAAGAATTATCTGCCAATCAACGAAAATCGCATCAAAATCGTGCCAGTATTATTTCGTGAATCCTAAACAAACACAAACAGACAAGGAATTACAGACAAGTTATTTTTTCGCTAATATTGCTTCTATCATAAGTCCAAAGTTGAAAAATCTTTTCAAAGTCCGAAATAAAGGCAGTAATCAACACAAAAAGAACCAAAAACCAGCTTAATTGGATAAAAGTGAAGAAAAACGCAATAGAGCACATTCACATACATCACAAGAGTAACCATTCAAAATGGCGACCAATAAAGACGATTTTTTAAGTAATCGCATTTATTTATATTTAACCAATACGAAAGAAAAAATGTTCTGCAATATACTTAAAAATTGATATCATTAATATATTGATTTATTGTGATATTAAAAAACTTGCTAGTTGTCCACTAAATTGATAAATAAAACAAATGTTTTATGAGACTTTTAGGGCTTCGTACTGTTTGTGTGTATAAAATAAATAGTAAATGGTAATCAGTCGGTTCTAGCACTCGCCGGCCGCTGCCGCGGCACGCTCGCTTCGCTCGCTCGGCTCGTGCGCTTTGATCTGCAAGTAACCTGTAATTTTGCAAATAACCTGTATTTGCAAATAACCTGTGTAATTTGTGAGTACATTCATAAACTCAAATTACGCTTTATTATCAAAAGTGACACATTTTTACAACAAAAATAAGTGAGGCTATGTTTATAAATTAAAAAAAATTAAAACCTCCGGACCTTAGAGTTGTAGTGGGGGTAAGTATACCTCCCCCCTACCCACTTTGCCCACCCACTACTTAAAATTTGTGTACTGGATTGTTAAGTCGCAGCCATCGGAGAATATGCACTCACCTGATTGATGGCATAAAATGCGGCTCCTCTTCTCCACTACGCACTTCACACAGACTTTATATTATTAAATTTTATGTGCATATATTTATTTGTGTTAATTTATTTTACATTTATGGTGCGGAGCGGGTTACTTATATTTATGTGGCGCGGTATGTATTAAGTTATATATTGTTATTTTATTTACAAGGCGGAGCTATTTATTTAATTTATTTTATGATATGACACTGAATGATTGAAGTGACGTGCGAAAGCAGAACGCGCTGTCACATTTCAAGGTAAAATTCAAATATGTGTAAGAAAAGTATGAATATGTCGAAAGGAATTTACATGACGGTACCAGCATGTTTAGAATTTTATAATATATAGATACTAGTCGTACATGGTAGAGCCATGCTGAAGTTAATACCTTAATTACAGCTCTTAGAGCCGGCTGGCACGGTGTGATACCACGCTCTCACAGAATATCGGCATGAAACGGTTGGCCTTAAGGTATTCGTGTTAAGCTCCCTTCCATCATCCCATGGCAACGCGTTGACTTGGCACTGATTTATCTTTAGTGATTTATTCTTGCGGTACGGGGCGTTTTAGACCTTGTACTATAACCACCACTGTGGCGGCACAAGGCCTATTGAGCCCTGTAACGTTTAAAAATTAAATCGATTTATTGGCTATATGTACCTATATAAAATAGTATGTCGAATTTTGTTTTGTGTTGTGCGGTATTTGGTCAGGAAGCCCCGTATTAAATTCAAATTCAATAGTTTTTATTCAAAATAAGTTACACTTTTTGAAGATAATACATATAAGTTAAAATTAAATTTACTTACCAATCTATATACACCGCTTCTCAAAGTATTATTGCTGTTAAGGAAAGAAGCGGCAAGAAACTCTCCAGCAACACGCCTAGCTAAAATGGTTTTCTTTATATTTCCTATTTAATTTATAATTAAGGTAGGTATACCACGGACCTCTGATTTAATATCACATCTTAGATATATATTCATCTATTTTCTACACTGAACCAAATTGAAGTTAGGCTGTCCGCACCACATAAAAATCTATTTTTCTTAGCCGCACCGCAAGTGAGACACGTTCGGGACTACTTAGACCCCGTTCACAGTGTACGTGTTAAACTTCACGCATACAAAGTCCCGCGCAACACTAGTCTATAATACAATTTAATAGCCACCGAATCGCAACAACGATTCTTTTGAGAAGGACTCTTCGCAGCCAAACCAATCTTGATACCCGGTGCAATGTTCCTCTTCAGTAAGCAAACACAAGAGCCAGTGTAATTCGCGCCTTCGTTCGATTAATTCACTCCTCAAATAGTGAGGTGGTATTGCAAATATATAATGGAACAAAAATCGGTCAAGTGAAGATCGGACTATGCACATTTGAGGATTCAGTAGTGGAAGTGTGTCCCCTACACGTCCACTGTTTCTGTTATTGGTTTAGGTACTGGCAGACGGATCTACTTAATAACCAGTAGTCACCGTCGCCCATGGACATCTGCATCTTGAGACTTAATTATGTTTGCGTTTTTTTTGTACCCATATTCTAGCGCTCTGGGAAAACTGTGCGAAAATGGAAAAACCCCAAGTTTTATTTATTAAGAGATCCCTTAAGAGAGCAGCAGCGCATTTGTAACACCTTTGGTGTTCTAAGTGTCCATAGAGGCGATTCTAACCGCTTACCATCAAGTGGGCTGTATGCATGTCTCTTGAACGAATGATATAAACCCATAACCCTATATATCCTATAGCCCTGTACTTTTTGTTCTCATTTTCCACAATAGTCCTACACTGGCCGGGGCTTGTCCTTCGATGCATTAGTATATAGTGTAGACAGAGATAATCGCCGGTCAGTGTCACGCCACATTTACATTAAATTTGTCAAGGGGCCTCTGCGAGTTGGCCTTCCCATGGCCCCACGCAAGCCCTCCAAAAGTCCGGGCCATTTTTATGGCTCGTGGTCTTGAAAGATATATAAACCCGTAGCGGATACTCCTTCATGTGTCCGGACCCGCGGTTTTCCCAGAGTGTTACAATATGGGGCTCTTCAAAAAGGAAGTCCCAACGAGGTAGGCAACGCATCAGCTCCCCTAGTGTTGCAGATGTCCATGGGCGATGGTAGCCACCTAGCATCAAGTGGTCCGTTTGCCAGTTTGCCTATTGGCAAACATAAAGAAAGATACGGATATACGGTCAAACATGACGATTTTATAAGTGTTCAATTTTTTCCATAATGGCTACAGTACCCTGACATTGTACATAATTTTGGAAATTGATGTGGCTTATCAAGATCTAAAACTAAGATTTGAATATCTGATGGCAATCTTATTCATTTTTACTGCCGGAAATGGACAGAGGCAGATGGCCAGTCTGATTGTATTTCGAGATTTTGCTACACCATGGTATAGTGCAGTACAGAGCGTTCTATTAGTAGCTCGTAACGCTCAAAATGTTCCGTTAGCCGTTCCACAAGGCGACCGTGGACGTTGTGGTCGTGGCGAAAACGTCACTAATGATGTCATCATTTTCGATCATACAACGATCTATGTCAAGAGGTGGGTCCAATAGCCATTTCACTTGGGTTTACGATTATAACACCGGCAATATTATATATTTTATAACTTCAGAATTTTTCTCTTTGTTTATAATATTGCTTGAACATACAAATGGGCCTTTGTTACTTCGAAAATATATCAAAACTAAATTATTATTTTTATAGTCATTCTTTAAATATATTATTAACAACATATGGTTTTAAAATATTAACCTTGATGAAATATAAAATATGCGTTCTTAAAAAACTAGACAGGTCTGGCGCTAATGTATGTATAAGAATTAATAAAAAACTACATAAGGATGGGACACACTCGTGATTAAATTACCGGAATCTCGGTCATTTAATATATTTTCCAAAACTTGGGATAGTGAATAAGTGATAACTTAGTTATTGACATTTGACCGTAATTCTTTAAAATTAAATACATTTTATTTTTGATTAAGTACAAAATTCGAAAAGTTTTGAAATTATAATGTATTTAGCTTTTAAAAAAATGTACTTCAATTTGTAAGTTATTTTAAAATATTTACAAGTATGTAAGAACACGGAATAAACGTTACATATACTTCTAGAACATTATTTTTCAAGGATTTTTGTGTTGCGGTCCACGAAATGCGTGGAAGTATGTAAGTAAGTAACTTATGGTAGCGTAATGGCTAGGAATCGCGTCCCAAACTCAAAGGGCGTGGGTTCGATCCTGGCCGGAACGAATGAACCACTTACTCGTAGGCATTTTTCTGACTAAGGTGCATATTGTTACTTTTAACACGTGTTAACAACGTCGCGATGCAGCCTACACATCGAGATAACTGAGGTGTCAAACCTGCCAAGCCGCTTTAGACAAGCGTATATACTATCCGTTCTCCAATAATGGGAGGCCTGAACCCAGCAGTGAGTCATTTATGGTCTGTTATTTATTATTTAAAAAACCAAAAAATTTGTACACAGTATTGCGACTACTTCACTCCAAAAGTTTTAATTAAATGTTTATTCATACGTTAGATTGAATTGAATCTTTTGTATAAAGGTCTTATTTTTTTAACAGACTGCGATCCCCAATATAATATAAAGGCAACCTCAGGAGGGTCGTGATCCAGGTTGAGAAACGATGTTTCAGAATAAGCCACAAGGGACGCTATGTATTAAGCTTCCACGAACTGCACGATGAACGAACATCTAAAAATAATTCGGTATATTGGCTCAAGTGCTTAGTTAATCAAAAGGATCGGCTCAAATGCTAATTCTAGCTAAAGTAACCAAATCTTAGCTTGGGATGAAAAGATTTATTTGTAAACCGTATATAAATATTATTCTTTAATATTGGGAAATATGATAAATAAATTCACATCACTATTCCAGTCGGACATGCGCGTAGCATGCGTCGAGTGCGCACGCGCGCCGCCACACGTGCGCCGCATCTGCTCAATGTAAACATACCAACAGGTGTCTATAACATTTTATGGTATGCGACTGTATCAATTTTAACAGGTTTTAGATGGGAATTTAAAGAATTTTATGTAATGTAATTTTAACCTGACGTTTTGCTATTAGTCCGTTGACATTTGTTTTTCCACTTATCCTGCTGCTTGTTGCTTGCTGCTGATGTGTCAAATTGCTACGACATTTTGTATGTTTAAAAAAATAAAAAAATTGGGTGCTAACAGCTGTAGTCTTACAAAATAACGTTATTATATTTTAAAAAGTATCGCTGTTGATCTAGGTGTCTGCTTCACTATTTGACTTAGGCAAAGCTTATTTTAAAGGCTTGAATATTCATAGATACTTAATACTGGCTAGATACAGAAATCGAGCGGGACCATATTTAAAGAACATGAAGATGGTAAATACTGATTACAACTATTAAGATGGACATAAATGTAAACATACTTGTATATTGATAAAATAGTGCACTTTCGTCTTTAATTTAAAAAAAGTTCATCGAATAGTATTTACGTTGCAAATAAACAGCTGCTAACTAAAGATGGAGACTTCCAAAAAGAAATTCCAACGCATAAACAATATATAAATTTCTTTAACATGCTTATAAAATTTAGGTTTAGTTAGTACGCTTAAGTTCTCTTAAGCTAGTATTATTAGAGCGTTCATTTCGAATTTAATTAAATAAATTTAATGAAGATACCTTTTATCATAATAGCTACGAAACCCTAAAAACGATTAATTAAGATAATAATTACATAAAACTTAAATAAAAATATTTCTAAAACAGAAGACGGTCTTCTCACCAAGCGATCTCTTCTCGGCCGCTGAATATTTTGATATGCTGCTACATATACCTACGCTTAGATGACAGCTACCAATATCTAACTTCGTAAAATTAATAAAATATAATCCGTACAAACAAAGGATACACTACGTTGATAAAGTAATTAAAAATAATCGGATTATAGGCAGCCATGATGAAAATGTTGCGCACCCCTGCAGACGTCTGACAGCTAAGATAAACGTAAACAATGGCGGCGATTGTGATATTGTGATTGAGGGACACACGCCTTCCTCTCCCCATTCATAGGGACTACAGACCCATCATTTCATTATTCAATATTACCTAATACCTATGTTATAATAAAATAATGCTCTAGCATAGAATATTATTTTGTTTTCTTCTTTTTGAGTGTTTATGGCCTGGAAGCTAGGCTTTTACGCCAGAGTCATAGTTTAAATATGACTAGTGGTCTCCCGTGCTCGAAATTCGACCATAATAATAAATGTCAAAGACTATACTTCTATAATCACAAATTTCGCCCAGGCTACACTGATAATTTGACTTGATACGCAATATACACATTAGGTCAGTAATCTGCCTGTAGTGGTGCATGCGTTCCGGCCAGGATCGAACCTGCGCCCTTTGAGTATGGGACGCGTGCGCTAGCTATTACGGTACCACGATTTCTTAAATTGCGGTATTCGATTTGTTTGTGTTATATATTTTCTAAGCTGTTTGTATTGTGTGTGTGTGGAAATAATTATTTTCTTTCTTTTTTTCCCTCATGAAAGGAACGAAATTGTGTAGTTAAAGAAACAATCAGGACTTCACATCGCGGTACATTCCGTAAACGTGTCATAAATTTCTTTCGATCTCTTGTACATGAGGTGGGCTGTTAACTGATTTGCTGTTCCCCAGCAATGAAAAAAAAAACTTCACCTTCCATACATTATAGGTAGATGTATTGCAGTTGCACCTACCGCCTTTTTTCTGAATACACAAAGAGATTATACTTGGTATAGTCAGCAAAAAAGTTAATTTTAATAATAATCTTCAAACCCATAGGGGAGTTTGTAGTGAAGCCTTATGTGCGTAGTGACACCTCGTACCCAATTCCGGGGGCTTAGTCCAGGCCCCCGCCTGCGTGCTTTCCTTAGGCAGCCGGCATGTAGTGGAGATCGCTAGTATTGAGACTCAAGCACTAGGGCTTGAAGCGATAAATGACAAAACGTCAGAGGTAACTCTCTCATACCCATGTTGCTTCTCGCTCATTTCTACGGCATTTTTTGGGACCCATGCGTGTTTGGAGTGGCGAGTCACCGTCTGCCCAATTTTTCCATGTTCCGCGAATATTGCAAAAGGCAAACGCCATAGTCCCCATAGCCCAGATCCCTAGTTCTACTAGCAGTTCATCCCAATAGCCCGGTATCTTTTATTCTCATTTCCTATAATATTCCTACACTAACCGGGGCTTGTCCTTAAGTGAATTTTAATATGATGTAGACAGGGATAATCGCCGGTCAGTGTCACGTCACATTTACATTAAAATTTTCAAGGGCCTACGTGTTGGCCTTCCCATGGCCCCACGCAAGCCCTCTCTGCAACAACAAGCTGTTAGACATATTATGTCTTCAAACACCTCCCATATTTATGTTTCACATTCTTTCAATTATTTAGACTCGGAAAAATATTGGTTTTTCTTCCATATTCCCTTTTTATGGCAAACGTCCTCTTTCACACCACAATTCATCATGTCATCCTGCACACAACCCATCTATCTCTAACAATAATCTTCAAATAGAGTATTCATGTAAGTTAAGTTGTTTGTTCTTAGTCTAGATGTGATACATACATTAAATTAAACACTATAAAAGTATTGGAACGACCTAAGGGACCCATGGTAAAGTATGATTTGGAAAACTTTCAAACTATGAGAAAAAACTGGCTAAGCATGTTAATATTTGTCCTTCACGCAATTGCAATGACAGTAGTCGAATGTGTACGGCGTCGACTCTTCGGCATGATTTATGGTCTCATCATATGTTACCATCACACAGGTTTATAAATACTTAATACCGTTCTATATAGCAATATGTAAAAATATATTGTTACGGTTGTAAAGTAATTTATTCTGCCGATCATACTTTATAACAATGCATCTGCTAAACACCTGTTGCACTTGGTGGGTCATTAGTGGGGTTACAAGAGAAAAAAATTAAATTCCAAAGAGGATTTCGAAATCATTATTCTTATCGTCAAGGTCAGGTGTTATATGTTTATTAAGGCGTGTTTTCTACTTGTCTATTTCATCTGCCATTACCAGACGTGTTCTGCTAATTGCCACTTTCGGGTATACATTTTACGAGATTTTAGTTTTCTCATACATATCCCAAAGATTCATAATATTTTCTTAGGTTTTCGTGATTTCGCTCGCGATATATTCATTTCGGATTTTATCCATACATACGAGGGTGAATCAAAAAGTTCTTGGAATCCTTCCAATGCATTTAGAATAATGCGGTTTTTAACTTTCTTATTCCTTGCAGAAAAAATGTTTTTTTTGAGTATCAAAATTTATAAAATTTAGTTCCACGAATTTCCTCTTTTAATTTTGGGAATAAGTAAAAATCTCTTGGGGATGTCCGTAGAATAAAGTGGGGGTCAAAGAGATTGAAGCCATCACATTAGATTGCATTAAGCGCAAATTCCGATCGATGAGCGGGAACGTTATTGTGAAGAAATAACATGCCCAAGGACAGTTTTCCACGACTTTTTTCTTGAATCACATTTTCGGACTTAAATTTGCATAATAGGGGCTAAGAATCGTCTGGTCTTTTGGCATGTACTCAATAAAAAGCTTTCCTTCACTATTCCAAATCACTGAGGCCATGACTTTGCCAGCGGTAGGAACAACTCGAAATTTCTTAATAGATTGAGAGGTAAATTTATTTCCTTGTTATTTTCAAACAAAATGGTGTCAATTAGCGGAGCTGCTACTTAGTTCCTTTAATTTACCTGGGACTTCTTTCATGGCGCGGACTGTAGCTTAAAAAGTTCCGCGAAGTCGGACAAATTCATTACTGAAATGTCCGCAAATTGGGGACGTATGGCAACCCTAGTCATTACTCACTTTACAACTGCCCGTGTCTTATATATTATTATACTATATGTAATAGTATACTAACCTAACTCATTAGCATATATTTACCCAACCATTCTGATAAGCAAAATTGCTCTGCCTTGCAGTTTTGCGTCGTTTCATTACAGCATCATACTTTTGATTATAGGGGATATTAGATCTCTCACTCATATAATACACGTTTAGCTGAAAGGCAACTGTTTCACGCCGATATTATGTAATGCGTGATATCATATTTATTAAGCCGTCCCTAAGAGCTGTGATCAGGATAATTATTCTATCATGGCTCTACTACGTTAATTTACGAGTAATCCCTAAAAGAAATGCCATTTTTTAGCAATATCAAAGTAGAACATTGAAAAGTACGATATAGAAATTATAGCTAGGCAAAAAAACATTAGGTTGCCTGGAAGAGATTGCTTTCAGCGATAAGGCCGCCTTTTGTTTCTACCTTGACAATATTGTAATTGTATATTTTGAAATTGTATATTGGTGAGCAATAAAGTGTTATCTATCTATAGCTAGGTCGTTCTCTAAAACCACATTTGGCATCTATATTGATTTAGGTTTATAGCTTGGCAGCTGGACCTTTAAGCCAGATCTTAGTTTACAATATAGTATCTTCATTTTCTTAAGCCTATGTGTTGCACAGATGAACTGTAGTTTATCAGCTGGTGCCATTCAACAGAGTTCTTGTAACAACTCAAAAGACCACATTTGACCACACAGTTTACATTTCTCACAAAACACATAATTACTACTTAAAAACTATCAATATCCTACAACTATTGCTCATTTTAGAGTAATTTTACACGTTATTAGAAAATAAAGCTGCACAGCACAACATCTCCTCTCAGTTTCCGCCAAAAACTCTATGTAAAACCAATAGTAGTAGAATCGCACAAAAGTAGCGAAGAATCTAGTCCATACAGCAAGTCTGATGTTAAAGCTTCGTATAGTAGCGCAGTTGTATGTAGGCTACAACCGACGCATTCAACGAGTTTGTGAAAACTCGAAAGCAATTGAGTATACAGATAATTCACAAAAAACATAATTACTCATCAAAAATAAATATCTACAACTTTTGTTCATTTAGATATTTTTACATATTTTAGAAAAAAACTGCATAGCACAACGTCCCTTTCAGTTCCCGCCAAACACTCTATGTAAAACACATTTGGCATCTTCTGTTTAAATATTTATGGCTTGGCAACTAGGCCTTTAAGCCAGCATTTGGCATCTATCAAACTGACTTTAGTAGTTACGTGAACTATTAATGATGATACAATTAATAAGTGGAATCGATATCGAAAGTCACACTACCAAAACGATTAAAATAAAATGAATATATTATTGAAAAAAAAAAACCGTTTTGTTGCCTTGTTTAAACTTTAAAATGTAGAAAATATGCTTAATCATGCAAAAGAATAGTCTTCTTCCATGGCGTAACGTAATTATGATGTATGTTTAAGCTTTTCGACTATAAATTAATTTCCAGGTCCGTCACTATAATTTAAAAAAAAGCATTGACAGATTAGCAATTTGATATACTTATTTCTAAATAAGCTAATTATAGTATTTTAAATTTATATTAAATTATTAAATTTATATAACTAGCTGTCCCGGCAGACGTCGTCCTGCCGGAAAAGCTTCAATCGATATGCCGACAACGCCACCTACCGGATCCAATTGTGAACCAACTCAGAAACCTTATTTGGCTCATGCACAACAACTTTGCTAAACATCATCACATGATCAAATGTATAGTTTACGATTCTATGAAAGACATACATACAAACATTAATTTTTATATATTTTTATATTGCAGGAGTTCAGCAAACAGGCAGACGGCCCACTTGATGGAAAGCGGTTACGATCGCCTATGGACATTTGCAACACCAAAAGTGCTACAAATGCGCTGCTGGACTCTCAAGGGAGACTGGAACCTGGTCACTTATGCTGGAACAGAACTCAAGGTTGTTATGGCGACATACTATAGACCAGGAGTGGTAGTCGTATGGCTGACAGATTTTTACACTGTTACGAATTAGGTCGTCAGTATAAGAAACATCAACTATAGAACTTAGAACTCACGACATCGGCTATCAACGACATCATCCGCCGTCTCTGTCACGTTGGGTTCCAGCTGTTCTGAACGAACGACTGTGCGCGACGATGGCAAGCGACCGATGAATGTCGTTGATACCTTGGAAGATGGGACGCCCCTTAGTATGGGACGCAACGTGTGTCGATACGTTGGCGGCTTCCCATCTTCCAAATACAGCCGTCACTGCCGGGGGCGCTGCCGCACTTCAAGAGACCCTGAAACGCCGCAAATATTCATCCATCGGTGACGGATACATATTTGTAGCTTTCGGGGTTGAGACTTTGGGGCCATGGGGACGAGAGGCTTATCAACTTTATCGAGACCTTTCAAGACGATTGAAAGAAGTCTCGCGTGACCAAAGGGCTGGCCTTTATTTAGGGCAACGAATAAGCGTTGCCATACAGCGAGGGAATGCGGCCAGCGTTTTGGGAACGCTCCCCACCGACAGCGATTTGGACTACATCTTTTACTTGTAAATATGTTTATAGTAGTATTTAATTTTATAGTTTAGTAGTATTTAATAATTAATTCAAATTATTTTAATTCAAAAATGTAAAATAGTTAAAACTATAGAATATTTGTAAATTTTTATATAACGTGTGCGTACATCTTTTTCATGTCAATAAACTTTTTTGACTGACGCAAAGCGAAGACGCGAATTAATCGTCCAAAAATAATGATGAATAATATTTAACGGTAATAAGTTATAAGAACTGCTTCGCAAAGGCAGAGGACGATTAACATTTAAAACAGCTGACAATATGCTAATCGCGATGGGAGTGGAACATCTTGCGACGGCCATGTTGTCGCGGACATTGTTTTAGAGCAGTGGTTCCCAAAGTGTGCGTCGCGGTGCCTTGATGCGCCGTAGAGACTAAAGAGGGGCGCCCTCTTTAATATTCTCCGAAAGCTATACCTAGACATTCGCGGTTACTTAATGTTTGGAGAGCACCAAGCTCACGCGTCACAGTGAATATTGTATTGTTACAATTACAGCCACCAGCATATATGTAAACAAAGCACATTTATTATCAGTTGGCGTTTGAACTAATAACAATGAAACTCTTTTATGAGCGTCTTCTTTTGCTTACTCTGTGTTATATTTATTTTTGTGATTAGAAAACAGTCCATTGTTATTGTACTCTTTTATGGGAGTTTGTGGCTAAGTCATTAGCCAGGTGTGACGAATTAAGCCGACTTAGATGCGGTAGAAATATTGCAATTGTGCAGTATAAAACAATGACCTGATGGAAGGGGGAGTTCTAATAAATTCTACAATAAATCCAACGGCATTTTAAGTCGAGTCCTGCAACTCGTAACAATATTATATTTCCTATTTTTCTTAAATTATAAATGTTTTCTAGTATATAAATATAAAATCTCAGCCTCATATTGTGGATGTTTCAATTTTTGTGCCTATCTTTGTAGTACCATTATACTCTATTTCAACTAGCTAGGATGCCATGACAAAGTACTAAGCCTGTAAGTGCGCCGCAAACTGAAAAAGTTTGGGAACCCCTGTTTTAGACTTTCGGACTCGGATATGCTTGCGAACTTTGTTTTTAAGGTTCCGTTGACAGTTTGGTGCAATCGGAACATTTATACAATGCTTATTTCTATCTCTCCACTATTCAGTTTGACACGCGTTTACCACAAGTAAATTCCGCTTATCTATTTTGAATTACAAGAGGGACATTTCAAAATATAAATTAAATAAATTTATCTATATAAATAAATAAAATTGAAGTGTCTGTTTGTGTTTTCAAAATAACAGCCTTTTACTAAATGAATATAAAAGTATATACGGCACATATCGCTTAGAATTATAGAGACCTTATTCAAAATATCAAGTTTTGTATCTTATGCAATGTGATAGATGTTTATATCCAATGACTCAAAATTTTGATTTAGGTCTCTATAATTTTAAGGGTGCGATATATGAAAAAAATCTATTTTTAATTTTCTTGTCTGTCTGTTTGTTCCGGCTAATCACTGAAACGGCTAGACCGATTTTGACGGGACTTTCACTAGCAGCTGAGTATAAAGAGTAACTTAGGCTAGGTTTATTTTAGAAAAAGAAAGACAGATCCACGTGCTCTCCTCCGCCGTCGTACCAGAAGCCAAATTAAATCTCACTCCACGCAGACGAAGTCGCGGGTGACAGCTAGAAAATAAATAAACGATACACAAACACACATATTGTATATCCCCAAATTACACAAATTACGTCTGTGTCTGTTTTTAGAAAATCTCTAAAGCAAGTGAGGTGTGTAAGAATAAGCCTAGCCCGCAAGGGACCTGGCGTGAAGTTATGTATGTATGTACGTCTGTGTCATAGGTAATATATAACATACTACTCTGGGGTCAACCCCAGACACCCAGACCATAGTAAATAACAGAGGTTTTTTTTTCGAAATTTACCATACACATACCATACCATCCCAAACACGCTTTTGTCATATAATGCAGTGGTATGTGGAGCATACGTATCCATGCTCTCTACATATCTAAACCTCCTTATCTTTCCCTTTTCAACTCTTGTTATTACATCCTTCAATCCGCAACGTTTCCTTATCACACAGTACACGCAATGAACTATATACCTGTATCAATTTTCTAAAGGAGATATCGCTTTTAATAAAGGGTGCGGAACCCTAAAAAGGATGAATAATTCAGCCACCCATTCAGCATTATTTAAAAAGGATCTCATAAAACTGAACATTTAATCTAAGATTATTTTGAAGCGATTGTTTTCTTGGAAGGATTTCGTAAAACTTGTAACGGAGATCATCCCCAGATTGCGAAAGGGTTGAAAACCCTTTCTCGGTTTCATTGCTTGATTTTCGTTATGTTTCTTGATGGAAAATCTGATTGGGATACGTTCAGGAAAATGTTTTAAATGTGGGCATAGAATAATAATATTAATATTATAGACCCTGACCCCGCAAACTTCGTACCGCCTCAGAATCAATAAATAAAAAAAGCTGAACGCAAATTGCAGAATGATTCAACTTTAGTAAAAAATGTGGTCAAAACTGTAGTGTCATTTATTGGGGAAAATATCTATGTAGGTAGTTAATAAAAATTGGTGGCAATCTGACAGACAATGGTTTCATTGCAAAAACTTAACTGGAACGAACGTCAAACGTTTGACATTCAAAACCAAAAAAATGTTTTTTTAAAATTTAATTTGATCTTCGAACGACTTTTAATCACGATGTAATTGTTTAAAAAATCCACCCGACAACGCCCGACAGAAGTGATAAATTAAACTAATCTAACGTGAAAGAAAGAGAAACCAGACAGAGTGGCGCCCTAACGCGTTACGTAACGAAGCGGTTTACCCTCTCATAAGAAGTTATCAAAAACACAGGAGTGGAATAAAAACTTTTAACCAGTTGTAAAGCAAATCAATGGCTTATAAAAGCTGTAATATATATGAATAAAAATATATAATATCAATAATAGTATTACGGCTTGAGTGCCGACAAAAAACAAATTCACACCTGCATACCTGTAGACATTTTCTTACTTTTCGTCATTTGGACTTCTTTTTTATTTTGTATTTAAAATTTGTAATTAGAAAAACAGTCCATTGTTTACTGTAATAATTTATGGTAGTCATTAGCCAGGTGTGATTCTAAGAAATTCAGTCCACGCGGCCGAGAGACATATTGTATTTGTGCAGTATAAAGCAATGCCTCAATGGAGGGATGGGCAGTCTAGCGATAGCCACAATCGAAGCAAGGCGTTAGTGATGGACTTTGCGCGTGTTATTGAATCGTGCATTACATTTAGACTGGTTGTGTTTAGTTATATTTGTACCTGTATTATACATGTTTCTATATTTTTAATAAATTCTATAATAATTCCAGCATTTTAATTCGAGTCCTGCAACTCGTAACAATATATAATATGGATAAAAATCGGCCTCGTAGCGCCAGCTGGTTGCCGCAGAAGTTCTTCGGATCTCATAACGATTCATAAAATATCGATTCGCTTACGTAAAAACCACTAATCTTCCATTCTGGCTGCAATCCGGTGGAAAAGCTGTTAATCTAAATATGTTTCGATGAATGAGCAAGACAGTGTGGCGCGGGAGGCGAGCGGGGTCCGGGGAGCGGGGCGGGCGGCGCGTGCGCAAGGAAACAGATGTCCCGGGTTCGACGCCCGGTTTAGGCCGGGGCCGCGCGCCTCTTTATTGGGGGCCCATGGATTTGGTACAGGCTGATGCAATTTATAAACATCTTATAAGTAAAATCTTTGATAACATTTAAGAACGTGGCCTGGACGTACATCTGCAATATAACAATAACAATAAAAAAAAAACTAATATTTATATATAATTAGATCTTTAGATTTTACATCATTGCTTTAATATAGCTTGTCTTATATTTTATTTGTATATAGTATATATATTATAGTTAGTAATCGTACAATAATTATGTATACCACCACCGCCACTCCTAATCAGTAATATTCTTGCCACGGGTTGTCTGGAAGAGATCGCTTTTTAGCCACAAGACTCCCCTTTCTACATTAGAATTATACTAGTTCGTAAGTTTTTTGTAATGGTGTACATTAAAGTGTTATCCATCTATATGAAATCTATCAATTTAAAAATGCGGAAAAGTGCTTGTCTTTGGAGAGAGACGCACACAAAAAAATAACTACACACGTAGTAAGGCCGCCCTTTGTTAAATATTTATTGTACCTATTTTTTATGAACGTAATTTTAATTTTGGTGAACAATTAAGTGTCTTACTCATTGAAACACAGTTTGAGATAGATAATACATTATTGCTCCCTAAAATAAGAGACACAATACTTACTGAAAACATTGATAGATGACGGTAACTATGATATTTGCCAATGAAGAAAAATCCGGATTTTGTGGTGTGATGTGTTTCATGTGTATGTAACAGACACCTCATGGCGACCCTGCCAGGATGTATTAGAAATAAAACATACGGTCGCGAATATCGCATATAAAAAATAAAAAATATACAAATATCATGGGATCCAATCAAGCAAAGGAAGAGGTGGTAATAGCCCAGAATGCTGCCGGAAATAGCAAAGTATCTATGGGACTAAATTTCCCATGAGGTGTCGGTGGAATAAAGGAAACGTCTCGTCACTTGTGATGTGCGTTTATTACTGTCTGTTACATACACATGAAACACATCACACCACAATTTAAATAGTTAATTTATATTTTAGATAATTTTGTACAGATTTTGCTAGAGCACTTTTTTCATATTAAGGGCCTTGCCGAAGTGTCCGAAGTGTCGCTACTTACCTAAGGTTTCGCCATAAACCCCTGTGGGTAACTAATAAATATTATTATTTTATTAATCTTTAATGGCTTCGTAGCCAAATATAAAAAATGGAGGGCCTTAATAGAACAACACTTCGTTGTGCGTGGAATGCCACGCATTGAAACAATTTGTTGTAGATCGACATTCTTAGTACACGTATTCATCAATGCCTCAATATGGTAGCAGACGTGAACATGCTGTATAAGCGTAAGTTTTATTTTTACTTTGTTCATGATGCTAATTCTTTTGTTCTTTGATGTATCCAGGCTACAACACATGGCCTATCCCACACGGAAATAACTTCGTTGGCAAGTGTGAGAATGCCCTCCGATGGGGCCTCCACTCTTCAATTTGGGCTGAATCATCATACCATTATAGAAACATACATTAAAATAAATATATTTATTTCAAAATTGAATCCTACATGTTACTTATTCAAAGTCCGTGTAAGAACGGACAAAGAATACCTACAATTTATTACACAGCCAGGTGGTAGGACATTTGCCCGACTGGATGACAACCACCCCTGGTTTAGATGGCGCTATAACAACCTTGAGTTGGGTTCCGGCATTAGTTACCAGGTTCCAGTCTCCCTTAAGAGAGCAGTAGCGCATTTGTAGCACCTTTTGTTGTTGCAAATGTCTATAGGCATGGTAACCGCTTTCCATCAAGTGGGCCGTCGGTCTCACTGCTTAACTCCTGCACTAAAAAATGAAAATGAAATAATTAGGACTTCTAAATTATGGTTGATTTAAGTTAAAATAACGTATCTTATATTCGGCTGGGCGTAACTATGTTCTAAATCTCAGCCTTTCCTTCACAAAAAAGCGCAGGGTCGACAGGGAGGAGGGGGTTTTTAGTGGGTATTGGCGTTGCTTGCCCGCGCAGCTTCCTCTGAGTCTCTCCACACTAGCGGAGTCGATCGCTGACGGATTACTGCCAAGAGAGAGATACTATTGCTGCAGTGATGCCGCCCCTGACTGACGTGTGTCGTTTTCCTGGCAACGACCCAGTCTGTGCGTAAATCGGTAGCATTTTCCCTAGCCTCAAAAAAAAACTTAATATATAAAGCTGAAGAGTTTGTTTGATTGAACGCGCTAATCTCAGGAACTAGTGGTCTGATTTGAAAAATTATTTCGGTCTTAGATAGCTCATTTATCGAGGAAGGCTATATCGAGGCAGACGCCCCGAAAACAACTGGGATTTACCGCTAGAATGATGCTGATATTTCTGATTCTGCCTTCATCCATAAGCACAACGTAACTACCGAAATACACGATATCGGAGGCCAGACGCCATATTTCCATATCACATTTATTATAATGCGCACTCATAACACTTTCAAACAGGTTTATGAATAAAACAAATGCTTTTCTGTCGATCTTCTTTGTTCCTGCGCCGATATTTACATTTTACGTGAATTCGTGTCAATATAAGAATATTTATTGTGCAACTGGACTTAGGGTGAAAACACTTTTTCTAGGTTCCCGTTTATAGAAAGAGAATGATCGTAATGTCAATCGACCAGTTCAAAATTGCTATAAATCGAGATGATTCGATATCTGTTATAATGAACATCACTATTATACATGGACATCACTTTTATTTCAGAAAAATGTTGTTCTTGTTGCACTGTATCTAAATGGCTGTTAGATTAATGTTTCTATAACATTGAAAAATAATTAAAATCTTAATTTATTGTACCTAGTCCAGCCGTAAGTTCTTACAAGTTACAAATTAAATGCATTTTTTTAAATTATTAAAATGTATACCTACATATTTATCAAAGTCTCAGCAAAAAATAAAAAAATTATCTATTCGAAATGGCCACTTTTCGCTTTTATACAGGCCTTTAATCTGTTTGGCCACAAATCTATGGATTTACGCACTGTTTCCAAGGAATTTCGCCACTGCTTGCTCCAAAGACATTTTTTAAGAGACTCAATGTCGCCGTATTGTTTAGAGCAGGTCATGTCCTCTAAAACTGAATATAATTTGAAGTCTACAGGGTTGAGGTCTGGACCAGATGAGGACCAGTCTTCAGCGCTTATAAAGTCCAAAACGTTGGTTTCAAACCAGGCTTGGGTAGTTCGTGCATTGTGACCTGGTGAAGAGTCCTGGTGGAAAGTCTACGGTATATTTTTAAAAAGTGTATTGCTGAGAGTTTTTACCACATAATCCATGACTGTATCTTGATACACTTTGGCTCAAGTTTTCACTCCTTTTTCACAAAAATGTACTTTTGTGACTCCTTGATAAGACACGCCCCACCAAACCATCACTGACGCAGGATGATGATCACGTTGTACCTTTCCGACCACTTGAGTAGCTTCTTTAGAACTGTGAGCGTACACTTTATCATTTTGCTTATTGTAGTGTTCTTCAACCTTGAAATTTTTTTCATTGGTAAAGAGGATATTTCTGAGCCTTTCACCTGCGTATCGCGACAGGAGGCGTTTTGATCGATCCACTCTCTTTGTAAAGATTGATTTTGGGTATGTCCTGTATATCGAATATAAGCACCGAGCTTCAGGTCTTGTTCTATAATACGCGACAAGTCCTAGCGGGAATCTTCATTTCTGGCGATAAGATTTTTGTTTCCTAATGGGGCTTCAACGAATTCTGGCTTTAACAGCATTAACAGCCTTTGTAGTTATAACAGCACGCAGCCGCCCCGATCTTTTCTGGTCTTCGATAGACGAAGTGTTGTTGTATCTGTTGATAGTACGATATACGAACATACGGCTGACACCAAGCTCTTGAAGTGTCTGGAATATGACCGACAGCTCCATACCCACTTTGTGCAAGCCGATCACTGCTATCCTATTTTCTTTGACCCCCCATTCCATATTGAAATTTGATAATGAACACGAAAAAATATGTGAAATGGCGCAAAACCGAATGAAGTTTTTAAAATACTATACGTGTTTCAAATTCAAAATAATTAAATAGTTGAAAAAAAGAAGTGTTTATGTAACAGTATTTATGGCCAGGCTAGTTATAATCTGTTTTGTTCCTGTCTGAAAGAGATCACTTCGTAGCGATAAGACCGCACATTGTGCATTGTGCTAATTTAGTATTCTTTTAGGCTATAAGTTTTCTAAAAATTACAAAGTGTTATCTCTCTCTCTTAGAACGTGTTATTAAATATCATTCTTTCAATTCGTTAATAAATAGTTGTATAATCAACCCACTTATAAAATTATGCAGGTATTTTCAGTTTACAAATTCCTAAGTTCAAGGAACGAGGTGTTTAGTTGGTGCTGACACGATCCACTGATAAACTAACTGACAGACTAGCAAATATTTTAAATATAATCCAATGGCGTACTGTGTTTACATTACACAGGAATTCAGCTATCTTATTCCATGAAAAGGTTTTGATAAAGAATGTTCTCGTGTTACTTAAATATATCACGGAAAAAACATGCAAGAAACGTCGACATTTTATTTTAGATTTATGGCTTGGCAGCTAGGCTGTAAGCCAGATCTTAGTTTACAATGTAGTTTCTTCATTTTCTTAAGCCTATGTGTAGCACAGCTGAACTGTAGGTAATCAGCTAGTGCCATTCAACGGAATTCTTGTGATCAACTATAGCTCATTTTAGAGTAATTTTGCAAATTAAATTTTGTAGAAAATAAAACTGCACAACACCACATCGCCTTTCAGTTCCCGCCAAAAACTCCACATCGATATCTATGTATGTTATTAACATAGACCATTAATAGAAAGATAGTCTCGATCTCGCAAAATGAAATCGACTAAAGGAAGCCGATTTTTTATTTTGGAACGACACTAGGTTGGTGTGCACCGTAATTTAACCGACGGTTAGCCAAAAATAATAACTGTTTTTCCATACATTTTTGGCGATTATCTTATTTTAACCATCGATTAAAAGTCGGTGCACACCAGCCTAGGATTCTCCAATTTGGGAATGAACATTTCTCGTCAAGTGTTTCGTAATTAGTCAAAAACCCATCATTATTTTTATCTACGCAGATACAAGCCACGTATACTATATAATTTTACGTAACCAAACCTGTAAAGAATTCTTTTAACGTAGGTCTATACAAGGTGTGCTTTAAGGTTATATGCAAATCTCGTCGAATATTAAAAAAAATCGTTCTATTTGTAGGATGTGGAATCTTACGAATAGCGGTTTTCTCTTAAATCATAATAACCTTGGACCATGGAATCACCTCGAGAGTACTTACATACATATATACTTACCAATAAGGAAAAAAAACAAAATTGATCCAAAATTGAGGGAGAAATCCACATGGATATACAAAAGCGCATTAGCGCCTGTAAAAAATGTAACCTTATTGAAGTCGGTTAAAAAACATTCATAAATTCGTTTTGGATATAATTCACTGACGCTATATTAATGTACTCTGTGCATTGACCACAGATAAGACGGAATTGCCAGAAAGCAAAAAAAAATGTTTATGTTCTACAGACGTAGCGGCTAGATTATATTTTATTAGTATTTATAGATTGTTAGCAAGCACACAAACTTTTTCGTATTGATTTGAAAGTACAAAAGCCCAAAGGTCGAAACACTTTAGTAAGACTATTATCTACAACGAACAAAGTTCCAAGCAGGAATTTACGCAATATACTCGTTCCGTACGTTAAGTTTTGCCCTAATTGCGATCAGGCCTTTCTATTGAATAAATTGACTTATCAAAACGTATAGCAGTCAGATTTATAAATGTCAGCCAAAATGCCGGGACCTTTCCTTTCCCCTATGTTATAAAAAGCACGCTCAAAATGGCGGACGTAAATGTCAAAATCACCCGCCAAACTGCAAGAGTGGCTACGTTCCACACGGAGACTCACAACGATCACGCTCACTATCGCGCTTTATCTCGTTCCATATGCGTGCGAGCGTTACAATCGTAAGGTGGAACGGATTATTCGACCCACGTCTTGACGTGTCAAGTTCGTTGTGATAGATATGTGAGCGAAAATTATGACATAATTAGTGACGTTTTCGCGGCGACTAACTAACGTGGTCGTTATGTGGAACGGCTGAAGAAGCATTTTGGGCGTTCTCAGCTACAAGAGGAACGGTCCCATAAACCACATGATTTTGATTTTGACTTACCATTTTACCACCGGAGAAGCAGACGTACGAGGTCATGTATACGTACCGCTGAAGAGCCAAACTCTTTCTTCTTTTTCTGCATTTCCACCTGACATCAGGCGGAATATCAGTCAAACCCAAACCTATTCAATATGAAAAAAAACGATAGTAAGATATATGAACCGGCTGCAAAAGGCCTATAATTTGGCTGAAGCACGAATTGATAAGCGAAGGGTGGGGTTTTAATTTTGTTAGTAGGCCATGAATATCTTATAAAAATTTTTTATAGCTAATAGTTATAATAACTAATTCGACTTGAGATATAAGCTATCTCTGTGCCAAGTTTCACTTAAATCCATCCGGTAGTTTTCACGTGATGTTCTAACATAGAGACAAAAATTCTTAAAGTTGCATTCTAAAAAAATGCTGGTCAAATTAACTGACTTGGTTTTCTCATTTTTTGATTCACTGTAAAAACAATACACCTTTCCAGAATTATTATAGATATAGACATAAAAATAAGCACGGTTTTTCACGAATACAGAATTTATTGTGTAGTTAAAAAAACAAGACCTTACTAAGCGGTAAATACAATTCAAAAAATCTCCATTATATTTTTTTATAGCTGACCTGATGGAAAGCCGTTACCGTCGTCTATGGACGTTTGCAATACCAGAGATGTTACCAAAGTGCTGCCGGCCTCGAAGAAATGTTATGACACCCTTTTTTCAAAAATTCCATATCGTAGCGCCGTGGGAAAACTCGGCTGGGAGCTCATTCCAAATCTCCACGTCACCCAAAAGAAACGTTCTGCAGAACCGTTGCATACATGAGCCAAGCGGCTCAAGGAAGTGAGGGTGAACTTTCAACCAATGGTGATAATACCGGGTATGTGAAAGTATTTAGTATGTAGATAGAGTGAGTGAATTATATCTCGAGATCGTAGAGATATGTTGTTTCTGCCTAACATATATATACATCCATTATACATGAAATGCGTCGCCAATAGATAACGCAATTTACGCGCGTTCGTGTACGACCACGTCCGATGCCGGCCGCCCCGCATAAAGGAGAAAGCGTTGCTATCGAATAGCTTTTCGTGTATCTAAAGCAGAAAAACCTAATACTATTGCCGAAAGTTTACTTTTACCAGCGGCTTTAGATATGGCGGAGATTGTTTGGCAAACAAGAGGTCGAAAAACTCAAAAGTATACCTCTTTCTGACAGTACCATTCAACACAGGATAAGCGATATGGTGACTGATATTCATGATCAAGTCAATAAAAGAACATACATTTGTGTCCTTGCAATTTGATGAATCTACGGATATTGCTGACTTTACTGCAGTAGCTTACCTAACCTTTTGCAACTCCGCTGTAGAAGCTTCGCGACCCCCTAGGAGGGTCGCGACCCACGCGTTGGAAAACACTGGTTTAGTAAATCAAAAGATAGACAAAACGGCAGAATAATATTTTTGAATTGATAACTTGTTATGGGAGGGTAAACCGCTTCGTTACGTAACGCGTTACGGCGCCAGTCTGTCTGGCGTCCCTCCTCTGACGCATACGCAAGCGGACGCAGGCTCCTCCCCTCTCACTCTAACCCACGCGCTATATACATAAAGTTTAAGTAATAACCTAAGCTTTTCTTAAGTTAAACAATTTCCATATTAAATAGTTGGGTTAATTTATCACTTCTGTCCCGCGTCCCGAGATTACAAGTTTTTTAATCTGTGCACTACATCGCAGTTGATATTGTAAACCTTCGTCGTTAGTGGAAGCAGTGGCCCAAATGTCAGTTTTATATGCTAAGTTGAGACATTTAAGCATCTATATAGTGTCTTTGAACGGTTGGATGACCACCCCAGCAGTTTTTGTCCATTGTTTTGCCCGTATTTATTTATTATCGCGAACTTTTAGCATAATACAGTGAGGCCGTGAATAGCTGTTATAAGGGCCATGATTTATAAATGGCGGCCGGGTTGTTCCATTTTTAAAAGTTCATCATTTGTTTACCCTAATTTGAATGTGTTTGTTTTACCGGAGAACAAAAAACAAAGAAAATTTTGGCCGAACGTGAAGAGTTATGTTTTGCTGTAGAAATTACGCTTCGAATATTTTTTGGTACGTTTAATATGAAAGTAATAGACATCTTAAACGAAGAATACATGACAAGAGCTATGAATGTCAAAGAAGCAAGTGAGGTGTGTAAGAATAAGCCTGAATAGCGCTCTGTTGTTCGTGCCTACCGCGCAAGGGACCTGGCGTGAAGTTATGTATGTATGTTAGACGAAGAAAATCGGATTAATATCGGTAATGAATGTAGGGTATGTTTAAAAAAAAACCTCTCCGAGCGAACGAGCTGCTGCTTGCTCGGGCTTATCACTTGTGGGGGTTTTTTTATATATTTTAACTTTATTATTTTGTCTTGTCTTTATTTTATTTTCTATTTTATTACTTATCTTTTTCTTTTGTTTAATTTAAAAAAAACCCAAATTTTACATCGTTTTCTATACTAGGCACTACGTTTTTATTCTTACTTTCTTGTTTCCGCGATTGCAAGCTTCTTTTTATCTATTTATGCTACTTATTACTATTCTACTTTTGACCTACTATTTTTTTCTTGTCTTGAGTGGCGTCAAAGAGTTCCCGGAAAATATTTATGTAGGAACTCTTTGTAAATTAAACATATTTAATGTATTAATTTTAAATCTATAAAATGATGATGTATCATATTGTTACGTGTTGCAGGACTCGAATTAAAATGTCGTTAGAGTTACTATAGAGTTTATTAGAACTATACAAACACGTATAACACAGGTACAAATATAACTGAACACAACCAATCCAAACCTAATGCACGATTCAATAACACGCGCAAAGTCCGTCACTAAACAGATTATCGAATGTACACAAACTACCGTTAGTCATGTGTTTAAAGTTTGTGATTAGAAAAACAGCCCATTGTGTATTATAACCTTTTATTATCTTTTATTACCATAAAAGATTATAATACACAATGGGCTGTTTTTCTAATCATAAATATTAAACACAAAGTAAACAGAAGAAATCCAAATGCCGAAATGGAAATAATATATCTATAGCAGGTGTGAATTTGTCTTTTGTCGGCATTCCGGTCGTAACAATATCATAAAAAGAAAGAGAAAATAAGGATATTCGTAAGAAAACGAAGGTAACGGACATAGCTCGCAAAATTAGCGTTGAAGTGGCAGTGGGCCGGTCACTTCTGCCGCAGGACCGATGGCCGTTGGAGCAGACGAGTCCTGGAGTGGAGACCGCGTCTCGGTAAACGTAGTGTAGGACGCCCTTCAGCCCGATGGACTGACGACATGTGCAAGGTTACCAGTAAGCCCTGGATGGGGAAGGCAGAGGCCGTGATGAGTGCCGCCGACTCGAAGAGGCCTACGTCCAGCAGTGGACAGTTATTGGCTCACGACGAAGATCATAAAAAAATGCAATCCACGTCTTTTCAAGCTCGCCAAGTGTTTTCATTCATGAGTAACGTCAGTTTCAAATTTTTTGCTCTTAGTAATGCCGGTACAGCCGCTCCGAAATTATTTTTTGTGCTATTTTCGTAATATTCCAGCCGCATTCTATAATGTAAAGTGGCCAGGTTCGTTATTCGGTTAAGGCGAAGTTATTGTAAAATCTTAGAAGCTTTTAGCCTCACTGTGTGACTTTGTTTCTAAGTATATATTTATTTAATATATTAATGTATATATTTAATAAATACATACTTTGCATTTATCGACAAAGTCGTGAGGCTAGATTTCCTATCCAAAACGTGTCTGCAAAAGTCACTCAAAGCGATAAACAAGTCGATTGTACGTTGTTAATATAAATTTATTTCGAAGTTCTGTGCAATAAAGTTTGCACAGAAGTTAAATCAAATTGTACTAACAATGTAACAATCTGTGGTTTTATCGCTTTGAGCGACTTTTCCAGACAAATTTTGGCTAGGAAATCAGTTTTGCTTAGAGTAATATATTGTGGATGTAAAAAAAATATACCTATGTTATGTATTAATAGGTATTTATCTAGTAATAATGGATGTTTGGATCTTACTGATAGAAAATCGTTTCTTTGCGCTTGGTTAAAAAGTTACAATAAGATCAGGTAATAATATTGACGCCAACGACGTTGTCCACATTAAGAAAATTACAAGATTAAATATAAACAATAAAGGCCTTACTTATAATCTTTTCTTGAATTTAAAGAAACTGCTCAGCAACTGATTAATGAAAATTTTACCCATATACTCCTCTTTAGTCAAATATTTTGGGTACAACCTACGTTAATCTTTCAAATTTCGTTTATCTGTGCTCCTCTTAGGCATACAACAGGTAATACACGTTTATAAGTCAAAAATGATATATTCATTGATTAGGGTCTGATTCTCATTCTCTTACTTAAGAGATGTCTAATTGTTTCTTAACCAGATTATTATAAGTAAGGCCGTATGTGAATGAATGAATAAGTTAGAAAAATAAAAAGTTATTCCAGCTCGAGTATAGTATTAAAGTCAGTTAATATAAGCAAAATAGTCCTTTGTTGGCAAGAGAACGTGCAAAAATATCAACATTTATAAATAGAGTTAATGAATCAATCATGCGACGTACTGGACAACGTAATGCCGAGTTAGTGCGACATTTGCCTAATGCAAACAGTTTCTTACATCGGTTGATGAACACTTCTAAGTGCGACGTAACATAGTTTATTAATTAAATGAATACAATCAAAATTATTATTCACAATGTGGTACAATGTCATGGCTTCTAAGTACTTGCGCCTAGATGAGACACTCAGGAGATTAGATTTAGATAGTAGCTCTTTATATGGGAGATATGATTTATGCAATTTATTATTTATGGTTCGTACAAATTTGCGTTTTGGGATTATTTATTTAAAATATTTACAAACAAACAATCACATATAGAGAGTGACTAGCGAAACAGGGAGAGACGTGCGGTTGTTTCATGCTGTTTGAGATATTAACGTATAGTATGGTATCTTATCTATCTCTAATGTAAAACCGAGATTAGATGATTTATTTCTGTTTTTAATTTGGATGAAGCAATAAAAGTGGTCCATGTAAGCACTAGTACTGCATCTTTTCAGTTTGGCATTATTCAACCAAATTGAATTAAAAACAGAGGTCTATAAATGCATCATTAGACTTGTCCTTTTACATGGTAGTGAAGCGTGGCCTGTACTTGATGGCCGATACAAGCAAGAACTGCATGTCACGGAGATGAATATGTCGCGATGGATGTGTGGAGTGTCACGGAATAACCATGTCAGGAATAGCAGACAACCTGTAAGAGTGTCGCTTACGCTGGTACGGCCACATTTTATGGAGACCGGCTAATTATGACGGGAACAAATGTCTAGTCATACAGCCTTCGCCAGGTCCCGGTCGAAGGAGAAGGCCCAAGAAATGTTGGTTTGACGCTGAAGACCGCGTGAAGTGGAGTAGAAAAAGTAGGAAAACGGACCCTAGGCGTCGGAGTGAATGCTCCAAACGAAATCGGGAATTAATGCTCGGATGATGATGATGAACCAAATTTAATTTTCAATGTTCTAATAGGTTTCCTAGAGTTTGTTATTTGATGCTTGTACGAGAAACCTCAACATAGTTCGTTTCATAGTGTTAATACTGCGCCTTAACAAAAAATCTCGAAATAGCAACGTTTGATCGCCTACAGGCGCTGCGCACGCGTCGATCGGTACTGTATCGATCGATTGATTTATACATATACATCTTGCTCTTTCACACACGTCTTAACGACCTATATCGTACAATCAAAAATAACCTTTAGCACCTTGCAGTTACAGTTCGAAATCGGTTCGAACTCAAAAATCGTTTTAAATTCTTTACGTCACTTTTATGGGAGTAAGTGAGATTTAGTCTAATGTGAAATTGGGGCATAGCCACGTGTTTTCAGACTGTACCCAGACGGCTTACGTAATTTCGCGACTTATATTTGGACCATTTTTGGGGCCGAGCAGGTTACTTGAGGAGTATTACTGTCTTTTTTTTATAGCTTGAGTACAGAAAACAGGCTGACGGCCCACCTGGTGGAAAGCTGTTACCGTCGCCTATGGACGTTTGCAACATCAGAGATGTCACCAACGCACTGCCGGCCTCGAAAAATTTTTATGATGAAAACCTCGGCTGGGAGCTCATTCCAAATCTCGACGGTACGCAAAAGAAACGTTCTACAGAACCGTTGCGTACATGACCGAAGCGGCTCAAGGTGGGGGTGAACTCCCAACCGATGGTGCGATGGTAGAAAGAGAATGAAGGCACCTTTCTAAACCGCTCATACTCAACACTCCCCGTTATACAGTCGGTAGAATAGATAGACAGAAGCGAAGTCTCTCTTAAGGCCAAGTGTATCTAGATCGTCTGTGAGTATGGGATCATCTAAAACGCGAACGACTCGACGTTAAATACAGTCCAGAGGATTAAGTTGGTAGGCAGGTGCTCCAGCCCAAAGGTGTGAGCAGTACTCCATATGCAGTTTCTAGGTCGGCTGGGTACATTACAATAAAACATACCTCGACAAAAGCTGCTGGTTGACTCTCAACTTCAAATAAGGTACATATAATAGTGTTTTATAAATAGGTGAAATTTAACCAAAAGCGTTGTTTAGTTGGAACCTATTAGCTAAGCCCGATAAAAGTTTAGACCTAATATCTATTTTTTTCATAAAATTAGAAGTCTTACTGAGACAAATGCTGCTGGGCAGGGGCCTTTAAGTTATATAGAAGCTGAGATAAAAATATATGAAAATAAGTGAAAACTCGAGTTTTTTAAAAATTCAATAAATTCAGATTTGCACATATCGGGCTCAAATTTTTCGTTAATATTATGCTGTGAATTTTTCATAACATAGTAAAAATGGAAATCTTTCGCTCCTGTTTAAGTCTCTATCTCACGCTAATTACTTTGGTGCTTCCTTTAAAATGTATCCTATGCTACCGCAGCGCCACCCATCTAATTCATGTAATTTTCAACACAGAGATCGTACTCTTTGCCTCTACCCGTAATCCTGTAATGTATGGAACATTACAGGATGTACGTGTCCACAATAAATTTCCATTATTTCACAAATTACAAGTCTTATTTTCATTACTTTGTTTTTGTGCAACAAGGCAAACGAACGGTTGGCAAGATATAGAATAGAATATATTCTATTCTAATAAAGTATACTTTATTGTAAAAAAATATTACATAAACCAAGAACATCAATTTACAAGTACAATCAGCGGTCTTATCGCCCATGGCGATTTATTCCTGGTGAGACTTGAGTCCCACACAGAGTTGCAGTTTATTAAGCTGTAACTATTTTAGGCGAAATAATACATTGTTTGAGCCAGATGCAATTTTATATGTATTTATAATACAGTGACAGAAGGAATAACAATTAAGTCAGTCATATTTGGATACTTTCCAAAGTCGCCTGTGCTTTAATTATAAGAAATCATAGGTTTTAACAATTCCAGACAACATTTGGATGGAGTATATGAAGGACAACAAACGTCGGTAGTTGCTAAACCAGTACTAGTACAATAATTTACATACATACATATATAACTTCACGCCAGGTCCCTTGCGGGGTAGGCACGAACAAAAGAACCATTTAGGCTTATTCTTACACACCTCACTTGCTTCTTTGACATTCATAGCTCTTGTCATGCACGCTCGTCTGTTCTTAAGGCTCCTGACATACAATAATTTAGTTTATTAAATAATATACTAAACTGGCTGGAACGCATGCACCACTTGACAGTCTTCCGACTTAATGAGAATATTGATGCAATTACCACGTGCTAACATCGGTGAAGAAAAACATCGTGATGCAACCTGCACATGGATATAATCGATGTGTCAAACCTACTAAGCCGCCTTGGACAAGCGTGGCAGGTATACTGGCCGATCCCCCTGGCCTGAGTCCAGCAGTGGAACATTTATGGGCTGATATTATATACAAGGTGGTAAGCACGTTCCAGGATCTAGGCCTTCGCCTCTTTGGAATAACAAAAATTGCCGAAAAACCTCCAAAAGAGCGTGAAATATAACCGACAATCATCTAGGTATATTTCGTACAGTGAAATGAAGGAAATTTTTGAATTTCTTTGTTGGCTATTACGTAACACGTTTGGGCAAGTACTTTTTGGAAATAGGCCGAAATTGACTTACAAAACACATAACAGCAATATCTTGGGGTAATCTTCAAAATTGTTTTTTCTTTTTTTGTTTAGAGTGCAACGACTTTTGGCCGCGTTTTTTTGATGTTTTATAATTTAGCGTTCACATATAAATCCTACAGGTAAACTAAACTAAAGTTACTAGGAAATTTGCCAGGTAGAGTATTTGCTCGACTGGATGGCGACCACCCCTGGTTTAGAGTATGCCGCCATAACAACCTTGAGTTGTGTTCCGGCATTAGTAACCAGGTTCCAGTCTCCCTTAAGAGAGCAGCAGCGCATTTGTAGCACCTTTGGTGTTGCAAATGTCCATAGGCGATGGTAACCGCTTTCCATCAAGTGGGCCGTCCGCCTGTCTGCTGAACTCCTGCAATAAAAAAAAGGAAAAGATTGGTATGAAAATGAATCACAGCTATTAATGATTTAATGATTAGGTCATTGGAATTAAAAATTAAATTTGACATTTCTAAGGGCGTGTGATTCTGCTAAAACATTTGCATGTTGCATTTAGTATTTAGTAATTTTTATGTTTTACTTCGCAACGACTGCAAGATGTTGTAGAAATACTTATTTCATGGCTTTTAGATACTTAAAGTTAGTTCTCTTCTTTGTTATTTTTTTTGCTATACTATTAGTAGGATGTAGTACGATTGACATATATGTCTTATAGGATGTCAAGCAATTCTTGGGCCTACCCTCTCAAGGGAACGCATAGGCTGTTCAAAGTAATTGTCTATTTGGTTCGGCCTAATTTGCTAATGTGTCAGGGACCACTCCCACTGAAATCCATAGGACACGGCACCAACTGGGCTAATCGTATTAACATACTGCTGTACTAAAGTACAGGTATAGGGCTGTCACATTAAAAAACACTATATACGAACTAGGTATAATATTATCATACTCTTGTAGTGGATGCACTTACTAATAGTACAGTATATCCTGGTTACCACACGTTCGCGTTTCCAAATCAATTATTTGCTTATACATTTCTTAGACTTCATTTCATTTGTAATAGAAACTTTTTTTTTTGATTAGGCTGCAATGCTATTTAAGCATTGATTTTGCCAATGTCGTGTGAACAGAAAAGCCAGGTGATAAAAATAGGAAAATAATTAGCAATTGGCCAGTAAATTAAAAAGACAAAGAAAAATCTGCCAATTTAATAAAATATAATAAACATAATTACTACAACCATACTTAATACAAAACATAAGACCAAGGGACAAAACTAAATAATAATTAACTCCAAAACAATCTAAGTACAATATATTAGAAACTTGTATTAAACTTAATGCTCATAAACAAAATTAGGTCAAGTTGAAGTTTAATCTTTTGGCATTTGGCTTTTGACGTTGACAAGGCTACCTTAAGAAAAACATTCACCAGCAACAACATTCTTTTGCATTATGTTTCGTGTAAAATTATTATCTATTTTTTTTTTTTTTTTTTTTTTTTTTTTATTGCAGGAGATCAGCAGACAGGCAGACGGCCCACTTGATGGACAGCGGTTACCATCGCCTATGGACATTTGCAACACCAAAGGTGCTACGAATGCGCTGCTGCTCTCTTTAGGGAGCCTGGAACCTGGTCACTAATGCCGGAACACAACACAAGGTTGTTATGGCGACATACTCTAGACCAGGGTGGTAGCCATCCAGTTGGGCAAATGCCCTACCACCTGGCTGTGGGTTGTTTTGTCGCCTCTTACGACAGGCCGCCGGGCCGCAGGAAATTGTATTCTTTCTCCGTTCCTGCACGGATGATCTCCGTTCCTGCACGGATGTGCGGATCTAATCATAAAATAAATGATATACAATCTACTTCAATTTTCTTAATTATTTAATTTATCTTGATGAAGTACTTCTGTTATTGTTAATCAATGCCTATATGCCTATGTTAGCCAGGACGTAAGGATACGACTAACCAATGAGTGATGTGTATACAACTCGCTCTCATTGTTGGGAATTCAAAAATATAATAAATACGCGGGGTTTGAATTCAGTTAAAAAAGGGAGACACTATGTTTTGTACGACTGAAAGATACTTATTGAAGTGAAAATAAAAGCCAGTTTTAAGATCCAATTTATATTTATTCAAGAGCCTTGCATCACTTCTAATATCAAAGCATACTCTTCACTCACTCACACAAAAAGAGACGACTGAAATAGACAATATAAACGATGGAAAACACTATGGGTGCATTTTTTAAATTTCTTGTCTGTCGAATTATCTGTTTATTCGGGATTCATTTAAAAACTACTGGGCCGATTTCGACGGTTTTTGCTAATCGACAGCTAATATTAAGACTTAAATGCTGCGTTACTATTTATCCTGGGAATCCCGCGGGAATATATCTGGGAATGATTTAAAATGGCCAGATAAAAAGAAAAATTTGAATTCCAGTGCGATTGTTTTACTGATCGGTAGAAAATTTCATATAATAAAATGTGCTTTTTTTATTCCGGGAATCCCGCGGGAAATTTCCCAGGAGCGGTTTTTAGTTGTTTGGATGAATAAAATTAAGCTTATTCCAATACAGTTTCCACTAAAGCGACAGCTTGTATTTTTTTTGTGAACACCGCGATACTTAGGCTGGTGTGCACCGAAATTTAACCAAAAATAATCAATGTTTTTCAATAAATTTTTGGCGATTATTTTATTTTAACCATCGGTTAAAAGTCACGGCACACCAGCCTTAGTGACAATTTCAAGTCAAGCGTGGACGAAGTAGCTGACATTAGGATCTTAGTAAGAATGAAATAATTATTTCTTCTAACTCATTGTATTATACGCCGACAAAGTAAATGCACACCTGGTTTATTACTGTTACATGCCGACAAGAGCAAAGGCACACCTGCCTACCATATACCTGGTTTATTGTCTTACCAAATCAAATATAAAAATTATTTCAGTAATGTGTTTGTAAAGTGCATGCTTTTCAGGCCAATATGCGAATCCGTGTCATCTGAGTTGACGCGACTGCGTTAACCACCGTTGTTTATATCGTCATGTGTTTTTATACAATTCTCCGCCAAATAAAATATACCACTGTATTATTTCGTGTTGCATACAGATAGATCGTGAGGCTTTAGAGATCAGTCCTTCCAGAATCCGTGATTTAATAATCCCGTGTCGGCTCTGGGATTAGTCCGGCAGCCCTGGATCCAACATGGCGGGCGCCGCGACCCCATGACCGGGTCGCTGACCCCCCATTGTTGCTTGCCGGTGGAAAAACTATCAATTTAAACCTTTTATCGTGTATCCGGCCGCTTTACTACAGAAATTAAGACAATAGATTGACTCTTTTAAATGCTTTTTTCTAAATTAGCCACGGTCAACACTTGACACTTTGATGTATCATCATCATTAATACTTGAAATCCCTATTAATATTGTTACAACCTAGGCGCTAACAAAGACCAATTCCACGTCCAGATTTGCAAAAGCACATTTATTACCCGACGGTATTTGACCTAATTGTAATTCTTTAATGATCGTCTTCTTTTGTTAACTTATTGCATATAACGTATGGCATACGTTTCTAGAGAACAGCCTATTGTTATGGCCTCGCAGCGGAATCATTAGCCAGGTGTTGCGGATTAAGTCGACTACGAAACGGGCACATTTGTATCTGTGAGTTATAAAACGACGGCCTGATGGAGAGAGATGGCAGTTCAGCTACCATCAAGGCGTGATGGGTGTACAATCGGGAAACTAATAGTGACGGACTTTGCGCGTTTTATTGAACTACGATCTTCTGCATTACGTTTGGATTATTGTGTTCACTTATATTTGTACCTGTGTTATACGTGTTTGTATAGTTCTAATAAAGTCTATAATAATTCTAACGGCATTTTAATTCGAGTCCCCCTAAACTCGTAACAATATTATAAATGCGAAAGGAACTCTGTCTGCCTGTCTGTAATATATAATAATAATATAATATTCTGCAGACAAACACACATATTGTAAATCCCAAAATTAAGCAAGTTACGCTTGTTTTATGGGCTGTACAACGGACCACTCTGAGGCCGATCCCGGACACCCAGACCATAGTAAATAACGGAGAAAACACGTTTCCGAAATTTCCTATACCAGGAATCGATCCCGGAGCTTCTGCGTTGCAGTCAGGTAGGCTGAAAAAGGCTATTAAAAATTACATATCATTATATTGCAGATATAATTTTCTCAACAAATTCTTAAAAATTATGATATAAACCTACTAAAAAAAAAAATATTTTACATGATAGACTTCTGCTGGAATCATTATCTGCAGAATCCGAATTGCTGTGATACCACTCTTTTTTTATTGAGCTCAGCAGACAGGCAGATGGCCTGATGGAAAGCGGTTACAATCGCCTATATACATCCGTAACAACAAAGATGCTAACAATATATTGCCGCTCTCTAAAGGGAAACTGGAACCTGGCCACTAAAGCCGGAACACAACTCATGGTTGTTACGACGACATAGACCAGGGGCCCAATTATGCTCAAGATCTTGGTGTTGCGAAGATATTCAAAGTACTATTCCATTGTGATAGTGTCGAAAATTCGTATTCTACTAAGTCCACAATGTCTTCTCGATATCGTCGCGTCAGAATGATAGTGGAAAAACATTGGTATTACCATTATTAGAAATGGTTTTAGCTGAAATATATATTGAAAACTTACCAGAATTTTACATTTATTTCACGAGTTTTCGCTTATTGACATTAACAGCATATCGAAATTATTAAAAAATATTAATCATTAATCACATCAAATATAGCCTATGTCCATCAGTAGGAATGCAGCTTTTAACTGGTGAAAGAATTTTCAAAATCGATTCAATAGTTCAAGAGATTACTTCCATCAAACAAACACAAACTTTACCTAAAAGAAAAGAAAGGAAGAAAAAGACGTGTCACGTTGTTTGTCCGCGATGGACTCCTAAACTACTTAACCGATTTTAATCAAATTTGCACACCGTGTGCAGTTTGATCCAACTTGAAAGATAAGATACTTTTTATACCGTTGGAACCGGTAGGTGGCGCTGAGATCGGGTTCTAGAATCCTCCTAACCACCGGGAGTGATTTTGGTCCCCGGATGATTAAAACCCATAATTGGAACCAGTAGTTGGCGCTAGGATCGGGTCCTATATTTAATTTTTTCAGAGCAGGACAACGTCTGCCGGGGTCGCTAGTAATATCCATAAAAATTAGGTAAAAATAAGATTCGTATGCAAAATTATCCAAATCCTTATGAATAAAAGTCGATTTCTCTAACAAGGCACGAAGGTACTTGGGAGCCCTTGACCCATCTAGAGCACATATCACACGCTATACCAAACCAAACTTTATCCTCTAAGCAGTAGAGCGCATTTCTTTTTGTATATTCAACGTAGGAAGACTGTAATTCGTACAAAGAAATTGTACAGAATATAAGAAAATGTGATTTATTTCATTAAGAATAAGGTTTGTAATTGTGTGATCAAGTTTTTAATTAGAATTGCTATGGGGTATATGAAAATGAAAAATGTTTTATCTGTATTTAAGAATTTCTGCACTACGCGTGACTTCTTTAAAATTCAGGCTCAGCTGAAAAATGTGGCAAGTGCGTGTCAGGCCACGGACAATAAAGGTTTCCGCAGTTCAAACTTTCATAGCTTTCATTAGCCACGAAACCATAAAAAATGAAAATAACTCAAAAACAATATTCTGAGATGCAGGATTTAAATTAAAATGCCGTTGGAGTTATTATAGAATTTATTAGAACAATACAAACACGTTTAACACAGGTACAAATATAACTGAACACAACCAGTACAAACGTAATGCACGATTCAATCACACGCGCAAAGACCGTCACTAACATCTTGCTTCGCTTGTGGCTATCGCTAGCCTGCCTCCCCCTCCATCGGGTCATTGTTTTATACAGCACAAATGCAATATGTCTGCCGTATCTAAGTCGGCTTAATTCGCCACACCTGGCTAATGACTCTGCCGCAAACTGCCATAAAAGAGTACAATGGGCTGATTTCGAATCACAAATGTTAAACACAAAGTAAACTAAAGAAGACGGTCATAAAATAGTTTCAATATTATTCGCTCAAACGCGTTATTTACAGATATGCAGGTGGCCCAAATTGTAACAATATGTTTTCAGTTTTTTGGTCATCAAGTTGCATAAGTCATTGACTAAGTAGTGCATGCGTTCCGGCCAGGATCGAACCCGCGCCCTTTGACTTTGGGACGCGTGCACTAGCCATTACGCTACCACTTGACGTGAATTAAAATATACATAAAATCCTAAATACACATAAAAATGGACAAAGACTGAAATAAATTCACTACAGTATTCCGTTTCGATACAGTGAACCCTAAAAACCGGTGTTGGATAAAAAAATCAAACGGCCTACGAGAACTGCGAAGTAAAACTTCGTAAGCACATCGACGGTGGAAAAACTCCATTTTAAAAAAGGGCCAAGCATTGTTCTCCAACATCCGCTTCAAGGTAAATTGTACTTCATCCCTCTGGAATAAAGTTGGAAATGTAAAGCCACGTCGTTATTGATTGGTCTAAGTACAAAGCATCGGATCTCACAACTCAAGTTTACTAGGTCATTCCACTCCAGGCTAGGTGTTTGATATATATCTGCATAGGTATATACAGCCTCTGTGGTTAAGTGGACTACAGCTTTGTGCGCCTTGTTTATTGGTCAGAGGTCCTAAGTTCGTTTCACGGTAATAAATATCATCCACGAAAACATAGTTCTTTTTTCGTAATATTGTTATGAGCTACATGACTCAAATTAAAATACCGTTGGAATTACTATAGAATTTATTATAACTATACAAATACAGGTAAAAATATAACTGGACGCAACCTGATCCATCTGAAGACTATGTTTGTCTCAGGAACTACTGGTCTGATTTAAAAAAATCTTGCAGTGTTAGATAGCCCATTTATTGAGGAAGGCTATAGGCTATATCTTGCGGGCGCGATGCTATGGCCAGGAGAAGGCAAAGGGACGGAAAGAAGAAGCAAGGAAGGAAAGACTTACCTCGCCACCAGTCCGCCGCCACATTGTGCTCGTCCCCCGGGGTTCACACTTTCACTAGGATTGTGGCTAAATGCAATGTTGTTTTTTTTTCTTTATTACATGTTCCAACAGATTTATATAGTACGGACGTAATTTATGGATGTGACAGCAGTGACAGCTCTGAATCTCTTGTTTAGCGCATTCTTCATTTAAAGTTTTATTCCTATTCTTGATGGCGAGGATGGGGAGGAAGAATTTACAAGGAGGTGTTCCTCGGCGTAACCATATATCATGACGCTAAGACCAATAGAAGCGGAGCACCAATGAAAAAAGTTTCAAAATCGAGGGGTTTGAAAAAAATTCACGCTGACGACGTCGCGGGCACAGCTAGTGTGACATACAAAGGACGAGTAGAAAGACGGATGGATGTAAATGGTGAAATAAATAAATAACACCTTCATTCTATCCAAAATACGGAATCTACGGAATCCCAATTATATTTTTATTGCGAACATTTCTTTCTTTTATTTCTTCTTTTCTTCATTTATGTCATGCTGGAATCAAAGTAATGATTCCAGCATGACTTTACTACGTAAAGCTTACCACGACAAGATCAATTACAAATGTTCTCTAACAACAACATACTTGTTAATAAAATCCGTTTTAACGGTATTAAGCGCGGTTATTGATTTGATTTTTATTATTCCGACGTTTCGCCACTTTTCAGTAGCCATGATCACGGAAGACAAAGGTATCAAGTGGCAACAAGTATTGTTAAAATTGTATTAAGCCTACCAGCAACTTTCCGTTAAAACTTAGTTTTACTTTGTAGTCGCGAAAACTTAAGAAAATATACTACATACTTGTTATTTCATAGTACAATTCACAAATGCAACTTATCTATCGATTGAGCATAAACAGTCACTTAGCGAATTGTGTTGCAATTCCATAAATTGTCCATTTTAACCCTAAAACTTCGCAGACAGAAAACCCATAAAAACAACATTAGTTTCGATATATTTAAAACCCGTCAGCTGCCAAACCTTTTGTTAATTTTGGCGTTTTACGATCGGTTGTAAATGCCCGCCATGTTGGTGACGCGTTATCGACAAGATGGCGTCGTTTTATGTCAAAAAGGGCGCGAAAACTGAAACGACGCCCGGTGCGGTCGTTATAATATTAATGGCCTTTATCTTTGTTGTCTATTAAATGTATTCGATATATATTTAGATGTGCTTATTGATTTTATTTGATATGAAGAACAGTCGTTTGGAGCAAAAGTGTCAGTATAAACATATTATGTGAGAGCCTTTAAAATAATTTTAAGTTTATGACATAGCCAGAGTAGTTTTTTTTAGTAGTTTAGCTTCACATTAGTCAGTTATCTCGCCCGATGTGGAGCATCTTTAGCTGGAAGGTACCTATTCACACGAAACTTGAAGATATTCGGATTGCAAGTATCGGGAAATACAGACTCCAGCAATAAGTTCCACTCTTTTGCGGATATATTTACTATGTATCGATGCCGAATGCTGGTACGTCTGGTTGTCCGATGATAGAAGGGAGACGAAGAGCTCAGCTGCACACTGTCCATAGTATAGTCGATAAGCTGGCAACCCTACATCGATGTTCGAGAGTTTTGTCGTCGAAAAGCAGGTAGTTGCCAACCAGCGTCCTGGCTGTCCGCTCTAATCGGCTTAAGTGCTTCGAGTTATTTGGCTGAGCCACTCCAATAGTAGTAAGGTAAGATTGCTATATATAATATAACATACCATTTTCATTTTTACCTATTTCTTGTAAAATATCAAAACTAACAAAGTTATTTTAACTGATATTAATTAAAATTTAATGTATATTACAAATCTATGACTAATTTAGTATTAGTGCTTTCTGTTTCTGTATTATAAGTGATTTAACAAAAAAACGTAAAAAAATATTCAAACAGATATCTCGTGCCTAAATAGGTCACTTTCATCCCTTGTGTAGCGAGCTACTATTTTTTAATTTATTATTTTTATCCCTCCTCTATTTTAACTTTCCTTCATATTTTACTAACTAATCCTGTATTAATTGGTAACTAAACTTGTTGCTCTATCCAATGATCCCTTGCATAAATTTGAACTAATTTACACGTGAAACTATAATGCAAATTTTGTATCCATATAAATTAACTGTTTTACATATTATCCGATTTGACGCAGAGTGCTCTTAAAATTGAAGACTATTATCATATCTAGCTTGAGCCAGCCGTTTGCCTTCATTGTTAATTTTATTTCCTACAAATCGTTGAGAATTTCCCGTATTGCTTCAAGGTGTCGATTGCGACGGTAACAACGTTGAAGTGAAACTTCTTTAGAATCGTGATTTGAAAGTCGATGAAACGAAAAAGCGACACTAAAAAGAGATGAGATAGAACGTTGCGAACCGGTATACATAGAATAGGAAGTAGGTAGATTTGAATTTTGACTTACGTGACTTTCAAAAAGTGTTCTCCAGTGGAACTTATTTTGAATAAAAACTTTTGATATTCATGATTTTTAAATTCAAAAGTTTTTATTGAGATTGTAACTAACAAATAGAGCCTTTACCGCTATTTTATAGCGTAAGTGACCATTGGACCTAAGTACATTTTTTTGTTGCAAAAGGTATTTTAAATTATTATTTTGAGGAAAAGTCGTGGTAGCGTAATGGTTAGCGCACGCGCCCCTAAATCGAAGGGCGCGGGTTCGATCCTGACCGGAACGCATGCACCTCTTAGTCAGTTTTCTGATCTAATGTGCATATTGTTACAATTACCACGTGCTAAAAACGGTGAAGGAAAACATCGTGATGCAACCTGCACATCGAGATAACCGATGTGTCAAACCTGCCAAGTCGCTTGGACAAGCGTGGCAGGTATACTGTCCATTTTCCCCTAAAATGGGAGGCCCGAGCCCAGCAGTGGGACATTTATGGGCTGAAATTAATATATATTAATTTTGAGGAACCGCCCAACAGACTTAAACCTTGTGTATACTATAAGTATATAAGTTTACGCATACAAGTTTATAAAAATGCTTAATTTCTACGCTTCTGTTTAGATAGGCTTCGTCTGAACTTTTACACTCTGAGGTTACAATCATTACTCACATATATGTTAGTAGGGCAACAAATGTGGGGCGCTACAGTCCGCGAGTGGGAGTGCCCCTTGGGAAATTATGCTAGTTCAATAATAGTGGAATGTATTGGGAGAGATATTTGTTCTTATCCAAGTAGAAACTTTTTTTAACCAGGTATCCGACCGAATGAGGACCATAAGCCGCGACAATGACATAACCTGTGCCATGTGGTAGGGTATACCTTACCACCAGTCTGTAAGGTGTTTGTTGCCGCAAGGAAATTGTTTTTGCACGGATAAATGTAAATACTTCATTTTAAAAACCATTGTTACGGGTCGTGAGACTCGAATTAAAATGCCGTTAGAATTACTATAGAGTTTATTAGAACTACACAAACACGTATAACACAGATATAAGCGAACATAAATCCAAACGTAATGCAGAAGGTTGTTATTCAATAAAACGCGCAATATCCGTCACTTATGACATTCTCGATTGTAGTACATATGTTCGGCACGGTTCGCTCGAGGTTCTCGCTCGACTGCCTCCCCCTCCATCAGGTCACCGTTTTATACTGCACCAAATGCAATGTCCCCTTACTTAAGTCGACTTAATCCACCACACCGTGCAAATGGCTGCCATAAAAGAGGACAGTAAAACAATGGACTGTTTTCTAATCACAAATTATAAACACAAAGTAAACAAAACAGACAATCATAAAAGATTTACACTTAGTTTAAATGCCGGCGAGTAATTAATTAAATGTGTTTTGTGTCCTGTGTAGGAACGGAGAAAAAATTTCCTGCGGGGGCGGCCTATCATAAGAGGCGACAAAACAACCCACAGCCAGGTGGTAGGGTATTTCCCGACAGGATGGTTACCATCCCTGGTATAAAGTATGTCGCCATAACAATCTTGACTTGTGTTCCGGCATTAGTCACCAGGTTCCAGTTTCCTTAAGAGAGCAGCAGCGCATTTGTAGCACCTTTGGTGTTGCAAATGTCCATAGGCGATGGTAACCGCTTTCCATCAAGTGGGCCGTCTGCCTGTCTGCTGAATTCCTGCAATATAAAAAAACATCAGTCGTAACCCCATCAACATTTTAATATACATATCGATGGAGAATCAAAAATTGAACTAACGACAGTATTTCCTTTAAAACATTTGATATTTACGTCGGTGTTTATGTCGAAGATATGAATTGTGTAGTAGAATTTGCCGTTAGACGGTAATAAATAATTGAAAGGTACAAAGAAGTTAAGGGTAAGTCTGGGGTGGTTTCCTTCGGGATCCTGTTGAGGAGGCCTTTAAGGTAATTTACCCCATTTATTACCCGTAATGTTAGAATTAACAACGCGATGGGGAATACTGAGCTTGGTTGGAAGAATTGGATCGAGCTTTTTAATTTGTTCAGACTTCAAATAAATAGATGCTTAGTTAGTTGTTGGTGTTCCCATACAAACAAACCATACATTTTGTCCCATTAAAGCATGACATGGTATGTATTTTATTGTTCAATAAGTATATTATCTATAATAATATTAGAGATATACGTGAAGCAAAAACTTCGAACCTTTTTTTACGAAATTTACGCGGACGGACGAGTATGAAATTTCGCACATTTATAGTTCATATAGAGAAGGATTGCAGAAAAGTAATATTTTTTAAAAATTATGCATAAAAAAAGTGTTAAGAGTTGCGCGGGACTCGAATTAAAATGCAGTTGGAATTATTATAGAGTTTATTAAAACTATACAAACACGTATAGCACAGGTACAAATATAACCGAACACAACAAATCCAAACGGAACGCAGAAGGTCGTAACTCAATAAAACGCGCAAAGTCCATTGTATACAACTCTCGTCTTGATCGTGGTTCTCGCTTGACTGCCCCCTCCCTCAATCAGGCCATTGTTTTATACCGCACAGATGGAATGCATCCGTATCGTACTGGATTTAATCCGCAACCACTTGCTAATGATGCTAATGAGCAAGTGGTAACAATGTACAATAGGCAATTCGTAACAATAATTTATTATCAAAAAGAGACGATCATAAAAAGGATTACAATAGTTTCAATGTTATTAGTGCAAATGCTGGTGTTGTAAGGAAGTGCATGTGCAGCGTGTGCCTTATGCAGTTTTCTTATTACCCCGTTGAATTTGAGAGATCTATTGTTCGCGCTAATATCTTTAATCACGCCGCCATAAGACGTCATAAATCCTTCCTTCCTCTGTTGGTATTTCATGCGAATATTTGGAAGTCATTAAGCTGATCATGTAACGATTTCAATAACCAGCGGGTGGCATGTTGCTTGGAGGCCAGGGTAATTTTTAAATGAATGAGGGTTGGTCAGTTCGGAAATGCACCATTCGTGTTGTGACTGCGATCGAGGCGTTAACTAGTGCACTTTGGAAGCGATTATCTTATAATGACGAACTTTGCACGATTTATATGATAACGATTTTCTGCCCTGCGTTTGCTTTTGTTGTATTCGGCTATACTTGTAAGAACTGTGAATCACGTGTGTGTACTTGTAATAAAATTTGTGATTATTTTAACGGCATTTTCGAATTTACATCCTACAAATCCCCTACAAATTCGTAACAATATATTTTATTCTACTATAATATACGTATATGTCATCAATAGTCATCACTCAAAAATGGAAAATTTAAGAAAACGGTATTCATAGTAGTAAAAAGAAAATATACAATGGTTAAAGAAAAAGGATTTATGTATTAGAAAAGATGAAAATTGCAGATCCGTTATATAATATGTCCGTCAACATAACCTACAGACTGTAACAATAACCCTGTTATTCCTTATAGAGACATGAAAAGGACTAAATGTATATACATGTTTATAGTACATTTAATTTAGTTATATGGAGGATATTATATATATATATATATATATATATATATATATATATATATATATATATATATATATATATTATATACGTTATTAATGTCAGGAGCCTTAAGAACAGACGAGCGTGCATGACAAGAGCTATGAATGTCAAAGAAGCAAGTGAGGTGTGTAAGAATGGGCCTGTGTGGCGCTCTGTTATTGGTGCCTACCCCGCAAGGGACCTGGCGTGAAGTTATGTATGTATGTATGTATAAATTTAGTCGAATTAATAAAACGTGAAAAAGGAAAATCGATATTGTTAATTGTCGGTTTTTGATATTACCATATAGTGGCTTACATATAATTATGTGTTTATTGGTGGATGTGTTTGTGGGTTTCGGGATTGAAACTCTGGAGCCATGGGGGCCTGAGACTCTTTAACTCTATCGCGATCTCTTAAGGCGTTTGATTGAGGTCTCGTGTGACTAAAAGGCTGGTTTGCATCTGAGGCAACGCACCAGTGTTGCCATCCAACATGGCAATGCGGCCAAACATAATGTCGCAAGTATGCATACATTTGCGAGACTTTGGAGCCGTGGGGACCTGAAGCTTATTAACTTTATCGAGAACTTTCAAGGCGATCGAATAAATCTCGGATGGTCAAAGGCTGGCATATTCTTAGGGCAATGAATCAGTGTTACAATACAATTTGGGAACGATGCAGGATCTAGATTACATTGTTTATCTGTAAATATATTTTTATATATAGTATAGTTATATATTTATTATTAAAATGTAACTGATCGTACAATATTTATATATACCACCATCGCCTCACCTAATCAGTAATATTCTTGCCACGGGTTGTCTGGAAGAGATAGCTTTTTAGCGATATGACCACCCTTTGTACACAATTAGAATAATACTAGTTCGTAAGTTTTTTGTAATGGTGTGTTATCTACCTATCAACCTTATAATACTTTTTGACGTGACAACGTCTTATAATTCGATGGAGCCGGCTGCAAGCACGAAAAAACATGACTCATGAGGCGTCACCTCGCTCTGAGGCGTTCCATTTAAGGCTTGAAGTGCAAGCGAGAGCGCGGAACGAGCGACAAAGAGGCACAATCGGCCTCCGCGTTCGGCAGCGTTCGACATTTGTCTCTCTCCTATTTGAGTGTTGAACGTTGTCACGTTCAACTATCGTCAGTAAATCGACTTTACAGACAACCGATTTTTATTATTTAAGTTTTCTATTTTATTTTATAGTGTAAAAATATACAGTATTGTGTATTGTATGTAGATATAATCAATAATTTAAAATCTGTTTAGTAAAAAATAAATTTAGGTTTGTATAAATAACAATTTTAAATATTTTAACTGATTATAAAGTCGTGGTAGCGTAATGGTTAACGCACGCGCCCCTAAATCGAAGGGCGTGGGTTCGATCCGGACCGGAACGGATGCACCTCTTAGTCAGTTTTCTGATCTAATGTGCATATTGTTACGATTACCACGTGCTAAATACGGTGAAGGAAAATATCGTGATGCTACCTGCACATCGAGATGTCCGATGTGTCAAACTTGCCAAGCCGCCTTGAACAAGCGTGGCGGGTATACTGTCCGTTCCCCCTAAAATGGGAGGCCCGAGCCCAGCAGTGGGACATTTATGGGCTGACATTATTATTATTTATTTTTATATATATATATGTATATCATGTATAGTATTTAAATATATTACATGGTCCAGTTTTTTGTTACACAGTGTACAATACGTATTTGGCCCGAAAACGAAGCGGGAAGGGGGCCAGATAGCGGCGAGGGATGAAAAGGGGATGCTCCAGACGTTCACAGGTTCAAGGCTGTTTCACCCGATACCTATTTGCAAAAGCCAAAAAGGTTTTATTTACCAACGCCTGATTGAAAAGGTATTTTCTTTGAAAATATCATGTTTAGAGAGGGAAATTATTTAGCATCCGTGGCTGGAACTGAAATGAGCTAACTTCTAGATTTGAAGTTTCGACATAAAGGGTGATGTTTGCCTTGTAATTTTATTTGCGAGGAATTTAATTTAATTTGCCTAAAGTAGCCTAAGTTACTTTTAAAAACATCAGCTATCAGTGAAAGTTCCGTCGAAAACGGTTTTCTGTTTTAGAGATTAGCCAATAAATTATTATTATACTAGATGTCCCGGCAGACGTCGTCCTGCCTGGAAAAGTTTCAATGGATATGCCGACAGCAGCGCCACCTACCGGGTCCAATTGTGAACCAATTCAGAACCTTCTTTGGCTGATGCACAACAACTTTGCTAAAGATCATCACTTGGTCAAATATATAGTTTACTATTCTATAAAGGGCATACAGACAAACATTATATATATATATATATTTTTATATATAAAGATATACTTTCATATACATTTAACAAAATACTGTTTTTTTGCGATAGCTCGCAAAATTAGCAAGTTGAAGAGGCAGTGGGCCTGTCTGCCGCAGGACCCATGGCCGATGGAGCAGACGGGTCCTGGAGTGGAGACCGCGTCTCGGTAAACGTAGTGTAGGACGCCCTCCAGCCCGATGGACCGACGACCTGTGCAAGGTAACAAGTAATGTCAAATTTTTATCAGCCATCTGTTTACCCCAGTTGACCCTAAAACCACCGTTTCAAACGCGTATTAAGTTACAACCAAAACCGCCGTTACATAACAAGCTAAATGGATTAACGTGTCATTTAGGCTGTTTCTTATAACTTTGTTGGATATCGTTTTTGTTATGCTAAACGGATTATTATGCTCCAAAGGAAATTACGATGTTTTGTCTCTATCTAATTTTTTAAGAGTGAAAAAGAGAAATGCAGATTAGTAAAGACACTGTTTGAAACACGTATTAAGATCACCGAGGAGACTATTTTTGATTTGATCTCGGGCAAGGACTCGAGGCCATACCTGGAGAGGTTCTGCATGCGGCTGGTACAGGAGGCCATAGAACGCAATAAGTCGAGGTGATGGGTAGTTTTATCGTCCTTGCTGGAGAACACCGTACAACATATATATGTATATATATATCTGTTATGCAAGATATTAGTTTTAAGTTAAAATTAATAATAAGCTAAGGTCTGACTACATAATAAATATCATAAACAAATAAAAAAGATAAACAAAGACCCTGACTACGTTAGGGGGACGCATGGCCACACGGGCCATTAAAAAAAAAAAAATTATTCCATTAAGAATTATAGTAGAACCTCTTTAAGTCGGACCTTGGTTGCTCGAACTCCGAGTCCTCTATAAATCGAAATAATTAATAAGACATCATAACCAAGTTCAGTACTTATTTTCCCTCTGTAACTTGAAAAAAATAATTTGACTTCTGTATCACGAACACAGCTATATTGGATTTTACAGCGAATAAAAATAATTTATATAGCACTAAATATGTATATAGCAATAAAAATAAAATTTATAACGCTTCGATGAGTACAATGCAAAAAGAATGATCAAAAACCATTCAGAAACGTAAAAATTATAACTGAACAACTGCAAAAGTTTAACATTTTCAGTCTTATTTCAATGAACTTGCTGCTATATCTTCCGAACCCAGTCCAATAACAATCAATTAATATAGAACCAGCTTTGCTGAGTCCAATACAAAAATAATGAACAAAATCGTTTCGAAAAAAAGATATGATTAAAACATACAACAAAAAATAATATTAACACTTAAATGCGCGGCAGCACTATTGCGGTTCGATTTGACTGCCCCTTCCTTAGGGGTAGTCATCGGCTTAATATAAATAAATGGCTCGCATGATATTGTAATACTAATACTTCCAAAATTATTTTATAAGATAATTGTAACTAACACTTAGTGTGCTGAATAAGGACCCCGGTCCGAAATAAAGTTTATATTATTACTAGCTGTCCGGCAGACGTCGTCCTGCCCGGTAAAAAATAGGGGTTTATCGTAGAAGGGTGAAAATTGAGGATTGTATATATTTTTGTATGTTGTATCATAAAAAATAGAAATTAAAATTTTTGTCTAAAAAAAAAATTATGACATAACATTTAGGGGGATGAAAAATAGATGTTGATCGATTCTCATAGATACCGATAAGCACAAAAATTTCATCAAATCGGTCAAGCCGTTTCGGAGGAGTATGGCAACGAAAACTGTGACACGAGAATTTTATATATTAGATTATTAAGCCAAAAGAAGCCTTCTACCTTTCTTCGCTTATAAAGAAATACTTGACATATCTTTGACGGTCTAGCGATTCCGCCTATCCCTCCTATATTCCGTGTACAGGATATGAACCGTGTAATGTGATTAGCCCCAGTCGCTCAGCTGATTGGGGGTCACGGGTCACGCGTGACCCATCGCGGGGTCAATTCCATTGGCGTCGGAACAGGTGATCTAATTTAACCTATTTTACTAGTAGATGCGCGGACGCACGGGACTCTTGTTGTGTTTTTGGAATTTGTGTCCACTTGAGTCTTATTTCTTTTTGTAGCCAGTTTAGAAAAAACGAATATCATGTTTTTCATGTATATCTGTATGTCCATCCAGGTTCATATATTTGTAAAACAGTCATTTTGCTGGGAAATTATCGATTGTGTGAATTTCATTAGTCTTTAATCTGTTAACGTTTGGAAATGTTGACGTGTTATTTAAACTATACGTTATATATTGATGAATAATGATATTATTGTGCTAATAAAGACAAATAGTTTAATAAATTTACAAATATTTTTAACATAAAATTCATATGCAACCATACATATTGTTACAACCTCGGTGCCGACAAAATATTCCACGTACAAATTTGTAGAAGCACATTTATTATCCATCGGCATTTGAACGTAATTCTTTTATGATCGTCTTATTTTGTTTACTTATTTATTGGCATACGTTTCTAGGGAACAGCCTATTGTTGTATTGTAGTCATTAGCCAGGTGTTGCGGATTTTAAAGTACAAGCTGATTCTGGGAAATTCGGTCCACGTTTCCGGGCGTATTGCATTGTGGAGTATAAAACGATGGCCTAATTGAGGGAGGGGAGTAGTCCAGCGAGAACCACGAGTAAGGCGAGACGTGTGTACATTCAGTGCATTACAGTACATGCAGTTTATTGAATTACGACCTTCTGCATTACGTTTGGATTTGTTGCGTTCGGTTATATTTGTACCTGTGTTATACGTGTTTGTATAGTTCTAATAAACTCTATAATAATTCTAACGGCATTTTAATTCGAGTCTCGCAACTCGTAGCAATATAATAAATTTGATGACAATTTGAATAAATTTGACACAACATATTATTTGACAAACAATGTAAATAAATAAACAGTCTTAAAAACTATTTATAAAAACTGTTACGCGATGTGCATATGAATATTTAATAAATTACCTCCATCGATTAAAAAACTGCCGTTGAAACAATGGTAAAAAAAAAAAAAATATGTTTACTGGAAAAAGTTATACACTCAATCATCATCATCATATACTCAATTAATGATATCCTTAAATTTGACAAAGAGATGGTAATTTAATACTATTTTACATTTTATTAATATTTTTGGCCATTAATTTTTCTTCTTGACATTATGTTTTTTCCGGTTTTTTAATATAATATTAAAAAAATTGTGACTTATTTTTAGATTGGCGTGCGCTCAAAGATTAGTATGACCATGTGTAGGTCATATACAGTGAGAACACTTGACTTTGTTACCATCCTGTTTATAAGTATTATCTGTATTTTTACAAATAAATATTCATTCATTCAAAAGAATACCAGAATTATAATATGCTGGTGTCGCGTCTTTGGTCCGCCTGTGATTTTTGGTGGTCACCAAGAAATTTCTTGAGTTTAACCCTAAACCCTTGAACTGACTGAAGGTTCATTCATTCATTCATTCGAGGGAGAATATTGTTCCAACATTTGAGTCTTAGCAACATACATCTGTGGATTAAGTACTCACCGCACATTATACATAAGTATACCCAAACTTACGCAAATTCGACTTACGAGGTCATCGCTCAGTCATTTACGTAAAGGTTATCCCGGAAACTGATCCACTTGGTCCGCTGTGTCCACTGTGTCCACTGGGTCCACTGGGTCCACTGGGTCCACTAAGTCCACTTGGTCCACTGGGTCCACTTGCTCCGCTGTGTCCACTGGGTCCACTTGGTCCACTGGGTCCACTGGGTCCACTCGGTCCGCTTTGTCCACTGTGTCCGTTGGGTCCACTTGGTGCACTGGGTCCACTGGGTCCACTTGGTCCGCTGTGTCCACTGGCTCCACTTGGTCCACTGGGTCCACTCGGTCTACTGAGTCCACTCAGTCCACTGGGTCCACTGAGTCTCAGTGCCACCTATAAAGTTAGATTGAGGATTACTGTATTGTATAATTTCAAAGATTCCTAGACATACCAGCCCTATTATGCTTTTGGCGAAATCGCCTTATATCTGTCAACAATTTCTTTTACCTCAAAATACAAAGTCCATTGGGAGAATCACATTAAAATTGTGCAAGTTGTGCCTATAACCGGTGTATTAACACCATAACAGCCATGATGAGTCATCCCCATTTTAAGGGTGGGTGGGAAGGAAACAGTTTACCGGTACATTTCCTATGGATCGTTTTGATGGATGGACCCCAAAATATTTCAAACTATGTCAACCTGCGGCTTCGTTCGCCGTTACAAATCAGACGACTATCTCCTTTATCTTATACTAATATAGCTATATAAAACTGAAGAGTTTGTTTGTTTGCTTAAACGCGCTAATATCAGGATACGTTTGTACAATTTAAATATGTAAAATTACACTGATTTATACATTTTTAATACTGTTAACAACTTAGCTCCCCGACAAAGACAAATTCCACGAAGCACATTTTATTACCTGTCGGAATTTGAACTAATTGTAATTCTTTTATGAGTGTCTTCTTTTGTTTACTTATTTATTGGCATACGTTTCCAGAGAACAGCCCATTGTTTTATTGTACTCTTTATGGCTACTTGCGGCCGAATTATTAGCCAGGTGTTACGGATTACGTCGACTATGATACGGGCACATTTTATATTTGTAAGGTATAAAACGACGGCCAGATGGGGAGAGGGGCAGTCGAGCGAGAACCACGATCAAGGCGAGACGTGTATACATTCGAGAATCTGGCACGGACTTTACACGTTTTATTGAATTATGACCATCTGCATTACGTTTGGAGTTGTTGTGTTCGGATATATGTGTACCTGTGTTATGCGTGTTTTGTATAGTTCTAATAAACTTTATGATAATTCCAACGGCATTTTAATTCGAGACTCGCAACTCGTAATAATATATACATAGATCCAGACATATTATAGAATACAAATATATACGTATCAATATATATGACAAGCATTTTATATTAACATAATAGATAAATAAGTAAATGTTTTTAAGTGACTAAGTGATATATTACTATACTACTAGCTTAGATCCGCTTCTTATATACTTTTATATGATACTATGTTTAGTTTAAGAGAGTAGCAGCGCATTTGTAGTACCTTTTGGTGTTCCAAATCTCCATAGGCGATGGTAACCACTTTCCATCAAGTAAGCCGCCTGCAATAAAAAATATATATTTAGAAACCTATTTATATCTTATCCTTGAAACGTATCACCGAAAGTTTTCTTTTAAAATCGACATACAGACAAAGTTTCGCATTTTTATAGTGTAGTGGTGCGGATAGACGATAGGTTTATCCAATAAAAGTTAAAGTGGCAAGTTTTTGTCGAGTCGGTTCGGGGAGGGTGGCAAAAGTTGGATTGACAGGGTAAAACGATGAGGTGGCCAGGGATAGGTATATTTCTAATAATTCGTCGTTAGTGGCGCAATATATTCTCTATGTAGGTATTTTTTGAAGTGATAACTTTTTGTGGGAGGGTATATCGCTTCGTTACGTAACGCTTTACTGCGCCAGTCTGTCTGGCTGGATGTCTCACTCTAACCCACAGCGTTAGCCGTAGTTCGGTAATTAGATTAAATAATGATAGTAATAATCTGCATACACAATATTATGCTATGCTTAGTCGATCCTGGAAGCGACTAAGGCAGACTCCGTTAAACTTCGATTAGTATTGCACTTGTTATAATACGGACGGCGTAAATTGGCGAATGTGAACACAGGTTCTGCGAACTTTAGCGCGTGTAAACTCGTGAAGAAAATACAGTGACCAACTAGTACAAAGCAATGAAAAAATACAGGGATGAAGAGCGACCAATTGTATTCACTGACTAGTCGTATGCCCACTCATCAGACGAGTGTACATGCTCTAAAGTTCGCAGAGCCTATGTTCACATTTGCCAAGTTACGCCGGCCTTATTATACATGTTTAATGAGTATAATAAGTTTCTCCTAGGTTAGACAATAACTCGTTAGTCAAAGACAGAGAAACTTCATTTAGTTGGACTTTGACTAAGACTACGTCAGACCTCAGGTCTGACTAGTCAAACCTAGGACCACCAGAGCTTCCATGTTTGACTATAACATATACATATTTCAATTTATTTCTACAAAACTAGTTGATGTAAATTTTGTCAGAAAGACAAGAAAGAAAGAAAAAGATTTTATTCGAAGAAATAGCGACGTACTGTAAAAAGAAAGAAACAAGTTTTGAGAACATGTACGCCGCATTTTCAGCAAATGAGGATTGCACTCAGCTTATTGCTGTGCCGGATTTTTTTCCGACACAACGCTGATTTTCAGTGCAAACCAGCCTTATACCACAATGACAAAAACGACTAACTAAAAAATAGTTATGTAAAATTTTACTATAATGACAATATCATACAATAAATATTTTGATAATTTGATAAATATATTATATTTATGTTTAGCTAAAAGAATCATTACCGACCGTTCTTGTGCGTGTCACTAAAACCAGGAAACATACCAATTATATCCACTATGTCAATAAAATACAAATAAAACCAGTAAAACAACTGTACAGAAATAACTTTTAGACAGTCTTTGTAGAAACAAACACTCAACTATGCATCGGTTACCTAGAACATTTACAAATATTCCGCGTACTACAATGATCTGGAAGGATTTTCCCGCCGCGGTTTTCCCTTTCCTCTATGTTATGATATTTTTTTAAAAGGGAGTTTTAACATTTTTTAGAGGTTGGCAACGCAGTAGCCTTGGTGTTGCAAACTTCCATAAGCAACGGTAACCGCTTTCCATCAGCTAGGCTGTTTACCTGCTTCAGGTAATAAATAAAATATACATAGGCTATATTTGATTACATGCTTTTAGGATTATAGCATTCCAATAGCAAAAACGGTGAGCGTTCTTCGCTTGTACAGAACCATTTACAATACGTGGTCTGAAAGACTTGGCCAGTTTTTATATAATTTTAAAAAGAAAAATTTAGACAACGATCGTTTTATTCCCTATGAAAACTGCGCGTACATTCGTAAACAAACGGTTAACTACTATACATATCTTTGCAATTTATCAACAAAATAATACGTTTAACAGTCAGTTAACTTGGTCTTAATTCATTCAAATCCCCCCAGTCGAGTAAAAGACGCAATTGCGCTCATTCAAATGTAGTGAACTCGCAAATGTTGCCATTATCAGAAAAACGAAATGAATGATAGATTTCGTAAAAAACATGTTTTGTGTATTTCCAGCCTAATAGTTTTAGGAGAACACATACTAGCAAATCCTTAAACAAATTCGTTTGCCTTTCGCATATCCCATCACTCCTATATGATCCCTCCGGTCTGATTCCTCCTTCCTAATCCCTTCTATTTGATCTCTCTAAATCTCGTCTATTCCATTCTAAACGTTGGCACGTCGACTTCGCCGCTGGCATTTCAAACATCTAAAGGCAACGTAACCATTTTCATGAGGTGGGTCGACTGTCTGATTGATGTGTATATAAATAAAGATACTGTAAATAGATGGATAATACTTTATTGCACTACAAAATATACAATTACATAAGCAAACCGTATTCACAATATTGTCCAGAGTCTAGAATCAGAGTCCTGGAATACCACAGGCAGCCTTATCGTTTAATAAGCGGTCTCTTCCAGGAAACCGAAATTAAATTAATTTCTTAACTAATCTCGCGATATAGGTGGTGTAGGAAAAATTGGCGATAGACACATACAAACTAAAAGTAATTTAAGAATTTTACACACACATACATACATTCTGAGCCGTGATAGAGTAATGGCTAGCGCACGCACTCCAGGCTCAAAGGGCATGGGTTTCATTCCTACCCTGAGCACAAGCGCCGCTTAGGCAGTTTTCTGACCTAATGTGCATACTTTTACAATTACTACCTATATTCTAATAACGGTGAAGGAAAACATCGTGATGAAACCTGCACATTGAGATAACCGATGTATTAAACTTGCCATTCCGTCTTGGACAAGCGTGACGGGTATACTGTCCGTTCCCCAATAGTCCCGCGTCCAGCAGTAGGACATTTTATATTTTTCAAAGTACAAAGTCATTATAATAAATGTAATAGTATGATTATATTGTGTTAATCAGACATAGCTTTAGCTATTTGTGGAAAAATAGTGCTTTCTGAGTAAATTTCTGAATGTTTGCAAGCATTTGGCCTTTCTGGCAATAAGAACTGTCTTCAAACAAAGGTAGCGATTCCAAAGATTGACAGTTGGTACTGTAAAATAATTTTCATAAAAGGATGGAGTATGTGCAGATGTCACAAGATTGTAGTGTAATTATAATTTTACGCCCGGACTCCTGTAAGAAAACTAAGTAGGAAATGTCAAGACTTACAATTTTCAAGCGAGAATCTTTATATTTAGAAGACAGACTATTATCGTATAAAATAAATATCAATTTTGATATTCATTTTAATTCTTTAAACACTGGCAACACATACTGAACTTCACTGACAACTTGACAGGAAGAGGGATGGCGTATATAGGTCACTGTGCGCGTGAGAGAGACAAAGAGGTCGTTACTCTTCCGAGGTCATCATTTGTGCGACAAGGATAGATGTATTTGACCTAAGTACTGTTGTGGGGAAAATTGTTCAAACGTTTTTGTATTTATTGGTTTATCCTGTTTTATTCTTTTCATTTAAAAAAAGTTCTAGCGTAATAAACCTTGATAGAAATCATTTCGACACTGCTTCGGGTAAGTTTTGGGTAGTTTTATATGTTTTTTTTTTCATTTAAAACGTTCAGTATAAACTAATATAATGAAGAAAACTTAACCATAAGTGAGTGTAATTAACTGATGTCTTTTATTTATATAATTCTTCTGTTCGTGTGTGTCATTAAACTCTTATACGGTTGGACCGATTTTGATGAATTTTTGTGTGTTTAAGTGGATTTGAGAATAAACGGATTCACAATCGGTAGGTGCACTGGAATAAGATTCTAGATTTTTATTTTTTCAGGGCAGGACAACGTCTGCCGGAACCGCTAGAACGTAATAAAATTAATATGTTCAATTTTCATGCTATTTAAGCCGTATGATTGATTGTCAGAAAAAAACCGGGATTCCCAGAGTATAAAGTACAGCAGCATTTGAAATAGTACTTAAGCTATCGTTCTAGTGAAATATCTTAGCAAATTTTTATGCGCCCAAACAACTTTCAACCGCTCCCGGGAAATGTATCGCCGATTTTAGTTCAGAAAATTTGCTATCGATTGGTGATAAAGTCTTTGCGTCTGAGCGTGACGGTCATGCGTGCCGGTCACGCGAGTTCAATGCTTTTTAAAGACGTTTTCTCTTCGAAAATGCTTGGGAAGCAGTGGTAGTTTCAATAAGTTTAAGGGCCGCTTGTTTAACGATCGCTTTTAAATAAAATTAGTTAATCATATTCAACTGCCTAAAAATCGTATTGACAGTTCTTTTAACATATTTAGCGGCAAATTTTGTGTTGTGCAACACGCTAATTGTGTTTAAGGGTATTAAATGCGTTTAGTGTTTCTTAATCAATTTAAGGAACGTTATGCAAGCGGCCGTAAGGCCCGGTTTCCCCCAAAACAGAGAGCACAAGAGACGAGAGGAGATGTTTTGCGATGCTGGCAGGTTATTTCTACCTAAGCGGAAAGGAGATGTGAGCTTTGTGTAGCCTCGCACACGCCTTCGGGTGTGTGAGGCGCAGGCTGAAGGCAGCGGGAAATGGGGCGCGCGAGTGGCGCCGCCCGGCCACCCGACTGACTACACACGTCTCCGCTCTGCTGCGCCGCTAATTCGCTCGCGGCACAAAATTCTATAGAAAAAAAAGACAACTCCTCTCGTCTCCGCTTGATCCATTTCCACCGAAGCTAAGTGGAGAGATGTGGAAATAACGAAACCTGATTGGTTATTTAAAACACATCCCCTCTCGTCTCCTCTTTTCTTTGGTGGAAACCGGGCCTAAGACTTTCAATAATCTGTCATTAAGGCTGTCTGAAATATTCAATGTTGAAATAAATACATACATTTTCATATAAATATTTTATTCTGTAATGAATAATCACTTTATTTCTGTTCTCATTTTCCTTCCAAAGTGATATAGGTTTATTATATTACGTGAACAGAGCGTATCTCGGGTAAATTGATTTTTGTTTAATGTATATTCAGTTTTATATTTCAGAAGGAATATAAAGAGCGGTATATAATATACCAGACTGGTACTTTCTGGCGACTTTACTCGTGTGTTTTTTTCATAGCTTAGTGGAAATATTGAAATTAAAACTACTCAGATCCCGATAGAAGAGGAAAGGATCAAGAAATGCTAGAACTGGATGTCGTGATATCGTTATGACGTAACAATGGTCCCAAAGGAATACTGGAATTACTATTATAGTTATAGGGAATACTGAATAGTATGTAAGGAATACTGAAGATCGCGCAAAGTCGAGAAGAAAAAGTAAGAAACTGAGCTTTGATGATGCTGTATATTGAAGATTTATTCTTCATTCCATTTAATATGACGGACTCGGTGATTGAGCAGGCTAAGCCTTTGCCGGCCTACCTCATTGCAACACAGAGGCTCCGGGTTCGATTCCTGGTATAGTAAATGTCGGATTTTCTCCGTTATTTACTATGGTCTGGGTATCTAGGATCGCCCTCAGAGTAGTCAGTTTTATATTACCCATAATACAAGCGTAACTTGCTTAATTTCGGGATATACAATATGTGTGTTTGTCTACCGATTATTATTATTATATCATTATTTTGTTCGACAGACAGAAGCATTATACTCATATATTTTACGCTAAGCAAGTTAGAATTGTGTTATGAGCTGATCTTAGGCACTCAGACAAAAGAAAATAATGGAGATTATGATAAAGAAATTTATCATATCAGGACACGTGCCTGGGACTTCTGAGTTCCAATGAACTAAACAGGCATAGACTTAGACAACTGGACTACAGACACCGTAAAGAAAGAAGGTATATCCTTAAATTATATTTGGTATCCAAATCCTAGGAAGATTATCCTAATTTCTGAGACAAGAACTATCTTATGGTCGATTCCGTTATCTAAAGTACACATATGGATACTACGGTATGAGCGTGATTGAACCATCAAATTAACTGACAGTGTTTTAACACTTTTACAGCCATCATCATCCGTGCAGGAATAGAGATTAAATACAAAAAACTGTATCTGGGCACAAACACACACACAGTGAAAGGCGAGAGAACCACCCATAACCAGGTGATGGGTGCCTATCTGAATGTCCACCACCACTAAATTTTTTAAATCGCTAGGGGAATGCATTAACGCATCTATTCGGACCATCGGGGATGATTTATAAGAAGTATATGGGGATCCCAGGAGCTGGATCTGCCACACTTACCAGCGTCTGTTCGTCTCTTTGTGAGAGGTCACGATGTACGTCATGGACAGTTCGTCGCAACGCCTTGACGCAAACCGTCACGATGGGATGCCTTTACGAACAGGACATTCCGAGACCCTGAGAGTGGCTTGCGGCTAGCGGCGTCTTCGTACCCTGTTCGGATCCCAGGAGTCGGATCTGCACACACCTACCAGCGTCTCTTCGCGTCTTTGTGAGGAGCCACGATGTACGTCATGGACAGTTCGCCGCGACGACTCTACGCAAAATGTCATGATGGGATGCCTCAATGAATAGGACACTCCCCGTGTCTCATTGGAGAGATCTTTTGACCTTAACCCCTACGTTATTGGGAGAAGGTAAACCCAGCGGCGTCTTTATCTCCTATTCGCTGTCTACGACGGGGGTTAGCAAGCTCATCCTCCTCCCTAAGCTTCTCGGCCGCCACCACACCACTACTTGCCTACATGCCGTCATAACAACAATCCCCATTCGACGCCGACAGTAAATTGGCAACAGTGTTGCAAACGTTCATAGGCAATGTTAACCACTTGCCACCAGATGGGTTTGCAATGTTACCTAGAAGCAAATAAATAAAACCCTATCATGGAAGGGTTTGCATATAAATATATATATCGCGTCCCACTTCTGACATGGTACAAGTCCCTTATACGCCATCCTGGGAAGTTATATAAGTTTATTATATTATACGAACAGGGTAAATTGATTTTTCTTCCAACTCTATTTTTCCGAGTATATTCGATACCATTTTTACGATGACACTTTTTGTAAATGACCTTAGTTTTAGGGTTCCATCGTGGAAATAGATTATTTATTTATTTTAAAGAATTGTTGTAACTTGTTATAAATTAAATTAAAAATGGCCGAAGATCTCGCCACGCCAGCCTCAATGACATCATCCGCCGAGCTCTTGTCAGCGTCGGTGTTGTGGCGGCGCTGGATTTGCGATAAGCGACCTGTGTCAATTGTACAGGAAAAGTAATCTCAAATTGGTCTAAAGACCAATTTGAGATTGAGCACGCACTTACATGATTGATGGGAATGAAATGTAGCTGCTTCTTAGTCCACTTAACTTTATTTGTAAATTTATGTCTATATATTTGCAGTAATTTATATTATATATGTTTATTATATTTTACCATTATGATGCGGAGCGGGTTATTTGTATAATACATACATACACACATTTGAGTTGCGGGCGCGGTATATTTTATGGTATTTTATTTTATATATTTACAATGTGCTGGGCGATTAATTTAATTTATTTTATAATATGACAATGAATGAATGATGTGACGTGCGAAAGGGGAACGCACCATGAGATTTGAAAGAAGATTTTAATAATAAAAGAAGTTTGTATATGCTGAAAGAAGGTTACTTGGCGATAACAGTCGGCGTACCAGCCATCCTAGAGCCAAATGGCTTGGTGCGTTACGATGGCAAGAAGCGAGATGGAATGTCATTTATTCCATGAAAGATGGGATGGCTGCTTGTGTGGGACGCGACATGTGTTGACACTGGCGGCATCACATCTTCCAGTGACTAAGGCAGGGGCTGGCAACGTTGCTTCAACAGCTGAAGATCTCAAACGTTGCAAATATGGAACCCTAGGAAGGGGTTAGATATTTGTGCCATTTGGAATAGAGACTTTAGGTCTGTGGGGTTCATCGGCAAAGGGTTTCTTCAAAGAAATTAATAAGAAACTCTTTGATACTACCCGTGATCAGAAGGCTTCTTCGTATTTCGCGCGACGAATCAGCATTGGCAATGCAGCCAGCCTTCTGGGCACACTTTTCTCTGGCAGCGGTTTGTTACGTGCGAGCGGGGGTACGGACTTATGGATTGGAAGAAAACACCAGTTTTTGACTAAGAGCTTTTATTGACTTACACAGCCACGCGCAGTACCTCCCTGCAGGGTCGTCACGACCAACGCTGCACAGTCCCGACGATAAGTTAACATACCTTCAATAGCGTCGCCGATATTGCGTAGACCACCTCCGATATTATCGCGTGTAGCTCGCCTCTGGTTCCTCACTCGAACTACGCTACACACCTACTTCACGTATCCGTTCACCAAACTTGTCACTAAATTCACCACTTAATTCGTCTCTGTCTTCTATTAACCTTCTCTTCCAACTCTTTAGTATCGCACTTATCGCTGAACTCAACTTTAAACTGCAACTCTCAACTTTAAACTGCCCGGTAGGCGCGCCTTACGCTGTTTATATACCCGGAAGAATTTTCTAGAATCCATCTATCTATCTCTGTCTTTTTTTTCCCGAACCGACTGTTCGGGAACTTTCGTTTATACGTCTATCCCTTTCTATCATATATCTATCTCTTTCTTTCTTTCGGCGTCTATCTCTTTCTAACATCTATCTATCTTTTTCTTTCGTTTATCGTCTATCCTTTTCTAAATATATCCGTCCTTGTCTTTTCCTTCCAGAAATTTCTAGTTCTTTCTAAAAGTTCTAAAACTGATTTACGCTGCTGGGCAGTTCCACCCTCGGTCGATATAATACTTTATATTAATTTATTTATAATATATTTTATTTTTAAGTATTCTGTTATTATGTAAATATGAGATGTATCTCGCCCTTATGTGTTTCAAACATTAAATTTGTCTTAACTAAAAATACACTATTTATACAAATTAAAACTAAACTATACAGAAGGATAGATGTAATGGTAGATTTATAGACCCAGACCGAGACATTGACAAGATCCATCCCAAATATTAGAACTTATTTGTAACATGTATCAGTCCCTATTGTGTACTGAATCCTTCCCATCGAAGCCCTTCGCTCTTGTCCGTCCTTTGGAGTTGCTACTTTTATCTAAGGGCGAGAAATAAGTTGTACATTTTGCAGAATATCTATTTCTAATATTAGATAGTGCATTTCTGTCTATATACATAATATATATACACATCTTCTAAGGAGCTGCAAGGTTTTAGCTTATTCGAAAGAAGTAAAGCGGACCCTGGCCGTGGGATGATGAAGATGATGATGATTTTACGACATAAACACATAATTAAAGACGTGAAGCACCAACTGTGTACTCCTTTTTACGAAATTGCGTGGACGGAGGAGTATGAAAATTCGCACTCTTGTAGTTTATATAGAGAAGGAGTGCAGAAAACTAATATTTTTTCAAAATTATACACAAGAAATACATTAAATCAATCAAAAACATTACACACAATACAATGTATTTAACACATACACCCATAATAGTACAGTATAAAGCTGAAAAATTTGTTTGTTTGATTGATCACACTAATCTCATGAACTACTGGTCAGATTTGAAAAATTCTTTCAGTGTTAGATAGCCCATTTATCGAGGAAAGCTATAGGCTATATATCATCACGCTAAGGCCAATAGGAGCGGAGCACTAATGAAGAATGTTGAAAACAAATTCCTCGCGGACGTCGACGCAGCAAATTTAGTAATATTATATTATGGCCAGGAAATATTATAAACTGCCTGTATTGTACGGTCGAAAGGACAAACTGTCGTTCCTACGAAGAAGACAACGTCTATCTTCAAAGCATATGTATGTGACAGTTTATGCAATAAAATGATATTCTATTCTATTCTAATTTTTCCACGCGATTTAAAAGCTTCACAAATATCAGTTAAAGCTCTGACCAATTTATTTGATGCCGAAAGCTTTATTTAAAACCAATATTGGCGGTGATAAGCGAAAAAGCCTCTTTGACCTCGTTTGATTGACACATTTCGAAGGTGGGAAAGAGATGCAAGATTACGCTGGGTGGTTAGAGAGAGAGACAAGTAACTTTTTTTCAATTATCGACAAAAACACATCTGTGTGTTAACAAATTCGTGTGATTCAGTTGCGTGTGTCTATACTAATATTATAAAGAGGTCAAGTTTGTGACGTTGTAGGGGATAATCTCTGGATTTACTAAACCGATTAAGAAATATTATACTGTTGGAAGGTTACGTTAACAGTGTGTTATATAGCCTAACATGAAGCTATATACCACGGAAGCGGGTCAGAGCGCGGGTGAAACCGCGCCGGGCTGCTAGTATTTGATATCATGAATTAGCGCTTATATACATAAGTAACGCCCAGACCTGTTAGGACTTATCTTTGTAATCCACACCATCATGATCATCATCATCCGAGAGTTAAATCCCGGATGCATTCGGAGTTATCACTTCGACGCCCAGGGTCCGCTTTCCTACTTTTTCTTCTCCACTTCGGGCGATGTTTGGCATTCCTTGTATTGACACCATTGATACGCATGCCATTCTTCACAACGTTCGACCGGGATCTGGCCGAGGTGGCATGGCTAGATACTTGTTCCCCATGTAACTAGCGGGTTTCCGTAAAACGTAGCCGAGCCAGAATAAGCGACTCTCCTGCAGTTTGTCTGCTATGTCACGGACGTGAAGACTGCCGCGGATGCGTGAGTTCGTGATCCTTCCGCGTGACTCTACTCATCCACCGAAGCATATTTATTTCCGTGACACGCAGCTCCTGCTTGTGTCGCGCAAGTACAGGCCTCGCTTCACTGCCATACAAAAGGACAGGTCTAATAATGGATTTGTGGACCCTTTAACTTAACCGGCATTTTGGGGTCACAAATGACACCTGTCAACCCACGCCACTTGGCTCAAGCTTCTGATATACGGGTCTTGACATCATAGTCGATCTCTGTAATCCAGACCATAGCAATTTATCTCCTGGCTGGGAACAAATGATGTGCGCGGCGTCCATAGTTCAGGCCTCTGAAGACCACACAGACCACATAATTTTTATAATAACCATTCGTCGGTCGCGTACAGCGTTATGTTGGACGCAGCCTACGGCGTTTATGAAAGGTCATCATCTTAGTGTTTTCTAAAACTGATATCAAGCTTTTATTTAACTCTCAATGGATGTATGTAAGTTCAGATGGAATCTTGCAAGTTAAATTTGACCAACTTTCCGATTTCCGATTGAGCTGAATTTTTGCAATAATATGGTACCACGGAGCTGATCTGACTCCTGTACTAAACAAAGTAGATCCATCGTGTTTGGGCTCGTTTTACTTGTCTTGATTAGCACTCTGCTGCTACATGATATCCAGTATCTCAAAAGCTTGTATTTAAAAACCTTTTGTAAAATACAAGTTATTTCATTTTAGAAATAAGTTTTGTTTATTAGCCTAAACATTAGACGTACTGGGTGGTTTATTTGTTTTAGTAGGAATTGTATATTTGCACCATTATATAAAGCTATACAAGTATATACTGGACAAAGGTATTGCTTTCTTGTCACGCTTGTGTGATTAAATTACAGGCCGCTGAGCGATAGAGGCACGAACCAATCTGTCGGTTGGAGTAGGATGACCAAATATTTTAAATTGTTAAAGTATCAAAATTATTTTAATGTATATAAGCCTATTGTTAGTAGCCACGTGTATAAGGTGTATGAGATAAGAAAAGAAGAAAAGGAAAGAAAACAAAAGAAAAGAAAAGAAATAATTTATTTGCCAGGAAAGCGATACAATGATACAGAAATATTTATACATACATTTTTTTATGACATTATATATATTTTACACCGCATTACCTGCAAACGAGGTCGGCAACTCAGTCTCATGCTGTGTTGGAGTTTCCTCCAGCACAGCGCTAATTAAGATAAAGAAAATATCGCGATAGAAACGAGTTTACAGACATTATGTCGAATCACCATTCCGCCTTCGCCAAGCGCTCTGATTATATAATTAGTAATACACGGCGCTGACCACAAAATCCTGAACTATCATTGTGGTCTGACGTAAGAGACGACTAAACAACCCACAGCTTGGTGGCAGGGCTCGACTGGATGGGTACCACCCCTGGTCTAGAGTATGGAACAATCTTGAGTCATGTTCATGGTATTAGTGGCCAGGATCAAGTATCTCTTTAGAGAGCAACTGCGCATTTGTAGCACCTTTGGAGTTGCAAATTTCCATAGGCGACGGTAACCGCTTCCCATCAGGTGGGCCGTCTGCCCGTTGGAACAAAACTTAAGGTTGTTATGGCAGCATTCTCCAGACCAGGGGTGGTAGCTATCCAAGCGTGCAAATACACTACCACCTGGCTGAGGGTTGTTTTGTCACCTCTTACGACAGGCCACCCGGTTGCAAGCAATTATATTCTTTCTCCGTTCCTTTACGGTTTAAAACGAACGAAAGACGAAACTCGAGTGAATCGGGCACATTCCACCCTAGACAATCTTGGCGTCCACACCATTAGTTCCTTTCAAAAAAAGAGACCTGAGCTCAATAGTGGACTCTTGCGGATTAATATTATTGTAAGGAAATGGGTGTTGGGCTGTTGGAACATCATTTATTATGTATTAATAACCCAAAACAATAAACTTACCGCCTAGTCAATATATTTTAAGAACCCTGGGGTAATGGAAAGCTACGAATGCTTGAACGAGGCGATTTTAAAGTTTTGTTCAGTAGAATAAAACGTTTTCTTGAATGGCAGTACTTATGATTCAAATCATGCACACGTCATTGTTGGGTGTGATCTCAATAATCCGGTATCGAAGTAAACGCCATAGTTATTTGACCTTGGTGTAAATTTATATGAATTACGTGCCTGGAATATGCAAGTAATGAAGTAATCTATGTAACTATTACATTTTACTCATCGTTCATAGTTCCTTTACAGTGGAAAACTTTTAAGCGCTTGACGTCTTGATGTCGATTTTGCGTCTCAGGGAGATGTGTCATGCCATTTTATATTTTTATTGAAAAAACTACACCAGATTCTTTTCACCCACTGTAGTCATCATATTCGTGATTTCGCGGAACACCTGCAAAAGAGTTAACACTCTTGGTACAATCACGTTTTATAGCAGTTGAACATATCTAAAGAAAGGAAAATACTTCTTTTTTCAAGTTCGATGATATTTGGCTGAATATCGTGAGAGATGATTTGCATGTAAATAACTGACCCCAAAAGAAAGCTGATGTAAAAGAAAACAAGTGTTCTGTTAGAATGCAGTGAAGTAATGAGTTCAGGAAGGTTTTTGGTAATGCAATATACGGCATAAACTGAGCAGTTTAGAGTAACAAATTATCCATCCACCCTGGTAAATAAAACAAGTTTCACAACACTACATTAATGATATTGAGGCGAACGATGATGGTACGATCTAGTTGGCTTAAGGAGTTTCAGAAAAAAATAAAATATTCTGGAAGAAAGAGACAAGGACAGATACTCTTTAGAAAGGAATAAAAGATGAACAAAAAAATAACGAGATGAAGATTGAAATTCTCGAATAGAAGGTTTGAAAGGGAAAAGACAAAGATAGATAGATGTTTAGAAAGGGATAAACAGTAAATAAAAGAATAACATATAAAATAAGAAATTATAAGTTCTAGAAGATTATTCCAGGTATATAAGTCGCGAATGTGCGTCTACCAGAGAGTTCAGTTGAAGACTGTGAAGCGATACGTACGATACAAGAGAGTTGGAAGAAAAGTTTAAAAGAAGATAGTGACGAGTTAAGAATTTTGGAGGAGAAGTTTAGTGGAGATTTTAGTGGGCAGTTCAGTGAAGGAGTTTAATGCCGTTTAAGGAGATCCAGAAGCGAGCTACACGCGGTAACTTCTCAAAAAAACTCAGTAGCAGGAGGTGATCTACTCAATATCGGCTACGGTATTATGAGTAAACATCTTATAGTCGAGGCAGTGTATCGTAAGTTAAGGGGCAACCCTGCGGGAAAGAATCACGTACGGCTGTGGAAGATAATAAAAGCGTTTTTGAAAAAAACTGGGTAACAATATTAAGAGAAAATAGAGGTAGTAGTTATCATTTATAAATCTATATAAATAAAAATGTAGGTGGTCGGTTTTTGAAAACCAACCAAAGCCAAAATATCGCAAGGATACTGTTAGAAGGAGTATAAAGCTAGTAAATTAAAAAATATTATATTCAAATTTACGAAATTCTGGTGACACTAGCTGTAATCAAGCTACCAGAACAGTTATGACGAATATTAATTTGTCAAAGTTTTCGAGTTGTGATTGCGTGTCTAATGAACGAACAGACGGACAACCAATATTCGCCATTGTCTCACAAGTTCGCTATATAAAATATTAGTAACGTTAAAATATCGACTTTAACGCCTTACAATAAGATTCATATTTCAGTACAGAAATTGGGCAAATAATATGATACTGTTATTAGATTTTCGACTTTAAAGCTTTCAAGTTAGAATTGAAAATGGGTTTTTAGTATAAATATTTGAAAATGCATTAATCTTAGTAAGCAATTAAGTGGAGAACAATTGTTTTTGTAAAGTTGATTAATAATTGTTTCAGAATTGGATCAATTGCTTTTTGCTTTGAATTTTATGTGGGCTCCAGTTCTATGGGTTTTTGATGGTGTTAATGGCTGTTAGATATGGTTTGTTGATGTATGGCGGTTTACTGTTCACGCATCTTCATGGGTATTAGGTTTTAGTAGTTACCTATTTTAGTATTTATATTGTGAAAATAGCGATTACACTAAATACATTTTAACGTGCCCGAGTGAGACCTCCTTTATAGTGCGTGTTTCATTTCAAATGACAATAAATGATAACTTTAGCGGTCGTACTCCATACAAATTTTTTGGTACCATTAAATCAACCGTAATGTCAAAAATAAAATTTTGAAATTTCCAAACAAATTAATAACAATAAAAAGGGAATAAAAACAGAACATCTTGTAAATATTGGTTCGCGAGCGAGTGCGTAAGAATGAACAACTTTCGCGTTTAATGATGAAGATACGAGCTGGCAACATGATACATTGGTCACTAGCCTACCGATTTAGACACAATAACTGATACATGTTGTTGTAATATTCTGAAATGAAAAATGAGGTCCTGTGGCTAAACCAAAGAAGTTACCTTGATTCATTTTTGTATTTGGGCAGAGTACGTCATGAAGAAAACGTGGTCTCATTTATTGTCGTAAGGTCTGAAACACGCTGTATAAGATGGTGGTGTAGATTTATTTATTTAAGTGATACACCAACAGTAAACAACTGTTGTGCTGACCTCCTGCAATAAAAAAAAAAAAACAAATATATCTATTCATATATCGTGCTTCCCCTTTGCTCTCAATGGCTTCAACCCAACGGTGGGTTAGGTAAACCAAGAGAACCACAGCTAAGCAACCGTGGCGGAAGCCGTATTGCCGATCATTTAGCAGCTGGGAATCTTCCAGGCAACCCAGAAGCTGCGCGTTGATAATACGCTCCATCACCTTTGAGAGCAAAGAGGTTATTGCTATAGGCCTATAATTCGATTTTGTTTTTGTGTCATGAAACAAAGTCTTTTAGGAATTCAGAAAATATGGCGGTACGAAGTTCGCCGGGTCAGCTAGTAATATTATAAAATTTTAAAAGTGTAGTCACTGAGTTCTTTTCTTTCTTACAAATTTTGTGTTTGTCCGTTTGGTCGTTATTATTATAGAAACAACTGGGACGCTTTTGATGTGTTTTCGCTGATCGATAGTAAATTTTCGGGCTTAAAATCTGCAGTACTTTACATCTCGGGAATGCGGGAATTTTATTGGAAGCGGTTTAAATTGATCAAGATGAAAAAGGTGATTCCAGTGCAATATTATAACCAATTGATATCAAATTCTCTATCATAAAATGTGTGATACTTTACATCCTGGTTCACTTCACTTAGGAATCATTATGTTAGTCTAGACAATAATGTATGTGATAGTTTATTATAGAATGTATGATGAAAGAATGACTAAACAGATATACAATGCAAAAGTGGATGGATGCAGAAGTCGCGGAAGGCCACGACACACCTTCCATGATCAAATTGATCATGTGTTAGCAGAAGGTGATGTTAGGAGCCTAAAAAACAGACGAGCGTGCATGACAAGAGCTATGAATGTCAAAGAAGCAAGTGAGGTGTGTAAGAATAGGCCTGTGTGGCGCTCTGTTGTTCGTGCCTACCCCGCAAGGGACCTGGCGTGAAGTTATGTATGTATGTATGGAGTTTATTATAATTTTGATTGTAATCTGCTGTCCATGTATGCCAATTTTTTTTTCTTTTACTACATTATAATAATAATTGTAGATAATTTAAGAGTTTCATTCGAGTAAGGTTGCCTGGAAGTGATAGCTTTTAGCGATAAGACCTTTGTTTTACCAAGTAACTATTGTATTGTTGTGGGTTTTTTTGTAATTTTTGTTTTGGTGAACAATAAAGTGTCTATGTCTACTTCTCTCGGGTTTTACGGGATTCTTCAGAATTCATATGATTTCATCCTAAAATACGCTACCCTTTGATTTTAAATATTGGCTATATAGTTGTAATATTTGTTACCTGTCCGGTGTGGACGTAGTCGCGGGGAAGTGCTAGTATAAAGTCATATAATGTCATGTCAATTGACGCATTCTTAAGGCTAAGTTGACGTCGTCAGTTGACAAACTTCCAGGAACATTTCTAATTTTGTAGTATCGAAAGGCAATTACCGGCGACGAAATGTTCTATCAACGCGCGATCGACACATGGTATGCGGGTGATTGGATGGCTTTTGAAAATAATGAAACATGACGGTGAAGGGCCAAGCTTACAAAGACCTTTTGATAACGGTCGGGGAATGCGTTTGCGCATGCTTTCGGAATCTGGTCTACGAAACTGCAGTAATAATTATGCATGCAGGAACGGAGAAAGAATACAATTTCCTGCGGCCGGGCGGCCTGTTGTAAGGTGGTAGGGTATATGCACGACTGGATGGCTGCGACCTCTGGTCTAGAGTATACCGCTATAACAACCTTGAGTTGTGGTCCGGCATTAGGGACCAGGTTCCACTCTACCTTAAGCAGCAGCACATTTGTAGCACCTGTAGTGTCGTAAATGTCTATAGGCGATGGTAACCGCCGTCTGCTTGTCTGCTGCACTCTTGCAATAAAAACAAAACATAACAGAAAAATTTACAAAATATAGTAATTTTTATATTATTATGTTTTTAGCTACATTTGGAGTCGCTTTTTTATTATTATTATTACCTAGTCTAAGTACAAGATTTAATATTAAAAATAAATGCGGCCCGCCTTCTGGGCAAGTTCCCATATGACAGCGTTTTGTTACACAGTCTATAATAGCTTGTAATATTTATAACTTAGTTCATTTTCAGTTTGTAATTGTATTTAATTTTAAATAAATGTAATAAAAGAATAAGAAAATTTACACTTATTTATTTGGTATCGTGTTATAAATAGTACAATATCAAAGTTTTAAAACAATAAGAACTTTTACCAGCATTTGACATTTGCATATTCAAAAACTTTCCGGTATTCTTTGAAATTTATTTGCACCTTATTAGCAGAGGTAAAGAGTCGTATTTATCGTGGCAAATTTAAAATTGGTCGAAAACAGGAAGTTTGTAAAATTTCACTTTAATTATCGTTAATGACCATCACGTTGGGTGTTCGCTTTTTTATTTTATCTGTCAGCACTGTTGCCTAGTGATTAATGACTTGGGGCGAGTGATGTGAGTTGAGTATGATTTTGGCATTTGAGTCGTTGGCCAAGTTCAAGTCGTTCGAGTGAAACAAGTACGAAATAAAGTCAAACAAGCGGTAGACAAAAAAACGAAACGAGAATGACTATATTATTTAAAGTCGTATTGTAGAATAATACTGTGAATCTACACATATGTATCTTCTAAGAAAGAAAGAAAGAAACAGGTTTATTTTTAGGACATATACATGTGAAACATTAAAATTAATAAATAAAGCACAATAAAAAAAAGACAATACAACCACAAAGTAACTGAGGATATACATAAATTAAGTCCTAAACATTGGATCAAGCTCAGCAAAAGTGTTGATCTTTCAGACCAACGCTGATCTTCCGCTTGACCCTAGAGCGACGTCACGGCAAACTACACATTATATTATTAATAAATAATCATATAATTGTTGCAATAAAGAGAATATTAGTACTGACTTCAAAGTAAAGTAAGTAGTAAGTACTAAAGTAAAAGTGCTTAATAAATATATAGGACCATATAATATACTGGGTATTGTAAACTTACTCAGTTAACTGAGATTGTGTCAATACTCAATGCTGTGTACAAACATACATTTATTTATTATTTTCTTATAATTCAAATATATTATATATATACTAGCATTTATTTGTGACTTGTTCACGTTGGACAGGTAACACAGATTACAGCTGTGTTGCTAAATATATTAAAATAGCCTGTTCTCCAGAAAAAATCATAAGTATTTGTGGCCGTTAATAAAAGGACATAAAGTTTTATGAAAATCTGTTCATATACTAATAAATAAGGCCTATTTATAAATTAGCCAGGATAATGTGAATTATTGTTTATATTACCAAATAGGCAGTGCTGCATTTACGTATAGGCCCGTGAGGTCAGGGCCTAGGGCGGCATTATTTTAGGGAAGGCAATGTTTTCAGGACACCAAAAATTTTAAAGCAAAAGATGTAAGAACAATACAAATTCAGAAATTGATCATGAATTGGTTTCATTATGAGTGTACAAGACGGATGTCTGGATAAGGCAATTATTTAAGGTTCCTGTTTGTACGGTTCAACGTACAGCGTTTTGCTGACGCTGCGGCCTACTTTAGGCTACTTTAATATTAACTACATTAGTATAAATAACACTCACAAATACATTGTGGGTGAGTTGCTACTAAGTCGCTACCGAGTCGCTATTGAGCTGCGACCAGGGATCAGCATCCAAACTACTACAAGAATAAATCCCTGAAAGTGACAAGGTGTATTTTCTTCACCCTACTACAAGAAAGCACCAGCACTCCACCAACAACTGCCAGCATCCACCACCACAACCAAGAACAAATGTACAAACTGTACATTGCCAATCCTTCAAAAAAGAAAATTACAATGCTTCAATCATATATTATGTCTAAGTGATATGTGTAAGAAATTATTTGAATGTATTCCTTATCCTCACAATTTCAGCACGCTTCATAGCTTTGTGGGTAAGGAACGCCGTCTCATTCCAACCACTTTCTTAACCAGAAACCGTAAAGAAAGAATACTGGGATCAACATAATATTATGATGCTATCTTGATGATTATTGTTTCCACTATGTTCTGTAGATATCATTATTGTAAATTCAACATTATTTTACTAATTTAAATCTGAACTAGTTTACATATTTTATTCTGACATACTGTAGGATTTAAAAGAAACCTTAGGGTCGATTCTCCAATCACCAGATAAAAGTTGTTGTATAGAATAAAACCCAAAGGGAAAACAAAAATGAGATTTGTATGAATAAAGCAGTTGAATTGAAAAAAAAAAAAAAAAAAAAAAAAAAAAAAAACATTAAATGTACAGTTTGTACATTTGTTCTTGGTTGTGGTGGTGGATGCTGGCAGTTGTTGGTGGAGTGCTGGTGCTTTCTTGTAGTAGGGTGAAGAAAATACACCTTGTCACTTTCAGGGATTTATTCTTGTAGTAGTTTGGATGCTGATCCCTGGTCGCAGCTCAATAGCGACTCGGTAGCGACTTAGTAGCAACTCACCCACAATGTATTTGTGAGTGTTATTTATACTAATGTAGTTAATATTAAAGTAGCCTAAAGTAGGCCGCAGCGTCAGCAAAACGCTGTACGTTGAACCGTACATGCTCCCGAGGGAAAAAGTGGGATAAGCATCCAATGTAAGACATATGTTGTAAAACAATAAAAAGTTAAAAGTTACAAAGTTAAAATGTAAAATATAAAAAGTAGTAAAAAATAGAAAAATATTAAGTTATAAAAATATAAGATAAACATCTTCCCGGTGAAACATCGTAGTTTTCGCCGTTGCTCCATTCCTCGTGTGTGTTGTAGTCCCCGATTTCGCCAGTCAGCGTTTTGTATAAGTTAATGACTCTGTCCTGTCGTTGACCGATGCAATATGATATCCGCATGCAGCTGTTTGTTTCTATCGTAAACATATTTGAAGTTTGTTTTGTAATGTATGTTTACTTTTATTTCGAAGATTAATTTAATCCTGGTTATGTTCGATGTTGCTGAAATCCTTCGTATCATGTTCCGACAGTGGCAGGAGTGATAGTTTGACGATGGGGCGTTTAAAAGCGCCAACAGTTTGTGTCTTTGTTGGAATTTGTTCGAGTCCGTCCGTACTGGGATGCAGCTCCAGGATGCGTTCTAATGCCTATCTTCTCTGTATAGTTAGGTTTGAAAGGCATTATTGCAATATATTTTTCATCATATGCTGTATGTATCGTCTTCGTGTTCTGTTCCTTGCAGTGTTCGTCCTGGGATAAGTTTTTTTTTTATTCATCGTAATATCTTTACTCTCCCAGCTTTTAGTTGTCTGGTTCTTCTCGACCATAGTTGCGTGGCTGAAAGTTCGTAGTCTGCCAGATAAAATCCATCCTAAGTAAGTCTGTTGAGCAATTGGAGCCTGTCGACCTCCTTTCAGAACTCCGTTAAGGATGATGTCCGAGTATACGTCGGCCCCGAGTAGTAAGTCCACAGGGCGTGACACGTTGAACTGAGGATCAGCGAGCTTCAAGTTTTCCAAGTGAGGCCAGTTAGCCTTCTTAAACGACGAATTTGGTAAATTATTAGTTAGTTTACTCATTATGAGCGCTTGAGTTTCGAAAGTGAAGTCAGAGTGGATGGACTTGCACGTTATTTGAAGACGTCCCTTACAGTCTCCGGATACAGCTCCTATGCCCGATACAGTTGCGTTTAATCGCTTTCGGGGTAGTCCTAATGCTTGAGCGGCGTTTTCAGTTATCAAGTTCACCTGCGAGCCCTGATCTAGTAGCGCCCGAAATGTGATATAAGTCCCGTTTGCAGATTTTAACTGAAGCTGTACCGTAGTCAATAAGATCTCCGTTTCGTTAGTAGATAAGTGATTGGTGCTTGGTTGTGTAGAAGTAGAAGGTTGTGAATTTAAGTTATGGTTTTCTTCAGGTATACTTAATTTTTTCTTATAAAAATAATGTAACAGAGAGTGGTGACTCATGTTACAATGTTTACACCTTTTTGTGGAAGTGCATTCACCGTTGACATGGCTGTATAAGCAGTTTTTACATATACGTAATTTTGCGACTATTTTGTTACGTTGTGCCGTATCCATTTCAATGAACTGTTGACATTGCATCAAAGTATGATTTTCGTTGCAATGAGGGCATTGTCCATAAGTAGTATGATATGTTTTTGTAAATAGTTTTCTTTGCTCGTAATTATGTTTCTTTATAGGATAGTTTTTATGAGTTATATTTATTGAATTATGTTTTTGAGAGTTTATAATTTCTCTCTTTGCAGTTTTTATGCTTTCGTAAGCCATGAACTTGGTCTCAAGAAAGAATAAAAATTCGTTTAGACGTGGTAGTTCCCTATGGTTTTGTAGTTCTTTCATGTATTCCGTGTATGTAGAGGTGTCGAGTTTCTGTGACATTAAATGCACTATAAGCGGGTCCCAAGTTGACGTTTCTATGCCGATGTTATTTAGTCCATTCAGACATTCTCTTATGACGTCATGTATTTTCTTTATGTTGAAACTGTCTGGATGTTGTATGACAGGTAAGTTAAGCATCGTATTTACGAACGATGTGAATTGAAGTCGCCGATTGTCGTAACGCTGAGTTAGTATTTCCCAGCATGAGTTATAGTGTTCTGCGCTAATGCTGAGATGTTGTACAAGACGTTCAGCCTCTCCTCTCAGTTTAGTCTTGAGATGTTGCATTTTCTGTGCATTGTTAATCATCGGGTTGTTGTGAATGGTTTCCAAAAAAAGATCTTTAAAAGAAATCCATTGAGTGTAATTGCCTGTAAATTCCGGGACCTCTATCTTCGGTGTTGACTTCTCATAGTGCGATCTTGACCATATTTTGCTGTTCAGTTCACGTCTTAGTTCGTCGTATTTGCCTTCCATGGCAATAAATGTGTTGTAGTATTGGAGGTTTGAACCTTGAAGTAATGCTTCCAATTCCCAGTGTTGTTTGTCGATTATATCCCATTTCGACTTCAAAATAGCAAGATGATCTTCCATCTCCCATTTTTCTGTTATAGTTAATATGTCTACTTTAGACATAGCGCGATCAAGAGCCTTAAAATTACACTCTTGTTTACATAGCAGAGCTTTCGTGGTGCTATCAGTATAGTCTTCCTGCATCCCCGTTAAATCGAAAGCTGTGTATGTATTCTCTTGCAGTTGGAGAAGTAAATCTTCCATATGCTGTTTAGTAGTTTGGTACAGCCTCTTAGTAATGTCGTAGACGTCTTCAGTGAAGTAGGTAATGCTTTTGTCTTGACATTCTGCCAATAGTAGAGCATGGCGTTCGTCGAAATCCCCCCACAGAGTATTAAGGGAATCTAAACGTTTGCGTAAGTATTCTTCATTTTTCCTTTGTGTACTATCTTTTCTATAGTTAGAACATAAAGTTTTGATGTTGTTATAACATTCTTGCTGTAGTTTCAGCATGTTAATTGTTACAAGTAGTTATTAGTAGTATTATAATAGCTCCGAGGTCCGGCACGTAGTAGTTGGTGGCAGACGTAGAGCGTGGAGTTAGCTTATAGTAGCTCCGAAGTCCAGCACCTAGTAGACGGTGAAGACGTAGAGCGTAAAGTTAGTTGAAAGTAGCTCCGAGGACCGGCACGTAGTAGTCGGTGTCGGCTGTAGAGCGTGGCGTTGGTTCGCGACTTCTTCTAATTCCCGTTGGTATTCGCAGTTCACGAAGTCCGCAAGGTCTTAGAATCGGTCGCTTCTGGTATTAGGCACACTGTCAACTTATTCACAATATTAATGCGCCTTCTCAATTTGACTGGTGAGATCCGCTTGTGGAAGGCCAGCCAAACCGATTCGCTATTGCAAATAAAGTCGAGTCCTGTACGAAATACCCTTTTCTCGAAGGACCATTAAATGTACAGTTTGTATATTTGTTCTTGGTTGTGGTGATGGATACTGGCAGTTGTTGGTGGAGTGCTGGTGCTTTCTTGTAGTAGGGTGAAGAAAATACACCTGTCACTTTCAGGGATTTATTCTTGTAGTAGTTTGGATGCTGATCCCTGGTTGCAGCTCAATAGCGACTCGGTAGCGACTTAGTAGCAACTCAGTAGCAACTCACCCACAATGTATTTGTGAGTGTTATTTATACTAATGTTATTATATTAAAGTAGCCTAAAGTAGGCCGCAGCGTCAGCAAAACGCTGTACGTTGAACCGTACAAACTACTAAAATATCTACGGAACCTTAAAAAGCGCGATATTTCAAACTGGGGCCTAGGATGGCAGCCAGCCTAAGTCCGCCACTGCAAACAGAAGCTTACGAACGTGTAACTTATTATATGTTATTTATTACTTTATCAATGCAGGAACGGAGAAAGAATACAATTTCTTGCGACCTGGTAAGAGGCGACAAAACAACCCACAGCCAGGTAGTAAGGTATCTGCCCTACTGGATGGCTACCACCTCTGGTCTAGAGTATGCCGCTATAGCAACCTTGTGCTCTGCCATTAGTGACCAGGTTACAGTCTCCGTTAAGAGAGCAGCAGTGCATTTGTAGTACCGTTGGTGTTGCAAATGTCCATAGGCGATGGCAACCCCTTGCCATCAAGTGGGCTGCCTGTCTGTATGCTGAACTCATGCAATAAAAAAATGTTAGTGATCATAACAAAGAATAGGTGACAATTTGATTCAAGTATCAAATCCTAATATTATGTCCGAGTCAAATTATTTAATTCACACACACAAGTATTCCGAGTGATTTAATTCTGGCAAGTCACATCACCAATCCGTGGCAACAGCTGTTGTCTTTTTGTGCAGATGTCATTTTAGGTCTAAATATGTCTTGTAAGCGGAAAACGATCGTTTCGCTTTGATTTTTACGTTTTGAAAAGAGAGTGACAAATTGTCACTTTGGGAGTAATTCAGTCAACACATTTATGCTGTTTCCAAGCGTTTATTGCACTTTTGACGTTTGCACGTCTATCAAGTTACATATTTCTGGACAGTAAAGCCCAAATGATACAAATGACATAAATGTCGTACTTCATTGTTTTAGATGACGTTAAAGTGATGGACCATTTTAGTTTTCGTCAAAATCGACCCTTTTGAGTATTTTTCACTATTTAGCATTATCTAACGGTTGCCCGTGGTCGAAAGTCGACCATAATAATTAATTTAAATTATTAATGTTTATTTATTTTCTCCCTTAAATACTAAACAAATTATTAAGGTTCTGTTGTCAAATACTTCACTTCGATAATCACAGATTTCGCCAACGCTACACTGTTTATTTGACTTTACCAATAAACAAAAGAGTATGCGTGTGTGTCAAATGCATAATGGTGTGTGTAATGTTTTTTTTATTGATCTAATGTATTTTTATGCATATTTTTTTTAGTATTAGCATTCTGCGCACCTTCCCTGTATATACTACAAGTGTGCGAAATTTCATACTCCTCCGTTCGTGTAATTTTAGTACACTTATATTCAAAATTATATCAGCAATTTGTAAGATGTAACTATAGTACTACATGTAAAACGACGCCGGGTGGGTTAGCTGGTGTGTTTTAATTAATTCTCCTCACCCCTACACAAACAGGGGTAGATTAATCATCCAAGTCTGACGTTCGTATAGTTCCAGACTCGCCCCTCTGCCGGCATTTTTCTTGGTATAGGTTGTTTTAGTTGTTGACACTTTTTCCTATTAACTTTATGGGAATTATGTAATTAGTACTTCATTATTTCTTGTGAACTAAGTATGATAATACTCGTCTAGAAAGGGTATAGTCGGGATTTGAAAATAAATTTGACCCCGTGGCGTTAGTACTTTTACTACGGATATCGTTAGATAGGAATAATTTATTCAAATTATCAGATACTAGCTTCTTTTTGCCCGAGATTTCATCCACGTGGAAATAGTAAAGGAAAAGTAAATTAAAATATCCTCCCGATTTTGAAACATTCTTCATTGGTGCTCTGCTCCTATGGGTCTTAGCATGATGATATATAGCCTATAGCCTTCCTTGATAAATGGGCTATCTAACACTGAAAGAATTTTTCAAATCCGACTAGTAGTTCCTGAGATTAGCGCGTTCGAACAAACAAACAAACACACAAACAGACTCTTGAGTAATTTTGGAATATTTTTTAAACCTATTAAATAGCAAAATTATAAATTAAATGGTTTGAAGTCATGATAGAGTAATGGCTAGTGTACGCGTCGAAACTCAAAGGGCGCGGGTTCGATCCTGGTCGGAACACATGCACCACTTAGGCAGTTTTCTGACCTAATGTGCATATTGTTACAGTTACCACGTGCTAACGACGGTGAAGGAAAACATCGTGATGAAACCTGCACATCGAGGTATTCGATGTGTCGAACCTGCCAAGCTGCCTTGGACAAGCGTGGCAGGTATACTGTCCGTTCCCCTATAGTGTGAGGACCGAGCTCAGCAGTGGGAAGTATATGGACTCTTATTATTTATTACTAGCTGACCCGACAAACTTCGTACCGCCTATTTTTGAATTCCTAAAAGACTGTTGCCATGACCCATCACACGAAACAAAATCACCAAAATCGGTCTAGTCTAGGTGATCAGGAGGATTCTAAAACCCGATCTCAGCGCCACCTACCGGTTCTAACTGTGAATACAAAAAATCCGGTAACCAACTCAATCACACAAAAACAAAATCACCAAAACCGGTGCGGGTGTTTAGGAGGAATTCTCAGCGCCACCTACCGGTTCCGATTGTGGCTGTAAATCATCTCAGGACCCACTCAAAGACACACACAAAATCATCAAAATCGAATGGATAATTTACGATTCTATAAAGGACAGACAGACATTCATTTTTATATATCAAGATAATAGATTGCGGTTTTTGTACCAACTTATTATCTTAAGGCTGCTTGTTTGCCTGGCTGAGGAAATTGGAGGACAGGGATGAATGGCACCGTCTTGGGGAGGCCTACGTCCAGCAGTGGACTGCGAATGGCTGACGACGACGAAATGTGTGATATTTATCCTGGGAATCCGGAGGGAAGTTTCCCGGGAGGGATTCGTAGTTGTTCTGGTGAATAAAAATTAGCTTATACCGATACAAACCTGCCAAGCCTCCTTGGACAAGCGTGGCGGGTATACTGTCCGTTTCCCCTGTCATGGGAGGCCCGAGCCCAGCAGTGGGACCTTTATGGGCTGATATTATTATTATATTATATATACCGATACAATGTTCACTAACACGATAGCTTATATTCTCTTTTTTGTGTCCCGGGAATCCCGCGGGAATTTCAAATCAAGAGTGGAGGAAGTCGCGAGCATATCCTAGTAAAATATAAACAGAACAAAAGTAACGCTTGACAGACTCTACTACTAAAAAGTAGGTATTTGCGCATAACATTAAAATATTCTAGTTTAAATACAATAAAACGTTTTTATGATAAATGTATTTATAATGTATTATAATAATTACATTATAACTCGTCAGATTGTACTTATGAATTAATTATTCTAACATATTAACTGCAGATGATTCGACGAAAAGCTAGTACATTTGTCGAGCTAGAGTCACAGTTAATAAATAACAGTAAGTCAAAAGAGTTGTATTTAAAATTGTTTTAAATATAGAAGTTTTCATTCAAACCAAGTTCCACTGGAGAATATTTTTAAGGTCATACATTTTAGATAAAAATTAAGTCTATTTTTAGTTTATGTACACTTGTGTCGAAGTTTTAATATTCAAGTCTTTGAAGATTGGATGCGTTAAGGAATAGAAAATCTAATGGTATTATTATTGAGTAATTATCCATTATATGCAATAAGTAACAAAAAGATCTTACGACAACACACAATCCAAGTAGTTTAAAATACCTATATGAATTTTTATAATTTATTTAACGAGTTATAAAACATCTACTTACCTCTCTACCTACCTCCCAGGAATATAATATAATAATAATAACAGCCCATAAATGTCCCACGGCTGGGCTCGGGCCTCCCATTATGGGGGAACGGACAGTATACCCGCCACGCTTGTCCAAGGTGGCTTAGCAGGTTTGACACATCGGTAATCTCGATGTGCAGGTTGCATCACGATGTTTTCCTTCACCGTGGTTAGCACGTGGTAATTGTAACAATATGCACATTAGGTCAGAAAACTGCCTAAGAGGTGCTAGCGTTCCGGTGAGGCTCGAACCACGCCTTTTGAGTTTGGGACGCGTGCGTTAGCCATCACGCTACCACTACTTGGCCAGGAATAGAAGCAAGGTAATGCTGGAATACAACAGATGGCATGCTCGAACCTATCAATTAAACTACCACAGTGTTCCATCATAACGCCGTAATGTCGGTATCAGGAACCGAAGATACTTCTTATAGATAACATAAAAAATTACATGGTTTTTAATATTATTGTTTATGTGATGTCCGGTCAAATCTATGGGTATTAAATATTACCGAATTGAACAGCTAATTTTGAACAACATATTATCTCAAATCGCGTTGGTATATCAAAACTTGACTCGTCACGTAGAATCTTTAGCGGTTGGAAATTGACCTACTGTTCAGCTCTCAACCGTATCAAAATAGGGGCCCGTTTAATGGGTGAGTCAGTGCTGAGGCCAGTCCCACCCACGGCGCGCCCACCATCAATACCACGTGCAATTAAACGCTGCATGCACTCTGACTCAGGATTATATCACGGAATGTAGTAAACAGACAGAGGAAACAAATTCCAGGGTATCAGCATATTCTTGTTGAGAAGCTGGCATTTAAGTAGACGGCCAACCTTATGAAATCTGGTTACCGTTGCCTATAGATGTTTGCAACACCAGGGGCTAAGCCACTCGGTGTTCTAGTCTCAGGGACACCCCTCCTCGTCGGCTTGCATCGAGATGTCACGGCAGTCATACGCATGGTTACGGTCCCGTGGTGCCTCATCATTATGCGGAGGGTCGCTGGAAGATTTAGTGGATAGTCTGGCGGAACACCAGCAGCCGAACGTCCACAGACCCCTTGGTGGCATCCCCTGGGGCCTGAGGATATGCGCGAATGCATTTCCCCAGAGTTTACAAAAACAGGGCTAAGCCTCTGTGTTGCCAGTCTTTAGACTGGAATAGGGAAGTTCAAAGCTAACCATTTCACGCTGATATTCTATGAGAGCGTAGTATCACACCAATCGAGCCTGCTCTAAGACTTGTAATCAATATAATGATACCAGCATGTCTGTACTATATCAAACCTTCATCGTCAGCTGCTAAACATGTTCTATTGTTGCGAATAGACAAACGGCCTAACTGATGAAAAGTAGTCACAGCCGTCTTCGAACGTTTGTAACTCCAGGGGCGTTGCCAACGTGTCTTCGTCATATCGTTCTTTATGAACCCATTTTTTTAAATTCCATGAGCTCAGAAGACAGGTAGACGGCCCATTTGATAGTGCAGTTACTATCGCCTATAGGCACTATTTTAACAGTGAAATTGCCACCAATGTGGTGCTGCTTTCTAAAGGGAGACTGTAACCTAGCCAATAATGCTGGAACCCAACTCAGGGTTGTTATGGCGGTATACTCTAGAGCAGGGGTGGTAGCCATCTAGACGGGAAAATATCCTACCACCTGGCTGTTGATTATATTGTCACCTTTTAAGAAGAAGAAATTGTATTCTTTCTCCATTCCTGCACGGACAAACCATGTTCAAGCAACCCACCTTGTAGAGCGCAGGAAACACTTTGGCAAGAAGTTCCTTTCAAGCCTTTATTGTACGCGGAACATTCTAATTACTGCTACATTGCTACGTTGTTGAACGTGGTAGTTTAAGTAACTGAGAGAAGAGCGCGCCCTGAGCAACTCTCCTCCTGTGGGCGAGTCATTTTGCCGCCCCACGTTAGATTGGAAAGGGAAGATGCTGCGGGCTATTTTTCTCTGGGTAGTGCATGTGACCATTGAGGCTCTGCTTTGCTAGGGCACACAACGTTGGTCGAGCTTCCGCTTTCTCCGGAGCCCTCGCGTATAAGGCGAAGGAAGGAATCTTAAGGACTTTTAGTGGATATTTGTAATTTGGATGGCAAAAGAGTACTATTGAAGTAGAGGAAGTATTTTCGGGGGTACTTGAGCCCCACTAACGGCGTTTGCGTTTCCTTCACGGTGGTTAGTACTCAGTTGGATTTCTTCTAGCAAAAAAATGGTACTTTAAGGAAATGAGAGTGAACATTCCGCTGATGGCGAGCGATGTCGTAATGACAATGTCACATATAAAGAAAGATGGACAGGACTATTGTATAAGGGTTAAGCTTTTGACCAGTAGGACATGTCCCACCGTGCTCAGAACCGATCTCTGTAAAAGAAAACCATTGTTCACTGACATCAAAGTCACGGTCGGCAGTGAGAGAACGATTTAGAAGAAGAGAAGAAAGCTTTTGCAAAATGACTACGACATCCGTGCAGGAACGGAGAAAGAATACAATTTCCTGCGGCCCGGCGGCCTGTCGTAAGAGGCGACAAAACAACCCACAGCCAGGTGGTAGGGCATTTGCCCGACTGGATGGCTACCACCCCTGGTCTAGAGTATGTCGCCATAACAACCTTGTGTTGTGTTCCGGCATTAGTGACCAGGTTCCAGGCTCCCTAAAGAGAGCAGCAGCGCATTCGTAGCACCTTTGGTGTTGCAAATGTCCATAGGCGATGGTAACCGCTGTCCATCAAGTGGGCCGTCTGCCTGTCTGCTGAACTCCTGCAATAAAAAAAAAAAAAAAAAAAAAAAACATCCATAGTACTAACCCCTATATTCTGAAAATTGTGACCCGACACCCTAATAAGTGTTCCAGGTCACACCGTGATGATACCGCTCGGGACGGGAGTGGAGGGTCGATGAGTCGGACGCACCCATTTCCCGACGAGCCCTCCTTTCCTATTAGTGACGTCCGCTTATCCAATTACTTGGCATTATCCGCAAATTTATCCGCGGTCTGTGAGACTAAGGATATTTTTATTTATTTCGAACTAGCTGTGGCTGTGCTATTTTCCACGCGGGTCTCGAAGTGTAGGTATATTCACAGTTTTTGAAACCTGTAAATAAAATGGCGAATACGTGTTTATTTTGATCGTAACTTGTTGCAAATAATGATTTGTAATAAGACTACGATACGATACGATAAGACTGCTTGTACTAGGGTAACAGCCTTGCAGATACTTGGCTAAGAAAGTACCAAACATTAACTATTTGGGCAGGGTTTTCCCTTTATTGTTCAGCCTTTGGTATGACCATTCACACCGCAAAATAAGCAATGAACCCGTCTACACGCCACACCGCCTTTTATATGAAAATATTACGAAAACTACCCTACATAACAATAATATTACATTATTGCTAAAAATAGCAATTACTTAGTACTTAGTGTTGCCAGGATCATAAAAACAATAACTTTATAATAACAAATACTATTCCGACATATATAATGTAATATGTGTATTTATGTATGTATAAATGTTATCTTATAATATTTTACTATTTATTAACCAATAAACTAAATTATTATATGAGTGCTGGTTGAGCAACTACGGACTTTTGTTGTCTATCCTATTTTCCACCCAAAGGTTGCCTGGAAGAAATCCATGGGCGATAAGACCACCGATTGTACTTGTATATTAATGTTCTTGATTTTATGTAGCATTTTTCTACAATAAAGTATTATCTATTCTATTTTAAATATAAGGCATATTCGGATAATAAATGAATGTATATTTCTGCGGATATAATATTTGATACATCCCTATTCCCCACACTTTACGTAACCGTAAATAATTACAGTAAATTTCAACCGTTCGCCTTAGGGTAGGTTATGTAATTTTATATAATAATACTATAACTTACGAAACAAGAATTACATTCTTATAATTACGCAAAGGTTTCTACGCAGCGGAAGCCGTGCAAACTTATTTTTCATAGATGTGAAAACTGTTATATAATATTTTTCACCATGAAAATGTATTTATGATTTTGTTCAATTTTGGTCTCTTAATCAATACTTAGTCTTCTAAATTATGTAATTTCAGCCCATAAAAGTCCCGCTGCTGGGGTTACTATCCTTTTAGAATAAACAGAACACTCGCCACTCTGTCTAATGAAATCCATAATCTAGATCACCAAACAATAGATCAGAAATGTATTGTTACATGCCGACATGCACATCTGCCTGCCATAAACTGGTTTATTACCTTTCCCGCGTTTGGACTACTTTTGTTTACTTCGTGTTTAAAAATGCAATTAAGAAAAACATTATATTGTTACTGTACTTATTTTATGGCAGTCATTACGCAGGTGTGTCGAACTAATTCTTGGAAATTATTGTTTTGCGTCGAGGCATATTGTATTGGTACAGGATAAAAGGAATGCCCGAACGGAGGGGTGGGGTAGTTAAGCGACGATTACGATACAATCAAGACGCGTGTAGTAAATTCGATAAGCGATATAGTGACGGACTTTGCGCGTGTTATTGAATCGTGAAGTTTGTACTGTTGTATCCAGTTATATTTGTACCTGTGTTATACGTGTTTGTATAGTTTAATTCGAATTCGGTATTTTAATTCGAGCCCCACATTCGCAACAGCATCTTTTCGGACTTTATACTCAGACAGTCTTAGACGCATCAGATTACAAAAAGTAGTGTTTTCTTTCCTGGGCTGGTAGACGCTTCTTCAATACAATTCCGAATGAAGTGTTAGATCTGCCTTTTAGTAAATTTGAATCTAAATTGATAGTACCTTGCTTAGAAAGGGATGCTACACTATTGAAGAATATTTAAATGACAAAAATCCATTTACATGCCTGCTCTCTCCAGCCTTTTATACTATCTTCTGTATAATGTTTATATTTTGAATAATATATACGGAATCTATGGAGATTTGCGCAGTATGAATTCTTATCATGTCATTATTGCGATAGTAACAAAATTTTTGTTTGTTTGTTACAACTCTAATTCTTTGAAAAGTTATTATAATACAATATGGGCCTTACTTATAATAATCTCGTTAAGAAAGGATTAACCATCTCTTAAATAAGAGACTCTTAAACCCTTATGACCTTACTTAGGATTAACCATCTCTTAAATAACATACTCTTAAGCCCCTAATCAATGGCTGTTTCATATAAAACTTGTCATCTTGCCGCTTAGCAGTCACTTAAACTACCTCTCGTTGTTGGTTATTTTTGACAGTATTTATGAGTTACTTTGCCACCACCTCTTATCCATAAGAGGAGTTTATGGGTAAGATTTTTGTTAATCAGTTGCTGAGAAGTTTCTTAAAATTTAACAAACGATTGTAAGGCCGTATATGTATTAAAAAAGAGCCTCAGATAATATATAAATAATTATAATGAAAAATCTTTTTTAGCTAGACGTGTTGTTGGGGAGTTACTTCCCGCTTCTCCTTTGAACTGCGATAAGAAGTTGCAAAGCGGTGTACATATAGAAAGTAGATTTTTTTGCATGACCTTCAAAAACTGATAGATAGATAACACTTTATTGTACATCAAAATATAGAATTACAGAAACAGACCATATTTACAATATTTTCTAGGCAATACAATAGCCGGCCATATCGCACAAAGCGATCTCTTCCAGATCTTAGGATCGAGAAATGAATTGAATCAGGCGAAATAGGTTGTGTATAGCTATTCGTGGACAATTGTGTTTTCTGGGTAAATTTCTAAATGTTGGTAAGGAGTTGGCCTCTCTGAAATTAAGAGGCAGCATATTCTAAAGTTGACAGCCTGCACCGTAAAAGAATTATCATAATGCGATGAAGTATTTGCAGGCGTCATAAGTTTTGGTACTTAGCATGGTGCAAATTGTGGGCAGTTAAGTAGATAGGTGATGGAATTTAAAACGTTCCTTATTCTCACTGTTCTTCATTGGAAATTATACTGAATTTATTATTCAGAATATTTTTGAATTTGAATATTCTATTTTTGCTCCTGTTTATTTGAAGATTATTTAACTTTTAAATATTCACTAATACTTCACACCATGCATCGAACAAACCACGTAAAGATATATTTAAGAAAAAAAACTCATAATAAAACATTGCATTGCTAGATTACAACTGTCTGTTTTCATTTTTATCCGTGTAGGGACGGAGAAAGAATACAATTTCCCACGGCCTGGTAACTAGTAGTAAGTGGCGACAAAACAACCCACAGCCACGTGGTAGGGTATTTGCTGCCTATCTGGATGGCTACCACCCCTGCTCTAGAGTATGCCGCCATAGCAACCTGAGTTGTGTTCCGGCATTAGTGGCCAGGTATCAGTCTCCCTGTAGAGAGCAGCAGCTCATTAGTAGCACCAAATGCTGCAAATGTCCATAAGCGATGATAACCGCTTTCCATCAGATGGGCCGTCTGCCTGTGTGCTGAACTCATGCGATAAATAAGCTTTTTTTAAAAGGTTTTAAATACAAGCTTTTGAGAACCTGGATATCATGTACCAGCAAGTGCTAGCCAAGACAAGTAAAACGAGCCCAAACGCTACGGGCATATCTTGTTTAGTACAGGAGTTCCTATGGCCATCTTCCGACTCCATATCAGATCAGTTCCATAGTACCATATTATTGCATTGTCACCCGATATACGTATGCGTGAAAAATTTCAGCTCAAGCGGAAACCGGGAAGTTGGTCAAATTTAACTTGCAAGATTCCACCCGAACTTACATACATCCATTGCAAGTTAAATAAAAGCTTGTAAAAAAAGTTTACTTTTCTTTGAGTAAAATTCAGATTTATTTTCTGCCATTTTCTTAACTTTTTATATAAAATATACGCGAGTCACCTATTATTACGGACCTTTCCTTGAGTAAAATTCATCTTTATACAAGTTATGATCCTAACTACCGTATTTTGTGATTTTTGCGTAATATGACATTTTTATATTCGAACGATTGACGGAAATGTACTTCGTGACTGTACTTAATTAAACTATATGACGTCATTAATTGAACCATACAATGTAGCAGTTCATAAATTAGTTTTTCGTAGGGTTTCACAATCCGATGTCATTGGGTATATTGTCAACAAGTATACAAGTTTGGTTTTCATGTAAATACATAAGACCAAATGGACTTATGCCAGTAGAATAAAACTAATGCGTTACAACTATAGGTCAGTATGCAGCGTTATTATTTTTAGGAGATACAATTGTTATAAAAAGTTTACTGGAGTCATTATCTTGATTACAGTACCTATATGGCCGGCTCGATTATTTTGATACTACGCTTTCACATAATATCGACGTGAAACGGTTAGCCTTGAGTGAATTCGTGCGATCAGTTCTGATGGTGTACTTCTCTCTCGCCCTATCCCATCCCGCTATTCCAACCCCATATCGCATCCCAATATTCCAATCCCATATCCCATCTTGCTATTCCGATCCCATAGCCCATTCTAATATTCAAATCCCATACCCCATCCCACTATTCTTATCTCATATCCCAATCCCGTATCCCATCTCGCTATTTCAATCCCATATACCATTCCGATATTTCAATCTCACATCCCATCCCGTTGTTTCAATTCATATCTTATCCCAATTATTATTTTTTCTTATTTTAATTTCATATCCCATTACGCTATTCCAATCCCATGTGCCATTCCAATATTTTAATCCCATATCCCATACTGCTATTTCAACCCCATATCCCATGCCAATCCCATAATCCATCCCAATATTCCAATCCTATAACCTATCCGGTATTGCAATCCCATATCTCTGATCCCTTTATTTCATAGTGCTACCTGATGCTCTTTATACCACCCTAAAGGCTGGCAATGCGTTTTCTACGTTCATGCTGTTGCAAACGTCTACAGTGACGTACCAGTTTCCATGAGCCGTCTGCTCAACCAGCTTCGCAATAAAATAAAAAAGTACTGCATATAAAATAACATCAGCTAAAATTAAAATGAAACCACTGTGAAAAATTCACAGTACAATAGCATAATCGCCTTATGCGTCCACTCGTAGCGACATTTCAACTGCGACTGACAGCTGACGGCCGCCATATTGGATTCGCGATGACATAACTGGGCCGCAACCACAAAACAAAATGGATTTCGAATGAAATTGCTTGTACTGCAAAATTCTTGGCGTGTCTACGTAATCTAGCAAGCTTTACGTTTATATATATGGACAGACAGAGACTTTGTAATGTATGTCGTTTAGTATAATTTGTATTTTTTTAACAAAGATTATTAAAATGAATTGTTTATTCAGAAATACAGTGTAGTGGATGCACTTACCACGTTTATAGTTGTTAATCTAATATATAAAATTCTCGTGTCACAGTTTTCGTTGCCATACTCCTCCGAAACGGCTTGACCGATTTTGATGAAATTTTTTGTGCTTATCTGGTATCTATGAGAATCGGCCAACATCTATTTTTCATCCCCCTAAATGTTAGGGGTAGTCCACCCCTAATTTTTTTTATTTATTTTTTAGACAAAATTTTTAATTTCTATTTTTTTATGATACAACATACAAAAATACATACAACCCTAGATTTTCAACCCTCTACGATCAACCCCTATTTTTTACCGGGCAGGACGACGTCTGCCGCGACAGCTAGTCTTATATATAAAATTCTCGTGTCAGTGTTAGTTACCATACTCCTCCGAACCGGCTTGACCGATTGTCATGAAATTTTGTGTGCATATTGGGTAGGTCTGAGAATCGGCCAACATCTATTTTTCATCCCCCTAAATGTTAAGGGTAGTCCACCCCTAATTTTTTTTTTAATTTTTTGATATATTTTTCATTTTTATTTTTTTGATGATACAGAATTAAAAAATACATACAGCCCTAAATTTTCAACCCTCTATGATCAACCCCTATTTTTTAATAGCGATATAGTATTTTTATAATTTTCTACTGGGATGATTTAGATTTTAATTTGAACCAGGTAGATGGCGCTGCAATGGGTACCAGAATTTCGTTGTTCTTTTGTTGTTGTATGTGTTGAAGTTTGTCCCGGAATGGTTTAAATTAACGATTGGACCCAGTAGTGCGGCATACTCCTCGGTGGGTTTTTTTTTTGTTTATTCAAGTGGATTTGAGAATAGTTTAGATTAACATTTGTCCCGGTAGATGACGCTGGAATGGGTTCTAGTTTTTATTCTTTAAGCAGAGTAAAACAGACGAGCGTGCATGAAAGAGCTATGAATGTCAAAGAACATGAGTTGTAGATGCCTGTGTGGCGCTCTGTTGTTCGTGCTACCGAGGACTGCGTTAGTTATGTATGTATTGTAAGGCAGGACAATGTCTGGCGGATACAGCTAGTAGTTTTATATTATTTCCTTTGCTAGACCACGATCCTAGTTACCAGATGCACGGGTTTCCAACTGAATTATTTGCTCATATATTTCTTGGATTCAGAATTGAATCCAAGAAATAGAAACTTTCGTAATAAATAAAACTTGTATTTAAATCTAATTGTCATAAACAAAAGTAGGTCAAGTTCAAGGTCAACCTTTTGGCATTTGACTTTTGACGTTGACAAGTGCTACCTTAAGAAAAACATAGCAACATAATCCCTTCAAAAAAGAAGAAGAACAACATTCTTTTGATCTACGCTATGTTTACCATTCATGTATAATCATAATTTCTAATCATAAAATAAATTATATATAACTTCAAATTTCAATTTTCTCAATTATTTAATTCAATTTTATTTATCAATTATTTAATGATCTACTTTTGTTATAATTAATCAATGTATATGCCTATGTAAGCCAGGACGTAAGGATATGACTAATCAATGATGTATATAAAAGTCGCTGTCATTAGTAGGAATTCAAAAATCTAAAAAGACACGGTTTTTGAATTCAGTTAAAAATGGAACACCATGTTTTGTACGACTGAAAGATACTTACTAAAGTAAATTTAAAAGCCAGTTTTAAGTTATATTTATTCAAGAACCTTACATCACGTCTAATGTCATAGCACACTTTTTAGGAGAAAGAATATTATTTTGCTGCGGCCGGGTGGCCTTTTATTTTTGAGTCGGGGGAAAGGCATTTCTCACACTACCTTTACTAGGGATTAGAACAAACGACGAGAGGTGACACAACGAATGGAGCACCAGGGTCAAATCGCCGGCTTGTGTGGAGACTCGAAGACTCAATACTCCACTAAAACCACCTCCTCCCATATGCCCCGCACTTATGGCAGGAAGAGCGGACTCAGAACGTAGTTACGCCCAAACTGGAAGGGTGGCCTGTCGTATGAGACGACAACGCAGCCCCTGCCAGGTGGTAAGGCATCTACCAGCCTGGATGGCTATTACCCGTGGCCTGGAATATGCAGCCAAGACAACCGTGAGTTGTCTTCTGGCATCGGTGGTTAGATTTCAGTCTCCCATACTTTTATTGTTCAAATGTCTGAAGACAGCGTTAACCACTTTCCATCAGGTGGGTCATCGTATGTCTGCTATAGTCCAGCATTATTTACTTTTTACCGAGAGTATATTAGTAGACATGATGAAGAGGAGATTATATATATAAACTCATCACAACGTGATCTAGTTGAGTCATCGGTCGGATTTCTATAAAAAATAATAGTAAGGAAGGAAATACCAGTAAAAATAGACTTTTGAAAGTACAATGCCAATCGGCATAGGCTTTGTAGTTATAAATGGGACTAGAACTAGGTGAAGTTAGCAAAGACGATTACACTTTTGGACAATATTAAAGGGCCACTCGGCAAATTAAATGTAAAATAATTTCTAGTGTATTTTGATTTAGAATGTTACTAATGTTCTATTAAATAATGGCCAGATTTTACATATAGAAATTTCTATTACTATGCATACTACTGTGGAGTTTATGTGAATTTTAAGTAATAAGGCAAATAACTGAAACTGAAACTGTGCTAGAAAATTTTGAAGATGTTCGAATTCAGCGCAGTCTTTTGGACCATACACCCAAAATTCAGATTCAGCGCATCGAAATACATAAGAATAGATTGGTTCGGTCAAAAGTACAGACCACATTTTTTGTAGGCCAGTAAATTATAGTATAATCACAAAAATAAAATCCCATAAAAAAAATCCATTGCTTTCAACAAAATGACCGTATAATTTTATGACAAATTAGTAAGTTTATAGATGATGTTAACTAAGTAATTGAAAATATATAATTGAAATATTTAAATCGCTGCTCTAATAATAGATTTACTATTTAATAGTAGTGTCCCTGTATAAAAAAAGGCTATATTTTAATAGCCTTTTTTCTATACAGGGAAAATCCGTTTGAGAACCGTGAACCGCGCGAGGGAGAAAGGTGTGTGTGGGATTCGCCAGGTCGGGGTGGCACTAACACCTCACGTGTGAGATGCTATTGCCACGCCGCGGTTATCCCTTAAAACCCCTGTTCGATCCTCGAGCGTCCTTCGATGGGATGTAGGCTCGCTCGCGCATTCACCACCGCGTCGGCCCCTTGCGGTCTGGCAAGTTAGCCGGAGATCTGGATCTTTCGTTGATCGATCGATCGTTAGAGGGGGCGCGCGGATCTGGGTGCATTTCTCCGGCCTTAGTGAGCGGGCGGGTCCCGTTTCCCCGTCAGTCACCCGCACGGCTTCAGTTAATAACTTGTCAAGTAAAATTTTATCCAACATGATATACCCGCTTATTTTGGCCACTATTGTATGATCACGTAAAACTCTTCCTGTCTACTTCAGTTCCATTGTTATTTGTAGAAGTTGCCAGTTGCTTGAAATAGGGATGGGATAACGAAAGTTTAATACGAATTCGACATCTATTAAAGATACGATTGTCACCTAACTTTTCAACTATTCTACTATAGCGGTATAGCAAGAAGCGCAATGTCCATAACATCCATGTTCAAATTGCCCTCAGATGTATTGCTGCCTTACATAAAATGTAAGTGTCCAGTTAGTAAGCTACAAAGAACAATTCTCGTCTAAAAGATTATCATAAGACCAATTGTAATTCATGACAGTAAATCCTGGACACACACTTAAAGAAGAGAACCAACAGTTAGTCCCAGAGAGGAAGGTTCACGGAAAAGTTTTGGGCCTAACAAAAAAGCTGGAGGGTGCAAACCAATTCCGAAATAGAAAATTGTGTCCAAGAACGGAAGGTTAGGATCGGACAGTGAGAAAAACATACTTAGGACGACTGATCGGTCGACCGTTGATTAAGCATGGCTGGAAAGACAGAGTGGAAGTTGAGCTAACTAAGCTTTAAGCCTATAAATGGAAAGACACTGCAGGACAGAAGAATGTGTCGTCCTCTACTTTCGGAGGCTAAGACTCACATGCTGCTGAGCCAATGGTGTTAATTCAGTTACTTTAGAGCCATCACTACGAGTACTTGGTCACACACTTTACCCACTGAGTTTTTGGCGGGAACTAGAAGGAGATGTTGTGTTTTGCAGTTTTATTTTCTAAAAATGTGTAAAATTACTCTAAAATGAACAATAGTTGTAGGATATTGATAGTTTTTTAGTAGTGGTTATGTGTTTTGTGAGAAATGTGAACTGTATAGTCAAATGTGCCCTTTTGATTTGTCACAAGACCTCCGTTGAATGGCACTAGCTGATTACATACTGTTCACCTGTTTACACATGGGCTTAATAAAATGAAGAAACTATATTGTAAACTAAGATCTGGCTTAAAGGCTTATTTAAGTTTATGGCTTGGGAGCTAGGCCAAGCCATAAACTTAAATAAAAATAAATAAACACTTTACCCACTTAAGGGTGTGACGTATAGTAACACTTTACTAGATACAAATAAATAATATCGTAAAATTCAAACCGAACAAAACAGGCATCGATTTTCAGCCCCTCCCTATTACCATCACGTCGCCTTTCACATTACAGATGGGGTAGTTACCCCATCCCGCCCTGATTGCCTCCCATTATACTTGTAGTTACAACGTAATCTCTATTAATAGTCTGATTAATATTTACCGTTACGTAATAGAGTATTATGAGAAAATATTTTGTAGGTCTTGGCTACAATGCCTTTATAGGATGGACAATGAATGAAATGAATACAAGAGACTGAATATTTTGAGGTACCTAAATTATTTATATCATTTTGGGAAAATAGGACATTTATATTTTCTGCATGTCCATCGATCTGTCTGCCTTCGAATGAATGAATGTAATGTTCAATGGAAGAAAATTTGAATGTATTAGAACATTTGTTTTAAGGATTGCATTTTTTTAAATCATTGGCAGAGAAACTGACATATTGTAATATCCCAAAAATTAAGCAAGTTACGCTTGTATTATGGGTAGTATACAATGGACTACTACTCTGGAACCGATGCCCACACCCAGACTTTAGTAAATAACGGAGAAAATGCGTTTCTGAAATTTACCATACCAGTAAAATACCAATCGAACCCGGAGCCTCTGCGTTGCAGTAAAGTATGCCGGCAAAGGCTTAACCCACTCAACCAAAGCGGCCGTTAATTTGATGTCTATAGTGTATTAAATTCATTTATTGTAACTAACCAAATGAGACTTTAATTTTAGTTGTGTGTATGTATTCATTGTCCTGACCTACGGGGCCCAGACATGGACACTGACGGCAGGATTGGTCCACAAGTTCCAAGTCACTCAACGGATCATGGAGCAAGCTAAGTCGGGTGTTTCCCTTATGGATAAAATTAGAAATGAGGATATCCGTAAGAGAACCAAGGTAACCGATATAGCACGCAAAATTAGCAAGTTGTAGTGGCAGTAGGCCGGTAACGTCTGCCGCAGAACCGATGGTCGCTGGAGCAAACAAGTCCTGGAGTGGAGACCGCGTCTCGGTAAACGTAGTGTCGGACGCCCTCCAGCTTGCTGTACCGACGACCTGCGCATGATCGGCGGTAGGCGCTGGATAAGGAAATACAGGATAGCGATGCGTGGCACAATCTTGGAGAGCCCTACGTCCAGCAGTGGACTTCTAATGACTGTCAACGACGTATATATTTAATAACTATTCTGATACATTATTTGCAAAGTTGCGGTTCCGTTCCAATGATTTCTTTCCCTCGTTTTATTAAAGTCAAATAAACATTTGCCACGTGACTTTGGATGAATGCACAAACCGTGCCAAGTCAAAATTGAACAAAGAAGAACAAGAATGAATGAAATCAAGAAGGAATGAATTAATGAATTAATTTATGAAGGATTTATAGAATAAATGAATAAAAGAATTACTGAAAGAACAAATAAATCGATTGATGAATAAAAAAATATTTATTTAATGTAAATTTAATTAAAACTAGTGAATGAAAGTCGGTTGCTATATTGTACTATTCATTATCTTACCTTACCATCAGTTAAATTTTGTTATCACTTGTACGGAGTTTATGTCAAATTATAATAACAATATATAATAACAAATTATAATACAGATAAAAAACTGCTTTTGAATAATATATTGTTATGTACAAAGGGCAACTTTTATGAAGCAGAGTCGTTTTTGTAGAAATTATTAGATCTAATCTGTACGGTTCCTTAGCCAAACGACAAAGATAAATGGACTATTTACATCTACTCATATTTAGACCTTTCCTTGTACATAAACTGATAAGAATATGGATGATTGTCTAGAATATATACACTTGTAATTCTATATTAATTCCAATGGCATTTTAATTCGAGTCCTGTAGCTCGGTAAACAATCCAGAACATATACAGACGTTAGAACCGAGAGCCTACTCTTCTGGACTTAAAGTCTAAGCCCTGTAAGTTGCATCGTCGACATCCGACGCTCGGCCTGCAAGAGTAGCAGCTGTACTGAGGTACCAACCTGAATGGACAGTATCCACATGGGACGACTTGCTAATATAATAAAGCTATGGTGTGAAGTACGCTTGCCTGTGCACCCAGCTTTTAGGCGATTATGTTTGCTCCATATAGAAATGCACTCGCTCGAATTTGACAGATTCTTGTAACCACATTTTATATGCTAACACTAAATCATCATACATGTATGAAGGCGGTCCGATGTCCACACAGTCTAGATATATATACATAAATGCTATTTATATCCTGCCTATGAAAATCTTTATTTTATTATTGTATTCGTAGGAAAAGCTGAGCGGTCTTCTTATGTGTGTGAATCAAGGCGGACATAAAACTCGATATAAATTTTATTCGTACATTAAAACTATCACTATAATAAATAAGTAAGCCAGACGTTACTTCCAAAACATTCGAAACAGTCTTTATATCGATAAATATAAATTAGTATAACTATCACTATTAGATACTCAATACTTTATATAATATAAAAAGCTTGTATTTAAAAACCCTTTTTAAAAATTCTCATTTTCGTAAATCGCTTTATAAATCTCAGAATAATCTATGTACATTAGGGTGGTCGTTAAAAATTAAATTTCTTGCGACGCCCCCTAAAAAGCTTCCTTGTAATGAAAAACACTGGGATTTTTTTATAATTTTTTCAAGTCAAGACAACACGTGCCTCAAGACGATTCAAGTTAATTTTTGGGTAATATCATGTTTTTTTCGGAAACTTCTTCATATTTAGAAGTAATAATTATTTTAAGATTGGAAAAGATTTAACAATGAAATACCTTCCGTATTATCATTCTCAGTGATGAATTTCAAATTATAGTTACAGAAAAAGTTTAAAATTCTTCGTGATTCAAGCTTATCTTTCAATTTTTCTTATATTTTTAGTTTTAACTTGAATCGTCTTGAGGCACGTGATGTCTTGACTTGAAAAATTATAAAAAAAATCCCAGTGTTTTTTCAAAAAGGAAGCTTTTTAGGGGGCGTCGCAAGAAATTTAATTTTTAACGACCACCCTAATGTACATACATAAAAAAACATACCGACCAAGTTGAGAACCACCTCCTTTTGGAAGTCGGTTAATAAATTACTTTGACTTTTAAAAATGTTATAGTATAGATTTTGTAGTTAAGGAGTGACCTACTTTATTCGCCAATAGGCACAGAAAGGACGGCGTTTCATAAATATTAATAAATTACCTGAAACCTTCCAAGTTGTTAGATAGGCGGATATCTTCGCGACTTTTCCCGATAGCGGTGCGAGCAATAAATTTTCTTTATGTCCAAACGATTGTTTACGGTGCGGACTTGTGTATGTATTTTAGTGTTTAAAAGAAGGGGAATATAAAGGTTATATAATTTTAATAATTTCGATAAAGAAATATTTTTTAGGTTTCGTAGCTATTTTGAACAAAATAGACCCTTATAGTTGTAATAGGGATGAAGCACAATAGACAATATATTCATATATAAATATATTATAACTAGCTGTCCCGGCAGACGTCGTCCTGCCCGGTAAAAAATAGGGGTTGATCGTAGAGGGTTGAAAATTTAGAGTTGTATGTATCTTTTAATGCTGTATCATAAAAAAATAGAAATTAAACATTTTGTCTAAAAAAAAAATTTAGGGGTGGACTACCCCTAACATTTAGGGGGATGAAAAATAGATGTTGGCCGATTCTCATAGATACCGGATAAGCACAAAAAATTTCATCAAAATCGGTCAAGCCGTTTCGGAGGAGTATGGCAACGAAAACTGTGACACGATAATTTTATATATTAGATTACGTCGATTATCTCTTAGTCGCCATGTTGCGTCATCAAGTACGGAATCGATGTGGAATATATAGACTCGTCGGCGTGTTATTATATTGATGTATTTATATACACACATCTAATAGATATAGCATATTTTATATAAAACTTATACAATTTTAATTTTAAACTAGACTTTAAGTAATTTAAGTAGTATAAGAGACAAGCCTTATTTATATATATATATTATATGTGCTTCAGATGCCCGAACAGTATCGGGGGTGAACATGAAAATTAAAAAAAAAAAAGTTTTAAAATATTATGATATACATCTACATATTAATACGTAAAGCAAAAATTTTGTAATCTTTTTAAGAAATTGCGCCGACGGAGTGATATGTAATATCGCACATTTATAGTTAAGATAGAGAAGAAGAGACGAATGCTATTTTTTTTACTTACGCATAAAGAAATACATTAAATCAATAAGAAAAACAATACACACAATATCATGTACTTGACACACACACACCCATATATACTCTTTTGTTTATTGTTAAAGCCAAATGAACAGTGCAGCCTTGGCGAAATCAGTGATTATAGAAGTATAGTGTTTGACAACAAATAATTATGTTGGAATTTCGACCACGGAGACCCCTAGTAATTCTACTTTTAAAGCTATGACACCTGACCACAAAAGAAGTGGTCTGTATTTGGAGTGAAATTCACACTGTCAGGGGGTAGAGCATTCGTTCGTCTAAATGGTCACCAGTCTTGGTCTAGAGTATGCTGCCATAACAATCTCGAGTTGTGTTCCGGCATGAGTGGCCAGGTTCCAGCCCCCACTTTAGGTCTGCAACAGATTTGTAGCAAGCAGCTTTAACCACTTTCCACCATGAAGGCCGTCAACTATTCCAGCAATAAAAATAAAATAAAAAGAAGTTTCTGTCTAACTACACAGATTTTTAATTACCTGTACTAAATGACAGCTGCTCATCATCATCATTTAAGAGCTGTGCTCTTGTCTGTGGAACCTCCTCCAAATTTCTCGGTTAAGAGCCAGGTGTTTTAATTCTTTGTACGACAAAACACCCCCCCTTTAACCTTTATTTGATCCACGAATGCTCGCCTTGGCCTTCCCTTCCCTCTCCTTGCTACCACTTTAAGTTAGATTACCGTGCTTAAGAAGATGTCCTTACCTGCGCAAGATCGCCGGCAAGCCCTGGATGAGGAAGATAGGAGACCGGGATATGTGGTGCGTACTTGGGGAGGCATACATCCAGCAGTGGACTGAAATTAATAAAGTTCTGTAGTCGAATGTTATTTGGAATTGAGTTAAAATGATTCAAGGTTATTGGAACATTTAAGCAGAATGATTTTTTGTAATATTTTCCATAAACATAAAAGTATGATTGTTCCAAGTAGTTTGAATCATTATAGCAAAAAATAACACATGTCAGAGCAATTAAGAAAAGCAAAAATGATTCTAATAGCTTGAAACACTTATTCACTTTAAAAATGGTCTTCGACATTTCAGCTGTGAGTTGGACCATACGGATTTTCGTCAATTATTGACATAGAGTTATGAGTCTTTGATATGTTAAAATACCTTATTTGGAGTACATAGGTTACAAAAACTTGAAATTGTCGAGGTTGTGTGTTGGAACATTTTTGATTAAATCGGTCCAATTGGCCGAAAAGAAGATGTCGCGTCGTAGCAATGATGAAAAATCTTCCCGCTTCTTTCTTTCAAAGTTTTTAAAGTTAGCTTCTATCAATCTTTTTTATGTTGTAAGCGTGGAATAACTCACAGGGGTGAAATGTTAATTCAACTCACACATCTACTTATGAATCTAAAATAAGTCGATCGCAGCTGTCATTTTAGTTCAGGTAATTAAAAATCAGTGTACAGTTAGTAGCTGTAGGCTATTGTAGCCACTGATATCATCATATTGGGGTCGTTCATCCATTAATCACATGATGTTTTTTAATCACTTTCAAACCCGTTCTCTTCCAAGGTGGTGAGGTTTAAGACTGACACCGTCCTACCTAAAACCGTGTATATTTTTTGGGTGCAACTTATCTGAAAAAAAAAGGTTTTTTTCAAATACTCATTTATTTCAATTTAAATAAATCACGTGATATCTCATTACACCATTCCCTTGTAATATTTCGTGATTTTCCGAAACTCCGCTCCTTTTGAGCCTCACGTAATTAATGTACGACCCCTAACAAGAAACTTCTTAGACTAAGAAAGTCATACTTCTCTTTATATCCTTGGTTTTATTTAAAAGGAATAATCTTTTTTAAAAAGGTTTTTAAATACAAGCTTTGAGATCCGGATATCATGTAGCAGCGGAATGATAGCCAAGCCAAGTAAAACGAGCCCTAACACGACTGGCTTATTTTGTTTAGTGTAGGAGTTCCTATTTCCACCTTCCGACTCCATAATCAGATCAGCTCAATAGTACCACATTATTGTATTTTCACGCGATATACATATGCTTGCAAAATTTAAGCTCAATCGGAAACCGGGAAGTTGGTCAAATTTGACTTGCGAGATTCTACCCGAACTTACATACATACATCCATTACACGTTAAATAAAATCTTGTAAAATATTATTCACATCACTAAATATTATAGAACAAAACATTCTTTCTCAAATTCTAACCAAAAAGAAAATGTCCATTTACAATAAAGACACGCCTTGACAGTTGGAAAGCGCGGGAAAAGACGCCATCTTGAACCGCCATTGTATGCGATACCGATATCATCACATTCAATGGAGCGCACGAAAAAAGTTTTTAGACTTTATACAACTGTTTGTAGTTTTACAATTTTCTGTTTTTCCTTTTATTAATGACCTTTTTGCTACTGTTGTGCTTTTCGCTGTTTTTGTATTGAACTTTCTATTGTGGATGTTTTTGTACGTACTTTTTTTTATTGCTTGAAGCAGGTTAACAGGCGGACGACCCAGAAAGGTTGCCGTCACCTATGAACGTTTGCAACACCAAGGGCGTCGCCAACGCGTTCCGGCCTCTAAGATTTTTTATGACGCCCTTCTTAAACGACCCCACGTCGTAGCGCAGAGGGAAAACCTCGGCGGGAAGCTCTCTCCAGATCATTTTTGTATATATACTGTTACGAGTTTAGCGGGACTCGAATCAAAATGCCGTTAGAGTTACTATAAAGTTTATTAGAATTATAGAAACACGTATAGCACAGGTACAAATTTAACCGAACACAACGAATCCAAACGTAATGCAGAAGTTCGTCATTCAATAAACACTCCGTCACTAATAGATTACCGAATGTACACACGTTTCGCCTTAATCGTGGTACTCGCTGGACTACTCCCCTCCCTCAATCAGGCCATCGTTTTATACTGCACAAATGCAATACGCCCGCGCGGCAACGTGGATCGAATTTCCTAGAATCAGCTAGTACTTTAAAATCCGTAACACCTAGCTAATGATTACAATAAAACAATGGCTGTTCTCTAGAAACGTATTCCAATAAATAAGTAAACAAAAAAAGACGATCATAAAAGAATTACAATAGTTTCAATGTCGTAATTCAATAAAACGCCCAAAGTCCGTCACTATTACATTCCCGATTATACACACGTCACACCTTGATCATAGTTGTTGCCGAACTGCCCCCTCTCCCCACCGGGCCGTCATGTATACCACACAAATACAAATGTGCCCGTATCGTAGTCGACGTAATTCCGCAACATCTGGCTAATAATTCAGTCGCAAGCGGGCATAAACGAGTACAATACTCTTTCTAGAAACGTATGCTAATAAATAAGTAAAAAAGAAGACCACCAAAAAAGAATTACAATTAGTTCAAATGCTGACAGGTAATAAAATGTGCATTTACAGATAAGTTGTAACAATACTATATCTATACGTGAATTTTTCAAGTGGACTCTCAGGACCAAAACCTAAATAAACTATACGCTGAAGCAAAAAATTCTCAAGACTCTCGGTAAAACACTCTGGCCAAGGAATTCCACTCTCTTGCATTACGCATAATGAAGGTGGACGCGAAGCGCTTTTTTGTATAGTTCATGCAATGATTTTAAAATATGACCAGTCTATCATACATAGTATATGTCGCTTTTCTGTTATATCCTATGTGCGCTTAATCTTTAAACTACCAACGAATTTGATGTGGTTTTTCAATAGATAGATGATTCAAAGGAAGTTATATGTATAAATGATTAAATACATGTGGTCTGTTATGCCTATCACGGCCAAGTCCACATGTGGAAAACAGCACATGTGGAATTGCCGTTATAATAAATAAAATATAGTCCCTTTTAATGTTTAATTTTATTGCTTGAAGGTTCTAAATGTCAAAAATAGATTTATTTAATGCGCTGAGACTTAATGTGTCATAAATATGATTAATTCATTACTATAAATTTTTAATTAGTGCTTATCCGTGCAGGAAAGGAGAAAGAATACAATTTCCTGCGGCCGGGCGGCCTGTCGTAAAACGCGACAAAACAACCCACAGCCAGGTGGTAGGGCATTTGCCCCGGAACTGGATGGACTACCACCAGCCCTTGGGCCTAAAGTATGGTTCTTTGATAACAACATTGAGTTGTGTTCCGGCATTAGTGGCCAGATTCCTTCTTGCCTTCCTTTAGAGAGCGGCAGTACATTGAGGATGCTTTAAGTGACCTCTGCCAAGAAAACCCCATTCGTACATGCGCTTCAGTTCCCAGGGACATCCCTTACCACCTCTAATAGTATTGGGATCCTTGGTGGCATCATTGCAAACGATATACAGTTCAGGAGTCTCCTCGAAGGCAATGCAAAATTTGCCTCCAAGGAGCCGGGAGTGCTAAACTGGTGCAAGCAATATTTTACTCCCCGCCAACGCCTTGGGCCGGGGCATCTACCTACCAAAGGTGCTACAAATGCGCAAATACTCTCCATTTGCGCATTTGTAGCACCTTCGGTGTTCCATCAAGTGGGCCGTCTGCCTGTCCGCTGACCTCCTGCAATAAAAAAAAGTGCTAAATTAATTGACTTTATACCGATTGTACTTTTAAAACCGATGATTACGTTTAGCTTACACTGTAAAGTCACGTAAAGCAGACAATGTAGCTAACGTGGGTTTGTGGCCATTTCCTCATTTGAACACACCAATCGCACGACTGTCATCATTATGATCACAGCCAGATGCTACAGTTTGCCTTCATCACCTTTGCAGGCCTAAATACTTTTATTACAAGCTTTTACTTAACTTGCAATAGATGTATGTATGTAAGTTAGTGTGGAATCTTGCAAGTTAAATTTGATCAACTTCCCGGTTTCCGATTGAGCTGAAATTTTGCACGCATATGTATATCGCGTGACAATGCAATAATATGGTACTATGGAACTGATCTGATGATGAGTCGGAAGGTGGCCATAGGAACTCCTGTACTAAACAAGACAGACCCATCGTGTTTGGGCTCGTTTTACTTGTCCTAGCCAAGACAAGGTGCTCTGCTGCTACATGATATCCAGGATCTCAAAAGCTTGTATCTAAAAACTTTTTAGAAAAGCTTATTATTGCATGAATACAACATACAAGGAGACAGCCTACATGATAGAAAGCGGTTACCGTCGCCTACGAACGTTTGCAACACCAGAGATGTCACCAACGTGTCGCCGGCTGCGAAGAAATTTTGTGACACCAAATTTTGTGAAAACCACGGCTAGGAAATCATTCCAAATCCCTACGGTGCGCAAGAGAACCGTTGCGTATAAGAGCGAAGCAGCATTAGGAACTGGGCATGTACGCCCAGCCGATGGCGAGGGGTGCGATGGTAGAAAGAGCACGAAGGCAACACTCTAAACAATTCCTCGAAACACTCCCTGTTATACAGTCGGTATAATACGCAGAGACGTGAAGTCTCTTCGAAGGCCAAGCGTATCTAAACCGTCTGTGAGTATGGGATCGTCGACAATGCGAATGGCTCGACGTTCAATACTGTCCAGGGGATTTAATTAGTAGGCAGATGCCCCGGCCCACAAGTGTGAGCACTACTCCATATGTGGGCTCGCCTGGGCTTTGTAAAGCGCAAGACGTTGCCGCGGAGTGAAGCACTGCTTGCTTTTAAGGTGGTTTTTTTTTATTGTAGACCCGGGTTTCTCCGCCTTAGGTCATGGCAGAGGTACTCTTTTCATTTACTTTATTGCTATTTATGAGTTAGCCTAATTTGTACATTTTCTAATTTATACATTTTGGTTTGTTTATACAATTTTGATCCAAAATTTATTTTATGAGTATCTATAGTCCTATGTTTATTCTATGTATTTCTATCTATTTATTTTCTATTCGCATACAGACATGCAGCAAGCTCTTAAGGGTAGTTTTTTAATTCTAAGCTTATTACAATATATATTCTAGTTTTACAGTTTCTACTGACGCTGACAGAAGATATACTAAAGTATATAACTTCAGTGTCATTGTATTATACACCTATTTATTGCTAACTTATTTCACTGGTTAATATATATGCTCTTTTTAAGGTGGTTTCGGAACTATAACATCGTTTGCAATGTCAACTCTAAGGATCCCAACATTCTTATAGGTAAGGGATTTTTGGGACCTGACGCGCATGTACCAATGAGGTTTTCTTGGAATAGAACACTTCGGGCATTACCAATGCGCTGTCGCTCTCTAAAGCAAGGCTGGAACCTGGCCACTAATGCCGGAACTAAACTCTATGTTGTTATGGCGGCATAATCTAGACCAGGGGTGTGGTAATCCAGAGGGGCTAATACCCACCTTGCTGTGGGTTATTTTGTTACCTCTAACGACAGGCCGCTTGGCCGCAAGAGTTAGGAGGCATCAATGCCGCGGTGTGAAATTCAGCTACTACATAAATATTTAACTTAATCACAATAATGTGAGAATCTAAAATTCCGTATTTTCATGGCATTCAAAGATGTTCAGTTTGATTGAATAATATTGATATTCATGCTGTATGGTTTAGTTCCTTTGCCTGACATTTAGCAAAGTGAAGTAAAAACTTGGTCTCTTAATATCATTTTACTTACAAAGGTAAATATGCTTACTTCTTTCGATATAATGCACTTATTTCGTAATTAATTGTATTGTTTATTAATTTTTTGCCTTAATGATGGCTTACCGATGATTTTAGTGTGGTTATTATACCATAGCAAAACATATGTAGTCTTTGAATACAAAAAAACGCGTAATTTTCAGGTTCTGTGTTTTTGCAGTTTTACCGTATTTTCTTATTATACATTGTTTCAGAATATGCTTACAGCATATTCTGAAACAAAACCCGGTTCCCGATCGGGTTTTAAGTTGTTGTTTCATCCAATACATGTGAAAAGCCGCCGAGCGTAAGAGATAGTAATGCAGTTATCATATATGCACGAATAGAAAAGTAAGCGCCAATGAATGCATGGCGCTTTCGACTTTTTGGTCGCCGGTCACTAGTTTCAGTCAGGTAAGCTATGGGGAATCAAATTGTATGAAGTCCACACCATCAATAGGTATTATTTCGGTTTCTACAATTTTGTCACTAGGGTACACATTGGCTGAGTAACTGTAAACTTTATTACCAGTTTAACGTGGATGAAGTTGCTGGAGAATACTAGTATACAATATACACGCTTGTTATAGGCCTAGGCCGAGATGATGAATCTTTTTTTTTTTACTGATGGCTGCAATGCCGTTTATGCATTGATTTTGCCAATGTCGTGTGAATAGAAAAGCCAGGTGAAAAAAAAATGTCAGGCGATGAATCTCCACTTGCTAAGATCCTGACAAACATCTTTCGTTTTACCTACTGTCATTCATACACGTTTATGGTATTACTCTTTTTACTTTTTAAATTGGGTCCCGTATGCGTCCAGCCAGTGTCATATAATCATGAATATTCAAATTTTAAATAATAACCCTCTCACGCCCCGGTCAAACTGTAGGTCATTTATTTACACGGAAAAATAATTTTTTCTTGGTAAATTCAATGAGTAAATGAAAATAATTTATAGTTCATTAAAAATTAAGACTACGTTAATAGAAACTAGATACAGTATAGTTTGAAGAAAGGCGATTTCTTATAAGCCACCAAATAGAGTTATGGAAAAATACAACACGTTGGATATTGGCAGTGATCTAAGACATAAATACTATAATGTCTTCGCTACAGCTGTGTCCATGTTAATGACTGTATTCAAAAGTGTTTTATTCATAACGTCAAAAATAACGCCATTGATAATTAGCTACAGAAGTGTATATGTGAGTTTAACGTCAAGAACAATGCCGCATCTCAAATCACGCATTAAACTCTTGACTTGATATGTGTGATACAGTCACTAACACTATGATTGTCCCAAGTATTATCAGAGTCATACTAAACATACGTAAATAATATTTATACCGCCTCTGCTACATGATACACCTGCGCCGAATACTGTAACATACGCACTATTTAAAATAATACATAAATAACACATTATGTAACATGCAAAATTGTTATGACATTAAACATTAATTAACAACTCAGGTGGTGGTGATGAAGTTCACTACTGTATCTAACTGTTAACGCATTATTTTTAACGCTACAAGTAAGACGCATTTGAACACATTTACTAAAACTGACATTAAGACAAATGTAGCAGAAATATATAAAAAAATATTTACAACATAGATGTAACTCTTCACGTTCCCAAAAAACTCAAAACGTACCTGCAATATTAGTTATTATTTTCTTGAGAGCAACACTGTGCTTAGGGGTAATAAGTTATTACTCCCCTCAGTTAACCTTTCGATGTAGGGTAAAAGGTTATTACTAATAACCCTATATCGAGAGGGTGTAACAAACATATGTAGGACGCCAAACAACGTACACTAGACTGGAAAAAAATACTTACAGCTAATATTAAACCCACAGACACGTCAATACAAAGCATATGTGCGAATGTTAGCTGCATATATAATAATAATAATGAATGAATTTTTGCCTCTTTGTATGCATGTCTGTTTATTCCTTATTAATCTTAGAAATGAACTGATTATTATAAAACTCGGTAAATAAGTTGTCAAAGATATATAGATAAGACTTTCTCGTCAAAATAAACAGTTAATGTGTGCCACATACCATAAATATGACGCGTAGACTTTAATATTTGAATTCAAATAATATTTCTATTTTACACTTAGAAATAACAAATTATGATATATTACGATATTATTATCTAATAATTATTTACGACAGAAGAAGTGAGATGTAGATCTCAAGTTTATATAAACGAACCCGCGGGCCATCTCATATTTCTAGAAACACTAAGCAAAACCTGGATATTGACCTAATTTAACGATAATGGTTAATATCGTGTTTCATCACAGAACCAATTTACGTTATAACAGGATTATAGCTGTCACCTGTCATGTATACACTGTATAAAAGGAAGACCTTAATTGATTGTGTGGAACATTGTAATTTGGTTAATAACAAACGAAGCACACTTATAAACAATATTATTATCAAAACGCAAGCTTTTTAGATATGCGTTATCAACCGATAAACCACCGATCGATGGAAAAACTTAATCCTATAGCAATCCAGAACATGGAATGCATTTTCATAGCGCGGAAGCTAGGCGCGGTTTGGGGCGCGGGGAGCAATATGGCGGCTGTTGCGTCACTTCTCAGTCCTACTCCAAATTAGACCAGTGTTGTACCCGCTTGCTGCGAGCAATCACGCACACATATAACATTTACCGAAAAAAATATATAACGCGCGTATAAAATAATATAAGTGCAAGTATAATACTGTATAACAGTTATGTGTGTATACCGTTTTAGAGGACCTAAAGAAATTATGTAAGTTTTAACGCATGTTGCATTTGAGGGTTAATCGATAATACGTTTTTGCGGTGTCCGAATTTTGAATTTTTATATGCAAACATTTTGAACGAAGCTTTATTTGTCAAAATTGTTTTATTGTCTACGCTTAGATTTCTTTTTTTTATTTTCTAAGAAATTAATACTTCGTTATATTTTTTTAATTTGCCAAACATAATTCGTGACGTCGCAAATAATTTCTTTTCATTTAGTTTTTACATAACAGTGATATTATTTGAAGATTGACCTAAATAAAAAGTACCAACGGAACGAAAAATTAATTTACTTTTTACCTTGAAAGGAAGAGGGTGCCGTCGTCATAAAATTTTGTGGTTTGAGAGGAGAGCTCTTAAAAATACTATTGCGCTGAAAGTAGACGAGGCTTTTTATTCCTTAAATAATATAGAACATTTGAAATTTAACTTGTAATTTTTTATTAGTGACGGCTTTTTTAATTTACAAGACGAATGCCGAGACAGGCAGTTTGTTAAGGCTTGCTTTATATTTTTTTTTAAATAAAGGAACTCATTCTGTAACACTGATACTAAGCTCTTTTTCATATTTTGATAAATAGTTATTTATCTTTTATAGTAAAATTGGTTGCATGTATTTTTGGTCTGTTTATATATTACACTAGTTTTTCTCCGCGGCTTAGTCGTGTTATATAAAACCCTTTTTTATGCAAGTACTGGCATTGGGCCGCGTCTTCGTCCACATTAGACAAAACAAAGAACACAGTTATTTTGACAATATTTATAATTAAAGGTTATTTTTAGTAGGGCAATGGATGTTTTAGGATAAAAAAACACGAATTCTGAAGATTTATGACAAAGAATTAGCTATCAATCATTGTTAATATCGCAGCGGAATCAGATTTTTTTCCAACTAGATTACTTTAAACCGCTCCCAAAAAATAATCCGAGGGTACCCCGAGAATAAAATATCGCAGATTTTAAATCCAGGAATTTACTACTGATCAGCGAACACCGCATCGAAATCGGCTCAGTAGTTTTTACGTGAATCGCGAACAAACGAACTAAACAAAAAACCATTGTCAATTTTTAACCGACTTCCAAAAGGAGGAAGTTCTAATTTTTCATAATATTATATAATATAAACTAGAGGAGCGTACAGTCAACTGCGATAATTTTTATCATCTTACAAAAATGTTACGGCGTCATAGATTTTATACGAGCGTATAAAGTGGTGACTTCACAGCTTTGCACGAGTAAAAAGAAGTCCAAAACCGAATTCATTTGAGTTGAGACAGTAATTAAAATTATTTCTATACGATATTTTTTTTAATGATATTTATTTTATCGGTAGTTCTTTTATATGTATACCAGCAGTCCCGGTTGACGTTGCCCTGCCTAAAAAAAAAATAAAAGGCCCGATTCCAGTACCACTGGATCTAATTGTCTCTAAAACATCCCCAAAACTCACTTAAACACAAAGAAAATTTCAAGAAAATTTTGGAATAAAATTCCAGCGCCACCTACCAATTTTAAATCCAAACCATCCGGGGACCCAATCTAACACACAAAAATCATCAAAATCGGTCTTGGGGCTTAGGAGTTCAGTGACAAAGAAATATCTCTAGAATGTTTTATGATAAAGCTATTTGACTGCAACATATGTCAGAATCATTATTTCGTCGTCAAATATAGGAAGCTGACCTTTTCTGCGACCTGATGTAATTTACAAAAATATTTTTTAAAATAATAATAATAACCGGCCCCACTGCTGATATTTATAAGAAAAATGTAAAAGATTTGTATAATAAAATATATATGTGAATAATAATTCGTTGATTTTAAGTTTTAATGCGCTGGCTCTTAAGTTCAGAAGGCCGGAACATTACTGACGTTTAAGAATCTACTCGGGAAGCACTACATTTCCTTAAAGCTTAAATATATAAAATATTTGAAATTCGACTTCACGAAATTTAGGGGACCTCCCACTGGTCACACTTCGTCGAAAACATTCCCTCCTTAATGTGTGACGTAATTTATGCATGGCCCGTAATAAATTAATTGCTGTCTTCGTAAAAAAACTTCGTAAACAATGGAAACAAATTAAAATAGACAGTTATTAACCGCTTATCTGTTTATATAATACAGCGCTGTTAGCGGCCAGAATTGGAACTATTTACTAGTAATTAAGAAATTCTTTATTCAAAAATTTCAAATTCTCCAACCTTGATTCATTACATTCGTAAAGCCAAAATTATATGGCTTCACTCGTCATTCGATTTTGGTAGAAATGTGTTAAGAAAGTCTAAAACAGAATCAGATAATGGAAACATTTTTCAATTATGACATTTATTTAACTATAACATTTAACTGCTTATTTAAGCACATAAAAATGTCAATATTATTCTGTCTTATTATTTCGCCCTTTATTTACTTCGAATTTTTGCTTCATTTTTATCCAGATTGAATGACGAAAATTAATTGTTGATTTCGGTATTAGTAGAAAGAAAGTCGTGGTAGCGTAAAGGCTAACGCATGCGTCCCTAACTCAAAGGGCATGGGTACGATCCTGGCCGGAACACATGCACTATTTAGGCAGTTTTCTGACGTTATTGTTACAATTACCACGTGCTAACAACGGTGAAGGAAAGCATAGTGATACAACCTGCACATCGAGATAATCGATGTGTCAAACCTGCCAAGCAGTCTTGGACTAGCGTGGCGGGTATACTGTCCATTCCCTCTATAATGGGAGGCCCAAGCCCAGCAGTGGGACATTTATGGGCTGATATTATTATAGAAAGAACGAAAGAAAAAATCTCATTCGGTCAAAAACAAATTAAAATAAATAGACAATAGAAACAAAGTAGACTCTAAATTGGACCCAGTCTCAGCATAATGCTAGCCAACAAGGACCAGCGCTGTTCTTCCGCCTGGGACCAGAAAGTAAAATCACGCTGGATATAGCAACATACATACCAACAACGCCCTCTGTCGTTGAGCAGTCTAAATCCAAGCTGGCCGAAATTGCTGATACTTAGAGGCTCCAGGCTCGATTTCTGGCATGCTCAATTTCGGAAACGAACTTTCTATTATGGTCTGGGTGTCTGGAATCGGCTCCAGAGTGGTCCTTGTATGTTATCTATAACACAAGTGCAATTTGCTTAGCTTTGGAATATACAATAATATTATTATATATACTAATTCAGTGCATTACATAACATAGATAATAGAAACAAATTCAAATATACGGTTATTATCTGCAGTATAGCGCCAGTAGCGGCCAGAATTGGAACTAATTGCGTATTAATTAAGAAATTCTTAAAACAAAAGTTTAAAATTCTTTAACCTTGATTCATTATATTCGTTATATAGTTTTTTAGAGATTGTAACTTACTTAATTAATTGCTCTATTTAATGTGTCGGTCCTTATATAGGCAATTTATGATAGTTAAGTATTAAAAAAAAACATTGAATAAATCAATGGCATTAGTGTACACTATATATGATAGCTAATCAGCAGATAACATGTACCGAAAGTTACCTCAAACGGGTCTTAAAGCTTAAATTCCTCTTAAAATTTACTATGTAAGAGGCTAAAGCCTTATACAATACGTCATGAAGCTTTAAGATTTAGGTCATAGCGACGTACCTACATTATCCGTAATATGATTGTGGTGTGAGGCCTCACCCCTCTGTATTAAGGTATGTATACACAGATCGTTAAAATAAAAATAAATTTTACGAGACATTGTGTGTGGTTTACACATATAAAATCGTAAATTGTTAATGCTGCCACGGCGTTCAGGCAAATGATGTATGACATGTAAGGAATATACTTTATTTATTTTTTAGGTACTTATTTTTAGTTTTTAACCGACTTACGAAAGGAGGAGGTTCTCAACTTGATCGGTGTTTTTTATGTATGTACACCGATTACTCTGAGATTTATGATCCGATTTACGTGATTCTTTTTTAGTTCGATGCAGAATAGTTGCCATTTGGTCCCTTAAAAATTTAATATACTTTGGCACAGTAGTTTTCATTTTATGACATTTTTTCTATATTTTTTAAGGCGCGCAGCATTTTTCGTAGGCCTACCCATAGCTAGATACTAAAAAGTAAGAAATAAAAAAAATTCGTTTAAAAAACCGACTTCAAAAACTAAAAGTATAAAATAACTTATTTCTAAAGCTATTTTTACTTGCTGTAGTTTTTTACTAACTATTTGACTTCAAGATATTTTACACAATATATATTAAAAACAAGATATACCTATAGAATATCAGTGCTGTGTCGGACTATGTTTCGGCACAGCAAAAGCTGAGTGGCAGCCTAATTTTGCTAATTGCGGCACACATTTTCATTGTTTGTTATTATTATAAATTACTAGCTGTCCCAGCAGACGTCGTCCTGCCCTGACAAGCTTCAATTGATATGCCGACAGCAGCGCCACCTACCGGGTCCAGTTGTGAATCAACTCAGAAACCATCTTTGGCTCATGCACAACAACTTTGCTAAACATCATCACTTGATCAAATTTATTGTTTACGATTCTATAAAGGATATGGAATGTAAATGGACATTAAGAAGAATGAGCATAAATATATTACTAGCGGTTCCGGGAGACGTTATCCTGGCTTAAAAAAAAATAATATAAAACCCGATTCTAGTGACTCCTACCGGTGTTAATTGTGATCAAAGCCATCGGGGCGCCCACTCCAATACACAAAAAGAATCATCAATTCTCTTACGCTCAGCGGCTTTTCACATGTATTGAATGTAACAGCAACTTATAACCCAATCGGGCACCGGCTTTTGTTTCAAATATTCGGTAAGATTGTAAAATTAAGAATATAAATTTGAATAGGAATATATATCGCGAGTTAGACGCTTTTTTAACAGCGGTGTAGTCGATATGTTTTTTCAACCGGCTTACCATAGCCGAATTTCCACCCCTCGCCATTGATGCCTATATTAATTTCTGCAGCCGAGCGGCCAACAGTTTGTAACAAAACAAAACACTACAAGGTGGGTACTAGCTCCTCTGGATTACCACGCTCTTGGTCTAGAGTATGCCGCCGTAACAACCTTGAATGGTGTTCCAGTCTCTCTTTAGAGAGTAGCGTATTTGTAGCACCTTGGATGTTCCAAATGTCTATATAGGCGACCGTAGCCACTTTCCATGAGGTGGGTCGTCCGCTCGTCTTCTGATCTCTTAACTTAGCTCTACTACGTTAAAATGAGCAGTCTTAAGTCCAGCAGTGGGTCATTTGCGAGCTTATATTATGAATAAATGATGCACAGGATGAAAGTCACGTGACAAAAAGAATGTTAAACTACAGGATGGATGCGTATGTAAAGGTAGATCAAAAAAAGATGGATGGATTGAGTGAAGGATTATATGATGATTTGTGGTGTAACAGAAGATGTATGTCACAATAGAGGAGTGTGGAAGGAAAGACATATTGTGCCGACCCCAATAAACTGGGATATGGTGAAGGAAAACAGAGATTATACCACTTACGTCACGGGAAATACATGCAGGTGGCTATGCCACAGAATTTTAAAAAGACTTGAGGTTAAAACGCGTGAAAAATATAATTTATTCAGGTGTACAGGGAACTGACAGATGTGATGTAGGGCCGTTTTTTTGTTTTGTTTTTGAGGGTATTTTACGAAACACGAAGCTAAAATTAAGGGACATTAATTATTCATACGGTACGTTAACTGATTACGGTATTCGGGGATTTTAGGAGGGACTATTTTTGGATATTCAAATTGATTTCAGATGTTGAATACTTTTAGGAAGTTTTGATAACGCAGGCACGTGTTAGGTGCCGTATACCCATAGACCTTGAATTAAGGGCAAAGGACTGCATACCCAGGGGTTTTAGTGGGTACTCTAGCTGTGGCGTGGCAATACGGCAAACCTCTGTAAATCGAACTTCAAGGGACACGCCGAAAAGTTTGAGTTTTTAGAGTAGAGTTTTTGACTTATGGAGGAGTTTATTCAAGGCAAATTTGTAAGGAAACATTTGACGGTGTTAAAATTTATTCCGACTGATTTTAGGGAGGTGAAATGAATAAAAGTTCTATTTATCTATAGAGGTAAAAAACATTATTTAACGAGCGTGGACGATTCTTACAGCATTAGAATGCTACATTATCCCTAAGTAATAGAGGCTATATTTATTTCTAGAAAAAAATAAGGATCCCACTGAAACTTCAATAATGTAACCCAAGGTGTAAAAATTGTGATGAAATTTTACATGTATTGGAGGGGGTCCTGGGATAATTTAGATTAACAATTAGACCCGGTAGGCGGCGCTGGAGTCGCGTTCTAGATTTTATTTTTCCAGGGCCGTACAACTTCAGCCGGAACCGCTACTCTCGTGTATAATAATATAAGTAAAATATAAATAATAACATTTCCCGCTTACAAAACAGAGCGTTCTCCAAATTACGGAATGATGACAAATGAGGTTTGCCCGCTTGGGACATTTGTCATTGCTCGCGGGAATGACAGCTTACGAGCGGTTTCATATATAATATGTACCTACCTTTATTCATTCATAAAGATATAGATTAAACATGCTGGTTTATCTGCTGCATTCGCCAACACTGCTAATGGGGGTGCAGACACAAATTTTACAAAAAAAAAATATTTTATTATTTTACATGTATTTATTTATTATCAAAAATTTTACATTTTTTTAATAAATATATATTGATATTTTTTATTATTATTTATTTTTATTATTATTATCACTAGTGGTCGCCTAGTGGTTTTTTTTTTCTTTTTTTTATGTTTGCTAGTAGGCAAACTGGCAAACGGACCACCTGGTGATAGGTGGCTACCGTCGCCCATGGACATCTGCAACCCAAGGGGAGCCGATGCGTTGCCTACCTCGTTGAGACTTTAGGTATCTGTTCACGCCCTTTTTGAAGAGCCCCATATTGTAGCGCTCTGGGAAAACCGCGGGAGGGAGCTCATTCCATAATCCGGACACATATGGCATGAAGGAACGTCCGCCACGTACCGTGGAGGACTTCCAAGTGTCCAGGAAGTGTGGATGAACTCCCAATCGCCGGCGAGCGGTGCGATGGTAGAATGGCGACGTAGGCACCAGATAGAACAGCTCATCAGAGCACTCCCCGTTGTACAGACGGTAGAACACGCTTAGAGCGCCAACGTCTCTTCTGTGGCTGAGAGACTCTAAGCCGTCTGTAATTTTGGGATCGTTGACAATCCGAACCGCTCGGCGCTGCATGGAGTCAAGTGGGAGCAGCTGGTACTGGGGTGCACCAACCCAAAGATGGGAGCAGTACTCCATATGGGGACGGACTTGACCTTTATATAGTAAAAGCCTATTGCGTGGTTAAAATTCGACCATAATAGTTAATTTAAATTATAAGTTTGAACATTATTAAGACTCTGTTGTCAAAGACTATACTTCTATTATCATAGATTTATGTGATTTCTGTTAATTTAACTAACTATAAACAAAAAAGTATTATGTGTTTGTATGTCAAATACATGGTAGTGTGTGTAATATGAAAAATGTTTTACATAAACTACTAGCTATCTCTGCAGACGTCGTCTTGCCCATAAAAGCTTCAATCTATATGCCGACAGCAGCGCCACCTACCGGGTCCAATTGTGAACCAACGCAGAAACCTTCTTTGGCTCATGCACAACACCTTTGCAAAAGATCAACACATGATGAAATGTAAGAATGGCAAACTATATTCTAAAAAGGACATACAGACAGACATTAATTTTTATATATAAGAGATAGGTGTGCGAAATTTCATTCTCCGTTCGCGCATTTTCGTAAAAAGGGATACAAAGTATATAGATTTCTATCATAATATTTAAAACTTCAATTATAATCTCTTATATACAAAATTCTCGTGTCACAATGTTCGTTCCTATACTCCTTCGAAACGGCTTGACCGATTCTCATGAAATTTTGTGTGCATATTGGGTAGGTCTGAGAATCGGACAAAATCTATTTTTCATCCCCCTAAATGTTAAGGGTAGTCCACACATAAATATTTTTTTAATTTTCATTTATTTTTTTGAAATAAACTAAACTATACCTTAAATTTTCAACCCTCTACGATCAACCCCTATTTTTTAATGGCGATATTAGTATTTTCATAATTTCATAATGGGATGATTTAGATTTTTATTTGATTCTTTTTGTTGTTGTATGTGTGAAGTTTGTTATGGTTTAAATAAACGATTGGACCCAGTAGGTGGCGCCGCGATACTCCTCCTAAACGCTGGGCTTGATTTTGATGATTTTTTTGTTTGTTCAAGTGGATTTGAGAATAGTTTAAATTAACATTTGGTCCCTGTAGATGACGCTGAAATCAGGTTCTAGATTTTTGTTTTTTAAAGGCAGGACAACGTCTGCCGGGTACAGCTAGTATACTAGAATATATTGTTCATTTAATTCCAATTAAGAGCTCACACAAAGACAAATTTGAATTAAACTGGTTTAATTTATCATGTTATCACGTAAATATTTGTTTTCTCATTCGCGTCCGATCTCACTGATAACTGAATGATAACAATCAGAGAGTAAGACTTCCATTTAACGTCGTCAACGATACTATTATACGGCATCTATTCAAATTTCTTTTTTTTGTATTTTTTAAGTGAAACTTCCTTAGTAACGTAGTGATTTGAAACTCGATGAAACGAAAAAGCGACACTTCACACCTGCAGTTTATGACCTTTTCTGCATTTGGACTTCTTTTGTTTACTTTGTGTTTAAAATGTGTAATTAGAGAACATCATCCTATTGTGTAATGTAATTGCTTATGATGTTCATTAACCAGGTGTGATTTTTAGATTCTATTGTTGTGCGATCGAGTATTGTGTTATGCCATATTGTATAGTTTAGTATAAAACAATGCCCGAACGGAGGGGTGAGGCAGTCAAGCGACGATTACGATACGAGCAAGACGTGGGTACATTTGATAAGCTATGTAGTGACGGATTTGCGCGTGTTATTGAATCGTGTATCACGTTTGTACTGGTTTTGTCCAGTTATATTTGTACCTGTGTTATACGTGTTTGTATAGTTCTGATAAATTCTATAGTAATTGCAACGGCGTTTTAATTCGAATCCCGTAACTCGTAACAATATAAATCTACAAGACTAAGCCTGCGAGAGAAAGAGATTGAATAAATTTTTTACCGCATGACTCCAGCAGACAGGCACAAGGTCCACTTGATGGAAAGAAGTACCATCGCTTATGGACATTTGCAACACCAAAGGTGCTACAAATGCGCTGCTGCTCTCTTAAGAGAGACTGGTACCTGGCCATTAATGCCGGAACATAACTCAAGGTTGTTGACCAGGGGTGGTAGCCATCCAGACGGGCAAATACCCTACCACTTGGCTGTGGGTTGTTTTGTCGCCTCTGACGATAGGCCTTTCAGATAAAATGATTTTATTGTAAAAAATTTGTAATATTGTTACGAGTTACGCAGGACTCGTATTAAAATGCCGTTGGAATTACTATAGAATTTATTAGAACTATACAAACACGTATAACATAAGCACAAAAAAACACTATTAGTACAAACTGCACGATTCAATAACACGTGCAAAGTACGTCACTATATCGCTCATCGAATCTATGTCTTGCTCGTATCGTTATCCTCGCTTGACTGCCCCTCTCCGCATTGGGCCATTGCTTTATATTGCACCGATGCCATACCGGCAAGCTTCGACGCAATACAATAACAACAAGGATTAGTTCGACACTAATGACGGCCATAAAACAATTACAATAACAATAGAATGTTTTTATTAATTACAAATTCTAAACACAAAGTAAACAAAAGAATTCCTAAATCCGGGAAGGTAATGAACTGCGCTTTACGACACGCAGAGGTGCGTTTCTATGTCGTTATGTATTTATATTATTGATGAGATTAATGTTATACAGATTTATCGTGAGTAAATTTTCGGCAATTCATATTTTTCATATAGGAAATGTGTAACAGAGAGCGACAGAGAAAGAACTTTTTTTAATGCAAAATATGTAAATCAGGCTTAAACTTTTTGAAACTCGCGCCTAAAATGGCTGGCAGGCATTTGGATGATTAAAAAATAATATTATGTTTTATATTTCGAACACAATCCATCAAAATGGTCTCTGGAACGCATTTTGAATTGAATAAAGAACAACAGAAGAGCAGCGCTCGCCGAGGTCACCAAACGGCCGATTTAATCTGACCCGTGCCTACCATAACAGAGTTCATATCTTTACTGAATGGGGGGTATCAAATTATGCTGGTTTATGTCTCAACAACGATCGTTGTGGGTGTAGCGACCTACATTTAATTATTGCTGGGATGCGACTTGGAGGCGCCTCAGCCTTCGTAGGCGATACATTCGCATGGCCAAATAATATTAATTAAATTGTTTGTTTCAGTAATATGTATGAATGAAAGTTGAAGCAATACTTTGACACATTACGTGGATCTGGTTTTTTGTGAGGTTATGTTGAAGGGCGAGGGGGGAGCGAGTCTGGGGGGGTCTTCTCGAGGTCGCGGCCAGCCGGCCCGGAGGGGTACGCGCATTCCCCTGAGTTAGGATCGGAACGATGGGGCTAGCTACAGGCAGGGATTTACAACGTCGTAGTGGGTGTCTGGGCACACTTCAGCACTTTATGCGCTGGATGACTGCTGAGTAACTATGTTCTACATCTCAGTCTTCTTCACATCAAGCGCAGGGCGAAGGGGGGTTTTAGTGGTTGAGGTTGCTCGGTGGATCGTCGATCTCCACACTCTGTGATCATAGCGACGAAGCCAATAACATACAATGCTAGCGTTATCGCCTGATTCGTTTCTATGACGCCAGAGAGTGCGTAATCGTTAGTCATTTTCCGCTCAAAAAAAAAAAAAAAAAAAAACTTGACAACATTGGAACACCATAATAGTGTGTCTCACGGAGAAAGTCCAGCGGCAAAAAATTAAATAGTTCTACAGACAAGTTCTTATGTTGTTTTTATTATTTTAATGCAAAAACTGCATTATATTATTGTGTGGTGGTCTTCCTCTTGAGGAGGTTGAGGCCTCGAGGGAAACCTCTTTACCCCGGCTTCAAATCGACGCACAACTACCCGTCGGTGGCGGGTAGTTGTGCGTCGGCGCCGTTGGAGCCTCCTGGCGGTGGTCCCTCAACGTCCCTCATTGGACAGTCAGTGGCCAGTTCGCGGGCTTTGGGTTGCCATCTGTTGCTTCTGGTGGCCTGTCAGCGGCTTTGTGATCATCGCGACCTCGTAGCATCATTCTGATCAAGCGAGCGTATGAGATCTCGGGGGATCGGCAGCCAAGTGCGTTGATGATACGGTGGCCCCGCGTGTAGGGAATTATTTTATTATTCCATTTACTAATACTATTACATCGGTTTTTTTCTAAAATTATTTTATTGTTCTAACATTCCGTTCCGCGACCATAGCGCCGTGTCTGCGAGATTTAATTCGTGAGACAGTCTTAATTGTTTATTGTCTTAGCCATCGCTTCTCAACCTGACGGTCGCGACCCTCTTGGGGGCCGCGATTTTTTATTAAAGAGGGCCGCAGTATATTACAAAAATGACCCTATATACAAATCAAACGTATAATTAAACTGTTATGGCCTTACTTATAATCGTTTGTTAAATTTTAAGAAACTGCTCAGCAACTGATTAACGAAAATCTTACCCATAAACTCTTCTTAAGGATAAGAGGTGGTGGTAAAGTAACTCAGAAATAACTGTCAAAAATAACCAACATCGAGAGGTAGTTGAAGTGACTGCCAAGAGGCATGATGGCAAATTTTATTTGAAACAGCCATTGATTAGGGGCTTAAGATTCTCTTATTTAACAGATGGCTAATCATTTCTTAACGAGATTATTATAAGTAAGGCCTTTAATTAATAGTAGATTATGATACAAGTGTTCTAAGTTGGTCATTACAATCTAGACGGGATTGCAATTCGAGCCATAAAGCAAGGTCATAATTGAGCCGATATTGTAATGATTTGACACATGCGTTTCATGTGACGTTTTTTAAAACATATATTTACTAAAACGTTTAATTGACTATTGAATTCGGATTGGAATTGATTATAGTTTTTATTAATTCATACTACGAAATTATCATATACCCTTAGGTATATTTTTCTTTGTGTGGCAACAACATTCAGCAGCATTTTGTGTCTCAATAAGTATTTTCAGAGATGTTAATTGTATATTTTTATCCTCTTATTACTCAAAATTGTAATTTTTTTAAACAATCAACAACACCGGAGCAGCTAGAAATCAAGCAATGTTTGTACAAAATGGCGCGGAGATTTGATTTTTTCCGCTTTTTGCGTTGGTTAAACTAAAGCGCGCCACAGATCAGTAATAATCAAAAAATCACGCGCAGGTGACAAATAACTGTGGCGAAGGCGCAACTGTCAAACAGCCTTATATTAAAAATGTGTATAATGAACTGTATATCTATTTAACTATAATACAAAATTAATATCAATTAGAAGACAAAATTAATAATTTGATAAAACTATTATACATCGCGTTCTATGCGTCATAATTAATATTACTAAATAAAACTATCATTGTATTTTGTAAACTTATTAAAAGATAACTGTATTCAAAAAGGACTAGTATAGTAATGTAAATTAAAACAACACACGTGTGTTATAGAGCTGTTTACTGGTTATAAAAAGCAGCGCAACAAGAGCCACCTTACGAGCAAGTGTGTTGAAAGAGACGCAAGACTTTTTGCTTAATTTCTTGTTTTTTTTTGTGGTCGCGACATAAAAATTGTTGAGAAACAATGGCCTAAGTTTGGGTAACAGGAAAATGTAACCGACAGAACCTTTACTGTGGAATAAGATGTGCTTGGCATATCTTTCCCATATGAAACGTATAATAAAGCTGTCTCCACACTGACATAGATTTGTGTTCACCGTCTGTGTTATTAAAATGGCAGGATCTAGATTTTTAGGTCAGGCATTTTATACTCACATTTTCTCTTTGCATTATATGTTTATTGTAGCTATAAAGTTTATTGGCTTGCTTTATAGTTTTAGGAACATATGAAACGTAGAAAATGTATCTATGTTTAAATTACTTAGGGCCTTACTTATAATAATCTCGTTAAGAACTGATTAGCTATCTCTTAAATAAGAGTCTCTTACGCCCCTATTAATTGGCTGTTTCAAAAAAAACTTGCCATCTTGCCTCTTAGCAGTCACTTAACTATCTCTCGATGTTGGTTATGTTTGATAGTAATTTATGAGTTCTTTTACCACCACCACCTCTTATCCTTAAGAGGAGTTTATGGGTAAGATTTTCGTTAGTTTATTGGTTTCTTAAAATTTAACAAACGATTATAAGTAAGGCCATTAATAATTTAAGGGTACAGAAAAATACTATTTTTTTTATTAAAACTACGTTTTAACGGTTTTAAGCGCGGTAATTTATTTGATTTTTATTATTCCGACGTTCCAGCCACTTTTCAGTGGCCGTGATCACGGAGGACGAAGATGTCAAGGGTCAATGAGTATTGTTAAAGTTTTATTTAGTCTACCGCCAACTTGTTCATTTTAAATATTTAGTGTTAATTTTGTGTAAGTCTCAAATTCATGTTAGTGACGGATGGTTTAGCGTCGTTCTTACCGTCGGATGACGGACGTCGCTCGCCGTGCAGATATCAACCGTCGTCTGGCGACGTTTAAAACGTACCCCTGAAGATGAAGGGATAAAGATCTCTGTTAAAGTCAATGTATGTCAATATTGTCATAGTAACGGCATGGTTGTAACGTTGCAACGTTGACACAATTTCCTAGAATTAGCTGGTACTTATGATTCGCAACACATGGCTAATGATGCTCCTGAGCGAGTACAATATGACAATAGGCTGTTCTCCACAATAACTAGAAACGTATCCCAATTAATAAGTGAACAAAAGAAGACGATCATAAAAGGATTGCAATTAATTCAAACGCCGAAGGTCACAAAAATTCAAAATCTATACGTGGAGTTTGTCTTTGTCGGGGCCTAAGTAACAATATATTTTAGACATAAAAATTGCTAAATCAGTCACACACGTACTTATGTGGCTGCGGGCGTCGAGGCCTGGGGGACTTGTCAAGGCCTCCACCCTCACCAGACCCGCGAGAGGCGTGAGTGGTCGCCGCGCGACCCTCTCAGAGTGGGGAAGTTTCATCTCCCAGGCACACACAGAATAGGCCGCCCCTGTAGTGGCGGCTCACCGCCCACCGAGGTTGCGGATAAAGGCTCGCGCTACAAACCGTGACCCCGGCACATGGGCGAGAAGAAGGCAACCGAGGGGTTTTAATGGGTATACCCGCGCCGTGTTCCAACGACAACAACGGCAACAACGGCCGACTGTTGGTGCAGCGATGCATTTCCCCTTGTAAAAAATGTCACACCCGTACTTGTCCCGCAATACAGGCTAGTGCGGCACCAATGCAAGCGTTATTTCCGTTTTTTTTTTAAATCAAAGAATATTGGTATTTTTTATATAACTTGGAGAAAATGAACATCTCCGTTGAGTGTTTTTCGCTATTCAACATAATTTAGGATTTAGCCCTGAAGCCTTACAATTGTTGTTTCACTTGAAAAATTCACTCTGTATACGCGCGAGCGTATGAGTCAATGTGCGCGTGTCCTGTTTATCTTGCCCATCTGTTGCTATCGGGTCAAAATCTATAATAAGATCCATTCAACGAACAAAAGCTAATGAAAGAAAGATAGAGGAACCGTTTTTATCCGTGCAGGAACTGAGAGAGAATACAATTTCCTGCGGCCGGGCGGCCTCGGATCCAGAGATTACCTCCTATAACGTCACAAGCTTCTTTTTTTATAATATTAAGTATGTAGATATACATATTAGGTCAGAAAAACTGCCTAAGCCAATACGCTACCACGGCTTCCTCACCATGTGCATTTTCATAATAAGTAATCATCAGTAGCGTACAGCGTCAGCGTATACATTTTTTGCCAAAATGACTACAAGATGGTCTATAAAATGGGCCTACTCTGAATGCAGCATTACGTGAATAAGGCAATTACCTTACTAATAAGTATCGCCAAAATCGAATACGGGGAAACGTATCTACAGGTAATAATTATCTAAGACTCGCACGAGGTAAAATCTACAGTCTAGCCGCAATGGAGTTACGACGATCTCGGTGTATCACGTTGTTCTACCCACGACAGCCCCAAGATAAACATTTATTAGTTAGTGCTTTATTGGCCCATTGTACACTTGGTGGAAAAAATGTTCTGAAATAACGTATTCTAGAAAATAATCTATATATGTAAAAACGAATGTTTGTCTGTATGTCCTAATAGAATTGTAAACTATACATTTGATCATGTGATGACCTTTAGCAAAGTTATTGTGCATGAGCCAGAGAAGGTTTCTGAGTTGGTTCACAATTGGACCCGGTAGGTGGCGCTGCCGTCGACATATCGATTGAAGCTTTTCCGGGCAGGACAACGTCTGCCAGGACAGATAGTAATATGTATATACATATATATATATATAATATAAATTCCAATTGCTGTACGTAAGTCGCGCTAAGACTCGAGAACGGCTGGACTGATTTGGCTGATTTTGGTTTTGTGGAAGTCCAGGGGAGGTTTAAAAGGTAAGCAAATATGACAAAATGCTTGGATTATAGTAAACACAACAATTTCGCTTTCCCTTAGAAACTATTCCTACCTGTCAAACATTTGATGTTCGTCCCGTCATTTAGAAATCGATTAAATTTAAAAGTCGTTCAGAAATCAAATTAAATTTAAAAGGTTTTTTCATTTTTTGGTTTTAAGTGTCAAACGTTTGATGTTCGGTCCGGTTAAGTTTCGACCACATTTTTGACTAAAGTTGAAACATTCTGCAATTATCAGCTTTTTTATTTATTGATCCTGAGGCGCTACGAAGTTTGCCGGGTCAGCTAGTTTTAAATATTATTTATATTTCAAAAATAAATCTGTCCCGAAAAGAGATGTATAACGAGAAATAAATAGAAATGTTTCACAAAATCAAAAATGTATTGCCTACCTGCTGGAATTTACGTTTTCCTAACGATTTGCGAAAGGCACAATATCCTTCTATGCCGCATGTTACGGAGATGAATTTTCTGCAGTGAATATGTGGAGCGGAAGGACCGCGTCAGGAATTTCCGCATCCGTGGCAGGCTTCATACCCATGAGAATTGCATATACGTTTGTATAAATTGCAAGAGAGCCGCTTACGGCCATAACTTACGTAAGCTGGGAAATATTGGCAAGCTGTCAATTAGTTTAAGATATTATGAAATCTTGCTATTTTTTCTTTTGTGTGGCTACATGATAATATATATTAAAATTTAATAAATTGACAGGGTGCCAAGTGGATTGCCATTATTGGCACCCTGTCAATACAATATATAGCATTTGGAACACATCAATATCAGTAATGCTACCTCATATTCAATATTAGCATTTAAGTTATTTTGTATACCACAAAATAAAAGTTATGGCTGAAAAACACAAATTTTCAAAATTCAGCCTGATTCCAGGCGGGTTTCTGCTGCTTGCAATAAAATATTTACACGCCAAATTGAGAATCTCCTTCTTATTTGAAGTCGGTAAGAATTTTGTTTATATGCCGTTCACAGGCGGAAGTGGAGCTTCAGAAAATACACTCACAGATAATATATCATTAACAGTTTTATTTCGGTCCATATTGGACCTATGTTTAATCATTCGTGTTGTTAAATCTCTACTCTGTGCTTCACAATGACAAATTCGTATCTCATTCTCTTGCAGGCTTAGCTCTATAGATTTATGTGTTTATTACTTTTGCTTTTTCGTTTTACATTAAAAAAAAGAAATGAAAATCGAAAAGCACTTAAAAAGTCACCTACGATAACTTTTCTTAGCAATTAAATTTCTTTTATTAAGAAAAAGTATATATCATTCATATAAATATATGTAAATTGAAGGATATGAATGACATTGTCGAATTTCGCAAATATTTGCTATAATTAAGATGTGCAACCAATGTTGCAACTATATATATATATGTATATGTATGTATGTCGCAGAACGGCCTCATTCTCACCTGCAATAACTAAAGATGATGATCTTTAGTTATTGCAGGTTTAGTGGGCGTCATCAGGATAAAATGCGAGCATAAAACACAATAGCCACGATTTATACACTTTTAATTTAGATTTGATCAACATTATGACATAGTTTAGACCGAGCAGCGGGTTCAGGGCACCCGCTCATACTTCCAACTACAATACTTTCTTTAAAATACTCCATGGTCCAACTCGACCTATTGCCATCAACCAAATGTACCACAAAAACTCCTCAGTCTACCCAAGTAGATATTACTCAAAGTATAGAGGGCGCTGACCCCGCTCTAGACATGCTCTGCTCTCATTGGCCGTTTATTAAATTACAACATTCATAACTTTTATTAGGTTAGAACGATCTTTAAGTTATAGAAACATTTAACAAATCTAATTAAATTAAATTAAGAATTTTAGAAGTAATTAAAATGTTAACAAATGATATTGTGCGTTATAAATCCAGTCAACAATACATCGTCATATCGTCATAGTCATAGCTTCCCTCCGACATATATATATATATATATATATATATATATATATATATAGTTATACTCGTATATAGACCTTGACGTGTCCGTTAACGGCGAAACTTTGGGTCAATAAACCAATATCTTTTTACAAATGTAGATGCATAGTACATTCTACCAGATAGTGGTTGATAGACAAGATAACACAAATACTAAAATTGAATTTACACAAATATTTTAATTCAGAAACATGTCAAATAAGCTTTAAAGTAAAATTAAAAAATATGTCAAAAGAACAAAGATTACAAATGAATCACAAAGCATCGCCATATAGATAATAACCACAACGATAAAATTGTGTTATTAGATGATTAATATAAAACACTTTCTACTGTCATATCTAACTTTAGATGTGGATTAAGTTGTCTAAGATAATTAGAGGCCGTCAGCGCTAAAGCGGCCTAACCCTTTATTTAGCATTATATTTTAGCACGTTTTACATCATATTTCTAGTATTTATCTCCGAATATAATAAATTGAGGGTTAGGCCGCTTTAGCGCTGACGGCCTCGTTTAAACGTCTTTAGAATCGCAAAAAATGGTGTATATTGGAATAGTTGCAATTAATTATTATTGCAAATAATTCTTACATTAGGTTCCCACAGCGTTCTACCTCCAGTGAACAATCCTCAAGCGGATTTCCCCTCATAAAATAACGGAGGTGCAAGGTTCGATTTCCCGCAAAGTAATTGTAAACAAATGCTCCCTTATCCACTTTTATATATATATAGTTATACTCGTATATAGACCTCCTTGACGTGTCCGTTAACGGCGAACCTTGTCAAGTTCGGGAGTGCGAGCGCAGGTGGCTAGCGAAACCAAATTTGGTTTTAAAAGTTCTTTTGCAAGGAGCGCAATACAGCCGTCCTGATGAGTCATATCTATAGTACGGGATTTCAGGGCGGTTTCTTTTTGATAAGGCGTTGCTCGTCAGATTGTTCTATGCACTGCGTTTCGAAGGCAGCAACAGCTTTATTAATAGTATTAGGCCAAACCCTTATTTGCAGAGCAAGATCTTCCTAACCGTCACTTGGGATGTTACATGCAGACAGATGGCACAAGAGCAGTTTTATATATACGAAACCTAGAAATACATACATACATAACTTCACACCAGGTCCCTTGCGGGGTAGGCACGAGCAACTGAGCGCCATTTAGGCTTATTCTTACACACCTCACTTGCTTCTTTGACATTCATAGCTCTTGTCATGCTCGCTCGTCTGTTCTTAAGGCTCCTGACATCACCTTCTGCTAATATACGATCAATTTGATCATGGAAGGTGTGTCGTAGCCTTCCGTGACTTCTGCATCCATCCACTTTTGCATTGTATATCTGTTTAGTCATTCTTTCATCATACATTCTTTCCACATGCCCGAACCAACGCAGCATTCCTTTCCTTACCTTCACCCCAACACTCTCTTTCAGACCAACTCTCTTTCTTACTTTGGTATTACGAACGCGGTCCGCGAGCGTCACTCCGCAGATTTTGGGCAGTGCTCGCATCTCGACCCGGCTTACTCTACTTTCATGCTCTCTCTTCCATACCCAACTCTCGCTTCCATACGTGAGCGTAGGTACCAGCCTAGAAATAGATTTATAAGTGAATTTGAATGTAACGGAGCATTAACGACCTCTAAATGCGGCATTAACGAAGCAAGTTGCTTTGTTATGCAACTAAACTAAGTAATATTAAACTAAATGTCACTTTGAAACAATAAATGTCGGCCATAACCCGGCGTCCAAACACCCGCCAAGCCCAACTCTGCGCGGGGTAATTAATTTAACAAGAGCGATTAACTAATATAAAATAAATGTCCAGTAAATGCGGGTGGGTTCGTTACTCGCGTCATATGTGTTGCCAGCACAAAAACTTAAATCTTATATACTAATATATAAAGCTGAAGAGTTTATTTGAACGCGCTAATCTCAGGAAATTTTCAGATCAGATCAGTAGGGTCTGATTTGAAAAATTCTCTTAGCGTTAGATACCCATTTATCGAGGAAGCTATAAGCTATATATCGAGGGCTTCATAACAAATAGACGTACAGACAAAAGTGCAGGTTTAGACAGAGGACAAAATTGTGAATAAAACAAAACTATACTAGAATTATTTTGTCCGTGCAGTTTGGGTCATAAATCATAGCTCGGCCTCAGACCGGCTAAGGCGGTGAGCATGTTGTGCGGGCGCTACGCTATTATCGATAAAAACTCATTGTTATCAAAGAAAGATTATAATTCTTATAAAAATCATTATTATCTTTTTGGCTATTAATTTTAAACTTAGATATAAGTATTTATATTTATTTTTAATATAACTTGTTACATTATAAACTTTTGTACTCATAGTTTTTTAATACAATATAGACACCTAATTAATAATTTAGTATAAATCATCATTATTTTTATTTTAATAAATACGTTGTTGTTACTATAGTTTTGTCATTTTTATCACTAACCCACAAAATGACAAAACTAAATACACTATCGATAAAGCTTATCGACAACAATAATGCGCATCACTATTCCCGCCCATAAGGCCCGTGAGTGGAAGAGAGAGTGAAATACTCGCTTCACCGCTAGACTATTTTATGACCTAAACTGCACGGACAAAATAATTCTACTATAGTTGATTGTATAAGGTGGATATTTGGAATACCCTTATTTTTAGGTACACTTGCAAAGTGTAATTTAGAAAGTCTTACCAGTAGGTAAGACTTTCTAAATTGTAACATGCATAGATTTTGGTAAACAACAAAAAATGGCATTTTGCGTATACGCCCACTTGTTATGAAGACCTCGATATCATCACGCTAAGACCAATAGGAGTGGAGTACCAAAGAAGAATGAATCGGGAGGATTTTTTTAACTTACTTTTTTTACTCTCCCACGCGGTTGAAGTCGTGAGTAGAAGTTACTTTATAATAAAAGTTTTTTAATAGTGGAAGTCGTAGACAATATAATCACGTGACAGAACTTAAGATTTAACTTAAGATTAATTAAAAAACAACCAAAGGCTGGAATTCGAAACGTTTAAGTTAAGTCTTATTATAATATCCTATTAAAATAGATAATGGTGGAAAGTTCTTTCTGCAATACTGCATGTTTAAGTCTAGTCGATCACAACATAACCTGTCCAAAAACTTAAGCAGATAGTATGAAGAAAGATAACAATTACATACAAATTATAAAATTACCTGACCTGATACTTTTATTATACTAATTTCTTTATTTTATTATACGTTCATTTTTATTTTAAATCTAATTTTCCAACATCGTATCAAATATATTATAATTATTTATCGTTTTATGAGCCAAATGCGTAACATGCATTATTTTTTAGTGGAAACTTAGTTGATATGTGTTTTATAATGTAAGAATTATAATTATTGTATGTTTCACAAATAAATAAATAAGAGCCAATTTTTCAATAAAAAAGATAAAAGCTATTTGTCGAATATTATCACTTGACTGAATTCATAAGTGAAATAATTCTAATAGTGAAACTTATATTATCTGGTGATTGTAAAATTGACCCTTAATGACTGGAATAATTTTCTCCCACCCTCCGGTGGGAGGAAAATTGCAAATAAATATCAGATATCTGTTGACACTGGCACCCCATGATGGGGAAACGGGAGGGCGTTATCACTCAGCTGATAATCAGCTCCCCCCTAAAGTAGACACTTCATGAACGCGATGACGCAAGTCTCGTGACACTATCATTTCTGATTATAGAGGATAATATTTTACTATTTGACAAATATGCTATACTAGATGTCCCGGCAGACGTTGTCCTGCCCGGAGAAGCTTCAATCGATATGCCGACAGCAGCGCCACCTACCGGGTCCAACTGTGAACCAACTCGGAAACCTTTTCTGGCTTATGTATACAACAACTTTGCTAAAGATCATCACATGATCAAATGTATAATTTACGATTCTATAAAAGACATGGAGACAAACATTGATTTTTATTTATAAGGAGATTTTTGATGACCGCCTTTTGTTTTAACAAGTAACTATTGTCTTGTGCATTTTTTAAAATCTTTGTTTTGGTGAACAATAAAGTGTTGTCCATTTCTATTTGATCTATTTATTTGTATCACGTTTTTTTTTTAAATTCTTTTGATTTCGATTGTCTAGAAAAGATCGCTTAACGTGAAGAGGCCGCCTATTTACTTAGACATTATTGTAAATATAGATTTATTTGTAATTTTTTATTATGGTGAGCAATAAGTATTATCTATCCATAATAATAATAATAATCATCGGCAGACAAACACACATACTATATATCCCCAAATTAAGCAACTTTGGGGCCGTTCCCAGACACCCAGACCGTAGTAAATAACGGAGAAAATACGTTTCCGAAATTTACTATTCCAGGAATCGAACCCGGAGCCTCTGCTTAAGTGAGGTGTGCCGGCAAAGGCTAACCACCACAGAGCCCGTCATCTTATATTAATGAATATTTTGACGACAAAACTATAATATTAGCAATTTTTTATTTATTTCTATATATTATATGCTTTATTATTGTACAGGCCTTACAATGTATCGAAAAAAGAACAATTGGGCGGTTTATTTTACACAACCTTTAAATAGAAAATAGCTATGAAATTTTTGTTACAAATATTATTTTAGTAGAAAAACAGACACCCATATTTCTGAGTTAAGCAAGTTATGCTTATGCAGATAAACGTGGATAAGGGAGCATTTGTTTACATTACTTTGCCGGAAATCGAACCTTGCACCTCCGTTATTTTATGAGGGGAAATCCGCTTGAGGATTGTTCTCTGCAGGTAGAACGCTGTGGGGACGTAATGTAAGAATTTATTGCAATAATAATTAATTGCAACTATTGCAATATATAAAAAGCTCGTGGTAACGTAATGGTTAGCGCACGCGCCCCTAAATCGAAGGGCGCGGGTTCGATCCTGACCGAAACGCATGCACCTCTTAGTCAGTTTTCTGACCTTATGTGCATATTGTTACAATTACCACGTGCTAATAACGGTGAAGGTAAACATCGTGAGGCAACCTGCACATCGAGATAACTGATGTGTCAAACCTGTCAAGCCGCCTTGGACAAGCGTGGCAGGTATACTGTCCGTTCCCCCTATAATGGGAGGCCCGAGCCCAGCAGTGGGACATTTATGGGCTGATATATATATATATATATTATTACAATATACACTCATTTTTTGCGATTCTAAAGACGTTTAAATGTCTTAGACAACTTAATCCACATCTAAAGTTAGATATGACAGTAGAAAGTGTTTTATATTAATCATCTAATAACACAATTTTATCGTTGTGGTTATTATCTATATGGCGATGCTTTGTGATTTATTTGTAATCTTTGTTCTTTTGACATATTTTTTAATTTTACTTTAAAGCTTATTTGACATATTTCTGAATTAAAATATTTATGTAAATTCAATTTTAGTATTTGTGTTATCTTGTCTATCAATCACTATCTGGTAGAATGTACTATGCATCTACAATTGTAAAAAGATATTGGTTTATTGACCCAAAAATGATCATTTAATAAAAATCAAGGCATAGATAGATGGATAACACTTTATTATATACCATTACAGAAAACTTACGAACTAATATTATTCTAATTGTGTATAAAGGGTATATAATTATTAAAAATGTCATATATGTAAACTGCAACATCGTCAATAGTAAAAAATAATACCGTGCATGTAGAGAGACAGAGAGAAGAGAGAGAGGTAGAGAGAGAATACTTTCTTGCACACCTAAATATACAATTTACAGAAAAATACCATATTTACAATATTTTTATAGGCAATACAATAGGTGGCCTTATTGCTCAAAGCGATCTCTTCCGGGAAACCGAAATTAAAGAAATTTGAATCAGGCGATATAGGTACTATTTTCTGTCTTGTTCTTATTTTGTTGGTATATAGTTTGGTGTACAATAAAGAATTATATTATTATTACACAGATAGATCTAATTTGCTTATATAAATTTGTAATGAAAAGAAAGTGTAACATATCGATCCAGCCAGCAAATATTTTTTTCTTGTAATATTCAGACGTTGCAGTCTTATTAGGTTGATTTTATTTAAAGAATATATAAGATAGAATATCCTCGGTTGTCGTTAAATCAAAGCTACCCTATCCAGTATGTAATGTTATATTGGGCTGTTAAGAGCCAGTTGATTGTCGAGTGCCGAGTATAGTCATCTATACAAATATATATAGGATGAATGATTCAAGTATGCTTTTAGGGCCGCAACAGCGTTGTAGGGTTAACCAAAAATGTTCTAAGGACTCTCTTAAGAGATTTTTAAGGAAGTAAAAAAAATATAAGAATACAAACAATTGACACTGAGCTATTTCTGCGTGCAACGGAACACAACAAACCGACTTGACTGAAATTATAGAGCTAGGTATGTTTGCTGAAGAGTTTCTTGCGCCGCTTCTTCTCCTCAAGCCACATGTTACGAAGCGATGGTAAATTAGATTAGGCTCTCATAGAGTAAATAATAACCATAAACAAAATTAAATCTAAATAATTAAAATGAATAAGTTGGCGGTAGGTCAAAAAAACTTTAACAATACTCGTTGACACTCGACACTTTGTCTTCCGTGATCACGGCCACTGAAAAGTGACCGAAACGTAGGAATAACCAAAACCAATAAAAAGCCAGATAATCTGGCTTAAAACCATTAAAACGTAGCTTTAATATGTTCTGTACATAATCGTCGTAATAGTCGCGAAAACTTAAGAAAATATTAAACAATTAATAAATAATGCATTATTGGTTATCAATATAAACAATACAAAAAATGCATAATTAATTATAATATTATTATTTGTATGTATAATGTACCTAATAAATCTTTGGACGAGTAGACTTTGAATAATGCATTTAAAAAAAGTCATCACTCATGTGCTCACGACCTAATTATGGTGTCGGTTAACGTAAGCATGGCGGCCGAGGCTATCCTTTGATTCCACACTGGAATTATACCTTTAATACTTCAACCCCCAGACCTCAAGTGTTAGCCCTTACGATCACCTTTTAGTGCAGGTTGGTTAGACCAAGGACGAAAGCTGAGGCCATTCTTGATCCCACGCAGGGTTTGTGTCTTTAATATTTCCACCTTTGGGGCGTAAATCTTAGTTTTTACGATTCCATTTAGGTGCTAGTCTTCTTTTTTAAATGTAGTAGTTCTCGCTTGACCACGATCTAGCCTTATGTGTGGCGAAGTTGTGGTCTAGGATGGAGCAAGCTTGCCTAGAAGGTACCTATTCACAACGGGACTTGAAGACACCCAGGTTATAAGTATCGGGAAAGCTAGACTCCGGCAATGAGTTCCACTTCATTGCGGCGCGTATGATGAAGCTAGATGCAGACAGCTAGTCGAATAAAGGAGCCAAGAGCCACCCTTTGAGCCTACGCTGGTTTTATGCCGTCAACACTTCCACCTTTGAAGCTCAAGTCTTAGCTCTTACGATAGCCTCTGTTATACATTTCACACTCCAGCCGGTTTTAATAGACAAACTAACAGTGTTTCTTTATTTGCCCGCAGCGCTGTCATCGTCTTTTATCATTCTTCGCTGATGTGTCAAAGTAAAAAGACTATCTATGTTTTCTCTAAGAACGTTTTATAACATTCTTATGATTTGATGTGTGCCTCCAATATTAAAGTCTTTCTATGGCACTGATTTAAAATTAAACGGTTATCATCTATTATAACCGGGTTTAATTGGTTATGACCGGTTTTCATTGTTATATCCGATTTCATCGGTTATATCCGGTTTCATTCAACTATTTTGTTCTGAGGGTAAATCTTAAAGAGAGTGTAATATAAACCTGCTTTAAGCGGTTCATTCTGTGAGAACAGAAGTATCATTTATCTCTCTCAACATGTGTTTGTGGGTGACTGAAAACTTAGTGTTTCTGTTACATGGCTGTGCGTTGAAGGTATGCGGCAAAAACTGTCCAGAATCGGTTTATTTAACAAAACCTATTTAACGGACTTCGTTATCTAAAATCGGTTGATAGAGCTCAAGTGAGAACAAGCTATGTACAGTCGCTGTATGAAAAGGTTCGTCACTTTAAAGTCGACCTTTGCTTGCACGAGTACTAGAAACTTTTTTGTTTTGTTACGTTTATAAAATTTAGAAAGGTAATAAAATAAATAATATTGCTTGTTGACAATGACAGACACTGAGATTACCAATAGTTTTGATCATCAGAAGCAAGGAGGATATAATCACTACGCTTATATAAATATTAAAACCAATAGTTTTGTCTATCTAAACAATCTTGCCAGGCAAGATAGAAATTCAAACAACTTTGATCTAAGTAACTAAACTTTCTTGTCAAATAGTTAAACATAATTTTCTGTGGAATAGTCTGTTCTGCGACTTAGTTTGAACAGGTAACATGTGCTCGCGGAACTTTAAATGAATTCATTTGAAAGCTGGCGAACCTTTTAATACCGCGATTGTACTTAGGCTGTAACCGGTTTTCAAGCCTTGCATATAGGTGTCGCCACTACCTTTTGCGCAACAAAGCTCTCCAGCCCATATTATTATTATTACATATATATTTAATTTCCAAATCTTTTACATTTTTTTTATAAATATCTTATAAAATATATATATACATTTATTTATAAAAAATATATAAAAAACTGATCTTCGCCGGCAGTGGGGCCTAGGGTCCAGACTACCGGTGGTTAAGGCTCCAGACACAGGAATCTCCTCAACTGTCCAACAAAGCTGCCTTCTGCATCCGACCCTTCAACCAGATACCAAGCGAGAGCCTTTCAAGGTGGCGATCAAGGCTCTTCGCTATTAATCCATTAAGACTAGTGTCGAGAAATAAATATATGTACATAGAGCACAAGAGGTATTACCAAAAGAACCGCTGTTCCTTAAGTAATTTAATACATAAATAGTAAATATATATAAAGATGTTTAAATAAGATAATTAAGTAAAACAGAAGATATAAAGAACGAATTAGTGATAGATAGAATAGTAACAGTTGAATGTAATAGAATTAGTAAAATAGCATTATATAAAGTAGATAATAAGGAAGTGAATGTGTTAGAACTTAAAAATTGTTACTCAAGAAAATGTATTTAAAAGAAGTAAATTTGACAAATAATACCCTGACAAGCGTGTGCGTCAGGAGAAGGAGATTTAATAAAAACAAATTATTATTTTTATTATTATTACTGACCTATTTATCCTTACTTGTTTCTACATCATCATGAATTAGAATTAATTAACTTCGAGGAAACTTGATAAAATTATTAGTTTAATACAAAGAACTATTTGATACCAACATATCGATAACCTTTTGTACATTTTTTTATCGTATTAACGGAAAATGAAGTAAGTTCGTTAAGAAACTTTTATAAACTTATTATTCAACACGCTGATTAATCCCGGCTGTATCAACCAACGCTTTAGGATTTGACGTCCGGTTGAGTTTATTTTTCCTTTTCTTTATTTAATAGATTTTCGCCAGATGGTAGGATATTTGACCGACTGGATGGTGATCACCTCTGATCTAAAGCATGTTGCCATAACAACCTTGAGTTGCGTTCCGGGATTAGTGACCAGGTTCCAGTCTCCCTTATGAAAGCAGCAGGACATTTGTAGCACTTTTGGTGGTGCAAATGTTCATAGGCGATGGTAACCTCTTTCCATAAAGTGGGCCGTCTGCCTGTCTGCTGAATTATTGCAATAAAAAAACAAAAAGATTTTAAGGTATAAAACATGTTGCTGGAGAGCATGTTGCGCTGCTTTCGCTTTCTTCTTCTTTAGCTGTACCTAACTAAAATTGCTTTGGAAGCGGTGCTAGAGTCTATCTAGCCTTTAAAAATTAATCTGTAAGAATCCATTTTGAAATACATTATACATTATTATATTATAAATTATAAACTAACTATAAAAGTCCATACTCCATATTTTGTGGTTTGGTATATGCTCTTAAGATCTCAACAGCGCGATGTACTTATTGAACGATATTGCACAGCGTCATCTTGTGTGAAGTTAAGTAGACTAAATGGAAACTATAACTTTTGATATCCTGGGCAATTTGATGGTGCTGGTTTCCGTAAAAAAAAAAATAGTTTTCGATTATGTAATGGAGATCCACTGGGATGGGTTCAAGGTATTTGTACGAAAGGAGTTCAAAATGACTAAATACAGATTATACAGAGGGGAGAAGACGTAAAAAGCAACAAGGGATTTACGCCTGAATGAAGTGAATAATTCGTCCTATTTTCAGTTTGTTATTATGTGATGGGCAAGTAGAGTACACATTTCAAGAAAATTTCTTCCATAGAAACCTAGCAGTTTTTGAAAAACTAACTATAAATACACAGACAAGCGAACAAATAGTAGCATAATGGTTTTGTTTTAGCCAAAATATTTACCGATCTTTAAAAATGACAAAAATAAGTCAGTCTGCCTTATTACTTAGCCTAAAAATTACGTTACCGCCAGTACTTACAATGTGTACAGGTATTAACCAGATAACGAGCTAAACAAACAATGAGGTAACTTGGATCAACACATTTTAATTTAGATAATGTCCATAGCACAATCAACGTTTAATTTGAATGTGGGACGTTTTTGTTCGGGAGCGTTATGGAATGACCACGGAGTTGCCATTTACACTCATCTGCCTGCGTATGATTAGGACCAAACAGGACATGTATTTCCTTAAGTGTTCACCAACTTGACTGATAATTTCTTTTATCTTTCCTTCCACTCGTTTTAATATTATATATAATTATTATACTAGGCATGTTTCCTGAAGAGTTTCTTGCGCCGCTTCTTCTCTTCAAGCTATAACATGTTGCGAAGTGATGGTAAATTAGATTAAGCTCCCATAGATTTAATAATAACCATAAACAAAATTAAAACTTTATAATTAAAATGAACAAGTTGGCGGTAGGCTAAATAAAGAATACTCGTTGACATTTGACACCTTTGTCTTCCGTGATCACGGCCAGTGAAAAGTAGCCGAAACGTCGGAATAACAAAAATCAAATAAATAACCGCGCTTAAAACCATTAAAACGTAGTTTTATTTATTAGGACATGTATTATACGGAGTGAAAATGTTTTATGCATACCTGCTGCTTAAAAACAGTGAGTGAGATATTTCGGGTCTCGCAGTGACTGTTTGATATCCACTACCATAACCCCAGTGTCCTTTCTATCATGTTAAGCACGGGCCATGGGACAATAGCTTAGCTGTGCGTTGAGTAATTGCATATTTGTCCATATGTTTCTCCATCGATATCCACTTTATAGCATAGTTATAATGTATATCTATTTATATCGTTACTTCATTACGAATTATTTTTCACCATCGCTGCACTGTTTTACTCTTTCTAAATGTACCACAACATGTGGTCTAGAAGAGATAATTACAAGCGATAAGCTCACGCATTGTTCTGCTCTTAATGTAGATTATATCTAGATACGTTAATCTGGTTTATAATTAAACGCTATTTCTGTAAAAAAGAGATTATATAAAATCTTTAAACTTCTAAAATAATATTGAGCACTATGAGACAGATGAAGTTTTTATATTAACTAGACAACACTTCGTTCGCATGGCTTGCGATATAGTTTATATACCCGCTAGATGGCAGTTACACATTCGAGACAAACAGACAGACAAAAATTTAAAATAATTTACGTTAGATGTCTTATAAATAATAGTTTTTAATTAAATGTTGTCAATTATTTCAAGAATATTATTATGAGTTGCGGGACTCGAATTAAAATGCTGTTGAAATTATTATAGAGGTTATTAAAAATATACAAATAGATATAACACAGGTTTCACAGTTACAAAATATAACCGAATATAAAATCCAAACGTAATGCAGGTCGTAATTCAATACAACGCCCAAGTCCGTCACTATGTGAAGGTTCCCGATTGTTGTACACAAGTCTCGCTTCGATCGTGGTTCTCGCTTGACTAACCCCTCCCTTAATCAGGTCATAGCTTTATACTGCACAAATGAAATACGTCCGCCGGCCCGCGTGGACCGAATTTCCTACACTCAGCTTGTACTTTAAATCGGTAACACCTGGCTAATGATTACAATACAACAATAAGCCGTATGCCAATAAGTAAACAAAAGAAGACGACCATAAAAGAATTTCAATGTTATTAGTTTAGATGCCGACGGGTAATAAATGTGCTTTGTTTCAAATATGCAGGTAGATTTTGTTTTTGTCAGGGCCTAGATTGTAACAATATTTTGAGAGATATTTAATTTTATTAGTATAGACGTAGGGTTCTGTTGGGTCTCCATTGGGACGACCATGTTGCTCTGTGATATATAATCCTAGTTGATTAAACCGCTTCTATCAAAAGGGACGCTGTCAATTCATGCAGTGTTTGAATTAGATTCAAAAATTTCATAACATCATTCTGGAGTTACTCTGTTTGCGTCTCTTGTTAAGTAGGTATACTGTACAAGTCGTAGAATATATAATTTTGTTAAAAAAAATATTTTCAAAATTTGTTCATGAACTACTGACAACTTGATTCAGAACTTGACTCAGTTGTTATTGAAGCGTTTAATTAGATAAAGTATACTAATTGACTATCTGCGGCTCACAGACCGACAATGAGTCTTGGCCTCCGAAATGAGAATACTCCACTCTTTCCTGTTCAGCGCTGTCTCCTGCCAGTCATCGGCATGAAGCTCGCGTAGATCAGCCAAGACTACGTCCCTACAGCGATATCTGGGCCGACCAACTGGTCGCCGTCCCGTTGGTCTGCCCTGATAGGCTCTTTTCACCGCGCGGTCCTCCCCCATTCTGTGTAGGTGGCTAAGCTAGCGCAAGCGGTGTGCCTTGATGATATCACCTTTGGGAACGTTCCCAACATAGTGCTTTTCTGGACCAATTTTTTATAACTTTAGTTTTATTTATTGATATTTTTTTTTCTGTGTCTACATTATTTGGTTTTCTCTTGTTCATTAATTTAATTAATGAACATATAAGAATGTTACATTACAATAGAAGACCGTTTTTACAAACTTTTATTTAACTTGCAATGAATGTATGTATGTATGTAAGTTAGTTCGGGTGGAATCTTGCAAGTTAAATTTGACCAACTTCCCGGTTTCCGATTGAGCTGAAATTTTGCACGCATATGTATATCGCGTGACAATGCGATAATATCATGGAGCTGATCTGATGATGGAGTCGGAAGGTGGCCATACGAACTCCTGTACTAAACAAGATAGACCCGTGGTGTTTGGCCTCGTTTCACTTGCCTTGGCTAGCACTCTGCTACATGATATCCAGGATCTCAAAAGCTTGTATTTAAAAACCTTTTTAAAAGCTTATTATATACTAGATGTTACCCAGGACTTAATATGCGTTTTTTTATCCCTTGCAGCGAAGCGTGGCCAAGCTTAGCATTTCGAAACATTATATCAATTTTCTTAATATCTGACTTACTGACGTGTGGCTGTGACTCACGACTTTTTGTCATACGTTAAATTGTCAAGTCATTTTAACAAGCGTTTCAATGAATAGTTGGCGGTGAATGGCTTAATAGAATTGCATTATTTGACCACACATATACATCTTAGAACGGTGTTCTATTTCGTCATATAACATAATATATTCTTATTTGAATCTCTACAAAACTTGGCAGACTTATTTAAGACCTCGTTGTGTGTCTTTCAAGACCATGGGTAGGACTTTTAAAGGGCTTGCGTGGAGCCCTGGGAAGGTCAACACATAGCGGCCCCTTGATAAATTTAATGTAAATGTGGCGTGACAATGACCGGCGGTTATCCCTGTCTACACTATATATTAATGCACCCAAGGACAAGCCGCGGCCAGTGTAGGACTATTGTGGGAAATGAGAACAAAAAGTACCGGGCTATGTGGGTGAACTGCTAGTGGTACTAGGGGTCTGGGAATATGGCGACTATAGCGTCTATTCATCGCAATGTTCGGGGAACATGGAAAAATGGGCAGACGATAACTCGCCACTCCCTGAATAGGCCCCAAAAATACCATAAAAGGCAGGGGCACTTGGGAAATAGACCTTATTCATGACATACTCCATGACTGAATCTTAAAGAATGACAAATGAGAATAGCTCAATACAATATCTTGAGTTCCACTTGACGCTGCAATCGCCACACTTAATCCTACCAGAGTAATATTTACTAATCCGTAAATCGATGTAGATAATAACTGAATTATAATAAGCACAAAATATTTTGTAGTAAAAGATGTAAAGGACAATGTCCAGTTTGTTAAAAGAGTTGGGCTCCAATAAAATTGCACGAGCTTTCAAGGTTTTTTCACATTTTTGTAGAAAATTTCAATAATTATCATGTACATTAAAAATATTGTTAAGAGCTACAGAACTCGAATTAAACTGCTGTTGGAATTGCTACAGAATTTATTAGAACTGTACAACAAACACGTATGAAACAGGTACAAATATAACTGGACACAACCAGTACAAACTGCACGATTTAATAACACGCGCAAAGTCCGTCACTATATAGCTCATCGAATGTAGACGTCTTGTTCGTATCGTAATCGTCGCTTGACTGGCTCACTCCTCCGTTCCGGCATTGTTTTATGCTAAACTGTACAATACAACAATCGACCACGTGGACTGAAGTTTTCCATGAAAACGTAATCTGCACACCTGCCTCCATAAACGAGTATAATAACAATAGACTACTCTCTAATTACAAATTTTAAACACATAGTAAACAAAAGAAGTACAAATGCGGGAAAGGTAATAAACCAGTTGTGCATTCACTTTGTCGGCGTGTAACAATATTAATACGTGAAGCAAAAACTTTGTACCCCCTTTTTACGAAATTTGCGTGGACGGGGGAGTATGACATTTTGCATATTTAATAGTTTATAGAGAAGCGAAGAGAAGCGATGAATGCTATTTTTTTATTAATTTTATTTATTAATTTATGCTTATAATAATAATAATAATAATGTATGTATAAAGAAAAATGTAAATAATTTGAAAATAAATAAATATGTGATAATAAATAATAATAATAAGACTAAGACTCAAGCTCCAGGGGTGGAAGTGATAAATGGCCTAATGTCGGAAGTAGCTTCGGTGAACCTGCAGCCCACCTCTCTACACCCCTTAGCCACTCACACCCATGTTGCCTCTGCCTTTTATGGCATTTTTAGGGGCCCATGCAGGGAGTGGCGAGTCACCGTCTGCCCATTTTTCCATGTTCCCTGAACATTGCGACGGGCAGACGTCATAGTCCCCATAGTCCCAGACCGCTAGTACCACTAACAGTTCACCCCAATAGCCCGGTACTTTTTGTCCTCATTTCCCACAATAGTCCTACACTGGCCGGGGCTTGTCCTTGGGTGCATTATTATATGGTGTAGACAGGGATAATAGCCGGTCAGTGTCACGCCACATATTTACATTAAATTTGTCAAGGGGCCTCTACGTGTTGGCCTCCCCATGGCCCCACGCAAGCCCTCCAAAAGTCCGGGCCATTTTTATGGCCCGTGGTCTTGAAAGACATACAAATAATAATAATAATAAAGCCTGTTTATTTTCAATCTACAATTGTTATTACATGCTTATTCTAATATAGTATGTTACAAATATAATGTGTGTTACAAATATAAATTTGTTTTCTTTTACTCGCTATCATTACTTTCTTCAGTACCATTGATCGGAACCCCTTCTCGGGTAAAGGCCTCCTCCAGCTTCTTCCAGATCTCTCTGTCCATAGCTTTCTTTCTCCATTCACCTCCTGCTATCCCTTTTATATCTTCTATCCACCTCTTTCTAGGGCGCCCTCTTTTCCTTTTTCCTCTTGGTCCCTTCTAGTGTTCTAGTGTCCATCTTTTGTCTGTATATCTTACTATATTATGTCCTGCCCACTGCCAATTCTTTCTTAGGGCGTATTGTAAGGCGTCTATAACTTTAGTTTTTCGTCTTATTTTTTCGCTTTTTACCTTCTTCTTAATTTCAGTGCGCTTGTCTCCGTTGCTTTCTGGCACACTACTAGTTTAGTTTTTGTTCTAGTGTTGTATACAACATACAACTAGAACAAAAACTAATTTATGCTTAAATACATCAAATTAATAAAAAAAAAATATTATACACACTGCCATGTATTTGACACATACTCGCATATACTCTTTTGTTTATTGTTGCCATGGCGAAATCTGTGATAATAGAAGTATAGTCTTTGACATTAATTATTATGTTCGAGTTTCGAGCATTGGAGACCTTTTATATAAAAACTAGCTGTCCCGGCAGACGTCGTCCTGCCCGGTAAAAAATAGGGGTTGATCGTAGAGTGTTGAAAATTTAGGGTTGTATGTATCTTTTAATGCTGTATCATAAAAAAATATAAATTAAAAATTTTGTCTAAAAAATAAATAAAAAAATTTAGGGGTGGACTACCCCTAACATTTAGGGGGATGAAAAATAGATGTTGGCAGATTCTCATAGATACCGGATAAGCACAAAAAATTTCATCAAAATCGGTCAAGCCGTTTCGGAGGAGTATGGCAACGAAAACTGTGACACGAGAATTTTATATATTAGATGAATCGCAAAATGTATTGGTAAGCGCATAACTTGAGAACGACTTTACCGATTTTGTGTGTGTGTTTGAGTGGGTCTCAGGACGGTTTAAATCCGCAATAGGAACCGGTAGGTGGCGCTGAGATCGGGTTCTAAAATCCTCCTAATCACCGGGAGCGATTTTGGTAATTTTTGTTGGTTAGGTGGCGCTGAGATCGGGTTCTAGAATCCTCCTAATCACCGGGAGCGATTTTGGTGATTTTGTTTTTGTGTGTTTGAGTGGGTTCCCGGATGGTTTAGATTCGCAATAAGAACCTGTAGGGGGCGCTGAGATCGGGTTCTAGAATCCTCCTAATCACCTGGAACGATTATGGTGATTTTGTTTTTGTGTCATGAAACAAAGTTTTTTAGGAATTCAGAAAATATGGCAGTACGAAGTTCGCCGAGTTAGCTAGTAACTAAATATAACTAAGTTAAGTTTTATTGTATTAGTTTATAAAGTCATTGTAAATTATGTATGTGTACCAAAACATCCTGGTTTATTGTTCCAGGTACCTCCCGAAGCCGAGTGTTGCGCAACTACAAAACGTAAGTCACGTTTCAACCAAATTAAATTCCGACCGACTGATTGCTCAATTTCGTACTAGATTTCGCCTGATTAATCCACGTGTGTACGCTGGAATAGGTTATTTTGAACTTGGTTACATTGTTAGAAAACTGACATAAATTAAATTGCAAGTCCTAATAACCCTCCATGGTTTATCTTGTATCAGAAGTGCCGGCAGAATTTCGCGTCATGTACTAAATGAACTTGAACTTACTGACATAATCCGTTGGGCTCTTTTTGGTACCTGCCGTTTTAGAACCGAATGGCAAGAGTCCCGATGTAACGTCTTTGGTGCCCTGGAAGATGTCCCGTTTTTCAACCACTAGCATGTCTACCGGTACAGCTGCTGCACAACAGGAGACCCTAAAATGCCGCTAATATTCCGACATGGGAAATGGCTATATATTTGGGGCTTTTGGGGTCGAGACTCTGGGACCATGGGGGCGTGAGACTCACAAAATTTTTTCAAGACAGCGAAACACCTGGTAGACGTCTCACGTGACCAAAAGACTAGTCTATACCAAGGATTATCGTTGCCATTCAGCATAGCAATGTAGCCGGTCTTTTAAGCAAATTTCCATCTAACAGGTCTTTTGAGCACGTTTCACAGCAGTCTGGTGCTAGATTTTATATTTAAATTGTATATATAGTTTTTTATATTCGGTTTTTTTATATATGGTTCGGGCATGTGGAAAGAATGTATGATGAAAGAATGACTAAACAGATATACAATGCAAAAGTGGATGGATGCAGAAGTCGCGAAAGGCCACGACACACCTTCCATGATCAAATTGATCGTGTATTAATAGAAGGTGATGTCAGGAGCCTTAAGAACAGACGAGCGTGCATGACAAGAACTATGAATGTCAAAGAAGCAAGTGAGGTGTGTAAGAATAAGCCTAAATGGCGCTCTGTTGTTCGTGCCTACCCCGCAAGGGATCTGGCGTGAAGTTATGTATGTATGTATGTATATTTAGTTTAATTGTAAAATTTCTCTAACGCCCTGTGAATAAATGTAGTTCCTTAATAAGTATCTTTCAAAATATAAAATTTTTTGGAACTAAAAAAAATCGCTTGTGATTTTTGTCGTTTATGATGATTCAATTTTAGTGATTTGTATGTATGTATAGATGTTTATTTTATTCATTTTAATTCATACTTTAATAAGAGTGTATTTCAAGATATATATGTAATCTTGATAACAATGGCTGTTACAACACTGTAAGCGTATAATCCTCGTAAATCCGCGGATGTTTATAGCCTTGTGACGTCACGGCTGCCATGTTGGTTGTTACGTCACATTTTAAAATCTCTCTGTACACTCGCCCTTATTACGCAGTTTCCTTCAACAGTTTTGAGGTTTATTGTGTCGCGATAAAACAATGTGAAGCAATCGGGTTCGTTTTCGAATTTTAGACTTCAGTATTAGTTCATTGAAATGGTACATGAGCTTTGCATTTGTTAGAGGACGCAATTTTATTTTTGGGACATGTGTGGGGGGTCAATAGAAGCTTAACCTCGAGTTTGTTGGGTTGCCACCCTTGTCCCCGGCCGCCATATTGGAAAAAGGGGTGAAAACACTTTATTCGCGATATCTCGGAAACTATGCGTCTTACAAAAAATTTGTAAAGTCATAATTCGTAGCAAATTGTTTTGCCTACAAATATGTTTATTAAACTTTTTGCCCTAAATTAAAAATTAAAGAAGTTATAAACAAAAAAGTAAGATTTTTTTATTCATGTGATACAGTTCTTCCAAGCGAAAGAGCTATCTCATTTTTCTTTTTAGTGCAATTGTGTATGCATTTGCATAATTGAAATTGTGTTCTTTTTAGTGCGAAGTGCAGTTCTCTTCTAGCAAGTCTAATATAATATTTCTTATATTGATATATAAGAAATATATAAATCTTAAAGCGTTTATTTTGACGGCAAGAAAGCAAACTAATCTAGGTATTATATTCAAGTAAATTTAATAATTTGGACTGTAGGGTTATAAAAGAATGGAGGAGATGGAATTAGCGTTGTGACGGACACGTACGAGTCGGTACATTTGTCCCGTAGAAAATCCAATTGTACTGATACGGGACAAAATCTAAAAAAGTAATGCTTCAAATATTTTGTTGCGCTACTACTCCCGCCTCAAATGTAAGAGTTCTGTCCTTTGAACGAGGCATAAGCTACAATAGTACAATAACACCTCTACGGATATTCACATGACAAAGAGGGACAACATGACTTTAAATGTACTGTCGCACCACAAATATACTGCTACGCTACAAATGTACTGCCACGGTACAAATAGTACAAAATGCCTCGCCTCATTTGAAGTGGCACATTGTACTGGTTCAGTAAAAAATGTCATATTACTCTTACAAACTCATTTCAATATCATATACTGCCCAACACTAGATGGAATACATACACAGAAAACCGATTTTAGACCCAGGAGGTAGACTTAGACCCAGAGCCAGCGAATGTAGTTGGAAATTCGTATTCATTCTCAATATTATGCCGAATTTCACAAGCGCCATGTACGTTTATGTAGGATTTCGTAAAGCGCCATCTCTTGACCGTGTAGGTGTTACACTACTAAGGTATAAGTCAATTCAAAAAGCGGTCAACGACCTCAGTGTATTACTTTACTTGTACTTTCAATAAAGTTACATGTAGAATATTCAAACAACTTAACCGACTTAACTATGCGACACATTAATCATCTGTCAAATAACATATGTTAAATCACAAAAGGCTGGCAGACAAGCAGACAGACAAGAAAAATCGTTTACAACTTCGACAAATTAAAAAAAACGCTGTCAACATTTGTCGCTATGCCTAACAAAGAAAGAATAAATCATTTCACATCCAGTTCAAGTTGAACTACCGCGGTTGGTTTAGTTACACAAAAACATATGAAAAATTGGTCACACAAAGAAAAGCGAGGGTTCTAGATAAATTGGTAACAGTGCCCTACATCTGTTCATGTTTCAAAAATGCGGTTTTTAATGTTTTTGTTTTTATTATGTATTCTAATTGTATACTTATTCCTTTAAATATAAGAACTGAAAATAGCTTTTTTTTAATTTTAGAAATTAGTTAAGTTCTTAACCTGTGTTTAGCGACGTAAATTTGACTTACATCATTATTATTATTATTATTTATTGCAGGAGTTCAGCAGACAATCAGACGGCCCACTTGATGGGAAGCGGATACCATCGCCTATGGATATTTGCAACACCAAAGGTGCTACAAATGCGCTGCTGCTCGCTTAAGGGAGACTGGAACCTGGTCACTAATGCCGGAACACAACTCAAGGTTGTTGTGGCTTCATACTTTAGACCAGGGGTGGTAGCCATCCAGTCGGGCAAATGCCCTACCACCTGGCTGTGGGTTGTTTTGTCGCCTCTTACGACAGGCCGCCCGGCCGCAGGAAATTGTATTCTTTCTCCCTTCCTGCACGGATAGTGACGATCACGCACGGTGTTAGCTACGATAGTTCAGAAAAGTCGCTGCTGCGGGATAAATTGGTAGTGGGGTGCGTAAGGTTAGGAAGCTACTCGAAATTGCAACGCGTATTGATAATGGGTTATAAAGTCATTAAAATCGTAAATGTTCCTAAGTCCCAAGTATGCAGTGTTTTCTTTAAAATTACAGACATATTTAATTCTCACTCGGTATAAAATAATTTCGATCTACCTTTCAAATTATCATCTTTGTAACTCTTTGTTTTCGATTACTTAAATTGCTTACTAAAATTGTAACACACTCACGTCGTAGTTCTTCAGCCACTGGAAGGGACTAACACCTAAGAGACAGGCTTGGCCTAGTTTAGGTATTAGTGCTCAGTCTTAAATTTTAATATAACATGTAAATTTAATTTTGTTGTCAATAAAAAATGTTATTATTATTTTAAAAGTTATTTGAGTTTTTATTACCACCCGGTCTCTCAGATATAACCGTGACCAATGGCCGGTTAAGTTCAAATATCGCTAATAGTATTTTGAAATTATATATATAATAATAATAATATCAGCCCATAAATGTTCCACTGCTGGGCTCGGGCCTGCCATTATAGGGGGAACGGACAGTGTACCCGCCACGCTTGTCCAAGGCGGCTTGGCAGGTTTGATACATCGGTTATCTCGATGTGCAGGTTGCATCACGATATTGGTGTTTTGAAATTAAGAGTTAGAAAATTCATTAAAAGGATATTTCAAGTCACTATAAGTGACTCTGGTGGTTCAGTGACCCAAAGTCTAGGTCTTTGAGACGAGAGCACGCCACGTTCTGTTCTGCTGTAATCATTATACTCGTATTATACGTGAAGCACAAACTGTGTACTCCTTTTTACGAAATTGCGCGGACGGAGGAGTATGAAAATTCGCACACTTATAGTTTATATAGAGAAGGAGTGCAGAATGCAATTTTTTTTCAAATTATGCATAAAAATACTTTACACACACTACCATGTGTTTGACACATACACATACACACACACACGCGTATATATAGTATTTTTAACTGTTAAAGTCAAATTGACAGTGTAGCCTTGGCGAAATCTGTGATTATAGAAGTACTAGCTGTCGCGGCAGACGTCGTCCTGCCCGGTAAAAAATAGGGGTTTATCGTAGAAGGGTGAAAATTGAGGATTGTATGTATTTTTGTATGTTGTATCATAAAAAAATAGAAATTAAAAATTTTGTCTAAAAAATAAAAAAAAAATTTAGGGGTGGACTACCCCTAACATTTAGGGGGATGAAAAATAGATGTTGGCCGATTATCATAGATACAGGATAAGCACAAAAATTTCATCAAAATCGGTCAAGCCGTTTCGGAGGAGTATGGCAACGAAAACTGTGACACGAGAATTTTATATATTAGATAGATAGTCTTTGACAACAGAACCTTAATAATGTTCAAACTTGGCGGGTGGTAGGGCGTTTGCCCGCCTGGATGGCTACCACCCCTGGTCTAGAGTATGTCGCCATAATAACCTTGAGTTGTGTTCCGGTATTAGTGACCAGGTTCCAATCTCCCTTAAGAGAGCAGCAGCGCATTCTTAGCACCTTTGGTGTTGCAAATGTCCATAGACGACGGTAACCGCTTTCCAACAAGTGGGCCATCTGCCTGTCTGCTGAACTCCCGCAATAAATAAATAAAATATATATTTTAAATTAGTTATGGTCGAATTTCGACCACTGGGCGACCACTAGTAATAATAAATAAACACTATAATCTTCCATTTAATAATTATGAAGTCAGTAAATAATATAGTCGACAATAATTGTATGCGTCAGTCTGGAGGAGATCGCCTTTGGCAAGAAGACCGCCCATTGTACTTTAATATATTATGTGCAATAAAGTTATTAATTCATTCAGTCATTCATTCATTATTCTGTCCTACACAGTCTTGCCAATTGTAAGCATGAAGCTCGATCAGATTAGCTTCTATTCTATCTTTCCAGCGATACTTAACCCTCAAACAGGGACCAAAAATATATTTTTGGTTCAAACATCAAATTGCCGCGCCAAGACCAAGGGAATTATATCGTCTCTTTTATTCTAATACAAATTCTAAGTAGTTAGAGAGATAAAGCATCAATTCAACATTCGTTTCAATTATCTGTATTTGACCACAAATTTGACCGTGGTCAAATGTGCTCCAATGCCAGAATTTTAAATTAGTAGGAAAATGGGTGACCTTATAAGAATCGGCTCCAAAAATTACGCAGACAAACCTGCGTGAAGGACATTAGTTTTTATTCCACAAAGGCAAGGATTTTATAAAACAAAAAAATATTTGTTGGAACCTTCATAATCGTGTTCGACCTCCAAACCACTTAACGAAGGCCAAATCCACATTCCTGGAGTGCCAAATATTCGCCCGCACCCAAATACCTGGAGTTTTTGTCAGGAATTGAAAGGGTACGTCGTACTGTGCAGTTTTATTTTTAAATAAGCTTTTTTAAAAAGATTTTAAATACAAGCTTTTGAGATCCTGACTATCACGTAGCCAAGACAATTAAAACGAGCCCAAACACGACGGGTCTATCTTATTTAGTACAGGAGTTGCTATGGCCACCTTCCGATTCCATCATCAGATCAGCTCCATGGTATCTATATTATTGCATTGTCACGCGATATACATATGCGTGCAAAATTTCAGCTCATTCGGAAATCGGGAAGTTGGTCAAATGTAACTTGCAAGATTCCACCCGAACTTACATACAGAGGTATATCTATTGCAATTTAAATAAAAGCTTGTAAAAATTTGTAAAATTACTCTAAAATAAACAATAGTTGTAGGATATTGACATCTTTGAGTAGTAATTATGAGTTTTTGTGACAAATGCGAACTGTATAGTCGAAGAGCTACAATTTAGCTGAACAATACGAAGACTTATTATATCAGAATCAGCTGCTGCTATCTAATATATAAAATTCTCGTGTCATAGTTTTCGTTGCCATACTCCTCCGAAACGGCTTGACCGATTTTGATGAAATTTTTTGTGCTTATCCAGTATCTATGAGAATCGGCCAACATCTATTTTTCATCCCCCTAAATGTTAGGGGTAGTCCACCCCTAAATGTTTTTTATTTTATTTTTACCGGGCAGGACGTCGTCTGCCGGGACAGTATACTAGTATAGAATAAGATTCCCTTGTCCGCCATTGTTTTATACCACTACTATTACCTATGCTGGGTAGAGGTAAAGGGGACTATCTAGTATGGGGGATCAGTTGAAAAAGTGTCCACCTGTAAATAGCAAATTATGATTCGAAAACTAGTCACAATAGCGGTAGTGTAGGTAAAAGAAATGATACATATTTAGCAGTTATAAACGAAGTAAAGTGTGCTGGGTTTAAAATTTAAAAATTATAATTTGGAAAAGTATTGAGACTTTCTCGTATTGAGATGTATGTATATAAATTTTTGACCAATTCAATTTTTGAAACCTATTTCACTAATTAAGATAACTAACTAAATTATCTGAAAATCCCAATTTGTGGCGCTATTTTTAAATACTTTCCACTTGCTATTATGGCGCCATCTTAATTTGCTACCCTTCAGTGAGCACTTTTTAATATACTGAGATGGTTCTCCTTACTTCTACCCTCCATACTATTATCAAAGGCTTGGAGTATTTAAGCCGGTTTTCGATATTTTATTATTTATACTTTGACCCTGCCGTTTGAAAAAAATTGACATTAGGTACTTGTATGGACATTGGAAACACAGATTCCATTATCTGACAAAAATTAACTGTCATGTGTCCGTTTTTTTATTTCCAATACAGATATCGATGTATGACAGTTCTTATAGTTAGTTCATTGAAGTGTTACATGAGCTTTGCATTTGTTTTCACCCCTTGTCCCTCGGCCGCCATCTCGGAAAAAGGGGTGAAAACACTTTTTTTGCGATATCTCGGAAATTATGCGTCTTTTTTTTCTTTTTTTTATCGAAGGAGGTCAGCAGACAACAGTCTTACAAAAAACGGTGTAAAGTCATAATTTGTAGCAAATTGTTTGCCTACAAACATTCATAACTATTTTCTTTACCATAGAACTTACCATATTTGACTTATCGAATGTTAAGCAGGTAGAAAAGGCCCCCGGTTTTCCACCACCTATGAGGTAGAGTCCGTAGGCGCCTTTTTCTACGTGGTATCCCCAGTAGGCCTACTCGACGGACATCTTGCATATAATGTAATCCTCGACATCATAATGTTTTTAGATAGCCCATTTATCGAGGAAGGCTATAGGCTATATATCATCACGCTATGAACAATAGGAGCAGAGCAACAATGAAGAATGTTTCAAAATTGGGGGGGTTTCTTTTAACTAAATTTTTAAACTACTCGTATTCCACGCGGACGAAGTCGTATCTGATAAACTTGTTTTTAACAAAAATGTCGCATAGCCGATTTGAAAACTATGACCAAATATAGATTAAACATAAATATGTTTATAATAATAACACGGCTGAGGTCTAATAATATGTGCCTTGAATTCCAAGACCCGTGAAGCAAAACCGGTCGTTGCGAAAGCAAGTCAAAAATAGTTTTGCAATGTGAACTTTTGGATTTTGCACGTCCCGAGGCTGCGTCGGCGCCATTGAGTAACTGCTGGATATGTGGGCGGTGTTTTTATTTTTAATTTTAGCAATTGTGTCCAGTATTGTGACGTTTTACGAAATTACTGTCTTTGTGATGTGGAATAGTTAGAAAAAACCCCGATTATGAAACATTCTGTATTGGTGTACCGCTCCTATTGGTCTTACCGTGATGATATATAGCCTATAACCTTCTTCGATAAATGGGCTATCTAACACTGACATAATTTTTCAATTCAGACCAATAATTCCTGAGATTAGCGCGTTCAACTAAACAAACAAACTCTTCAGCTTTATATATCACTATATATATAAGTATTTAGTATAAGATATTGTCACGAGTTACGGGATCGAGTTAAAATGCCGTTGGAATTACTGTTAAATTTATTAGGATCATAGAAACACGTATAACACAGGTACAAATATAACTGGGCGCAACCAGTACAAACGTGATGCACGATTCAATAACACGCGCAAAGTCCGTCACTATATAGCTTATCGGATGTACACACGTCTTACTCGTATCGTAATTGTCGCTTGACTGCCTATCTTTCAATTGGGGCATTGTTTTATACAGCACCAATACAATATGTTTCGATACAATACTCGACCGCATATCAATTATTTCCAAGAATCACACCTGGCTATTGCCTACCATAATGGATTACAATACACAATAGGCTGTTTTTCTAATTACAAATTTTAAACACAAAGTAAACAAAAGAAGTCCAAATGCCGAAAAGGTAATAAACTACAGGGGCGCATTCACTTTTGTTGACGTGTATCAATTTATAGTACATACATACATACATAACTTCACACCAGGTCCCTTGAGGGGTAGGCACGAACAACAGAGCGCCACACAGGCCCATTCTTACACACCTCACTTGCTTCTTTGACATTCATAGCTCTTGTCATGCACGCTCGTCTGTTCTTAAGGCTCCTAACATCACCTTCTGCTAACACATGATCAATTTGATCACGGAAGGTGTGTCGTGGCCTTCCGCGACTTCTGCATCCATCCACTTTTGCATTGTATATCTGTTTAGTCATTCTTTCATCATACATTCTTTCCACATGCCCGAACCACCGGAGCATTCCTTTCCTTACCTTCACCCCGACACTCTCTTTCAGACCAACTCTCTTTCTTACTTCGGTATTACGAACGCGGTCCGCGAGCGTCACTCCGCAGATTTTGCGCAGTGCTCGCATCTCGACCGCGTTTACTCTACTTTCATGCTCTCTACTCCATACCCAACTCTCGCTTCCATACGTGAGCGCAGGTACCAGAACCGCGTTGTGTATGGTAAGCTGGGCCTTCTGGCTGAGGTTCTTAGCGCCTAGAAGTTTACCTAACGCTCCATTCACACTATTCCCCAAATTTACTCTTCTTTCTTCTTCTCAATTTATAGTAGTATATAAAATATGTCCAGATCAACCACACCTGTAACAAAGGCTGCTACAGTTCAATATAACCATGCTCTATTAAGTTCACATAACTTACTGACGTCAGCAGTATTCAAGGAATCCATACAAATTTTTATCCTTACAATAATAATTAGAACATAAATAATATTTAATTTATGAGTTTTGACTAACAACATAATATTGGTCAGTGATCGAATTTCAAGTTCGTTTATCGTGAATTATTTCAAACGATAAGCTTGTTTTAAACAGTTTGCTAAGAGTCAAATAAAACCAACTTAAAAACATTCTAAGTACTTATGATTACATTTATTTATATAGCAATAATCATAATATTGTTACGTACGAGCGGAGGTACGCACTTAAGATTGGAAGGAAACGACTATTGAATATATTTTGATGAAACAATAATATAAATAAGTTTAAGCGTGCATTTTTTTTTAAATTATGTAGTCTAAGTATGTTTATTTATGATATATTTAATGATCTGCACCACCTAGAACGCCGGATTAGGTTAAATATTCCTTAAGTTAGGTTGCCTGGAAGAGATTGCTTTAAGCGATAAGGCCGCCTATTGTTTCTACCATGACAATATTGTAATTGTGTATTTTTGAACTTGTATATTTGGTGAACAATAAAGTGTTATCTATCTATCTATCTATCTAATATAGCTTACCTTTAATTTATAAAGATACAGTGTGAATCATCCAAAATATTTAAAGATTTTCCATCACCACGCAGGTAAGACCCCGGGAGGCAGCTAGTATGAAACATAAATAAAGATATGGCAAACTGGCGCATAGAAAATAAAAAGAATGATTAATTAGCCTATATGATAAAAAAATAGAAAATATATACTTTACTTCACTAATGAATCATTCATCCGTGTGCAAGTAAAATTTCAGTTTATTCGTAAAAACTCTATTCATATCCCCTCAATGTTCTTCTTTACCCTCATTTTACCTCAGATACGTTTTAAAAGATTAGCCTTTCGACTCCGTTCCAACAATGGCTTATTAAGTGCGAGCGCACTTAATAAAGGTGCCAAATAAAAAATCCTTCACGACTTACTGAGTTCACGACTCGCAGAATCGTTGTCCCTTTTTTATTGTTATTTAGGTACCCTCACTTGAGAGGTTTATGGGATTTTACTTGTACTTCAAAAAAACAGTGTTGTTTTTTCAAAGTGGCTTCGCAAGATTTATTGGCCCAATAACAAGTCATCTTTATATATAAAATAAAAAAAATCTGTTCGTGTGTATGTAATTGAACTCCTAAATGATTAGACCGATTTTAATAAACTTTTTTGTGTGTTCAAGTGGGCCCGGAATATTTTAGATTCATAATTGGATCCGGTGAATTGCGCTGGAGTCGGGTTTAAGATTTCAATTTTTTTAGAGCAAGTAAACGTTTGACGGGCTCACTAGCGGTTTATAAAGAAATTAAATATCTACATAATATTGCTTTGAATAAAACGTCAGAAAAGTAAATATGTGTGCTTATATAGGCTAAACTCATGTTTTGTTAGTGTCGAGTAGTTTAAAAGCTGTATTCTGGGAAAATTATATTTAGTACAATTTATTTAATTTACAGACGAGCGTGCATGACAAGAGCTATGAATGTTAAAGAAGCAAGTGAGGTATGTAAGAATAAGCCTGTATGGTGCTCTGTTGTTCATGCCTACCCCGCAAGGGACCTGGCGTGAAGTTATGTATGTATGTATTTAATTTACTAACTCAAGTAGGTTTATGAATTATTGAACAAAATTCGGTCGTTTTGGTTAACGGCAAAAGGAAGGTTTACGCTGAAAATCAGAGTTGTGTCGGATATAACTCCGGCACAGCAATATGCTGAGTGCGATCCTGGTTTGCTAAAAATGCCGCGTACAAATTCTCAAAATATGCTCTCTGTATAATAATGTGTAAGTCTTTCCAAAATATAAATAAAAAAACATAAACCCTGTAATCGAGATTTTATAAAATGATGTCTCTTCTAGATTCCCTACATCGCCTAAATAAAGCACATATTTCCAGTTCCAGAACAAAGGTTGGTTGTAGAAAATTTGCAGCAATAACTCTTACGAAACACACCCTTCGATACATATATAGACGTGTAAATCCAAGTCCAGAACAAACTACGGTCAAACGCTGTCCTGGGACTAATCATATTATTAGAGGGAAGGGTAAAAAGCTCGTTGAAATAAAACAAAATAGACTAACGATAGACAAACCAATTTGTGTAATCTTCCCCTTTGATAAATCGTGGTATATGGGGGTCGAGCCGCGCCTAGCCATAAAGATAGCAACCTATTTTCTTCGACATTTGAAGAGCAGGGCGCGGTGTTACGTGCCGGCCCCATAATCGGTCATTTTACCCCTCGTATTAGGCGAAAATACCCCCAAAAACAACCGATAAAGACAAAATGACCTTAAAACTAAAACAAACATGGTGGGATAGCGTATACCTGCAATAAAGCTGTGTGCTGTGCAAACGGCGCGCCCTTTCGCTAATGAGGTCGTTTTATCGTGTCAACCTAGCTTTATGTCATTTGGTTAGATGCGCGCGCAGGTTTTTCACTCCTTTAAAAGATGTTGCAACGACAGACAACAGTCAGTCCACCACGTGACCTTATGGTGTCAGGAGCTCCTTCTAGTTCGAAGTAGAGCATGGTTTCGTGAGTTTACGTGTTGTTAATTAGTGAGTCATAACACAAGCGCTTCTCAATTAGAACCATTTAGAACATTACGTTTGTGCGGTAGGTATTGTTCTTCGATTATTTTAGTAATTAGTAGTTGAGTTTGGAAAGTTTCATTTTGTTATGAAATTGTTTGAAATTTGAAACATCGTTGATGAACCATGCTCTGATTACAAGTTAAATGTAAATTTTGTTTTCTCACTTCTTGATTTATTGTTTGAGTTTCTATTCCTATTTATAATACTGAATATTCTTTAGTCATTATAACATTGCCTTCAGCTGCTTGATTTGAATAACTTCATGTCTAATTGGTAAGAATTTGACTAAGCTTACAGTTTTTAAACATTAATGAAAGTGATGGGTAGTTGCAATACCGACTTATGAAAATGAACTAGGTACATGAATTGTTAGAAGAATTGTTTATTTTCAGAGAATTTATGCAGACGGACGTAGTGACTTTATATTTCCTAATTAAACAAGTAACCTTATGCTATGTGGATATATTAAGCAGCAGCATTAACCAGCATTAAGCCTGGGAGTTACCCAGGCTTAATGCTACTAAATACTGAAAATATTGGATCCAAAATTTAGTCTAACACAATTTAGGAGATTGAAAGCTTAGAGCAATAGAATCCAGATAAGGATTTCCTAGATCCAATTTTGTTCTCACAATGATCCCCAATTGTAACAATGCTACTAAATTGCTATCTCTCATTGTAACTGAAAGGTAATCCATCTCAGAATTATTAAGTAGAATCTTTGATAACCTTGTGATTCTTCAGAAACGACGCATAATCTTTAATCAATGTTTGAGATAATATCTGGCGACAATAAGACTTGAAACGTAAGATTTGACGTAATTGGTGATATTTAAGTTTTAGCAATTATATTAGCGAGTTTCATCTTTATCTTCTTAAGTTTAGCAGAGCTCGTCTGTATGATTTGTATATCTACTCCCTTTCTAGTATTTATCCATATTCAAGTTTTGAAATAATGATCATCTAAAAACTTCAATAAAATGTAGGTCGTTAATAGACGCTAGTCCAAGGAATTTTTATGACAGTTTAAAAAAGTACTCTTGATAAATGACTAAGTATTACAAATCCACCAATTCTTCTTTAAAAACAATCAACATCCTACAACAATTGTCCACTATTAAGCAGTATTATATAATTGTTAGAGCAAAACGTTAGTTCACAAGTTTTCTCCAATACTCACTAAATCCCTAAATCAACGTTTGAGATCAACTGCTGATATTTCAATTACAGCAATTACTTAGCGAATCTCTGTTTAACTTTGACTCAGAGAGCTTACTTCTACACAATGTTGATCATCAAATTTCGTAGAATTTTTCGAAGGGATTCTAAGAAATTCAACAACAAATACTCAAGAGCGAATGCCGTTTTGAGACACGAACTTAAGTTTTTGAACTACCTGATTTCAATAAATATCTAATTGCAATCAAATATATTAATCTCACGCACGTATTACTGCTATCTACCACGCTTGCTTTATATAGGTTAGCGTGTTTGACATATGCGTAATCTCGGGTGTAATCCTCCAGTTTTATCACTTTTTCTATATAGAAGTCTGTAGTAATTGTAATAATATGCACATGAGGTATATTATACACTAATAAGCTTTTTTCGTTTTTTAGAGAATCGTTTTTGACTACTGTCTCACCTGATATTGAGTGGATGACGTGGTTTAGATAAAGCAGCTTATCTAAAATATGTCTATTCAATCGAGACTTGGAGTTCCTAAATTAGTCAGGAAATATAGACTCCGGTAAATATTTTGATTCTTTGGCAGTGCGTACCAGAGAATGTAAAACAAATTTTAATTAATTAATCTAAGAAAATAATTGTGTTTCATATATTAAAAAACCTTAATGGAAGAGGACGACGATCTTTTGAGTCATATAGTTATTTAACATTTAGAAGTATTTCAGAGTTAAGTTTTCACTTAGTAGTAGTCATTTGTGGCAGTCTTCTTCTATGTTATACGTCTTTTTAATAACAGACTTGATTATACGATTTTTTGTTTATCTCAAAATTTGTTACATTCACAGAAATGTTGGTACGACGTTTACAGCGAGCAAAACGTTAGCCCATATATAAAATTCGAATTAGATTATACATTTTATCCTTGCAACAACGGAGAAGGAATACTAAGAGAGAGACAGAAATAACACTTTATTGCACACCAAAATATATACAACTACAAAAAGAGACCATATTTTCAATATTTTCTAGGCAATTCAAAAGGCGCCTAATCGGTCAAAGATATCTCTTCTAGGCAACCTAAATTAAAGGAATTTGAATCAGGCGATAAAGGTCGTGTTACCACCACTGGTTTAGAGTATACCCCCGAAGCAACCTTAGCTATATGCCAGGGCCCCTTTAGAGATTGACAGCATATTGGTATCACCATGCTGTTGCTAATGTCCATAGGCGACAGTAATAATTTCTATCAGGTACTCCCTCAGCTTGTCGCTATACTTTAGCCGTCAAAATTATACAGTCACTTAATAATACCTTCGTGATTTGAGGTAGGTCAAATAGAAGGAATTACGTAAAAGCCTTAGATTGGAAAAATGTGTCAATACCTCATAATTTTCCTTCTGTATTTTGGTGACAAAACTTTTGGACACGTTCGCAAAAGTTTTTCAATTTAATATAATTCCAAGTTTTTGTCTCTGAATCAAAGTTGAATAGACTAGCTATGCTCGCAATGTCGTGCGCGTGGGAATTTGATATTTACATCTTTTGAAACTTGAAAGATGTAGAATTTTTAGTATGTCTTGCCATTATTACTACGCTAATATTATTCTCACATTTGGCACTGTTTGCTATAATTCCATTAATTTTTTGAAGAGCATACTATATCATACTTTTGCAATTATAAATAAAAACCTGAGATTTCTAGCTACAAAAATCTTTTATTATTTAACTATCTCATTAAGAACTTATTAGCAGAGTCTGTCTTTCTTGGTATTTACAACCTGGCTGTCTTCAAGTCCCGTGTACCTTCTGGGCAAGCGTACTCCATCTTAGACCATACCACCGCTCGGATGAGATCATGGTCAAACGCAAACCACAAATCTTTTACGCCTTTTACTGTCAGAGAGGCCAAATCCTTACCAACATTTAAAAATTTACTTACAAAACAATATTTGTTCACAATTAGCTGTCTGATTAACACAATATAATCATGCTAATACATTTATTATAGTAACTTATGTATTTTTATATATGTATGTATTTTTATATTGATTTCTTAAATCAGTTTGAGTATTTATGTATCTAAAGCCTTTTTACTGCACCACCTCCATCGCCTAAGGTTTCCTGGAATAGATTGCTTTGAGCGATAAGGCCGTCTATTGTATCTTTTTAGTTTGGTTCACAAACTGGCCAACTCAGCTTATGTACTTTTAACCAATCTAGAACACGAAGAATATGGTTGCTGAATGTCTTTCTTGATGCGAACACAGCATGCATAATTAGAAATTTTCTTCTCTTCTTTCCTAGAAAATATTGTAAATATGGTCTGTTTTTGTAATTCTATATGTCGGAATAGTTGTTATTATAAAGTTATCATATGACGGTAGTAGTCAATAATTATTATAATTGTTTTTATGATCCTGGCAACAATACGAAGTAATTGCTATTTTAGCAATGATGTAATATTATTGTTTTGTAGGGTAGTTTTCGTAGTATTTTAGTATAAAAGGCTGTGTGGCGTGTAGACGGGGATCATTGCTTACTGTGCGGTGTGAATGGTCACACCAAAGGCTGAACAATAAAGGGGAAACCCTGCCCAAATAGTTAATATTTGGTATATTTGGTACTTTCTTAGCCAAGTATCTGCAAGGCTGATACCCTAGTACAGGCAGTCTTAAACAGACTACGAGTCTACAACTGTCATTCTACGTTCATCGGTTTAACAGAGCGGAAGCTCTGTTGGACAAAAAGCCCATAATATAATGTGGTCGATAATTACTGTTCGATAAGCAGTATTCTTTGAGGGCATACTGCTGCTCGACACCTGACAAGCGTGGAGACAGTTCTTGGAGTTGTCCTAATAGTTCGTGTATTATTGTGCTGTGTTTAATATTGTAATTGTAATAATTCTAGTGTAATAAACTTTGATTATCTCATTTCAGATTATTATTGTATTATACTCAGAGTGTCATTCGCTCCCAGCGGGAGTGAATACGACATATATATTGGTGTGCAATAGTGTTATCTCTCTCTCTATATCTTTATGTATAAAAATCTTGTTAGTATGTATGTCAGGGAAATGGATTTAGGAGAACCTGAAACCCTTGATCTTGATTTCTTTTTGTGTATGTTCAATTGGATCTCGGGCCAGTTAAACTTCACAATGGATTCGATATGTTGCACTGGAATCGGGTTTCAGGATTTTGATTACATTTTTGTATGTATTTGAGTAGTTCCCGGGATAGTTTAGATTCATAATTGGATCTGGTAGATGGCGGTGAACTCAGAATCTAGCTTTTATTTCTTACAAATTTTATAATTAAATTTGACCAATTTCCCGGTTTCCGAATAAGCTGAAATTTTAGCGAACCATGGAGCTCATCTGATGATAGAGTCGGAAGGTGGGCATAGGAACTCCTGTACTAAACGAGATGTACCCGTCGTGTTTGGGCTCGTTTTACTTGGCTTGGCTAGCATTCTGCTGCTACATGGAATCCAGGATCTCAAAAGCTTGTATTTAATTTCAGATCCGAATCGCTAGTACTACTATAAAAAATCAATTATACATACATACATACATAACTTCACGCCAGGTTCATTGCGGGGTAGGCACGAACAACAGAGCGCCATACAGATCAATGTATAACCAATGAAATACATTTGTTTTTAAATAAAATCATAGCAAAACATTGAATATATCGATAAGTTTTAAATTCCCAATTTATTTGAAATCGTTCAAATAAAGTGGGTAGTTGGAAAATCTTCTACAGGACGTGGCGCCCTCTAGGGAGACACTCGCAGCATTAAATCCGGAATTGCTTTTTGGTAGTTCAGATTATCTACACACTGAGGGATATGTGAACAGCATCTATTGGAACTTTCACTTAGCATTTCATGTGGAATTTTTCAAAAAACCGTTTCTAGCTCAGATGTGAAGAGAAGAAAGAACGAAAGAAAAAGACACTTTTTCAAGAAAGAGCGTATGTAATTATATTTTAAATTTTATCATAATAAAATAGAAAAGGATATTTTATTTTACGAAAAATAACTACAAAACTAATGTCCGGTTAAAAAAATATTTGATCATTAGATGCAAATTAATCCAGATTAATTTTAGATATATTTTTCATAAAGAAAAAAGGGATTTATAATTTATAGATATAGATGTACGCTCAGTTAAAAAAATTTTGACTCAGATATTTTGTAATGAATGGAATGCCGTGTTCGGCATGTAAAATGTATGATAAAGAATGACTAAACGGTATATAAATCAAAATATTTGGAGTCGGTACGCCCAGTTCCAGCAAAATGTTTGTACTAGCAGATATGTCCGGACTTAAGAACAACGGTGATTTTATTTACTAACTTCAAAATATTTTTTTATTTATTGCTGATGCATAACATACTGACCCAACTGTGATGGAAAGTGGTTGATTACCTATGAATATTAGCAAAACGAGAAGTACTGCCAGCCTTGAAGGAGCAACTAGAACCGGACCACTGGTGCCAGAAAACAATTAAGTCGTTATATCGGCACACCCTAGACCAGAGATGTTAGCCACCCAGTAGTACAAATGCCCTACCACTTACGACAGGCCGCCCGCGCGCAGGAATAAGTATTCTTCTTCCATTCCAGCACGGAAAAAATAAATGAAAAAGTCAAAATCATACTTATAACGTTATTTTGTTTACGCTATCAGAGGTCCTAAAACGGCTATTTTTGGAGAATCGTTTAGTATCTAGATATACTAGTAGGTGTAAGACACAACATAAAACTTCGTTTCATTTCGATACTTATCATGTCTGTAAAACGAATCTGCGAAAGCGGTCGCTTAAAGCCTCTGTATTGAGTTTTAAAGTAATATAACCCGGCCATATCCGAGAGTATTAACGTCACAGCTATACGCAATCAATCACTTTGACATTCCAAATTGCCGGTTAGCAATTAAACACTGCGAAATTTCGCGAGTTTCAACTTAGCGAAATGAAGCCCAAATTATTGCTTAAACAGCAATGAAGTAAAATTGTTATTGTTAGGTATATTTAGGTTGTTTGAAATGCTTAACGGCAGGCTATCCCAACATTGTTGCTGGTAATATTAATTTTAATAGCAATTTTTTTTTTTAATTTTATTGCACGATTTCAACAGACAGGCAGACGGCCCACTTGTTAGAAAGCGGTTACCATCACTATGGACATTTGAAATACCAATGGTGCTACAAATGCGCTAGGTACTGCTCTCTTAAGGGAGACTGGAACCTGGTCACTAATGCCAGAACACAACTCAAGGTTGTTATGGCGATATACTTTAGACCAGGTGGTAGCCATCGAATCGTTTGTGCAGGAACAGAGAAGGAATACTCCTGCGGCCGGGCGGCCTGTCGCAGGAGCCGACGAAACAACCCACAGCCAGGTGGTAAGGTATTTGCTCGGCTGTATGGTGACCACTCTGGTCTAGAGTATGCCGTACAACCTTGTGTTGTGTTCCAGCATAAGTGACAAGGTTCCAATCTCCTTTAAGAGGGCAGCAGGGCATTTGTAGCACCTTTGGTGTTGCAAATGTCCATAGGCGAAGGTAACCGCTTCCCAACAAGTCGGCGTCTGCCAGTCTGATGAACTCGTGGAGTAAAAAAATGGAGCTGCAGCAGATGAATGGTAAGAAATAGGAACTGACCGTAATATTATTTCAAATAGGGAGTCTAAAACGGAATTAAACGTATTTATGAATAAAAAATAGAACAAAGAAGAGTTAACTAGCCTTCAATTATAAAGTATCAATGACCCAAAAGTTTATTTTAAACCTGGTAACCCTAAAACAAATCCTTTTCGTCCAAAAAATTTCAAACAAAATTTTCTAAAATTCGTGATTGAGCGAAACCTTTTTATGTTCGGGCCCTTAGGGGAGGCGGAGGTAAATTTGTACGAATTCCCTTTTATTGTAACTTGATATTTTATAATGCCATTATTTAAATGTTTAGTCGTCAAAATTTAATGATAATTCACGTGGAATTGAATTTTGAAATTTATCCGTGTTGAAATGGAGAAAAAATACAATTTCCTGCGGCCGGGCGCCTGTTATAAAAGGCGACAAAACAGCCCACAGTCCAGTCTGATGGTAGGGTATTTGCCAGTATGGATGGCTACCATTCTTGTCTAGACTATACCACCATGACAACCTAAAGTCTTGTTACGGTATTAGTGGACAGGTTTCAGTCTCCCTTTAAAGAGCTGAAGCATATTGGTGGCACTTTTGGTGTTACAAATGTCCATAACGTTACCGCTTTCCATCATGTGGGCCGTTTGCCTGTCTGCTGAACTCATGCAATAGAAAAAAAATTATTAAGTCTTATATTGTATCACAATACCTATAAATATAATTTAGTATACATAATTGTTAATTAACTTTGCTTTTTTATACGTACGATGTATTTTACTAGACCTTTATACATATAATAAAATTGTAGAGGTCAAATTTCTGTACGATGAAAAAAATGCTAAAAACCGAGTCAGGGCGATGTAAGAAGTGAAATAGAACTAATTTAGATTTTTTCAATTTTTTGTTTCTCCTTTGTTTGTCTGTTTGTACCGGCTAATCTCCGAAACGACTGGACCGATTTACATGAAATTTTGTATGGTGGTAGCTTATATCCCTGGTCAACATATAGAATACTTTTGAGCCCGAAGAATGAAAGAGTTCCCGTGGAATAGTTAAAAAAGCTTCAATTACTTAAGCAGCTTATAATAGGCTGAAAGTAATTTCTCTGCAACGTAACATAATAGAAGCAGAGATTTTGACAGGGTGTGGTGTCGGTGAGAGAGTTTTATCTTATATATATAATATATAAAGCGGATAAGTTTGTTTCTTTGTTTATTTGCTTGAACGCGCTGAACTCGAGAACTACTGATTTGATTTTTTTTCAGTTTTAGATAGCCAATTTATCGAGGAAGGCTATAAACCATCACGCTAAGAGCAATAGGAGCGTGGCACCAAGGAAGAATGTTTCAAAATCACTGTGTTTTTTTTAACTTACATTTTTCAAACTATTCCACGCGAACGACGTCGCGGGCAGAAGCTAGTATAACAATATTTTTACTGTAAGTGAACTGTATTGTTCTTTAAGAAATAAACTATTTAAACCTAAATTAATAAACCTAACACACTTAACCCGTGCATATAAAGACGTATAAGCGGAGGGATATGACGAAAGCATGAGGCATCCTTCTCAAAGTGGCTATAATACCCTTTACAGCTATTACTCAATGCTCATTTTATTTTGTTTATTGAAAAACTTAACATATATCACATCACAATGACTAGGAGATTTTATAGAATTCATCTTCGTAGTGGAGGGAGATTATATTAGAGCTCCAATATTTGCGCGGTGTCATCGTCTCTACTGGACTATACTAGTGTGGTCTTAATAAGAATTCTTTTTTTTAATTTTATGGTTTTCACGCATTCAGCATTGATTTGCCAACGTCATAGTTAGGTGACTAAATGAGCATTAATATACTTGTATAGGGGAAAAAATTATCAGTATTTATAACGTTTTTGGTTAAGCTGTGGTCAATACAAATATATGTAAGAGCATAGATATGTATTATAAATAGATATTGTTAATAGATAGAAATTTAAGAATGGTGGTTTTGTGATTATGGTTTTGCATCTCAATTTAGTGGGTGAGTGAATTTGATACTGTTAGTAACTACATGTTTATTTATAAAATATTATAAATACTAATAATAATCACTAATAAACTCAAGCTCCAGGGGTGGAAGTGATAAATGGCCTAATGTCGGAAGTAGCTTCGGTGAACCTGCAGCCCACCTCTCTACACGCCCTAGCCACTCACACCCATGTTGCCCCTGCCTTTTATGGCATTTTTAGGGGCCCATGCAGGGAGTGGCGAGTCACCGTCTGCCCATTTTTCCATGTTCCCTGAACATTGCGACGGGCAGACGTCATAGTCCCCATATTCCCAGACCGCTAGTACCACTAACAGTTCACCCCAATAGCCCGGTACTTTTTGTCCTCATTTCCCACAATAGTCCTACACTGGCCGGGGCTTGTCCTTGGGTGCATTATTATATGGTGTAGACAGGGATAATCCGGTCAGTGTCACGCCACATTTACATTAAATTTGTCAAGGGGCCTCTACGTGTTGGCCTCCCCATGGCCCCACGCAAGCCCTCCAAAAGTCCGGGCCATTTTTATGGCCCGTGGTCTTGAAAGACATACAAATATTCATCACTAATAACTAAACTATATAATATAAAGTGCCAGGTTATAAACCAAATACTGTGAACTGATTACAAAATCCATAAACGGGTAAAGATAATTTTTCAGGATTCGAATTACAAACACATACAAAGAAAAAAACACAAATTAAACGACAATTAGTGGAAATAAGAATTTTTTGTTTCGGTAAATTTGACTAAAATTAATGTTGAGAATATGCAAAAAACCGCTTTTTGTTTATATGGTATTATATATACAACTCGATGAAAGTGTTGCATTTTTAAATTTAAATTTTTCCGTTCAGGCCTCCTTTGCTTTTGAAAACTAGTTTGTTAGCTAGGCATGATAGCTGCTAGGCGAGTGAAAAGCTGTTTATTATGTTGCATTTGATGCTTAAATCAAATCTTTAATAATAATAATAATAAGTAGGTACACCCATATCCGAAATTGTTTGAAACTTCTATATCAGATTCGGTAATGGCTAACCTCCATAACATCCCTGATTCAAAATAATGTTTTCTCTTTGACACTACAATTTTGTATTACTCCACATAGTTAGCATATGCCATGTCTCTAGCCTAAGCAGAAAAGATCCTATGATAACCAGTCTCGATAAACGGACAGCCCAAAACCCTAAAACCAATCAATAAAATGCCACCCATGACCAGAAGGATGGCTTATGCTTCGTATAGTGAATTAGGCACACTTCCCTCTGGCAGCGATGTGGATCGTGTCTTTAAATAGCTTAAAACTTTTTAAATATTACAAAACTAAATTAAAAGATACAGATTGTCCCAATGCAATGAATTCTTCCGTTAGTTATATATTTTTCATTTATTAATATTGTTACAACCTAGGCGCCGACAAAGACAAATTCCACGTACAGTTTGTACCCCATTTGAATTAATAACTAATTACATTGAAATTATTGATATCCCTTTTATGATCGTCTTCTTTTATTTACTTATTTATTGGCATACGTTTCGAGAGAATAGCTCATTGTTTTATTGTACTGATTTATGGCCGCTGCCGACTCATTAGCCAGATACGGGTGCATTGCATTTGTGCAGTATAAAACGATGGCCTGATTGAAGGAGGGAGCAGTCGAGCGAGAATCACGATCAAGGCGAGACGTGTGTACATTCGGTAATCCATTAGTGACGGACTTTGCGCGTTTTATTGAATTACGACGTTCTGCATTACGTTTGGATTTGTTGTGTTCGGTTATATTTGTACCTGTGTTACACGTGTTTGTATAGTTCTAATAAACTCTAAAATAATTCCAACGGCATTTTGATTCGAGTTTCGCATTCGTAACAATTATTTTATTTTTAAATTTTGAAACTGTCTGTAAAAGACCAGTTTGGCGTCCGTCCGTCCATCACTCTATCGTAAACATGTGCTATTTTAAACAATTTTCTTTTGATCAAAGTATCAAAGGAGGATAGCCTGCCAAGAAATGGCGTTGTCTCGTAAAGTTGCACCTTTAAAGTTGTTGTTACAAGACATTGTAAAAAACTCAACTGGAATAAACCGCATGGCTAGTACAGAAAAGATATTCAAAACGGTCTAAGGGTAAATGTGACAGTATATTATGATGCCAGATATCTCTGAATCTATAATATTACTAGCTGTCCTGGCAGAGGTCGTCCTGCCTGGCAAAGCTTCAACAGATATGCCGACAGCAGCGCCACCTACCGGGTCCAATAGTGAACCAACTAAGAAACCTTCTCTGGCTCATGCACAATTACTTTACCAAAGCTATGCATTTGATCATCACATGATCAAATGCATAGTTTAAGATTCTATAAAGAACATACAGACAAACATTAATTTTTATACTATCAAAAAACTAAAAAGTATAAAATAACTTATTTCCAAAGCTATTATTATTAACATAACTAGCTGTCCCGGCAGACGTCGTCCTGCCCGGTAAAAAATAGGGGTTGGTCGTAGAGGGTTGAAAATTTAGGGTTGTATGTATTTTTTAATGTTGTATCATAAAAAAAGAGAAATTAAAATTTTGTCTAAAAAATAAATAAAAAATTTTAGGGGTGGACTACCCCTAACATTTAGGGAGATGAAAAATAGATGTTGTCCTATTCTCAGACCTACCCAATGTGCACACAAAGTTTCGTGAGAATCGGTTAAGCCGTTTCGGAGGAGTATGGCAACGAAAACTGTGACACGAGAATTTTATATATTAGATATATTATCTAAAACATCTTAAAGTCGGTGCTTAGTAATTTTCAAAATATAGTAAAACTTTGCATCGAGTTCAAGATGTTTTAGATAATATAATAATATGTTAATAATAATAGCTTTAGAAATAAGTTATTTTATACTTTTTAGTTTTCCAAGTCGATTTTTTAAACGAAGTTTTTTATATTTATTTGTTACTTTTTAGTCCCTAGCTAGTACGCCTACAAAAGGTGCCGCGCGGAATGGATTTTTTTCATAAAAAATGTTCATAAAATGAAAATTACTTATTATAATTACTAGGCCAAACTATGTCAAATTTTTAGGGGACTAATGGCAGCTATTCCGCGTCGAACAAAAAAAGAAGCAAGTAAATCGAATCATAACATACATAAAAAAACATACCGGCCAAGTTGAGAACCTACTCATTTTAGAAGTCAGTTAAAAAGGATGTTGTACAAAAGAGAGAGACCAATGTGCCCAAAGATATTGTTTTAACGCATGAATAGACTGCGATTTGTAGACATGAATATTACAAAAGTATTCCATAATAAATCCCTGAGTTACGTTCAATGCAAATCCTTGGGTGACGCAATACAGCCATTACGGAAGCCATGTGACGCATTACCCATACAAATGTCGGTAAGGAAAATTGTATGTGTGCTATGATTTTGTTATGGTGTTTTGATTGTACTTGTTTAAGAGTTCAGTGGAACAAGTAAACAACATTATGTTATGTATGAGTGAAGGACAGCTCGCTTTTGATGTTGCGAATGCTTCGCGTTAAGCTTCTTAATGGCTAGAAGGTAAGGAAAGGAATGCTCCGGTGGTTCGGGCATGTGGAAAGAATGTATGATGAAAGAATGACTAAACAGATATACAATGAAAAAGTGGATGGATGCAGAAGTCGCGGAAGGCCACGACACACCTTCCATGATCAAATTGATCGAGCAGACGAGCGTGCATGACAAGAACTATGAATGTCAAAGAAGCAAGTGAGGTGTGTAAGAATAAGCCTAAATGGCGCTCTGTTATTCGTGCCTACCCCGCAAGGGACCTGGCGTGAAGTTATGTATATGTATGTATGTTCTTAATGGCTTCCCACCCAGGTTGCAATAACCGATTCCGGTTTATATTCGTCATTACCGTAAGTACCTCTGTCAGAAACTACTTTCTCAAATCATATATAATAGCAGCCCATAAATATCCCACTGTTGGGCTCGGGGCCTCCCACTATAGGGGAATGGACAGTATTCCCGCCATGCTTGTCCAAGGCGGCTTGGCAGGTTTGACACATCGGTTATCTCGATGTGGAGGTTGCATCACGATGTTTTTTTTTCACCGTTATTAGGAGTGGTAATTGTAACAATATGCACATTAGGTCAAAAAACTGACTAAGTGGTGCATCCGTTCCGGCTAGAATCGAACTCGCACCCTTTAGTTTGGGACGCGTGCGCTAGCCATTACGCTACCACGAGCCTCAAATCATACTACTATATTATTGATCAAACGAGTTATTTTTTATATCGCTTGTGTGGTATAACAATTTTCTAGCAAAAAGGAAATCGACTTGAACAGTAATTAAAAAGCAGACAATAGATATTTTCTACAACATCTTGAAGTTGTTGCGAAATCTTCTTTCTTGTATATAAAAATAAATGTTTGTCTGTATGTCCTTTATAGAACCGTAAACTATACATTCGATCATGTGATGATGTTTGTTTAGCAAACTTGTTGTGCGTGAGCCAAAGAAGGTTTCTGAGTTGGTTCATTGGACCCGGTAGGTGGCGTTGCTGTCGGCATATCGATTGCAGCTTTTCCGGGCAGGACGACGTCTATCGGGATAGCTAGAAATACATAAAAATGACTATATTTTATTTTGCAAATATGTTGTTGCTTTCTTACTAGAAAATTAGTATATTTTTAATCAACTTAAAAAAGGCGGAAGCCTTCAATTCTTATTGTTTTTTTAAATATATGTTTAGCCATTACTTTTTGTTTCTAAACAGATTTTGTTTTCTTTGATTTAGCAAAGCTTCAAAATGTTTCCATACAATTTTTGAACTTTGGGTTTCGAAGATATAGCAAAGAAATAATTCAAATCAGGCAGTAAATGTGACAGTTTTGCGCATTTTAGGCCGAAACTTTTTGTTTCTAAACCGATTTTGATGATTACGACTAATTCAAATCCTCCTTTTTTAAAGTACTTAGGGGGAGTTGCTATTTATTTTACATGTAACTTTGCTCTTTTCTTGTACCATACCCTAAACATTTAAGGTCACATTGTTGAAGTGAAGGTTTCGTGTTCGTCAGTCGAGGGTCACCAGTGTAGAGTGCCCCGAGACGAAATGCTCCTTCGTCTCAAAGGAAGATCTTCTATTATATACAACATGTGTTTGTATTTTGATTATAAAAAATGCATTTAATTGAAGTGCTATTTTATATAAAAATAACCATGTGCATCATACAGTATTGCAGCGTGTGTTTATAACAGATATGAAAGCATTGATGGAATGTTATACATATAACAGACGTCGAGAGCGTCTGTACGTTCTCAGTCGGCTTGGAAACTTTGAGTTTATGCCAAAAAATATTAATCTTGAACGAAGCCAGAAATATCTACATTTTAATGTGAGATCGATCCGATCCGTTTACGGCGGGTAGTATGGACTAAGTTACAAGTTGAAAGCGTTATTATCGTACCAATGGTGTTTTTACGCTACTACTACTACCCACTACTACCACTACCCACTACTACCACTACCCACTACTACTACTACCCACTACTACTACTACCCACTACTACTACTACCCACTACTACTACTATCTACTATTACTTTTAAGATTAAATATCATTTCTTATATCTTATGGCGAATTTAGACGTCTTCATTTCTGTCTTTAAATTTATATAGAAATGAGATATAAAGTATTAAAAAAAGGATATATGTATAGTCTTGTTAACTGCTCTTTCGTTTTCGATCACGGCATATAGTCGATTGAGTGATACACTTTGGAGAGTGTGCAGCTGAACTCTTCGGTCTGATCCCGCCATCTCCCTTCCATCATCGGACAACCAGGATCTTTTCGTGCAGGAACGGAGAAAGAATACAATTTCCTGCGGTCGGGTGACCTGTCGTAAGAGGCGACAAAACAACCCACAGCCAGGTGGTAGGGTATTTGCTCGACTAGATGGCGACCATCCCTGGTCTAGAGTATGTCGCCATAACAACCTTGTGTTGTGTTCCGGCATTAGCGACCAGGTTCCAGTCTCACTTAAGAGAGCGCATTTGTAGCACCTTTGGAGTTGCAAATGTTCATAAGCGATAGTAACCGTTTTCCATCAAGTGTTTACTAGTATCAACGCTCGTAACTTGTACCATACAAAAATCCTTACATTCCCAACGTGGCGTCTGGCACGCGTCCGTCAATGCGCGCGCGCAGATTTATTACACTATCCTTTATTACAACGTCATAAGGCTTAAAGTCGTCCAAAAATAAATGATTAATCACAACCAGTTCTCACAATGATAGAAATAAATGTTATAAAGTGCGACGATCAACGTTTTTATTTCGTGGAAGCTTTTTGGAGATTGCAGATTTCGAATTTATCTTTCGACATTGCATATTGATTCTGTCATATGTATTGCTTTTATACATTTTATTTGTAAAGTAAAAATTACATGCATCATTTATGTCTTTCAATTTGAACAGAAATGCGGTAACAATATTGTTACGAGCTACACGGGACTCGAATTAAAATGCCGCTGGAATTATTAGAGTTATTAGAACTGTACAAACACGTATAAAACAAGTACAAATATAACTGGATACAATAACACTGCACGATTCAAAAACAGGCGCAAAGTCCGTCACTATATCGCTTTTCGAATGTACTACACACGTCTTGCTTACCCGTATTGGGCCATTGCTTTATAATTCATCTATTCCGTCTTTGGCAAGCTTCGACACCATGCAATAACAATAAGGATTCAGTTGGCCTAATGATGGCCATAAAACAAATACAATAACAATAGAATGTTTTTCTTAATTACAAATTCTAAACACAAAGTAAACAAAATAACTCCTAAATGCGGGGAGGTATTAAACTGCGCTTTACGACAAGCAACTGTGCGCATTTCTTTGTCGGTATGTAACTATATCAAAAGACAATATTTTTCGTAAGTGACGTTTATAATTGCTTATTTATGTATTTAATTTCTTTCAATCTTTCTCATTCCATTATTTGCGCTCTAATAATCTGTCCTTAATGACACCTGCACACATTACTTCCTTCGTTGGTACCTAACTCTTTCACGGTACAGGCTGTCCGTTCATAGAACTTACTGCCACTCAACAGACAAACTAAATGCATATTAATGTTACAAACCGACAAAGAAACGCGCACCTGGTTTATTGCCCCTCCCGCATTCGGAGTTCTTTTGCTTACTTCGTATTTAAAATTTACAATTAGACAATAGCCTATTGTTATTGTTTTTCACTCTGTTGGCCGTTCGCAGGAATAATTAGCCATTTTTCCTAATTTGAATTTATCGTCTTTAAAGTTAAAACTTTTTAATTATACCAAAACCAGGCAGATACAAATGGTATAGCCAAAGAGATCTTATTACAAGTTCATACATACTATATGAGAAAAGACTTTTTCCCCAACCTATTTATTAATATATATTAACATATATCTGTTATATGATATTCATTCACATAGTACTTTTTTTGTTTTGCAGGTAAACAAATTGGTAGTCGGTTCACCTGGTGGTAAGCGGTATCTGTAGCATTTTAAAATGAATAAGGTAAATATAACAGTGGAACTTCCATCAATGAATGAATAACTGCATATGCTTTATTGTGTGTTGTACAATTGGCGATCTTATCCCTACAAGCGATATATTTCTATCCGTGCAGGAACGGAGAAAGAATACAATTTCCTGCGGCCGGGCGGCCTGTCGTAAGAGGTGACAAAACAACCCACAGCCAGGTGGTAGGGCATTCACCTGGCTGTATGACTACCACACCTTATCTAGAGTATGCCGCCATAAGAACTTTGAGATGTCTGTCATTACTGGCCAATTCCCAGTCTCCCTTTAGAGAGCATTTCTAACACATTTGGTATAGCAAATGTGCACAGGCTCTAGACAACCTCGGGATGAACAAGAAGTGAAAAGAACAGCGAGAATAATGCAACATTATCTCACTTTACCGATTCGGTATCTTACCTATATATTAAATACGTGAAGCAAAAACTTTGTACCCCTTTGTTGGTTATGGACCGGGAAATAATACAGAAGGCATTGTGGATACCTGCAGAGTTTTTTATTACACCATACTCTTGACAATCATACATTAGGACACTACCACATTATAATTTTATATACATTATATATATATATATATATATATATATATATATATATATATATATATATATATATATATATATATTACGAGCTGTCCCGGCAGACGTAGTCCTGCCCGGTAAAAATAGGGGTTTGTCGCAGAGGGTAGATAAATTAGGGTTGTATGTATTTTTGTATGTTGTATCATAAAAAAATAGAAATTAAAAATTTTGTCTAAAAAATAAAAAATAAATATTTAGGGGTGGACTATCCCTAACATTTAGGGGGATGAAAAATAGATGTTGGCCGATTTTCATAGATACCGGGTAAGCACAAAAAATTTCATCAAAATCGGTCAAGCCGTTTCGGAGGAGTATGGCAACGAAAACTGTGACACGAGAATTTTATATATATAATTTTACGAAAATTGCACGGATTGTAGAAGAAGCGACGGATGTTAATATTTTTTTTTAAATAACGCAAAAATAGAAAGAAGAAAGAAAGAAAGAAACTTTATTTGCAAAATTAGCGACGCAATTACATTTCTTATACATTTTTATACACAGAGCATAATTTTGAAAATCTGTACGCCGCATCTTCAGCAAACAAGGTTTGCACTCAGCATATTGTTGTGCCGGAACTATATCCGACACAACGCTGATTTTCAGTGCAAACCCTCCATTTGACGTAAGACGAAAAACGACCTAATTTGGTTAATAAAATAAATAATTAATAAAACTAATTCTGCTTATAAAATACTTAATAATAATACTATACTTACTTATAATTTTATTTCAGGAAAACATGTCCCATAGTATTAATACATATTAAATTACATTATTCAGATTAAAATTAATACATAATTTAAAAAGTTACACATACACACATATTCACATTCACACTTATTCACATATATATATCACAAGTTACGCTTTGGCTATACTATTATGCATAGCGCAGCAGTGCCTAACGTAGGTGCAGTCTACCCTATCGGCAATGATCGCCAGGACGGCGTTGGTGCTGGCCCGCAGCCGGCGTACCAGGGACGCGCACCGCTTCCTAATGGTGGCCTGAAAGCAATCGGTGCGCGTCAGGGCAAACATGCCCGAGGCGCTGCAGTAGCGGGGCAGCCCCAACACCGCCCTGAACGCATTATTGTATTGGACACGAAGGGCCGTGTAGCTTCTCTGTGAATAATTTGCCCACAGACTGCACGTGTAGAGAGATGTACAATAAGCTATAATACGTGAAAGAAAGAACTAAATTTTAATAAATACTATAAATACGTTACTTTAAAATTAAAATATATACTCCTGTAACAACTTGTATCGAATAATTTATTCGAATACTATTCGCTACAGTGCTTGCCGAGTACTCCACATTCCGTGTGCCACGTCACTGACATGCAACAAATGACATTAACATACATCACAACCTATAAAATATTGAATGTGTTATTTTGCTGTTAAAATATGAAATATTAAATATAAATACATTGAATTAATAAAAAAAAACATTATTCACAATACCATTTATTTGATACACACACGCATATACTCTTTTGTTTATTGTTCAAGTCAAATTGACATTGTAGCCTTGGCGAAATCTGTGAGTAAAGAAATGTGGTCTTTGACATTAATTATTATGGTCGAATTTCGACCACGGGCGACCACTGGTAATAAATAATCACATAAATGTATACATACATGATATAAAATACAAACTTTAATAAAATATAAAAATTGACTTACATTATTATAAAAATATTCGAGCCTACCCCGCAAGGGACCTGGCGTGAAGTTATGTATGTATGTATTATTACAAAAAGAGAGAAATAAACGCTAATAATAACTATAACTACTGGTGCATCCTTCAACTGCGTTTTTTCCAGTCATAACCAATTTTGAACTACGAAGTGGAAAATTTAGACAAGAATCAAGGTTCAAAAATATTTTCAACATGTATGAACAATATTTGTTAGTGGTCTTTGAGATATGTGATATGTACGTTGTTTATTGCCTGAAGCAGGCAAACAGAGAGTCCTCTTGAGGTCAGGTGATTACCGTCGCCAATGATGGAAGTTTGCAACACTGGAGGCGTTGCCAACGCGTTACCAGTATCTAAACTTTATAAAGTCCTTCTTAAATAACACCATGTCGTAACTTATTCGGAAATCCTTGGCGGGAAAGTCCCTCCAAATAATTGTAATACTTGGAACAAAGGTTCTATAGAACTGTTGCGCATTTGAGCTCGGGAGCTCAAGGTGATGGGGTGCCTGTTCCGTCGATGGCGTGTGATGCGGTTGTAAAAATGAGGCGTTGGCACCAGGTCAAACAATTCCTAGGAACACTCCTCGTTGCAAAGGCGGTAGAATACGCAGAGAGACGCAAAGCCTCTCCGAAAGCTAAGCTGTTCTAAACCGCTTTTTAGCTCCATGGAATCGAAGGGGTCAGTTTGTTAAGCGGGTATCCTTTTTTTTTTTTTTTTTTTTTTGTCAACACTGGGGGAATGCGTTTGTACATATCCTTAGGCCCCGGGGATGTCACTAAGGATTATGTGGGACTCCCGGCTGTTGGTGCATGCACCGACCGCCCGACTACCCACTAAACCTTCCAGCGTCCCTCCGCATCATAATGAGGTGCCACGGGACCGTAACCATGGGTATGACTGCCGTGTCACCTCGATGCAAGCCGACAAGGGGGGGGGGGGGTGTGACTAGGACATCCCACGGCTCTGGGTGTGGCTCGTCGGAAGGGTCCCCTGACCCCCCGTCCCACTATGTTATGGGGAGGAGATGAGCAAAGCGCCGCCTGTGAGCCCCTGTTAGCCGTCTGCGACGGGGGTCCGCCTGCTCGTCCTCCTCCCTTGTTCTTTCGGCAGCCTCCTTCTGGGACATAACGTCCTCGCAGAACGAGGTCACCGCTAGCCATTTCCTCTCGCTGTGTAGCATCTGGTCGACCACACTGGACAGCGAGAGATCCCTACCGATGATTGACATCAGGTCATGCCGTTGGGGTCCCCAAGCGGCACATTCTTCCAGCGTATGGCGCGCCGTGTCGACTGGCGCGCTGCATTCGTGACAGTCCGGGGTCGGCTCCCGCCTCGCAATCTGGTACAGGTACTTACCAAAGCAGCCATGCCCGGTAAGTATCTGAACCATTCTGAAACTTAGGGTTCCGTGCTTTCTGCGGACCCAGCGGGATAGATGGGGGCGAACTGCTTCAACTGTTTCCCGGCCTGCCACCGGGGATTCCAGTTCCTCCGACCAGTGGCGGATTAGAGTCTCATCTGCGCGTTCTCTGGTCCGTTTTATTTCTTCGGGACTAGGCCTCCCGCCCCTATCCCGCCCCTATCCCGGGAGCATACGTATCATATACGGCCTAATTTTCACTTTGAAAAGTGCATCACTTTGTCTTTGTTGGACGTAACATAACCCTAGATTTTGAATACACTGCCAAGCACTTGGCCCATCTGATGGATTTGGTTATCATCGCCTATGAACATTTATAACACCAAAGGTAACTAACCAATGTGCAGTCCCTCTCGGGAATCTGGAACGTAGCAATTACTACGGGTAAAAAACTCAAGGTTGTTATGGCAGGATGCTCTAGACCAGGGGTGGTAAATATTCAGACGGGAAAATAAATATACTACCACCTGGCTGTGGTTTGTTTGTCGCCTGTTACGACAGGCCGTTCAACCGCAGGAAGTTGTATTCTTTCTCCGTTCCTTCACTTGTAATGTAACCGCTGTATAGCTAACAAATTGGTGGGACGATGTAAAATTAGTTCAGGCCGCTCGTGGCCGGCCAATGATAAAAATTAGGTTAATTAGCAATTTGTTAGCGCGAACTAGCAGCTACACATGAGTCATGCGGAGTGAATGGTACCGGTTATGACGGTGTACTCTACGAGGTTATATTTAGTGTGTAATAGACAAGATCTCTGCTTGATATTGCTAAAAAATCTACTAAAGTAGATATACTTGACAAAAGAAGACCAAAATAAATAATGCTTGCGAAATTAGTTGAAGCGACAGTAGACAAGTCATGTCTGTCGTAGGACCGATCACAGATGGTGCACCCGATTGCTGTTGTGACATCCAGTGCACCAATGCAATCGGGTCAGACTAAGACCTACCTGCCAAGGTTTGAGGAGTGACAAAGCTGTAACTTGTGCCTTGGTATAAAAGCAAAAACGGAACCCCGAGAGCCTTTAGTGGGTGAATCCCACACACCGTCACTGTTTAATTCTCACAATTTATACCAATGTGGGTAGTTCTGTAACTGACGTTGGCTTTCGTTTCGCTCTTGCTCACTGTCTGTAACGACTGAGAAGTGAATTCAGAAGTTCCGTGTGCTCCGTGTGAAGATCATAGTGCTTGTGCCGTGGTTGCCTTTTGGTGAGTGTGTGCCATAAATCGATGACCTAAGTGCCCCCGAGGACTTGTTAGTGCTCTGCACTCTCAGGAGCTGTTTAAGCTGTCCCATTAAAGATGGAGTTGAGGTTTGTAGTGCTTATTAACCCATTCGTTTTTGTGCAAGATTTGCATATGTCTCACTCCTCAAAATAATATCACAGTCCTCTATAGCAAAATAATCGAACCAGTGACTAGGGATCTAGGGGACTAACGCAGGTTCCGTGATCCAGCATTGCACTACTGCGTTTGCCTCGTAGTGGCAAGTTCTGAATATAATTGTCTCTCTTTATGTAGAAATAAGATCTTCAATAGCGTCTTCTTGAAAATTCTTTCGAAACATACATATTCATGGATACTTGAAATCTCTAAATCCTTATCCTTGCAGGAATGGAGAAAGATTACAATTTCTTGCGGCCGGGCGGCCTGTCGTAAGAGTCGACAAAAACACCTCACAGTCAGGTGGAATGGTATTTGCCTACCTGGATGGCCATCACCATACCGCCATAACAACCTTGTTTGTGTTCCGGCATTAGTGGCCAGAATATCCAAAAAAAGTTTATAGTAAATAACTTAAAACTCTGTTGATAAACTTGTATTTTGTTTACATTCCTTGCTCGCCGAAGCACTTGACCAAATTTCAACACAATCGGTTCATCAGTTCCCTCTTTGTTTTACATAAACAACTACTCTTTTTCAAGTAACAAAGGGGACACACCCCCATTGTTATTTGTGTGAATTACAATGTTCCAGTATTCATTTAGAGAGCAGCAGCCTTTGGTGTAACAAATGTCCATTGGTTATGGTAACCGCTTTCCATCAGGTAGGCCTTCTGCCTGTATGCTGAACTCTGCAATAAAACATACAGAAATCGTGTAAAGCCATATTCATAAGAAAAAGAACTATTCTGTTGACGAAGCCGCAGGACGAAATAGATTTTATAGAAGACTAGCTGTCCCGGCAGACGTCGTCCTGCCCGGAAAAAATAGGAGTTGATCGTAGAGGGTTGAAAATTTAGGGTTGTATGTATTTTTTAATGCTGTATCATAAAAAAATTAAAAATATCTAAAAATTAAAAAATGTATGGGTGGAATACCCTCAACATTTAGGGGGATGAAAAATAGATATTGTCCGATTCTCAGACCTACCCAATATGCACACAAAATTTCATGAGAATCGGTCGAACTTTATATATGAGATTACATATTTAAATAACTTGTTTATTCAATTTACATATTTCTTGCTCAGCATTCCGAATACATTAAACTTAACGTAAATTATTTCTGTACATTACGAACAGATGTTTTTTAGACCCTCGACCTCCCCTCCCTAACCTCACCCTTAGCGAAAAAACATTAGCGAAACACGCAACAAAGATTCAGTCTGGAAATGTGAAATATGGAATTCTTTAAATGAAATGTTTTTTGACTGGTTGGGTTCTTATTTTTCTTGGCTCTTCTTCTCTTTCAGCTTTCAAACCAATTTTAGGGAACCACTTAGTCATTTTGATAAAAATAGAACGATTGTGAAATCGTCATGTTAACCTCACCCTAATCTCTTCCCTAGTGAAATACGCAACATAGACTTTTTTGTACATGAGATCAGCAAACGGGCAGAAGATCCACTTAATAGAAAGCGGTTACCATCGCCTGTAGACATTTGTAACACGTGTAGGTGATATGCGCTGCTGCTCTCTTAAGAGAGACTGGAACCTAGTCACTAATGCCGGAACATAACTCAAGGTTCTTATGGCAACATCTTTAGAACAGGGGTGTGGTAGCCATCCAGTCAAATAACTTACCACCTGGGCAAATAACCTACCACCTGGCTGTGGGTTGTTTTGTCGCTTCTTAGGACAGGCCGCCCGGCCGCAGAAATTTGCGTTCTTTCTACGTTCCTACACGGATAAACTTTTTGTATGTTTGTAATATATAAACTCAAAAACGACTGCACTGACTACAAAAATTATTTCATCATTGGAATGCTACATTATCCTAGATTAATATTGTTGTTGTTACATTACCTTATATAAACGTATGTCCGTGCTCGTAGCTTGATCGACTGATTGAGGATGTCATCGGTTAAGAGGTTCATCCTATATCTCATAGAGTAGCTTCTGCCCGCGATTTCGTCCGCCTGGAATAGTTACTTTGGACTAAATCTAACATTGAAACGCTAACTTTAACGTGAAACGCACGCAGCAGAGTCCCTCAAAAGGAAAATAAGCTCTGATTTTGAAACATTCTTCATTTGTGCTCCGCTCCTATTGGTATTATCGTACATACATACATAACTTCACGCCAGGTCCCTTGCGGGGTAGGCATGAACAACAGAGCGCCACACAGGCCCATTCTTACACATCTCACTTGCTTCTTTGATATTCATAGCTCTTGTCATGCACGCTCGTCTGTTCTTAAGGCTCCTAACATCACCTTCTGCTAATATATGATCAATTTGATCATGGAAGGTGTGTCGTGGCCTTCCGCGACTTCTTTGCATTGTATATCTGTTTAGTCATTCTTTCATCATACATTCTTTCCACATGCCCGAACCACCGGAGCATTCCTTTCCTTACCTTCACCCCGACACTCTCTTTCAGACCAACTCTCTTTCTTACTTCGGTATTGCGAACGCGGTCCGCGAGTCTTATCGTGATGATATATAAACAAAGCTGTAGATTTATCAATCGATAAATGGGCTATCTAACACTGAAATCATTTTTCAAATCGGACCTGAGATTAGCACGTTCAAGCAAACAAACAAACTCTTTAGCTTTATATATTAATATAAGATAGGGCAAGTCCCTAAGTCACGTGTAGCTAAAATTCTTTAACTTATTGTTTGTCTGTTTCATAGATCAGTAAGATAAGTCAACAGAATGAAAATATTATAGCCTACTTCACATAAAGATATTAGAACAGCACGCAATCCGCAAAAACACATATACATGTACTAAAAAGTAATTAACCGACTTCCAGTGTCTAGCAATAAAAATGACCCAAATACACTCACAATAATAATTGCTGCCCGTCCTATATAAGTTTAATTGAACAATACAAATGGAGTAGAAAAGAAATATAACGTTGAGGCTGAAAGCTTTGCCGGTAAATACATTTCTTCGAGATATTAATAATTATCAGTCTCATAGAATATTGGCGTATCGCAATACACACCAAAGCCCCGCCGACACAACCCGGTGGCCAATATGCAAAATATCATGTCGGCAACATGTACCCGCGCGTGTTGCCCGCTGACATATTGGCGATATGTCGGCGGATGGGTATGCAAGCGCTCAGTTCCAGAACACACTGAAGCTGTATTGAAGTGGTGTATTTTCTCATCTCGAGCCGCCGGCATATTGCCGATAAAGTTTTCTGACTTACACAAACAAAACAGACCCTAACTTACTAATAGCCGCCATTTTGCTCGCCGACAAAAAGTTGCGGACATAGGTTGGCAGGTCGGGGCTTTGGTGTGTATTGCACTGAAGTTGACTGAGAGTTCCAATAACTTACTTCTTCTTCCCAAATAAATTTATCCTATCTTAAAGGCTGACACCGCGTCGCCCCTGGTTTTGCAATCGTCTTTAAGCGACAGTAATAACTTTTCATCATGTAGGCCGTCAGCCTGTCACCTGTACACCAGATCTAGAGATCTAGAGTATGCTTCTACAACAACTTCAAATTGTATTAGTGCCCATCTGGCCATAAAGGCTGGAATATTCCAGCCCCCCCCCCCCCCTTAGGTACTTTGAAGCCGGTGGTAGCACATTGGTTTTGCAAATGTTCATACGCATTGGTAACCACTTACCACCAGCTAGGTCATTAGCCTGTCACTGATATTTAGGAAAAAACACCGCACCTACTTAAATAATTCGTTCCTATTTATGTCATGAAGTATCTTTTATTTAACTTGGATAATGTTTATTTATGTAGTTTTATGTATTGTTACATACCGACAAGACCGCACATCTGATATGATGTAAAAACGAATTCTTTTATTTACTTCGTGTTTAAACTTTTAAAAACATCTATTGTTATCGTACTTATTTTATGACTGTAATTAGTGTCGAACGACTTAATCCTTGTTTTTATTGCATTGCGCCGAAGCTTGCGAGGTGTGCAAATTACTGTTTCTCGGAAATTCACTGGTGCTTCCGATTGCCGAGCGGTGCACTGTATAGTTTTTTGTACTGAATACTTAGTATAAAAGAATGCCCGAACGGAGGGGTAGGGCAGTCGATTAGCGACATAGTGTTGGACCTTGCGCGTGTTGAATTGTATTGAATCGTGAAGTGTGAACTGGTTGCATCCAGTTTTATTTTATAATTGTTTTATACGTGTTTGTACAGTTCTAATAAACTCTATAGTAATTCCCACGGCTTTATTTTAATTCGAGTCCTGTAGCTCGTAACAATATGTATATATTAATAACAATGCGGTGAAAATATCTGCAATGTTGATAAAAATACTCACAATTTTCTAAAGCGAAACCAAAATAAAATTACTGCTGGTTCTATGTCCTTACCTTGAAAGTTCGTTTGCTCAATACATATTCAAAATCGTGCAAAAAGTTCTAAAGCTTTCTTTGGTAACTTTAATCGGTTTAGGCACGCTAATGTGTATATTTTGTTTCATGTTGAATTATATTTAAACTTTGTTTTTATTGCATGAGTTCAGCAGACGGTCCATCTGATGGAAAGCGGTCACCATCGCTTATGGACATTGGCAACACCAAAGGTGCTACAAAAGCGCTGCTGCTCTCTAAATGGAGACTAGAACCTAGCCACTAATGCCGGAACAGAACTCAAGGTTGTTTTGTCGGCATACTCTAAACCAGAGATGGTAGCTATCCAGACGGGTAATAAATTGTATTGTTACAAGGTACGGGACTCGAATTAAAATTCCATTGGAATTACTATAGAATTTATAAGAACTATACAAACACGTATAACACAGGTACAGATATAACTGGACGCAACCAGTACAAACGTGAAGCACGATTCAATAACACGCGCAAAGTCCGTAACTATATAGCTTATCGAATGTACACACGTCTTGTCCCGCTTGTGCCTATTGCTAGACTGCCTCACCCATCCGTTCGGGCATTCCTTTATACTAAGCTATACAATATATCTCGACACAATCTAAGAATCACACCTGGCTAATGCCTACCATAAAGGATTACAATACACAATAGGCTGTTTTTCTCATTACAAATGTTAAACACAAAGTACACAAAAGAAGTCCAAATGCCGATAAGGTAATAAACTGCAGGTGTGAATTAGTAGGCGGTGGTAGGCACTGGATGAGGAAAACGGAGGACAGGGATAAGTGACGCCGTCTTGGGGAGGCCTACGTTCAGCAGTGGACTATGAATGGCTGATGACGTGAATTAGTCTTTACCGATAGTAAAGTATTCTTTCTATGTTTCTGCAAGGATTAAATAATAATACTACTTGTATCAAAGAATTTTTGAAGTGAAACTTGTATATAGACGGGGGTCTTACGATTTTTCGCTCATGAAAATGTGCCACAGTCACGTGGTCTAATACTTACATTTTTAAACTCGTGATATCTTTCGAATGGAATTTCCAAATTGAATAATTCAATAAGTTATATAAAGGTATTGAAGCAGTCTTGAATATGAAGTAATTTATTTTGATAAGGATTAATACCAAAATACAAATAAAGAGCCTTTTCTAGCGGTGGAATTTTAATTAAATTTTTAAAAGGAAAGAACACTTTTGTGGCATATCTATAATAATTAGAAATATGCTGTTGCGACACTTTTTGTAGATAATGATGTGTTTTGATTGTTAATGTACTTGTCCAGTTTGAAAACCTGCCCGTAAAACTTCGAGTAAAATCTTTGTTGCGATTCATTTTGTCACTTATCAGTTCAAGATTTTCCACTTGTCCGTTGCGATTCGTTTTTCCACTTGTCCGTTGCGATTCGTTTTCCACTTGTCCGTTACGATTCGTTTTCCCACTTGTCCTTTGCCATTCGTTTTTCCACTTGTCCGTTGCGATTCCTTTTTCCACTTGTCCATTGAAGTTTCACTTCTAATATGTGTCCAGTACATTTTTTTTATCTTTTACATATATACAGTCATACGTAGATATTAACATGCGTGTTTCCCATGGGAATAAGCATGGATCTCCACTTGCTAGAATCTTAACATCACATCTTATCACTTTCACTTTCACATCGTCTACTTTCATTAATGTCTTGAGACATTACATACACGTGTACACGTAATGTGTCGGGATTTATGTATGTATTAAATTTATATGTAAGTGTAAGTACGTATGTATACATTGAACAGTCCTACCTTTTTTCTGCTCCACATCGCAAAGCACCCTCTTCCAGGCAACCTTTGGATAGACAATATCTAATTGCATAGATAGCGTTGGCATGTAGTTGAAATAAATATTAATATAATTATAATACATATATTATATTTATAAAAATTATATACGTACATAGACATACATACAAGCAGTTAGATAGTGCTCCTTCACAAGTCTGTTGAAGGAATGGATAGATTTAGAATGTCGGGCATCTGTCGACAGAGCATTTCAGAGATGCACATCCTGAACAGAGAACGATCTTGCGTAAATCTCCGTAATATGTATCGATGTCCTAAATCGCAACCTCTGTGATGTTCTCTAAGACCTCGAATCACTGTTATAACAATATCAGTTATTAGGTTTTGAAATAGCACAACTAAGTTGATCTGGAATAAGATATTGTGGCATATATATATATATATATGAATAATTTTAAAATTATATAAATAGACATGGATGTTCTATGGATTTCATTTTTGCTAATATGATGAATAGCGCTGAAAAATGTAGGAGCTTGCTAGTCGGTCGTTAAAACTAAGTTTCTAATAATTGCCCGTGATACGGTCAAGTGCGTGTATTCTATTAATTTTAACGGAATGGTCAAGTGCGTGTAATTTATGAACTTTTTTATTTATTATCGCAGGGATATCTCGTTATGCAACACCATACCAGTAACGATTATTATTTTTCCGATTACCGGACGACTAGGACACTTCTTTTTTATTGCTGAAGCACAGCAGTCAGGTTGATGGCCCAACTGTGATGGAAAGTGGTTAATATCGCCTATAGACATTACCAATACCAAAGGTGCTGCCAAAATGGCCGGCCTTGAAGGAGAAAGTGAAACCTGGCCACTGATGCCAGAACTCTGGACCAGGGGTAGTAGCCATTCACCTGGCAAACACTTCGAAAAATATAACTCTAAAATTTGTCACTCAACATTTTAAGTTAAGTAATTAAAATTTTAATTTACAGTATTCATACAAGGAACAAAAAGACTTTGTTACACACTGCTTATATGGAGGTTTCCATTAAAGTGGCCAAAACGAGGTCAAAATATCATATCATACTAATCAAACTATAGAAAATTAAATAGAGATGACATAGGTAAGAAAGTAGTTGCGAAAATTTACTTGTGTGTACTGGCATTAGTTTAAATTTCACTTTGTCTCTTAGACTCCGTGTTTCACTTAGATTTTGGTTGGATTTTGGTAGATTTTGGTTTTATGACAGTTTTGGTAACAGCGGCAAGTCAATGCCTTGTTTCTATATCATACTATCATTATTTTATTATTTTAATTTGACATAAATTCTATACATGCAATTGCTAGTGTTACGAGATCGCATCACATTCCTGGAAAGCATCCCTTTTCCGGCAACATTTCCTCTTCCACCTTCATTCGGCCGGTTCTAATCAGAGGGCGCTACAAACACACATACATCTCATTGGCCGAGACGAATTTTCAACGGTTGCATAAATATCGTCGCAACGCCATGCTCGCCGATAAACAGTCCAAAAATCGTCGGACACTACTGTATTGTGCCCTAAAACCATTTCTTGACGTACCAACTGTGTCCCGGACATCTCGTCAACGGTTTGAACTACAGCATGCGCGAATACGGCCGAAATCCTGCATCATTCCTTACATGGTTCCAGTGATAGTAGGCGTTTATTCTTTTCTGCTTGGTTCACTAGGATTTGCGAGGCGGCATCAGAGTTTCCTCCGGCTAAGTAGCCATTCATACCTTATCAACTACCAATACTAAGATAAAACAGTAAAAGGTATGACATGTGACAAATTAATGGCACTCAAATTAAAAGGTCAGATATAAATCTGTAATACGACCGATCAAGTTATACGGGACTGTATTTTGGAACACTAACTTGATAGACCAGAGACGTCTCTAATCAGCTAAAACGAGAATGTTGAGATAGATCTGTGGTGTTACTAAAATGGATAAGACAAGAAATAAGTATATAAAGGGATCTTTGAAAGTTCCACCGCGACTGAAAAAGTAACAAAAATAAGACTAACGTGGTGCATTTAATAAGCAGGCATGAAAGTCATGTGACACAAAGAATATTAAACTGAAAGATTGATTGGTACAAATGTTAACAAAAAAAAGAGGTGGATATTGTGGATGTGTGAAGGAAAATATGATGATTTGTGGTGTGGCAGAGGACGTATGTCAGAATAGTGGAGTATGTCAAAATATTATATTGACCAATATAATTGGGAAATGAAAGAAAGGACAGAGAGATAAGATAAAAGAGTGGATAGGAAGATATAGAAACCTGGAATAAGCCGCAATGATATGTAAAATCGATAAAATTCTCGAGTTATATATTTGTATCGTTTGCTGTTGAAATGCTTGGACCGTGGGGTCTTAAAGCCATGATCCTTTACAAAGATATTTTAGAACGACTTATTGACTCTTCGGGAGATCAGAAGGTTGGTTCTTACCTCGTACAACGGATCAGTATGGCGATTCAGCGAGGTAATGTAGCCAGCCTTCTAGGAACCTTGCCCATTGACTTCGATGACCAAGGCTCAGTATTCTACTCATAGTCTTAAGGGATTGTAGGTAAAATATAATATAAGCTAAGTTTCTTCCACTGTGCTGTGACATGACAGTATTGAAAGTTTCTGTTATAAAGCTTAACTAAATGTCGTTGAAAGTAATAAATGCGGTGAGCTGTATTGCTATTTGTTTTTATCGGTTACACGCAAATAGCTTCTCTATTTAATTCTACCTCTGTATACCAAATGATACGATATTTATATAGTATATAGTTAGATATTAGCCATTAAGTTGATGAAATGGAAATGGAGGAATATTGGCTAATTCAATTATGGCCATCGAAGGGCAGTCACGCGAAGGGTGCGGCTTGTAACATAGACTGTGGTATCTTTTTCTTTTATCTTGTCGTTTATCTTTGTGTCTATATAGTTAGGCTGAATATCGAATTCACTCGCCATATGTGTAACTAGGATGTGCACGTGACTTCGTGCATGCCTGATATGAAATTCTCCCGGGATTCTCAGGACACAGCATTTCAAAAAATAATGTAAGCTATCGTTTTAGTGGAAACTGAAGTAAGCTATTTTTATGCATCTCAACAACTTCAAACCGCTCCCGGGAAAAATTCCCGCGGGATTCTCGGGATAAAAAAATCTAACATTTTAGTACATTAAATTTACTATCGATCACTAATTGAATGACATTGGAGTTCGTTTTTTTTATATGGCAATTTCTAATAATTCCTAGAAAATTTCCTCCGGGATTAGTTAGTATTGAACGTGACGATGATAGGCGTCCTGACGGAATGACTCTAATTACCTGGTGATGTGGCAATCCTTTGCTATGGGATGCGACCTGCGTAGACACGTTGACGCATCCCATTTACCAAACACGTCTATCCTCGGCGGCGGAAACAGCTGAATCACTCAAGCGGCGCAAATATACAACCCTCAGTGAGAGTTATATGTTTGTGCCGTTTGCTGTTGAAACACTTGGTCCTGAGCCCATGAACCTTCACAAAGATATTTTAAAACGATTTATTGACTCATCGGGAGATCAGAGAGCTGGTTCCAACGGGACAAAGGGACAGTATGGCGATCGAAGTAACGTAGCCAGCCTTTTAGGAACCTTATCCATTGACTTCTATGGCCTAGGCTCAGCTTCTACTTAAGTCTTAAGAGCTTATTAATTAATGATTATGCTAAGTGGTACTAGTTCTTTTTAACCGACCTCAAAAAAGGAGGAGATTCTCAATTCGTCGGGATCTTTTTTTGTGTTTTTTTTATGTATGTTCACCGATTACTCCGTGATTTATGATCAGATTTACGTGATTCATTTTTTGTTCGACTCAGAATAGCTTCCAATTGGTCCCCTAAATTTGACATAGTTTGGCCCAGTGGTTTTCATTTTATGACCATTTTTTATTCCCGTTTCTTGGTACCTATATTTTTTAAGAAGCGCGGCACCATTCGTATGTCCATCCATACATAGCTAGACGCTAAAAAGTGAAAAATAAAAACTTCCTTTAAAAAAACCGACTTCAAAAACGAAAAAACTAAAATGTATAAAATAACTTATTTCTACATACATACATAACTTATTTCTAAAGCTATTATTATAAATATATATTATCTAAAACATCTTGAAGTCGGTGCAAAATAAACCATAAAAATAACTATATTTTGAAAATTACTAACCACCGATTTGAGATGTTTAGATAATATATTAACTAGCGACCCGCCCGCTTCGCACGGTGCAATGCTGATACAAAATAAATACACTACAGAAAAATATGAACGTTGATATAAAAACATAGCGGCCGCTCGACTTTGCACGGCATCACTACATAGAACCTCTAAATTAGCAATGTTGCTTAGTATATGATGCATGTATTATACATATAAACCTTCTTGAATCACTCTATCTATTGAAAAACCACATCAAATTCGTTGGTAGTTTAAAGATTTAAGCGCACATAGGATATAGAGACAGAAAGGCGACTTTTTTATACATGTAGTGATAATCATAGCTTTAGAAATAAGTTATTTTATGCATTTTAGTTTTTGAAGTCGGTTTTTTAATCATTATACTAGTTTATAGATTTTAAAATTCAAATTAAATTGCATTATTTTGATAATGTTATTATTATATTATGCTGATATTAGATGGATCAACCAAATTGATTTTCAATTTAATTGGTTTGGTTCAATTTAGTTGAACTGAAAGGACAGGACTGTGTACAATGGTACTGAATAACTCAAGTTAATGTTTATATTCATCACTTTGCTTGTTTCATCTAAATTGAATGACAGAAATGAATCGTTTAATAATCGCTTTCTCTATACTACGCTGAGTCCTTTGTTTCGTCATGTTGTATATTACAATCAAATACAAAGATTGAATGAAAGAATTGAAATAAATTTATTAGAATACTGATGTTCTATAATAATAGATAAGATAATATTTGCATATTTTTTATCCGTGCAGGAACGGAGAAAAAATACAATTTCCAGGGCGGCCTGTAGTAAGAGGCGACAAAACAACCCACAGCCAGGTAGTAGAGAATGTCTGCCACAATAACACCTTGAGTTGTATTCTAGCATTAGTGGCCAGGTCCCAGTGTTCCTCTAGAGAGCGGCGGCATATTGGTAGTAAGTACCTTTGGTGTTGCAAAGGTTCATAGGCGGTGGTAACCGCTTTCAATCAGGCCGTCTGCCTCCCTGCTTATCTTATGCAATAAAAAAAACTTGACGTGCAGACTGCTGTGGGCGGCGAGCGACGCCGCTTCCACAGAGTATAAAAAATACAGACGTTACACTACATTGCATGTAGAACTAGTATTTTATTACAGTACTCTGATTTAGGGTGTAAGAGCTAGCAACAGCCGTACATTTCCGTGCCGCTTACGCCAACACTTCTTCGCTTCATCTTACAGCACTCGTCTCACACCGTATTCGGTCAGTCGATAAACAACCCTAGCACAATTTGTTCATGTGTTTGTGTGCCGATAATTATTATTCATATTGCATCAGGGCTGCAGACACAGGTACCTCCTCAGAATTCGTGTTGTGTCCAAGAGTGCTGCCATCTGTATCTGCCTTTACCCAGCTTCATAGCGCGAGCCTTTCTAAGTGACGGTCGAGGCTCTTCGCTATAAGACTGTTGACGGTGACAACAATCAGCACAACGCTCGTTGATTCCAGACACCACATAGGGGTGAACTCGTGAGCAAGATTTAAGTATTTAATTAGATAGATAACACTTTATTGCTCACCAAAAAAAACAAATGCACAATGACAATACTTTTTGGCAAAACAACAGGCCTTATGGCTAAAAGCGATCTCTTCCAGGCAACCTAGCTTAAAAGAAATTCTTAACCAATCTGGCGATGTAGATGGAGCAGAAAAAGATAGGACTGTACAATTGGTATTGTTCACTTTTTTCAATCTAGCTATTTGAAAAACCATTTCGAGGAATAGTGTCCCTAATCATTTCTGTCTAGTTAAAACTCCAAAAAACGTACGATCTTCTTGTATTTTGTACGAAATGCGTTTGACCTTTATTTGACCTTACTAAATCCAATTCAAATCAAATCCAAAAATTCTAGCTGTACATTATTTGATTTAAGTTCTGCAACATGGATTTTTCCCTAAATATCACTTTAAAAAAAATAACGATAACTATAGAAAATAATAATGGTTGAACACGAAAAATTATAAGCCACAAAAACACTAAAATGATCACGATACGTAATGAGTAATGACAGTGACATTTAAATAGTAGTAGCACAGATTACTATGATTAGTAAGTTTTATTATTTTTGTTTTCTAGGCAAAGAAATCAATGTAAACTTGTCCCTTATGACGTTATCGGAGAAATATTTTTAAAATCGAATTATAAAAAAACTAACGCTTAAAATATAAAAATATTCAAATTAGTATCTTAAAATACTCTATTTTACGTAATAAAAATATAAAATCAGAGGGTAATTTTTTGTGAACAATCCCCATTAGTTTCGAAGTTATCGTCATGCGGACTAACTGATGTCAATGAGCATTGCTCGTTACGCAGATTATTACAATCATAACCACATTTATTTCATTAGCATAATTTTAGCAATAAACATAATATCATATGTAGGTAAATCTTCTACACCTAACTTTTCGCTAATAGATGCAAACAAAGGAACTTGGTTTATACAGCGTGGTCTGATGTATTGAGTCTTCACTATAGTCCAGCCGAATTGTAGGTCTTTGCATTTCACATAAACACCTAATTAATACTCAAACGCTATCCATATCCTAATGGCCGTTTCCTATATTTACTTCTTACTTTCGTTTTCTTTCCCTGCCATCGCGGCATCGGTTGAATTTGATAGTAGTGTAAATGAATTATCAGTAAGATATAGGAACGGACTATAAAAGTAATATGACGCATTATTAAAAAACAAAACTGCATACAAAAACTCCCAAACAGAACACTAAACTATTTTATACTCTTTGACATAAATATATGTCGATTCATTGTGACAACATTTAAATCACTTATGAAATTTCACAATATGTATAAGTTGCGATATACTATTTGAACGAGGGACCCGTACTGGATGCGTATAATTTGTTTACTCAAGTAATTGTCATTCGATTATTTAAGTTAAGTGGATTCTTGTGCAAGAGTTAACCGAACCGGTGGCCAGCACTCCGCTCTCTGTCTGTTTGTGTTCTACAACCGATTATCTTAAGAACTTAAAACATATGGAGACCGCGCCACAAAAAATGTCTCACAGGCGTGTCACCGCAATATATATGTTACGGCCAAAGTAATAAATCCGGATATTATATATATATTATCTAGCCATTTTTTATAATGTCTACTCAATTTAGATAAAGTGACATCTGACACAGAATTAATCATATTAACTAGCAATTTTATATAATATCTTCGAAGTCTTGGATAATGTAATAAAAGAAGTAGGCATAGGTAAAGAATATAAAATTATATTTCAATTTGCCTAAGAATTAAAATAACATTGTCATAGATAACAATTCTAAGTTAATTAAAATTGACATAAAGTTATTTAACTTTAATTTATAAAGTAAATTTAAAAAATAAAAAAAAAACAGATCCATACAAGTATTTGGTATCACTCTTTAAAGACTACAATAATAAAATATTTACCGATTTTGATAAATTTTGTATGTGTGTTTGGGTGGGTCTCGGGTGGTTTAGATTGAAAATTAGAATCGGTAGGTGGCACTAAGATTGGGTTCCAGAACTCTCCTAATCACCTAGACCGATTTTGGTGATTTCGTTTTCGTGTCATGAAACAGTCTTTTAGGATTTCAGGAAATATGGCGGTATGAAGTTCGTCGAGTCAGCTAGTTTTTGTAATTTTGAAAAGCAGAAAGTTGTTTTTTTTGCTGACACTCAACGCCCTGGGCCCTAGTTCCTAGTGCCCCTAGTGTAAATCCATAACTGCTAATATATAATTACTAAAGCAATATTTATAAAGCAGGTTATCCTTGTTGCCGTATGTTTAAAGATGGAACGTTGTATTGGCACAAATACAACGTAATTCATTTTAAAGCAACACAGTATTGCTAAAATGTATTCAATCGAAATAGAAAATAAACCAATGGTCTAAATTATTAAGCTGTCGGAATGCCATAACGCGTGTATCATAGATCTACTGCTGATTCATATTATGACGTGGGAAGATGCTATTTTTAAATTAAAATGTAAATATTTTTATCTCGTTAGCTATGCAAATTTTTATAAATGGAACGAGAGATTTGTAATTATTAGAAATAGTTTTTGAAAATTGAATTTATGTCCTAATAAGCATAAAGGCTTGTAATCGCAGTTTAAAAATAAACTTCTTGACAGTGACAGTTCGCGTCATTTTTTCCTTTTTCTTTCCCTGTATTTCCCTTTCCCAGTAGTAATAGAATTGGCTGTAATACAGTTGAATTGTCGGCTATAGCTGACGCCATTCATTGGAGTTCTTATAAAAAATCGAAAGGTCACATTTGACTATACAGTTCTCATTTCTCATAAAAACCCAGATTTATTACTCAAAAACTACCAATATCCTACTACTATTGTTCATTTAACAGTGAATTCACAAATAGAAAATAAAACTTATGGAATATTCACAGATAAGTTAGGTGTGCTATATGCTTTAGTTTAATTAGTTTTAATAAACCATTCATTTCTGCTTTACAACGTGGTATATGCCACTTGGTCACTTGTCAAGAAGATACACGAGCCGTTGGCTCAACCCCAGCACCCTACGACTCCGTCACATGTGACGCTAATTTATCATACAAAAATTCCTCTTACACAGAGACCTTTTCATTAAACTACCGCCAATTAATAAATCAAATTGCTGATTGCAGTGCCATCGACTAGGTGTAATCGTGAATCAGGACCATTCTCAAGCCCATTTGAACACATACAAAAAATTTCAACAAAGATGGTCCAAACGTTCGGGAGGCGATCAGTGATATTCACTCCAACCGAAGAATTTCATATATAATTAAGATACAGAAGCTGTAAAATGTAAAAGTAACAAACTGATATAATTAAAGCAAAAAGGGGATTCCGTTTTACACTGGCATAAATCTATCCATGGAATATTAAATACAAAGAACACTTAACATGTTAACAGTAATAGTTCGCGTTAACACCCGCTCACGTGTAAAGGAGCGTCATTTGTCAGCGCACACATTTCCCCCGTTTTAATTGACAGCTGTCAAATTGAATACGTTTTCGCGCTTTTTTACGTCCGCCATAATGATGTAGATTTTTATTTGAGATTGCGTTTTGTTTTTACTGATTGGACACTGGCGCTTTGTTGTTATTGCGTTAACACGATTGTTTATCTTGTTATCTGTGTCTATTTTTAATTAAAAGTACACACATGTTTTCTTTTGTTTGTTAACAATTATTGTGTTGAGTTACACCTTTTATGGGCTTTTTTTATTGAAGGCAGGGCTGAAAAGTTTGTCATATTTTGTAATGTGTCACAGCACGATCATTGTACCTGTGCGGACTTATTTATATAGAGTTTTTGGCGGGAACTGAAAGGAGATATTGTACTGTGCCGTTTTGTTTTCTAAAAATGTGTAAAATTACTCTAAAATGAACAATAGTTGTAGGATATTGATAGTTTTTGAGTAGTGATTATGTGTTTTGTAAGAAATGTGAACTGTACAGTCAAATGTGGCCTTTTGAGTTGTCACAAGAACTCCGTTGATGGGCACTAGCTGATTACCTACAGTCCAGCTGTGCTACACAGAGGCTTAAGAAAATTAAGAAACTATATTGTAAACTAAGATCTGGCTTAAAGGCTTAGTTGCCAAGCCATAAACCTGAATAAATAATAATAGAGTTATTTATATTGAGTTACAGTAAGTTTGTAGTTTTCTTTAAGGTTCTTAAATGAGCCTACAAGCTTACTCTAACTCTATATGAATAAGACCGTTGGAGTTTAATCATTAAACATAGATTTCCTTATTTTTGTGTTGCATGTGTTAAAAAAAAATTATTGCATAAACCAAATTACAATAATGGACAAATCTATACAGGTAAATATAATCTGGATTAAAACATTAATATGCTCTTATGAAGAGAGAAGTTTACATAGAAGATAGAACAGAAGATAAAAGAAGACTACGGTACACTGATGGGCCTGAATTGTTGCTCTTACCTGTATTTATGACAAGGTGAGCAAACTTTCAGGTGTGTTAGTGCCGAAGTTTCTACAGAGAAGATTCATAGAAGAATGAAGTTGAAAATACACAGACGGACACGGTAAAAGAAGGAAATGTAAGAAGAAGATACCTTTTAATTAGTACTCTTGTTTTCTGTTGTTTGTTATACGTATGTTTTGTACTCTCAGTTCGAATAGAGTTGTATGGAGTAAAAAAAGGGGGTATGGTTTTCAAAAAAATGTACGTAGGTGTTCGAATAGATGATACAAGTTGTTACACGAGTATTTATTTTTTATTTTGAAGTAAAAAAATATTTTATTGTTGATTTTGTTAAAATTTATTTATTTCATTTACTAATTAAATATTACATAAGTAGAACTTGCTTTATTAAATATGACTACTATTTATTATTTAACAAAATTGGGTCGTTTTGGTCTTACGCCAAAAAAAGGTTTACACGGAAGATCAACGCTGTGTCGGATATAATTCCGGCACGGCAATATGCTGAGTGCAAACATTGTTTGCTGAAAATGCCGCGTTTTTTATTTATTAACTAAGCTACGGACTCTAGTTCCGTACCCTTTTTACAACTTAATTATTGTTAGAGTTTTTTGAATTTATACACGCTTATTGTTTATGTGTTATTATGTATGACATTAATTTTATGATTTTTGTGTTGTGTTGTGTTCCTTAAGAATAACTTATATAATAATTTTTTTTTCTAATTTTAATACTTAACTTATACTAATGTAGAGTGTAACTGTTACATGATGGTGTTGTGAGGAAGTGCATGTGCAGTGTGTGCCTTATGTCTATACCTATATATATTATCTTAACTAGTGCCATGTATGCTGTTTTTTCTTTCTGTGCCTAGGTTATTAATTTTTTTTTAATTAATGAAATTGCGGCCTACAAATTTTCAAAATACGCTCTGTATATAATAATGTATAAGGAATTCAATTATATCGCTTTCTTTCAATAAAGTTTTTCTTTCTTTTCTGAAGCAAAAATCTGAAATGACATACATGCATAAACTAAGCTAAGTCAATTTTGAAGAAAAATCTTCATATCTTTCCAATCTTAATATAAATGTTTGACAGATTGCTCATACGTTTACTTTCATATATGTCGCAGGTGACGCCAAGCCTAGACGTCCAACGGCGAATCAATAAATCTGCCAAATCGGGTTATTCAAACGATAAAATGCTAGTAATGTTAAGTAATATCGCTGTAATATTATATTTTTCATTCATAATATGTCAGAGCCGTTCGTTATGGGACAGTAGTACACATTATTGCATGCCGCTGCGTATTTTATGGGAGCACTTAAACTCACATAGATTAAAGCACAAAAACCCTCAGAGGAACATTTTTAATGAAGGTATTTTGATATTTTTTTGCTTTTTTTATAGCTGGAGTACAGCAAACAGGCTGACGGCCCACCTGGCGGAAAGCGGTTACCGTCGCCTATGGACGTTTGCAACATCAGAGGTGTCACCAACGCGCTGCCGGCCTCGAAGAAATTTTATGACACCATTTTTGAAAAACTCCATATCGTAGCGCTGTGGGAAAACTTCGGCCGGGAGCTCATTCCAAATCCCTACGGTATACAAGAGAAACGTTCTACAGAACCGCTGCGTATATGAGCGAAGCGGCTCGAGGAAGTGGGGGTGATCTCCCAAATGATGGCGAGCGGTGCATGGTAGAAAGAGGTAGAAGGCACCATTCTAAACAGTTCTTCGGAAAATTCCCCGTTATACAGTCGGTAGAATACGCAGAGGGCAGCAAAGTCTCTCCTAAAGTCTCCTGCTTCTTTATCTTAATAATCATTTATATTTTTTTTCGGGCAGATTCGATTTGCTTGGACGTATTATATCTTACAGAACTTTTTCTTTCTTTTCCATCTGTTCCTGATTATCAATTTTTAACAGATTTATGCTTATTTTATATCTATTACTAGCTGTCCCGACAGACGACGTCCTGCCCGGTAAAAAAAAAAAAATTTAGGGGTGGACTACCCCTAACATTTAGGGGGATGAAAAATAGATGTTGGCCGATTCTCAGACCTACCCAATGTGCACACAAAATTTCATGAGAATCGGTCCACTCGTTTCGGAGGAGTATGGCAACGAAAACTGTGACACGAGAATTTTATATATTAGATATATAATTTTATATCTTCTTTATGCTTCTGAATCCTACTATGTATTATAAACGTGAAAGTTAGTAAGAATGTATGAATGTATGTTTGTTACTCTTTCATGCAAAAAAGTACTGAATGGATTTTGATGAAAATTAACAATAATATAGTTTACACATCAGAATAACATATAGGCTATAATTTATAAAGATATAGTGTGAATGATCATCATTATCACTATTTTCCATCACCACACGGGTGAAACCGCGGGTCGAAGCTAGTCTTTAATATAAGGTAGACATTCAAACACACACAAACAATTCTTGGAAACCGACATCAGCGCCAACTTCCGATTCCAATTGAGAATCTAAACCATCCCGGTACCTACTCAAACACCCAAAATTTCATCAATATCAGACAAACTGTTCTGGAGTTTTCGCCAAAGTAACGACATATTTTTAAAATGGCAGTTATTCCGCGTCAAACAAAAAACGAATCACGTAAATCGGATCATTAATCTCGGAGAAATCGGTGAAATACATAAAAAGAGATTTCGACGAATTGAGAACCTCTTCCTTTTTTAAGTCGGTTAAAAAAGAAGATGAAATGAATGATATTAAAGTCAATATAAGTTCTATCTTCTTCTTCTTTTTCTTATATATAAAAATGAATGTTGGTCTGTGTCTCTATTTTATAAGAATTAGGCATAATTATTTAAGGAAAATTAGTGTAGCAGTTTATTATGGCAAAAAACCCTTGACGTCATACAATCATATTAATTTAGAAACGAAAATGATAACAAGAGCTATGTATGACAAAGAAGCAAGTGAGGTGTGTGTTTTTTTTATTGCAGGAGATCAGCAGACTGCCCACTTGATGGAAAGCGGTTACCATCGTCTATGGACATCTGCAACACCAAAGGTGCTACCAATGCGCTACTGCTCTCTTAAAGGAGACTGGAACCTGGTCACTAATGCCGGAACACAACACAAGGTTGTTATGGCGACATACTTTAAGTGTGTAAGAATAAGCCTGTATGGCGCTCTGTTGTTCGTGCCTACCCCGCAAGGGACCTCGCGTGAAGTATGGATGTATGTATGTAAAATGATAACGTTTCATTTTACCGTGTTGAGTGAAATCTGAATTTCAAATATCACTGTGTATAAAAAACTGCGGCGCCTCAGACAGATCTTAGCGACTACACTTTTAAAGGCCTCAGCTAAATACAACAAACACCCACAACATCACATATTCGGCTTGTATTCCTAGAACATTGTAGGTCATTGCCAATAATAACCGAACAGAATTATTCCGTCTGGAAAAACATTCGTATTTGCACTGACTGAAACGTAATGCTAAGATAAATTGGTCTGAGTAATTAGGCACTTGGTTTTCCATTACATGTTAATCTACGAACAATTAGTATTTACGTATTTCGCATTTATCTACATTAATAGGGCTAAGGTGTGTTTACGGCGTACTATAACTAAATACATGTCATATGTGGGGGTAGATGCATATAAATACATACATACATACATAACTTCACGCCAGGTCCCTTGCGGGTAGGCACGAACAACAGAGCGCCATTTAGGCTTATTCTTACGCACCTCACTTGCTTCTTTGACATTCATAGTTCTTGTCATGCACGCTCGTCTGTTCTTAAGGCTCCTGACATCACCATCATTAGATGCATATATCGCTTCTTTGCTTCAATAACGTGATATATCCCAATACTCACTTATTTCACTCACTCACTATATTTTGATAATGTATCATATTATCACAACTTTCTCAAATATTTCAAAATTCTTAGTAAATTGACACTAAATTTACAAAAAAAATATACAAAAATGTGTAAAATATGTTTGGGTAAAATCTTTTTTTGAAATTATAAAAGTGGCGTACGGTAAATTTGGGTTTTTGAAGATACCACGTTATTGAAGCAATGAAGCGATATTATTTTTTATTAACTAATCTTGAACTCTAGTTCCGTACCCTTTTTACAACTTAATTATTGTTAGAGTTTTTTGAATTTATACGCGCTTATTGCTTATGTGTGAAATTAATTTTATGATTTTTGTGTTGTGTTGTGTACCTTAAGAATAACTTATATAATCTTTTTTTTCTAATTTTAATACTTAACTTATACTAATGTAGAGTGTATCTGTTACATGCTGGTGTTGTGAGAAAGTGCATGTGCAGTGTGTGCCTTATATGCATATATTACACTGGTCGGCTTTAAAAAGAAATACCTCATTAATATTACCATCTAATCTAAAAAGTAATAATAATAAGTAATTTAAATATAACTATTTTTTTTTTTTTTTTTTTTTTTTTTTTTTTTTAAAGATAATTTTTTTTTTTTTTTTTTTTTTTTTTTTTTTTTTTTTTTTTTTATTATTAACTAAGTAAAAAAAAAAAAAAAAAAAAAAAAATAAAGTAAAAAAAAAATATAACCTAAAGAGTATACTAAGAAAGTATTCATTGAGACTTCTTATTGTCTCTATTAAGGCGAAGACACTTTGTTCATATGTTCTCTATTCATAGCCAGCACATTTTAGCTTTTGTTTTGTTTATAGCACTAGTTCAAATGGTTTTTATCTATTGTGATTTTTTAAAATAATTTCGACGCCTCTGTATAAAACATAATATTAAAAGTGTTGTACCGCTTCCATTTTTTTGTAATTGATGTTATAAATTAAGCGTTCTTTTTGCTTTACATACAAAACATATATTTAATTATCGTGACAAAAGCTGATTTCATTCCTCTGAAAATATTTAAAATCATTAAAAGTGTATTTCAAATTATTATTTATAAAGTCATTTCAATTTGAAGTTTTCTCTATTTTCATGTAGTCTGTGATAATTTGGTGGCAAATAAAGTAACAAAAATCTGCAAGTAATATTTCTGACCCTTCTATCGTTTTTCCATATATCTTGCTAGAATCTTTCATCATATACATGAGGTAGTGCTTAAAGGCTTGCGGAAAAGAAAATTAAATCTACTAACATCATGGTATTTTGGGGCTTAATAAGAACAAAAAGTTTTGCATAAAAATATTGCATTAGGAGCACAAATTAAAAAGAATATAATACGTGATAGCAACAAACTAAAAGCAGATCTAAATTTACCATGAGAATATTTCTTTGCCAATTAGTGTTATTTGGAATATAAAGATACAGATAATAAGAACTTAAGATAAGTCGATATACCACTACCAATGACAGAAGTAAGTAATGATTGACTGGCACGATGACCTAAGCATGTAGCTGCAAATTGCAATGATGACATCTTAAGGATACACGGTGTATCCTGCACATGTGATACAAATCATGTATTGCACATTAAATGGAATTGGAGGAATTAACTAACTAACTATAAAAGACTGAGCTTCCCTGATAGTGAGAGGAAGTGAATTCAATAGTACGACAACTAGGACTGTAAAGAATTTGTGAGTAAGGGAAGGAAGGTGTTTCGAGGAAGAAATTACAATTATGTTAGTAATGGAAATTTGCGATTTTTTAAGGTAAGGTGAACGATGATAAAACAGGATATTATGCGTAATAGACAGTCAATGAACATGCTGGCGAAGGCTGATAGGCATTTTATTTCAACTTGTGCGAAACTCGGATACGAGGTCATATTTACTCGAGACAAATATTAACCTGATACAGACATATTGAATCTAGCTTATTCAGTTGTTTGTGGGATATATCGAGATAGCTGGCGTTCCATAATTCAATGAAGCAACCAACGTCCATAAACAAACTTACTTTCATATTTATGTACTAGCATCTGCGGGTGAAACATCGTTTGCGTTACCACAACGTAATTCTTTGCTAATTGCAAGCAATGAAGCACCAAAAATGCAATCACACTATCCCACGGAAATGACGTCACTTTTCAGGATAGAAGTATCCTAAGTGTTGATCCGGGAATCCCCGGGATATAAGCTAGCACTGCGTCGAGTTTCAATTACATCCGCTTATTAGTTTTCGTGTGACGCTTTAAGCGATAGAGAAAATATGGTCCGAATTAGTTATCCCTGTTTTTTTTCTGCTTTTTAAACTAAATGTGCAAACTAGATCGTTTCCAGATTGATGATGATGATAATTGAAGAATTGAAGATGAATCATTTGGAATTATGGAAGTAGAACTATTCCATTTAAATTTGATGACGTGGTCTTCAGAAATTAAGTTGCCATATGATCAAGTGAAAGTGAAAAAAGTTTTCCGCTCGAATATTTCTGGTGTGGAACCAAAAACGACCTTATTAACCCTTTCTACCTGGTAACATAAAAATCAATGTTCCGAAGAATTGCCTCGCCTAGTTGGCCTATTAGGCAGTTTACGATGACGACTGTCGGCTCTGTTTGTTTTACGATTATTTGACCCTTTGTGGGTGTTACTATCATGGTGGCCTCAGATATTATACATAAGGTAATTGGTGAACCTTGCTTCATTCAATAAATGGTAGGCGTATAATCTTTATTACATCGAAACACATTTTTTGTTCGTCACATATTGTTTTGATGTGGGTAATTTATAATGTGTCGCCGATTTTCTATGACTCAACCATGAGTGGAGTAAGAACCAGTTTAATGACCTTTATTTTTTTCCACGATAAGATCAATTCGGAACGTTTCCGATCACTTTTTGATCATGTCAAATTAATTTTTAAACCCATGCTATGTTTGATCTGTGTATTTGGGCGTCGTTTAGAGAATGAAATTGCCGTATCACCCCAACTGTTAATACCGTGCACTTCTAGAAGCTGCCGTAACTGCCCTATGGAATGTGGAATCGAAGGTTAGTGGTGCATATACTTAGTTAGTTTCTGTACAGTACTTGGCATACTCTTTGATTCCCTAAATATTTCAAAGAAATACAGTCAATGTTTATATTACGAAACAGAACCAAGCTACACGATTTCGACGATTTTCTCTTGTAGTCGATGGTTTGAATTTAGACTCGGGTGTCGCAATGAACGGGAACGCCAAAAGAGGATGCGTTGGCGCCGGATGGCGTTCTTAGACCTTCGGTCGCCGTTAGTGGGCGCAAGTGGGTCTCTGGGGAAGGGTATTCCCACCCGTCGTCAATGTCGTCTCACCTTTCAGCCTTTAGGCTGCGTTACACAACACTCCTTGAGAGTTTGAAGACGCATGGGTTGTGGTTCCAGCGGCAATTAATGAGGCTTTGGGTTACCTCCAGGCAGGGCCTCAAAGAGTGTTGACGCCATATACCCGTCACCCTGGTATTAGGGCGAAGGACGGAATACAAGGAATTTTAGTAGATATCCTTGACTCGAGTGGAAATAGCACAAAGTGGTACTAGTGCTGCCCCAACATGGCGAATCCCACACGCACCCCTCTGCATTTCCGCCGCGGCGGTTAGTCTTCAAATGGATTTCCTGTCGTAAAAAAGGGTGTCGTAATGGACGAATGCACTGGTGAATCGATTCTATCGTGTGTATTACGATTTATTACGGGTTGGCTCTTTTCAGGCAGCTGTTTATCGTGTCGAATAAATTGTCTCAAAACTATCGAAAAACAACCCAATTGTTCCGTTAAGAAGCGTGTTAATTATTGATTCGTGATTGATTTATCTATAGATGAAGAAGATCTATATATACAGTATCTAATATCCAAAATCCCTTACCTTGCATCCCACTCCTCCTGACTTATCCTTTCATCTTAGCCCCCTATTCCATCTTAAGGGTTGCCAACGCATTGACTTCACCATTGATGTCGCAAACGTCTAAAGACGACGGTAACCCCTTTGTATAAGCTGGACCGTCTGCCTTTTTTTTTATTGCAGGAGTTCAGACAAGCAGACGGCCCACTTGATGGAAAGCGGTTACCATCGCCTATGGGCAATTGCAGCACATTGAAACCTGGTAACTAATGCCGGAACACAACTCAAGGTTGGTATGGCGACATACTATAGACCGGGGGTGGTAACCATCCAGTCGAATCCAGTCCACCTGGTTGTGGGTTGTTTTGTCACCTTTTACGACAGGCCACCCGGCCGCCGGAATTGTTTTCTTTCACCGTTCCTGCATGGATACCTTACTAGGTTCGCAAAAAATATATATAGGCTTCAAGAAATACACATATAATAACTCAATTAATTGTACTAAGTCTTTTCAATGAGTTTAAAAGTGACCCTAACTTCTATTCTATAGTAAAGAAATATTTTCAATCTTCTTCCTCTGACGTTCTTTGTAAATTAAATCATAAAGAGATTTCTACAATAAGAAAATGGTAGGCATCATAACAATTTTTTTCAGCCCAACTGTCTCGTCTGCGTTTATTGCATGATCTTTGCTGTTTTATGGGTAATTTAAAAGAACATATTTGCAGGAACGGAATGGGTCTTTAAAGTATTGTGTTCTTAATAATGGGCCCTTAAGGTATATCGTTGAAGAAAGGTTCGCTTTTCTCTCTCTTTACTATAACTCTACACGTGTTTTTAGGGTTCCGCGGCCATTTTGTTAAGAAACGGAACCTTTTTGAAAACTTTATTAAGTTACTGTATTTAAATCTACTCCATCTGTGTTTGTTTCAAAAATAGGCACAAACAAAACTCGGGCAGCAAAAAGTGTAAGCTGCAAACCGGGAATAAATAAGCAGAACTCAAAAATGTGAACACTACCCCTGTTCTTTTCAGAATACCATTCGTCGGTTCTATGTGTGTTATGTTAACAAATGTTTTAGAGAGTTTTTTTCTTTTTTTATTGCAGGAGTTCATCAGACAGACGGCCCATTTGATGGAAAGCGGTTACTACATATGCAACACCGCAGGTGCTACAAATGTGATGTCGCTCTATTAAGGGAGACTGGAACCTGGTTACTAATGCCGGAACAAAACACAATGTTGTTATGGCCGCATACTCTAGACTAGACCAGTAGTAGCCGTCCGGACGGGCAAATACCCTAGCACCTGGCAGTGGGTTGTTTTGTCGCCTCTTACGACCGGCCGCCCGGCCGCAGGAAAGAGTAATCTTTCTCCGTTCCTTGATGATGATCTAATAATAAAGACAGATGTTCTTTCTAGCAGTAGTACATATCAACAGAAACACAATACATACATACAAAAACAGAACGTCCGTTTGTCCGATTCTAATCACGATCGGCATCGGTGCACGGTGATGTCACGCTTTGCATTGTTACAAACGGACATAAGATCGTTTTACTATATATGAATGTAAGTCGCAGTCGCAGTGGGAAAATTGGTGTAGTGTAAGATTACTACTTACTTACTAGCTTGTATGTAAGGTCTGGATCCCGAGTCTGTAACTCAAACTGGCATTCAAATCAAATTCGAATTGTAGCTATTGACGGTTTGGGTAGTGTGTAAATCATCTCGGGTCAATATTGAATCAATCTGGATTTTAACGATACTTATTTGAGTTGCATGGATCTTAACTCGCACTGGCATGGTTTTTTGTGACACTTGAAGCCCTGTGTGTGTTTAAAGCACTGGTTTTGATCTACAGGACTGATAGTTAATATTTCTGTCTCGCTCTCTTCTTTCATCTTATCCCAATTGTTTAGCGTTGGCATACATGTTTTTCTTTCATACACCTCTTGTATCGTCACCATAACGTAACGATTTTTGGTTGTATCGATGTTCATGTGTTGTGGCTCTCTAGCAATATCGAGACATCAATTTTTTGACTGTCAGCACTAACGAACTGATCAAAGCGGAGAGTGGCAACACCAGTGCAATAACGAGACCCGACCGATACGCACGACCAAAAAAACGCGCGCGCTTAAACTTAAGTGAATATCAACCAAATCTCGCCATCGGGTAGAAAAGGTGCTAGCTGCAGACTCAGGTGAGTACAGTGCTTATATCGTTACTGTTGGATCTAGGACCTTGAGCGTCGAATCAATCTAAAATTGACCCAGAGTAGTATCCGATCGCCTTCGCAGGGCAATCGAATGCTACACCTCTATTTTGGCATATGTACCCTGTCGCACCACAAATCATTATGTCATCTTTCACACATGCCATGCATCTCTTTTTTTGTTCTACCTTTATATTTGTACTCATTCAAAATCCAGTTTAACATTCTTCTTCTCACATGACTTTCATCCCTTGTCATTACATGCCGTTTTTTTCCTCTCAATTTTTCACTTTCATATGCAAGTTTCATAGACTCTGTTATACACTCACTTCTCACCTTAAACTTTCTTTCAACACCACACATCCATCTCAACATTCTCATCTCTGCTGAGCGTAGATGTTTTTGATCTATCATATGAATAGAAATAGTTGATGATGTTCTTTAAAAAAATGATAAGTAATGGATAATTTTATTGCTAGAATACAGCAGACAGTTTGATGGGCTATGATGATGGAAAGTGGGATGGGTCACCTATGAACTCGCGGCTCACTAAAGGTGTTTCCAACTAGCTGTTGGATTGGAAGGGGACTGGAACCTGACTTCTAATGCTGGAATAGAACGCAATGTTTTATGGTGGCATACTCTAAACCAGGGATCGTGGCCATCCAGATAGGCGAATACCCTGACTGCCTGTGGATTATTTTGTTATGCCTTCCGATTTTACTTGGTTGCAGCACTTAGTATTTTTTTCCGTTTTCTGCACGGATAAAATCCGATAGTTTTGAATCTTCCCATATTTCACTAATACCTCTTTTCTTTCAGCTTCTTTGAGGAATTGAACTATTCGGACATCTGTCTTTTGTCATAACACTCTATCACTTTTTTGTCTATTTTTGTTCTTACAACCATCAATCTTTTAGTTTAACATTCATGATTTTACATTCATCTTCATTATCGTGGTACTTGTGAAAAATGCTTCCAACTAAAATTAGCTAGAACAAAATCTGTTAAGTAGTTTTTGAGATAAACTTTTCGCCTCAAATGATTTTATCAATATAAGTAGCACGAGACGCACTTGACTGATTTTTCTTTTTATTCCTTCAGAGTGTTGAATGAAAACAGATTTTTCGAAAATGTATAGAACTCACAATAATGTCTGCGACACAGTTAACGACGGTACTTGGGTTAAAACAATAGCTATACAAAGTTATTGTATGAATTGAGTTCTAAAATAAGAAACGGGGTTAATGGTTCTCTTTTATTTAGCAGTTTTAGTCCAGTTTGAATTAACCATAATCGTGAAGGATAACTTCTGGGAATGACAGTGGTCCAGTAAAAAAATGTAAAGAGAGATACGCTGTAATTGGGTCCAGATTGCAAAATATGAGACTGATTTGAATACTTCTTTTCACATACATATATAACTTCACCAGTCCTTGGTAGTGCGTCATTAGCTTATTCACACCTCACTTGCTTCTTTGACATTCATAGCTCTTGTCATGCACGCTGGTCTGTTCTTAAGGCTCCTGACATCAACTTCTGCTAGTACAGAATCAATCTGATCATGGAAGGTGTGTCGTGGCCTTCCGCGACTTCTGCATCCATCGACTTTTGCATTGTATATCTGTTTAGTCATTCTTCCCACATGCCCGAACCACCGGAGCATTCTTTTCCTTACCTTCACCCCGACACTCTCTTTCAGACCAACTCTCTTTCTTACTTCGGTATTACAAACGCGGTCCGCGAGCGTCACTCCGCAGATTTTGCTACTTTGATACTTCTTTTTATTATGTTAATATTTTTTATAATTGTACTGGGTTTCTTTATTTGTGTGAATTAATCCCAAAGTGAGAATGGCAGGATATTTTAATGAGTTTGCAAGTAACAACACTGTTCTTGATAACAGCTTTTCTAAATATTGTAAATGATAATAAAATACTTAAGTCATCGTCATCGGTAGTTCACGGATGGAGTACCATATCTAGTGTGATGTTTGACGGGGCAATCATTCCTTTTAGTGATAAGGTAATAAACCTTGGCGTTATATTTGACAGTGAGCTGTCTTGGCGACCTCATATCACCGAACTAAGTCGGCGGTTTTATCTCTCATCCAAATCCCTCAGAAGGTTGAGGAATTTCTTACCCACTGCCACCAAAATTAAGCTAGCAGAGTCCTTATTACTTCCTTGATTATACTGACGCCAGCTATCTAAATTTAACCAAAGAACAACTTAATAAACTTGGGCGCCTCCAAAATTTTTGGATAAGGTTCATATTTGGACTACGCAAATATGACCATGTCTCTGAATTCCGAAAAAAATTCAAGTGGTTGCCAATTCGATTTCGCCGGAATACTCACATCCTTGCTCTTCTCTATGGTGTTTTATTTGTCCCTAGTACTTCTGATTACCTTGAACAAAGTTTTGAATTTCTTTCGTGCTCTCATAATTTACGCCCTTCTACTAAACTTAAATTGAACACTCCTGCGCATAACTCAACTTTTTATAACAATTCTTTTACTGTTAAGGCTATACAGCTCTGGAACGCGCTTCCTGTTACAATCAGACAAGCAAAATTGCTAGCGATATTTAAAACTATGATTAAAAAATACTACCTCTCTTTGGAATATGATATTTAAATTCACTTATATATTTATTTACTTATTCATTTATATATTTTGTAGATATATATTTGTATGGTATGTACATTAAGTATATATCTATGTAATATATAAAATTTATCCATACACTTATATAAAAATAATTTATGTATTTATGATTAATATGTAAGTAGTTTGTACTATATGTTACGTATAGCACCATCGCCATTATCATCTAAATAATTTCTGGGGTTGTCTGGAAGAGATCGCTTTTTAGCGATAAGACCGCCCTTTGTACATAAATAGATATAATTTTACTCTTAAGTTCATGTTTGTATTGGTGTACAATAAAGAGTTATCTATCTATCTATCTATGATAAAAAAAATATTGCAGGAGTTCAGCAGACAGGCAGAGACGGCCCACTTGATGGAAAGCGGTTACCATCGCCTATGGACATTTGCAACACCAAAGGTGCTACAAATGCGCTGCTGCTTTCTTAAGGGAGACTTGAACCTGGTCACTAATGCCGGAACATAACTCAAGGTTGTTATGTCGACATACTTTATATATTCTAAACTAAACTTTTTCAGTTAATGATGCACTAGATATAATTATATTGGAAAAACAAATAGCTACGTTTTAAAAATTAAATACATAATTACAACTTGAATTATTAATTAATAAAGCAGCCCACAAGTTAAAATAGAAGTATATTATCAAAGGGATATTGTGACTATTAAATATAATATATTTATAAAAGGAAGGAAAAGAAATTAGTAAAAAAAAATATCCAGGGTTTCATAACAAATGGGCGTGCAGAAAAAAGTGCAGTTTTACACAAGGGACAAAATTGTGAATAAAACAAAACTAGTTGATTGTGTAAGGGTGAAATTTTGAATACCCTTCTTCTTGGGTACACTTGTATACCGGTGAGACTTTCTAAATTGTAACATGAATAGATTTTAGTCAACAAAAAAGACATTGAAATTTGGTGCTGGCAACCCTTATATTCAAAGACAGACGAAAAGAGATAACACTTACCTATTTTCCAAAATTACCGGAACCCTAAAAGAAAGACTTTAAAAATAAGCTCTATCAATCTCTGGGGAGTTTAATTGGACGTGAACCAGAAAAGAGTAAAGAAACAACATACCGCGTCTGGCGACAGATCTCCAGGGATGCCATACGAGTAAAATACGAATGGGGAAATTTAAAATTTTTCAGGCGAATTTTATCCTATTTGTACCTTTGGGAACGAGACCTAAAGATAAATGTGTGGGTAATTTAAATAGGTCTTACATAATGATTTGTTTTTTTTTAATTTGTTGTAATTTCGACAACACTACAGACTACAGCACACTAAAAGAATCTACAGAGTTTTTGGCGGGAAGTGAAAGAAGATGTTGTGCAGTTTTATTTTCTAAAAATGTGTAAAATTACTTTAAAATGAAGAGTGGTTAAGTGGAATATTGATAGTTTTTGAGTAGTAATTATGTGTTTTTGTAAGAAGTGTGAACTGGATAATCAAACTAACAATTTACTTTTTTTTTCTAAGTAATAACTTACTCCTACATGTCCTCGATTAAGCTCACGTGATAACTCGCTTTTTCATTGCTATTTATAAAAACATTTTTTAGGCAATTTATTTAAGTTTAGGACGCAAACTAAAAAGAAAAAAAAACAAACGGCAAAGTCGTATGTTTATTTTTTCATTAATATTATTACGTTGTTTTTTTTAATATAATGACTTCTATTTAATATGTATCACCACGATTTTTTTTATAGATGTATAAGCCAAATGCGTAACATGAATATTTTTTTAGTTGAAAGTAATTGATATGTGTATTAATTTAGAATTATAATTATTGTATGTTTCCCAAATAAATAAATAAATGTGGTCTTTCGAGTTTCACAAGAACTTCGTTGAATGGTCAGTTGATATCTATAGTTTAACTGAGCAATACTTAGGCTTGAGGAAATAAAGAAACTATATTGTAATCTAAGATTTGGCTAAAAGGCCTAGCTGCCAAGTCATAAACCTAGAAAAATCTAAAAGCGAACGATTAAGTATTAAACCCCTTTGATCTAATCTCGTTAAATCACTGCTCGGTCGTCTATCAATCGATCAGCGCCGAATCTAATAAATGTTTACAAGAACCGCGTGTATTTCGTCCGTTTGTCTGTCCGTATAGAGACGTTGACAAAAAACAGCTGTGCGGACGTTGAACTAGACTCGGATTTGAGTCATCTGATAGACCGTTTCTATGTCTGTTTACAATAGCACACGATATAAAATCGGACGACTTTATGAAGTGACACCTTCTTTGGGTATAAAATTGGACGACTTTATGAAGTGAAACCTTCTTTGAGCACGTTCCGTAGGGCCCTTTCGGGATAGGGCAAAAGCATTGAACATGCATGCCATGCGTGTGTGCACCTATAGGTGCGTAGGTAACAGGTAACTCTTTATTATACACCAAAGCATAGACAATCAGAAGTAGAAAAATAATAAAGATAGTGCAACGGGTGGCCTTATCGCTGAAAAGCGACCCCTTTCAGGTAACCCTGGGCAGGGATTGATAGATTTTTATACTATGTTCCAGTCTATAAATAATGATCATGATAAGTATACACTGATATAGGTACAAAACCAATATAACTATATATAGTCTTGTCATAAATATTGTAACAAAGAATTTTTTTTTCTGTTACATTTATAAGTTTTACAGTGGGCTAGTTTAATACATAAATATAAAACAATTTAAAATATAAAAAGCTTATTTGAAGTGGTCTCCATTGGCTGCAATACAGTCCTTTAAACGTTGAAGCCAGCTATCAATAGAAGCACGCACTCTTTCCATGGGAAAATTCTTCACTGCTAATCGTATGGATTGTTTTAGGGACTCCAAATTATCATGGCGTTTAGAGCAAGCCGTACTCTCTAAAACTGACCATAAATCATAATCTAGCGGCTTAAGATCGGGACTAGACGACGGCCAGTCTTCAACTCTGATGAAGCCCGTAACGTTCATTTCCAACCAAGACTGCGTGGGCCGAGCTTTATGACTCGGCGCCACGTCTTGCTGGAAGGACTATTCTTAGTTATTGTACATGGTGTTGTTAAGAGGCTTAACCACCTTTCCAAAAATGGTATCTTGATACACTTGTATCGATGTTTTGATACCTTTTTCACAAAAATATGACTCACTCACTCCTTCATAGCTAACACCCCACCAAACCATCACTGAAAACGGATAATGTCCACGTTGCACTTTGTCGACTAATTGAGAAGCTTCCTTAGAACTTTGAGCATAAACACGGTCATTTTGTTTGTTAAAATGTTGCTCAATTGTAAAAAAAAATCTCATCTGTAAACAAAATTTTTCTGTGATCTCCCTTTGCGTACCCGCTTCAGTAGTTTTTTTATTATACCTGCCTATTCTTTTTGAAGTTATGGGTTAAGAATTGACCAGTACGTCTCTTATAGGCTTCAAGTCCTAAGTCATCTTGAAAAATACGCCACATGGTTCTAGGTGATATGGTCATCTCCCGACATAAAATCCTTTGCTTTCGGAAGGATTTCTTCGATTTTTTTGCCTTACTGCTTTGACTGCCATTTTCGTACGAACACTACCTGGACAACCAGATCTTTTTCTGTCACAAACAGAGGAGGTCTCATTGTACCTATTAATAGCCCGGTACACAAACATTTGATTAATACCAAACTCTATAAGTTTTAAAAATTCCATTTGGCTCCATGCCTAATTTGTGTAATGCAATCACAGCGATTCGGTTCTTTTTATCTCCCCACTCCATTTTAATATCGCAAAATGTTGTACAATGTATCGGCCCAAAATGAGAAAACACAATGAACAATATCATAAAAATGACAGATCCCAAATTCAAATGTAATATTTTGTTTCTTTTTCATTTTAACAGTATTTATGGCCAGACTAAGTACATATAATCATATACGCACAAATATAATTATATAACAGATAAAGAAAACACAATAATAGTAGTGCTTCCAAATATGATTTTTAAAGCATTGTAAGAATTTGGCCAGTCTTATAGCAATAGGTAGCTCATTCCAGAGACGTACAGACTGGACGGTAAAAGAGTGACTATAAAAACAAGAGGCGTGTACATAGGCAGTACCTACGCAACTCTTTTGGAATGAGGAAAAAATTTTGTAATAAAAACAAAACCGACTTCACACTAAAAACCAAAAAATAAATATTTTTGCAACTTCTTTCTGTGTTGCGATGACGGTATAAGACGGGTCCCTAGATCACAGGAGCAGTCAAATATCAAATGAGAATCAATTCCGATATTTTCACGTCGCAAAAATTTCGTGTCACAATGGGCACGTGCCGGTGTTAAGTCACGCACGACGCGTCCACCGTTCACCTTGGTCAACTGGCGCTATATCCGTGAACCTGCCTTAAATACACTTCCTTGTATTGTTATCGCCGTGTTTTAATTACTTACCACCAGAAATTGGAGCTCTAGAAACTAATTTTAATTAGAGCCGTCTAATTCTTAGTCGTAAATACGAAAGTTTGAATGGATGCCTCTAACTCAATCACCACAAAAAGACAAAATAACCCACATCCAGGTGGTAGAGCATTTTCCCGTTTGGATGGCTACCACCCCTGGTCTTGAGTGTGCCGCCATAACAAGCTTGTGTTGTTGGTCCGGTATTAGTGGCCAGGTTAGTCTTCTTTAAGAGAGCAGCAGCGCATTTGTAGCACCTTGGTGTTGCAAATGTACATAGACGACGGTAACCGCTTACTATCAGGTGGGCCGTCTGTCTGTCGAACTCATGCAATAAAAAAAATCACGCCAGAAAAGCTGAACGTATCTGAATGAAATTGGGCACAAAAATAGATTTTAGTCTGGAATAGCACATAAGCTACTTTTTATCCCGGAAAAATGTACGGTTCCCGTAGGATTAACGCTAACCAAAGCTGCGGGTCAAAACCCTAAAATAATAAACACGAATGCAATCAGTGTGTATACATCCTTATCCGATCGCAGCCGTTGATTATAATAGATTTATTAGATCGAACAGCAATTATCTATTCATCGATTATTCGGACCGAAACAATAATAATTCGTGCAGCACTATACGATATGATAATGTTGTCATTTCACGCTAAACATACTGTTGTGATAGTTTCGATATCGATAAGCTTGGATATGGTAGGACAACATTTCTGGGCGATAATCGGTCAGTAACAAACAACTATGTTTAGGGATGCCCCGACTCGGTGGAGGAGCGAGATGGTATGCTTCTTCTTCTGAAAGGAAGATATTTCAGCGCGGCTATTGTTATGCTCCGCATGCCGAGGCCCACCTATTATTGTTGGAAATTTGTATATATATTTCTATGTACGAGTCGGGAATGGTTTGCGACCTCAATTATTGTACAGCGCTATCTAATGGCTTGTCAGTATTCCACTACACACCCACTGCTGAGACTGGAAGTCGATGGTAGTTGAATGTATCAGTGTTTTTCGTAATATGCCAATTTATTTATCACTTGGCAGTCCTATGAGTCAGACTGGATGCAGTTTAAGTGAGTCAGAACTTTGTTGATGGTCCCAATGAGTCGAGAAAGCAGGAGGTCGTGTGTCGTCGTGGGTACGATTTCCAATACGTATAGAAAGATGGTTGAAGCGGGCGATTAGCTTCGCTCGAGTCACATGGCTAGACTGTGTTGGCTGTTGAGTGGGTGGCCATCGACAGGAAGCAGCGTAAAGCAGCCGTGAATTGGTTGTCGAAGTCCCTGAGTGCGTAGCCGAGGTAGTGCTGATGGACGCACATTGTGCTAAAGATGTGCGATCTAACCCTAAAGTGGCTACCGGTGATGATTGGCAGTGGAGGTAAGCAGGATATATTCGGTGTCTAAGTTATGCGGGAAGCGGTATTGGTGATGGTGCTTGAAGTTGAGGTTTAATTGAAGTTCTCTGGTGTCAAAGATTTGAGTTTGAATTGAATCTTGAAGTTAATTTTTGACACTTGCATGAAGGTAGTTTAAGACTGGATTAAATGTAGTTTGAAATCTTGAATTATTGAAAATTGAAGTTACTTGTTGTTGAAGTGAAAGTTGCATGTCCGTTAGTCATGGTCACCAGTTTAGGGATGCCGCAACTAGGCTTCCTCCTCCTCTGTCTTCCTCCGTCTTTAAGGAAGATCTTCCAGCGAGGCTATTGTTATACCCTGCAAGCCGAGGCTCACTTATTACTGTTGGACATTTGTATATATTCTTGTACGTGTCCTACGTATTACTTTTTGCTATGTCACTCTAAAAATTTATCATTATTATTATATTACTCATATTTATATAGCTTTAGTGTTTTTGTAATAAATTGTTGTCCAAATATTTAAATTATTATTATTAATATATATTTTAATAATTTAAACAAACAGCCTTTCAATCCTCGATATGTGTTTTATCAATTACTACCGACCTACAGTTATATTTTAATATTGTAAAGAGGTAATATTTGATAATATTATAAAGAAGTAAAGTTTGTGTGTTTGTGACGTTCTGGACTGGCTGACTGGATCAACTAAACCGATTTTGAAAATTCTTTCACCAGTGGAAGGAAAGCTACATTATTCTTGAGTGAAATAGGGTATATTTGATTGTGATTAATAATAAGTATTTTTTTTTAATTTTATCTAATGCCCAGCGAAGTGGGCACGGGTTAGCCAGTTATCGATATAATTTTCGACATCGACAACTCGCAACACTAGTGACGGCACGCAGTGCGGTGTCAGAGAATGAACGTTACATTTGAATACACTACGAAAATAAGTACAGTTAGAGATTAAATATTAAAGTGTTTTTCGCATTGTTTTGTCATTTTACTTTGTGCGGTTTACATTACCTTGAACAAATGTTCACAAAGTGAGTCGTAATTTCCCAATTCCTATTTATATTATAATGCGGGTGGGCTTATTTTCCCAAAATATTGTTACAACCTAAGCCCGTCAAAGACAGATGCCACATACAGATCTCTAAAAGCACATTTTATTATCTGTCGGCACTTCAACTACTTGTAATCCTTTTATAATCGTCTTCTTATCACTTATTTATTGGCTTACGTTTCTAGTAAAGAACAGCCTATTGATCTATTGTACTCGCTCATTAACATTAGCCAGATGTTAAAGCTAATTCTAGGAAACTGTGGCGACATTGCTAGGCGGGCACATTGCATCTGTGGAGCATAAAATGACGGCCTGGTGGAGACAGGAGGCAGTTGATCTTCGACTACGATACAGGCGTGACGTGTATACATTCGGGAATCTAATAGTGACGGACATTGCGCGTTTTATTGAATTACGACCTTCTGCATTACTAACTCGTAACAATACTATATTAAAAATAAAATTATAGTTAAAAAATCGACTATCGAGTACGTATAAATATTAGTCGAGCGTAGCCGCTAGCATAGTCAGTTAAAAAACAAATAAATAAATTGTATCCGCCTGTCGTTATTCATTGTATAAACGCATTCAGGATCTAGGGTATAGTGAATTAATTAATTTAGAATGGTACGTTGAGAATATCTTGATTAGATTGTAGAAAATCATTAAGTAATAAGTTGTTTTTTGCTCACGAACTTAAAATATTTTAGTTCTACGTACAGTCGCGGTATGAAAAGGGTCACCATTTTTCAAATTAATTCATTCAGTCCATTGAAATATTACACGAGCTTTGCATTTTTTAGAGGACCCAATTTTATTTTTGGGACATGTGTGGGGGGTCAATAGAAGCTTAAGCTTAGGTCGCCACCCTTGTTCCCCGGCCGCCATCTTGGAAAAACGGGTGAAAACACTATTTTCGCGATATCTCGAAAACTATGCGTCTTACAAAAACAGCATTCCGCGAGCACATGCTACCTTATCAAACTAAGTCACAGAGCTTTAACTGTTTGACAATGAAGTTTAGAATGGCGGTACCCTTAATTAGCTTTAAAATTATACGCATTGATACTTCACCACTTTATCGTCAGTGATCACTGCTACTGAAAATTGAAATATCGGAATAAAATATTGTTACGAGCTACAGGACTCGAATTAAAATACCGTTGGAATTACTATAGAATTTATTAGAACTATACAAACACGTATAACATAGGTATAATTATAACTAGACACTACTAGTACAAACTTCACGATTCAATAACACGTGCAAGTCCGTCACTATATCGCTTATCGAATGTACACGTCTTGCTTTGATCGTGGTTCTCGCTAGACTGGCTCACCCCTCCGTCCAGGCATTGTTTTATAGTATACTATACAATGCAACAATCGACTGCGTGGAATGAGTCCAAGAAAACGTAATCTGCACACCTGGTTAATTATTCCTGCGAACGGCCATAAACGAAAACAGTAACAATAGGCTATTGTCTAATTGCAAATTTTAAACACGAAGTAAACAATAAACAAAGTGCCAGGATATCGACTACTCAGAAATGACCGTATCGGTACTGGTGGTGGAGGCGTTGCTATATACTTGCGCTCCCATCTTGCATACAAAATTTTAAATGCATCCTCACAACCCCCAACACCGGATAACGGTGAGTATTTGTTTATAGAAGTAGAACTTGCGCATACCAAGATTTTACTAGGAGTATTTTACGCGTCGTCTATTCGCATTAATTACTTCTCCTCCTTTGAAACTTTACTAGAAAAGTTTTCTCCTTCATATACGCATAGTATCATAATGGGTGATTTCAATACCTGTCTCCTTAAACAAGACCATCGTTCTTCTACTTTAGAAACTTTAACAAGATCTCTTAACATACATATTCTTCCTCTGAGTGCTACTCATCGTTTCCCTAATTCATCCCCTTCTCTTCTCGACCTAATAATGGTTTCATCGCTCCCTCACGTTTCTCGTTATGGACAATGTTCGGCGGATGCTTTTTCCTATCATGACATGATTTTTCTCTCATATAACTTACATCCGCCGAAAGCCAAACCTAAAATCATCCTGCAGCGCAATTTTGGTGGCATGAGCCTAGATGCCCTACTAAAGGACGCTCAGGAAATAGACTGGTCTGGGGTGGTCAGTGCAACTACTATTGATGAGAAGGTTCATGTGTTTCATGCAGCTTTGATGAAGCTGTATGATATTCATGCACCTTTGCGCCGTATCAAGGTCAAACATTTGCCTGCACCGTGGCTTACCGATGATATTAAATCGCAGATGCACAAGAAATCTAAAGCAAAAACTAGATATAAAATGAAGCCAACCGAAGCAAACAAAGCCGCTTATGTTAGCATTCGTAATCGCTGTAATAGAGTGTGTAGGGACGCTCAACGCCGTTATATTCACGAATCAGTTCAAAATGATAATCCAGCTAAAGTATGGAAGTTTCTACGCTCTTTGGGGATTGGCAAACAAACGGAAAACTCGGTCAGTCAAAAATTCAATATCGATGATTTAAATCAACATTTCTCAACCACTTCTGACTTTGATGTAGTAATAAAGTCTGAAACTTTGAAAAGAATCTCGTTCAAGCCAACACCCAAGCATTCTCCTTTTCTTTTTAGTCGATTTACTGACAGTGATGTTAAGAAAGCTGTGCAATCCATCACATCTAATGCTGTCGGCAGTGATAGCATTAGTCGCAACATGATCCTACCCATACTGGATGTCATTAATCCTACCCTTACCCATATCCTTAATACATCCATAACCTCTTGTGTATTCCCAGCCACCTGGAAGGAAGCCCAGGTTATTCCTCTTCCAAAAAAACCAAATCCCGCTTCCTTTTCTCAATTTCGTCCTATTTCCATACTACCTTTCCTTTCCAAAGTCCTCGAACGCTTAGTTCATCAGCAGCTAAGTGTTTTCCTGAATCGTAATTCCCTCTTGAATCCCTACCAGTCTGGTTTTCGTCCTGGCCACAGCACCACCACAGCCCTCATTAAAATTACAGATGACATCCGGCATGGCATGGACAATGGTTTGCTAACTGTGCTATCGCTGCTCGATTTCAGTAGTGCTTTTAATAATGTTGACTTTGAAGTGTTACTCGGCATCCTACGCTCTATTAACATATCTCCTGAAGTTATCGACTGGTTTCATAGTTACCTGTATGGACGCCGGCAGCGCATTCGAGTTGATGACGAATATTCGTCATGGTGTGATCTCTCTGCCGGTGTTCCACAGGGCGGCGTACTATCTCCTTTATTATTCGCTGTTTTTATAAACTCAATTTCCAATGAACTTACTTCATCCTATCACCTCTATGCAGACGATCTACAAATTTACACACAGGCACCGGTTGCTACACTAAATCAAGCAGTCGCAGCAATAAACTCTGACTTTGACCGCATACTACAATGGAGTAAATCGAATGGACTTCTTGTGAATCCTGAGAAAACTCAAGTAATTATCATCGGTAGCTCACGGATGCTGTGTAAAATTGACTGGACCTGTATGCCAACTTTTCTTTTTGATGGAAAGATTATCCCTATCAGTGATAAGGTCAAAAACCTTGGAGTTTTATTTGATAGTGAGTTGTCCTGGAGACCCCATATAACGGAGTTAAGTAGGCGGTTGTTTCTCTCCTCCAGGTCACTCTGGCGGCTGAAAAACTTCCTTCCCATCGCCACAAAAACTAAGCTTGCAGAGTCGCTACTTTTACCTATACTTGATTATGCCGACGCCAGCTATCTAGATTTAACTCAAGAACAACTTAATAAACTTGAGCGCCTCCAAAACTTTTCCATAAGGTTCATATTTGGGTTACGCAAGTATGACCACGTTTCTGAATTTCGAAAAAAACTCAAGTGGTTGCCAATTCGTTTTCGCCGGAATACTCACATTCTTTCATTGCTTTATAGTATTTTATTCATCCCTAGTACTCCACAGTATCTTAAAGAACGCTTCGAATTTATTTCTTGCTCTCACAATCTACGCCCTTCCAGTCAACATAGACTTATTACTCCTATCCATAATACAACATTCTTCAATAATTCTTTCACGGTTAAGGCTGTCCAACTTTGGAACTCATTGCCTGTTGCTGTCAGACAAGCAAAATCCCTAACAACATTTAAGAACTTGGTCAGAAAATTCTATCTGCAATATAATGATATGTAATTTTTTATAATTAATAGATATTATATTGCATATATTTATATGTTTATTATGTTTAAATAGTTGCATATTATCACAATATCTTGTATATGTATATAACTTATGTGTATATTTGTATATATAGTATAGTTATATATTTATTATTAAAATGTATGTAATCGTACAATAATTAGGTATACCACCATCGCCACTCCCAATCACAGTATTCTTGCCACGGGTTGTCTGGAAGAGATCGCTTTTTAGCGATAAGACCGCCCTTTGTACACAATTAAATTATTACTAGTAGTCCGTAAGTTTTCTGTAATGGTGTACAATAAAGTGTTATCTATCTATCTATCTATCTATCTAAACAAAAGAAGTCCAAATGCGGGAAGATTAATAAACCAGATACGCATTTCTATGCCGGTATGTAACAATATCAAATAAAATACACCGCTTGAAACCGTTACAACGTAGTTTTATTACGTATACCTACTAGTCGCGAAAAATTAAGAAAATACAGCTATTACATTTTTTATACATTTGACTGTCGGTTTTTTGTATGTCTGCACAGACATACATAATATCATAAGGCTTCCATTTTGGCCAAAAGTCTATAATAAAACCGTTAAAATTATTTCGTTTCACGCTATTCTGTTATATAACTCAATAAACATTTCCCCCGGTCGTGTTTATATAAAAGCGTGACGTAACACCAGCCATTAGGGTTCCGACCGCAACCACTCCCATTGCGGTGGAAACCATTCTCAGTACAGCAGATATTTTTAGCATTACATGTTGTGATGCCCAATATACTATACTAATGTTACTCTGTAATATACTGTACTTTTGACGTTGGCACACCTATTAAGTTGCGTATTTTTAGACAATAAATTTCATATAGGTACTGTAACGACTTAGGGGTCGTTCCCATTTTGTCGTGACGACAAATAATCGTGAAGTTTTAAGTGTCGTGGCTTATATCTATAAATGGAGGTGTTCACATATAGAACGACACGATGTACTGTCATCCACGACATTTTTTGCAGTGACGACAGATTGTCATGACAGTGCGAACGGCTAGCACGACAGTCGTAAAACGATAAAAAATTATTACGACTAAATCGAGACGGCAAATCTATAGTAGCCACGATAAAAATATCGTCTCGTCATTTACACGTGTTTCCCTTCCCCCTCACGACTGTAGATTTGTAGCTGGCTAATGATGTGTAAACGAGAAAGCAACTGCCGTGAAACGATAAAATGTCGTCACGATCCAATGGGAACAGCTAGATACGATAGTCGCTAAACGATAAAATTTTTTGACGACAAACTATTATTATAATGGGAACAGCTGGAGACGACAGTCGTCCAACGATAAATTAACCGTTGACATAGTGGTAACGCGCCCTAACCTAAAGAGTTTAGTTGTTACTATTTTTTAATAGCGATATTAGTATTTTAATAATTTTCTACTGGGATTATTTAGATTCAAATTTGAACTAGGTAGATGGCGCTGCATTCGGGTACCAGATTTTGGTTGTTTTTTTTGTTTCGTGTGTTCAAGTTTATCCCGGAATAGTTTAAATTAACGATTGGACCCAGTAGGTAGCGCTGCGATACTCCTCCTAAAGGTGCGCCTGATTTTGATGACTTTTTTGTTTAAGTGGATTTGAGAATAGTTTAGGATAAAATTTGGTCCCGGTAGATGGCGCTGGAATCGGGTTCTAGATGTCTATTTTTAACACGCTTTTATTAGCTTCACCTGTATGTATGTATGTTTGTAACCGACCCCTTTGATCTCGATTTTGTCCTACTTTGAACGATCAGATTTAGTTCAAACTTTGCACACCTGTCAAAGGTCGATGACAATGCAATAATATAGTACCATGGAGCTGATCTGATTGGTTGGTTGTCTGAACCAAAATCTGGTACCGGAATGCAGCGCCATCTACCTAGTTCAAATTTGAATCTAAATAATCCCAGTAGAAAATTATTAAAATACTAATATCGCTATTAAAAAATAGTAACAACTAAACTCTTTAGGTTAGGGCGCGTTCCCACTATGTCATAACGGTTAATTTATCGTTGGACGACTGTCGTCAGTCGGAAGGCGGCCATTGGAACTCCTGTACTAAACAAGATCGACCGTTCGTGTTTGGGCTCGTATGTTTATATCACGTGAAAATGCAATAATATGGTACCATGGAGCTGATTTGATGATGGAGTCGGAAGGTGGCCATAGGAACTCCTGTACTAAACAAGATAGACCCGTCGTGTTTGGGCTCGTTTTATAGCTTGTATTTAAAAACATTTAAAAAAAGTTCATATAAAAAATGAAAAATAAATAATAGTTTTAAAAAAACTAAAAAAACACGCTATCATAAAAAATCCAATTAAAAAACAGAAAATAAAATTTAATAAATTTGGTCTCTGATGAATGGGGTCTTAAAAAAAAGCGTGGGTTGTATTCAAGTGCTTTTTAAGATATTAAAAAAGAAGAAAAAGCAAATTTATTAAATTTTATTTTCTGTTTTTTTAGTTGGATTTTTTATGAAAGCGTGTTTTTTTAGCTTTTTTTTAACTATTATTTATTTATTTTAAATACAGGACAACGCCTACTGGCTACAGCTAGCTTCTTACTATAAATGACGACTAAAAAGGTTAGTTGTTACAGTACTATCAGCCCGTTCCTTTAGTAGCTCACAACACCCAAAATGCTCCGTTGGCCGTTCCACCTGACGACTGGGGTCGTTATGGTCGTGGCGAAAGCGGCACCAATGACGTCATCATTTCTGATCACGCAACGCTCACAACAACCCATGTCAAGAGGTGGGTCGAATAGGCGTTCCACTAGAGTTTATGATTGTAACGCCCGCAAGCAAGTGAACATGGCCCTTGTGAGCCACTAATGGAACGTAGCCTATATATGTTACAATTGTCATACTTCATTGTTTTAGGCAACGTAATAATGACATTCTGTGAGTCGTCAAATGGCACAGTTTATAAACTATCGTCATCATATCGAATTGTGGTCGTATTTAATCGTTTTGAAATGAAAAGGTTTTAATAAAAAAAAGATAGTATTTATTTTGTTTTAAAATTCACTAGGTCCAAAATGCAACGTCAGTTGTTGGACCTGACAATCGCGGTCGTTATGGTCGTGGCCAAAATGTCGCTAATGACGTCATTAGTTTCGATCACACAGCGCTCGCAACGACCCATGTCAAGAAGGGCTCGAAGGGGCGTTGACCACAGAGCATTGATTCTCTCTTTCGATTGACACGGAAAAAGGTGCGATTTTCAAATCAACCAATGATATCTGAGTGTTTCGTCATTAATGACATCAACGCTCCATAATCCGTTCCACTAGAGTTTGCAATTGTAGTGCCCGCATAAAGTAGAACGGAAAAATTGCTGTCGCGAACGTGATCTTTGTGAGTCTCTTGTGGAACGTAGCTTAATTGATCAATGATTGACTTAACAAAAGCAGAATAAACTGTCAAATGGAGAGTTGGCGCGGGCGGGAGCGGGGATAAAGAGAGAAGGAAAGAACTTACAGGATAAGGTCGCCGCACCAGACACGCTACTAACGATGCGGGCTTCGCAGCGGCAGGCACTTCTTCCTCGCGATCCTTTTTTCTCGTATTGCAGTTCCTTCGATTAGTGGACCAGCCGGAACGGTACAGCGTGGACCTTCCAGCACGCGGGTTCGAATAGCGGCACAACACACAAAACGCGGCGAGGTTTCTGCGGAAGCAGCGGTGCGTTCAGCAGTCGAAGCTAGACTATGTCACATTATATAGTGACAGATGCGGCAAAAGAAAAAATGGAAACAAAGAAGCGGGGTCCAAATAGGTCGGCGTTAACATGTTATAGTGTACAGGACACAATTAAGACGTACTTCAATCTAAAATGCCAAAACGATAACCACATTCTTTTCATTAAAGGATCCTTCCAATAATGACGCACCCCCGGGACGCGAAATACGGGCGTGCCTCCATCTTGATGGCATTAATGGCCCTTGGGGACCTTCACCAGGAAACCACCGAAGGTCTAATGACGCCCTCCGGCGACGGCGCTCTTTTAGCGGGAGTGGAGCAGGCTGGTGCACTCTCACTTCTGTTCCTCCTCCTCTTTGGTGGTACACTTCCTTGACATACATTACGCGCACACCCAAAGAGGAGAGGGAAAAACGTGGTAGAACCATGCTAGAATAATATTTTTTTTACATCTCGTTGCTGGTTTGATCGGTGTTACACCACGCTCTCACAGAATATCAACATCGAGCTGTTAGCCTTATGCTAGTTGTGTTTCGTACGATAAGTGGGAGTTTTAAAGGCCCATTCCTCCCTCCCCTATCCCATTGCTCTTGTGTGATCCGTCAATCTCATTCCCTTTTTTTAGATGACGCAGGAGAATGTATTTATTGGGACACCATCCTCGGGCCTGGGAGGAGGCTTTACACAGAGATATATATGGAAATCTTGAACGGCCCTATCCCCAACGTGACCATCAGTGGAAACTCCTAAACCTAAACCTGCACCCCTAACTCATACGCTTGTACGGGGCGCCAAAAGAACCCGACCAGTAGGTACTGCATCTTTGACGCTCTAATGCTTGTCAACCAGCCCAGGGGATCTTGCGGGGGAGGACATCCTCTTCAACAACAGGAGGGGGGAAAGTCCGCGGGATCACTCGCGGTCCCCTGTGCTAGAATCGTGGTGGGAGGAGGTTTTGTGCGTAGCGGCGAGTCTATCTCACCTCCCTATCCTACCCTAAAGGCAGTCAATTTATCTGCACCCTTAGTGTTGCAAACATCTATAGGCTAGTTGCAAATAATTGGAACTAAAATTGGAACCGCACCCTTCAAACAAATAAATTAGCAAAGTACCAATGCTTCCTCCGCAATTTGTCTGCGATGTCGCACAAATCTGTTTACTTGACTCAAAGCTAATAACTCCTAGACTATCTAGGCTACATAGGGATGGGCATGTAACATCGGTGGGTACATAACAATAATAAAAAAGGCACAAAGCAATCCATTACCGACATTGTATGCAGGCCGCACCTTGCTGCGACGGTTGGGCGTTGTCTTTATTGTATGGCGCGGTTTATAAACGATAGAGGATTATAAATTCATGTTGGGATTAAATAAAATCATGTTTATTGCGAACAAGTTACATAACATAACATAATTCATTATTTTCTCTCTAAGTTATCCGTGCAGAAAAGAAGAAAGAATACAATTTCCTGCGGCCGGGCGGCCTGTCGTCAGAGGCGACATAACAACCTTGGGTTGTGTTCCGGCATCAGTGACTAGGTTCCAGTCTCCCTTAAACGAGCAGCAGCGCATTTAGCATGTAGCACCTTTTTCCTCCGTGTTCACGGCTGCTGAAAACTATCCAACACGTAGGAATAAAATCAAATAAAATGCCGCGTTTGAAGCAATTAAAACGTAGTTTTAATATTTATACTATTCACCAAAACTTAAGAAAATAATTCATTAGAAAAAAGTGTGTGCGTGTACTAGAGTACACACGTAAGAATGACCTTATTTTTCGAAAAACGATCTACTATGTGCAACTTTACAAAAATTCGTTAAATAAATAAAGCCCCTACCACGGTCGAATCGACCGTGGTAGGGGCAAGAAAACAAGATGGCGCGTAACCGAAAAAGGTGACGGTAATTTTTTTTCCAAGGCCGATAAAGAAATTTCACTTCAAAAAGACCTAGGCGTCTCGGGACGCCCGACAGAAGTGATAACTTAAACTAATCTAAGTTGAACTATTTAATATTTAAATAATTTAACTTGAGAAAAGCTTAGGTTAAATTTTATGTATATTAATATGTTAATGTAAGGAAAGGTTATTTATTACTAAATATTTTATTGATTATAAAATATATTTTGTTCTTGTACATTAGAATTTTGTGTGTGTATATTTATTAGTATTATTTAATCTATTTACCGAAATACGGCTAGCGCTGTGGGTTAGACTGAGAGAGGAGGAGCCTGCCTACCGATGTCGTATGCGCGAGAGAAAGGGAAGCCAGACAGACTGGCCCGTAACACGTTACGCCACTAAGCGGTTAACCCTCCCATAAGATGTTATCACTGCAAAAGTGATATAATCGGTTAATACTTATTTTAAATCAAGGCGATACGAAATTCACTTATCGCTCATAACTTGTACCGTACAACGGAAACGCGTCTATTTCGGTGTTTATGTTATTTCTACCTGTAGTTCCATGATTAGCGCGGCCAGTAAACTTGGTTCCGGTGAAATGCCCGCTCCCGCTACCTCTTCTGCGATGTATTTCTGTTTTATATCTCGTGTAATGTTTAGTTTAGTTTAGTTTGCTTCCAGTCTGACAATAAAACATAGAAATACTTTTATATGAATGAAACACATGAAAGTATAGTATTGTTACGAGTTACATAGAACTCGAATTAAAGTGCTGTTGGAATTACTGTAGAGTTTATTAGAACTATACAAACACGTATAACATAAGCACAAATATAACTAGACACTATTAGTATAAAGTGCACGATTCATGAACACGCGCAAAGTCCGTCACTATATCGCTCATCGAATCTACGTCTTGCTCGTATCGTAATACTCCCTTGACTGCCCCATCCCTCCGTTCGGGCATTGTTTTATACTAACTATACAATACAAAAAATCGATCGCGTGCACTGGGGTTTCCGAGAAACAGTAACTTGCACACCTGATTAATTATTCCTGCGAACGGCCAACAAAGTCGAAAACAATAAAAATAGGCTCTTGTCTAATTGCAAATTTTAAATAAGAAGTAAACATAAAAACTGAAAACTTCGTTTAAAAAACCGACTTCAAAAACTGAAAAACTAAAATGTATCAAATAACTTATTTCTAAAGCTATTAATATTAATATATATTAGGTATCTGAAACATCTTAAACTCGGTGCCTAGTAATTTTCAAAATATAGTAATTTTTATGTTTTACTTTGCACCGACTTCAAGATGTTTTAGATAATGATTAGTTTAGTACTAGCTGAAGGTGATGTCAGGAGCCTTAAGAATAGACGAGCGTGCATGACAAGAACTATGAATGTCAAAGAAGCAAATGAGGTGTGTAAGAATAAGCCGAAATGGCGCTCTGTTGTACGTTTTGTTTGGCGTATGATTTTTTTTATATGCTTCTTACGCCAAAAGGAAGGTTTGCACGCTGTGTATAAAAATGCATAAGGAATGTAATTACGTCGCTATTTTTGCAAATAAAGTTTTTTTTTTTCTTTTCTTTGTGACTAATAAGATATAGTTTTAATCTCTAAGTTCATTTTTGTATTTTTGTGCAATATAGTGTTATCTTTCTATCTATGATTGTTAAAATTTTAAAAGATAAAGATCACAAAAATCACATTTGTCCTGAAATATCACGTGTGTTTATTTATTTAAATTTGAATAAACTTCTATAAAAAATATGGTATTTTAGTAGGTTTTAAGCATGGAGGAGTTAGTCCAAAACCTCACCACTACTTAGGGTTCGAAAAGCTACTATAGGCATCACATTGTTACGACCGACAAAGACCAAATCACACCTGCAGTTTATTTATTGCCTTGTCGGCATTTGGACTTTTTTTCTCCTTTAACCCGGGCGAACAAGATATGCCCAGGTCATTTGCCTTTTTTATTTTTTCTTTTGCTACTCATCTAATGCATACAAACTAGTACAACCAGGTTTATAGGTTAGGGTAATAGGGATTGTTCAATTTATTTCAACCTAGCTATTTCAAAAACCATTTCGAGGAATAGTGTCCCTAATCATTTCTGTTTAGTTAAAATTCCAAAAAACGTACGATCTTCTTGTATTTTGTAAGAAATGTGTTTGACCTTTATTTGACCTTACTAAATCCAATAAGGTGGGCCGTCTGCCTGTCTGCCTGCTTCAGGTGTAAAAAAAATCCCGCTGTACATTATTTGATTTAAGTTCTGTAACATGGATTTTTCCCTAAAGATCACTTTAAAAAAATTAACGATAACTATAGAAAATAGTAATGATTGAACACGAAAAATTATAAGCCACAAAAAACATTAAAATGATCACGATACCTAATGAGTAATGACAGTGACATTTGAATAGTAGTAGCACAGATTACTATGATTAGTAAGTTTTATTATTTTGTTTTCTAGGCAAAGAAATCAATGTAAACTTGTCTCTTATGACGTCATCGGAGAAATAATTTAAAATCGAATTATAAAAAACTAACGCTTAAAATACAAAATATTCAAATTAGTATGTTAAAATACCCTATTTTACGTAATAAAAATATAAAATCAGAGGGTATTTTTTGTGAACAATCCCATTGCGGGTGGGATGGGTACTAAGGTGATTTATGGCCAGGTAAGTGGTACTGGATGTGTGGATTGGGAATTTTTGGATGGAATTGGGTAGGTTTGGGTGGGAGTTGGATTAGCTTGGGAAGGGTTGGTGGTGTTTTTGTTTTGCAAACTCCTAAATGCTGATTTACAAATCGGCATTTGGACTTCCTTTGTTTACTTTGTGTTTACGATTTGTGATTAGTAAAACAGCCCATTGTGTATGGTAATCTTTTATGCTAGGTGTGATTCTAAGAAATTCAGTCTGGACGGCTGAGAGTAATACTGTAATTGTGCAGTATAAAGCATTGCTCCAATGGAAAGATTGGCAGACGAACGATAAGCACACGCGGAGTAAGACGTGTGTACTTCATTCAGTTATCTATTTAGTGACGAACTTTGCGCGTGTTATTGTATTGGTACCTGTGTTATACGTGTTTGTATAGTTCTAATATATTCTATAGTAATTCTGACGGCATTTTAATTCGAGTCCTGCAACTCGTAACAATATAATTAATAGACGAACCCTAACTAATTTAAACAACAAGGCAACGTAATTATTATATTATAAAACAATAAAAAATTAAAAGCAGAGGGATTTTCACTTCTAGTGCTATTAAAAGTGAAAAATAATACTTGCTCAAACGACAAACGAGCAAAAATAATGATTAAACACACTTATTTGTTATCGTCTAAAATCTTAACACCACTATTTACAATTATTTATTAAATAAAATATTACAAACTAATAATACAATAAAAAAACACCATTTACATTATACGTGTAAGGGGTGATAATTGAATTTGTTATACTGAAATTTATAAAATACTAGCTTTCAGACGTTGTTCTTCCCTAAAGAAATAAAATTTAGAATTACAGCACCATATACCGGGTCCAATTGTGAATCTAAACTATTCTCAAATCCACCTGTACAAACACAAAAATTTTCATCGAAATCAGTCTAGTCATTTAGGTGGAGTTCAGTCAAATACACAGAAGGTCAAGTCAAATACAAATGCTCAGAAGAATTGTATATATAAAGATAGGTAAGTATGCTTATGTACTTCACTTTCATAATATCTATATAACCTTTAACTAACAAAGGGTAACTAAAACAAAAGTTTGCAAAACTTTCCCCATGAAACCGCCAAGGTCGCAATACTAACGAAAGTGACCTCACTACGGGTGGGTTGCACTATGACTAGCAGTCACATTTTTAAACAGTGTTTAACATACTCAGGCTGGTGTGCACCGACTTTTAACCGGTGGTTAAAATAAATGAATCGCTAAAAATTTATGCATAAACAGTGATTATTTTATTTTAACCGCCGCCGGTTAAATGTCGGTGCACACCAGCATCAGCTATCTTAAACGGCGTTTAGCGTATAGCTCAAACCAATCCCTCCGATCGATTCGGTTCCAGAGACAACTCCAATTTCCGATTTTTTTTATTGCATGAGTTCAACAGACAGGCAAACAGCCCACCTGATGGAAAGTGGTTACCATCGCCACACCAAAGGTGCAATTTGCCGCCGCTCTCTATAGGAAGACTGGAACCTAGTTAATAATCCCAGAACAAAACTCAAGATTTTTATGGTGGTATACTCTACATCAGCCATACCTACGGGCTACTACTTTACCACCTAGGGTCATTTGTCGCGTCTTATAACAGGCCGCCCAGCCGCAGGAAATTGTATTATTTCTTCGTTCCTGCAGCGATAATCTCTTGTCTGTCGTAGTTAAGCGAGTGATAAGCGAAGTATGGCTTCCTTAACCAACCTTATTAGCAAAAGTGGGCTGGTATTTTAGAGAAATCAGAGTGCTAGAGCTGTAATTATTTAGCTTAGAAGCAAATAATTTAGTTGATATCATCACACTACCGTACATTTAGTTGGCTATCTTTGGAATATTTGATCAGGAGACGAGACTATCTCACATACTTTTTCTTTTACATCTCGCACGGTCTTGGGATTCCCTCTTTGTAATACCATTGGCACTTACATCGTGCCTCACAATCTAAGCCTGTTTTCTTAGGGTCTGCTGACTGAAACTGAATGGACTAAAGAAATGCATGTTTCAGTATTATTTCACAGTGAGTATTGCTATAACTTCAAAATTAAGCTTCTTGATATACATATTTATTAATATTATTTTACTCTTGTTTTTTGTTAATGCTAGGAAATTGCATTTGCGCATTCTCTCGGCCTCCAGAGGAGATTACCGTGAGGTGTGTGGGACATCCAACCGCCGACGCTACACACAAGCTTCTTAAAAGTTGCAAGCACAGACTGCCATACTACCCAAAAAAGATTTCAGCGTTCTTCCGCATCATAATGAGGCGCCACAGGTTCGCAATATATGTATGATCTACCGTAACGACTTCATGCAAGTCAACAAAAATATTTAAAACTACCGTTGAAAATAAGTCTAAACAGTAAGTTCTAATTTAACTCATATTGAAGAATAAATGAACAAACTCGGCATCTTACATATGATTAATTTGCAATTATCAGATTTTTCATCCATGCAGGAACTGACAACAGTAAAAGGTTTACCAAACAACGCACAGCCAGGTAAGGTATTTGCCGTCTAGATGACTACCACCATATCTACAATTACGCTACCATGACAAATTTGACTTGTGTTCCGGTATTAGTGGTCAGGTTCCAGTCTCTGTTTAAAGAGTGGCAGCACGTTCGGTATTACAAATGTTCATAGACGATACTAACCACTTTCCATCAGGTGCGCCCCTCTACCTGTCTACTGAACTCTTGCAATAAAAACACATCTTAAAAATTACCAACTTAAATAGTAACACGTATATTATGATAATACACAAAGCAATAAATAACAACAGATGGTGAAACTTGCCTTAATTTTTAACCGCCAATCGTATAGCTTAAATCAAAACCGTTGCCAAGCTACAAAATAACAGAATTCCATGTTTAAAAAATATTGCGATTCTCAGTTCAAATATTTCGTACAATCGAAATTGACGTGTTCGAAATTTTTGAATTTCAAATTTCAAATACTTTTTCTTTGTTAGGGAAGAGGGAAAATCGATAAGTTTAATTATCGATACAACTAAACGAGTTTCATTTGAAAGTGAAGACAGTCCGTAACGACCTCGACCTTACAATTCGAAATGGTGCAGTATTGATCTAAGTTACCAAGTGGGTCAGGTGAGAATTATTTAGTTCCTTGCTCTTAGACATTTATGTTATTTATTTGCTTTATCAACAATTACTTGCACTGATACTAAGGATGTACAATTTTACAGTAGAGTTTATCTTATACTAATATATAAAGCTAAAGAGGTTTTTTGATTGTTTAATTGAATGCGTTAAAATCGGGAAGTTCTGGTCTGATTCGAAATTTTTTACAGAGTTAGATAGCACATTCGATCTCATATCTTCTCAGGTCTTTGATATTTATATCGAGGAAGGTTATAGGCTATATATCATCACGCTAAGACCAATAGTAGTGGAGCACCAATGACTAATGCCTGAAAATCGAGGGGTTTGGAAACAAATTCCACGCTGACGATGCGGCGGACACTTACTAGTTAATATATAATAAGTATTGCAAAGAATTCAAAATATTGTACGCATTGGAATGTTATAAAATACAATTTGTAGATAGTATTGGGTTAAAAAATGTATGCGTGGACACTTAACAATAATTTATAACTAGCCAGAAAACAAATATAATTTAATACATCCATAAATATCTGCCTAGATAAATATTCTTTTTGTAATAAAATTACGTTTTAAGGGTTTTGAGCGCGGTAATTTATTTTTATTATTTCGACGTTTCAGCCACTTTTGAGTGGCTGTGATCACGAAAAACAAGATGTCAAGTGTCAATGGGTAATGTTAAAGTTTTATTTAAACTGCCACCAACAATATGCATTTTTAACACGCTTTTATTAGCTTCACCTGTATGTATGTAATACCGAAGTAAGAAAGAGAGTTGGTCTGAAAGAGAATGTCGGGGTAAAGGTAAGGAAAGGAATGCTCCGGTGGTTCGGGCATGTGGAAAGAATGTATGATGAAAGAATGACTAAACAGATATACAATGCAAAGTGGATGGATGCAGAAGTCGCGGAAGGCCACGACACACCTTCCATGATCAAATTGATCGTGTACGTGTCGTGTAGAAGGTGATGTCAGAAGCCTTAAGAATAGACGAGCGTGCATGACAAGAGCTATGAATGTCAAAGAAGCAAGTGAGGTGTATAAGAATAAGCCTGTATGGCACTCTGTTGTTCGTGCCTACCCCGCAAGGGACCTAGCGTGAAGTTATGTATGTATGTATGTACCTGTATGTATGTATGTATGTTTGTAACCGACCCCTTTGAGCTCGATTTTGTCCTACTTTGAACGATCAGATTTAATTCAAACTTTGCACACCAGTCAAATTAAATTTTATTTTCTGTTTTTTAGTTGGATTTTTTTTGAAAACGTGTTTTTTTAGTTTTTTTTAAAACTATTATTATAATAACCTATAATTGTGGAAATGTCATTAAAATAGTCTTTTTCATAAAATATTCTTGAGAAAGCAGTTTTAAACGGAAATCTTAGTAATCAAAATATAAATATGAATATTGTATAGCTATTGATGTTGCTAATCTTATATTAATATTAATAATGTATATATTAGTATATGTCGAGGGCTTCATAACATATGCATGCATAAATGCATTTTTTTGTTGTTTACTATCTATGCATGTTATATTTTTTTTTTTATTCATGACCATAGAATCAAAGTCTTTCAGTCGGAAACATGTTAATTAATAAGTCTTCGTATAGTAGCGCAGTTGTATTGCAGTCTACAACGGACGCCATTCAATGGAGTTCTTATGAAAACTCGAAAGATCACATCTGACTATACAGTTCACATTTTTCACAAAAACTCATAATTTCTACTCAAAAACTATCAATATCCTGCAACTATTGTTCATTTTAGAGTAGTTATACACATTTTTAGAAAATAAAACTGCACAGCACAAAGTCTCCTTTCAGTTCCCACCAAAAACTCTATGCATGTTATAATTTACTGATTTATGATACTGGCAAGACTTTATAAGTCTTGCCAGTATCCAAGTGTACCTAAATAGAAGGCTATTCCAAATTTCAGCCTAATACAATCAACTAGTTTAATTTTATTCACAATTTTAACCCTTTTGTAAAACTGCACTTTTGTCTATACGCCCATTTGTTGTGAAGCCCTCGATATATAATATTAATATGTCTTATTGTTTATTTATTTCAGGTATGTTTGTTGTGTTATATTTATATCTTCTATTTATGAATGTATGTATTTAATGTGCACAACATCGTCATACACTTGTGAATCAGTTAATAAAATCTATAGCCCGGGTTGTCTGGAAGAGATCTCTGTAAAGCCATAAGACCGCCCATTGTTCCCGACTTTAATGTATTGTCACGACCGACAAAGAACAATTCACATATGCAGTTTATTACATTTTCGGCATTTGGACTTCTTTTGTTTACTTTGTGTTTAAAATGTGTAATTAGAAAAACAGCCTATTGTGTATTGTAATATTTTGTGGTAGTCATTAGCCAGGTGTGATTTTTGGAAACTATTGTTTACGCGGTCGAGTATTGTATCGAGACATCGTATCGTTTGGTATAAAACAATGCCCGAATGGAGGGGTGAGGAGTCAAAGCGATAACATGAGCGAGGCAAGACGTGTGTACATTCGATAAGATATATAATGACGGACTTTGCGCGTGTTATTGAATCGTGCAGTTTGTACTGGTTGTGTCCAGTTATGTTTGTACCTGTGTTATACGTGTTTTCATAGTTCTAATAAATTCTATAGTAATTCCAACGACATTTTAATTCGAGTCCCATAACTCGGAACAGTATGAAACTTTTAAGTTTCGATCCAAATAGGAGTGGTGAGTCTTAATAAAAATCTTGATTTGATGTTTTAAATCTCTGTCAATGGTCTCTCAAAGTAAGACAGCGTTGAACACTGTCATATTTAGCACATACATGTCATACTTTGCATGCGTACCATACGTTTCATACGTGTCACGTTTTGCCTGAGTGTCATTAGTTGCATGTGTGTCATACTTTGCGTACGTGTCATACGTGACATTCATAACATTTCCTGACACTTAATCTGTAAGCAGTCATCACTTATAAGAGATAAGCCCACCCAATTTTCTTCTAATCTTTATCTGTATTTACTGATGATGTATTAATGTGGTGAACAATAATGAGTTTTCTATCTGTAGAAAGAAGTAAAAACGGACCCCTGGTTCCTAAATGAACGCTCTGAACTCAACCGGGTTATAACGTTAGGACGATGGTGAATATAATAACACTATAATCAACTAAATACACATCATATTAAAATTGACGTAAAAACCTCCAAACAAGATGTATAATAAAACTTAAATATTAAACCAACTAAAACCAATAATTTCTTGAACTCGTAAATTTCTAAATGCGTATTTCAACCGCAGCGCCCCTGGCGGCCATAAAACGATTTACTGCGAGCTTTTGAGCCGTGCGGTCGAGACAAGATTAATTTGTACGCTGGATAATTTTCAAATTTAAAAGTAAATTCTGTTTGCTTGAACTGATCTTTACACTTTTTCGAGATATAGAAATCAAGTGGCCATGTGCGAGTCGAACTCATGCGTATAGGGTTTCTACAAGGACATTTAAGAGATGAATCTTTACAGTCCTCAACAAATACATAATTATTGTTACGAGTTGCAGGACTCGAATTAAAATGCCGTTAGAATGATTATAATCATTCTTCATTCAGTTTATTAGAACTATACAATATAAAATTTTGTTCAGTTATATTTGTACCTGTGTTATACGTAACACAGGTACAAATATAACTGAACACAATCAGTCCAAACGTAATGCGCTATTCAATAACACGCGCAAAGTCCGCCATTAGATATTTACACAAGTCCTGCTTCGCTCGTGGTTATCGCTCGTCTGCCTCAGTTCTCAATTGGGGCATTGCTTTATACTGCACAGACGTAATATGTCTGCCCGGCCGCGTGGACCGAATTCCTAAGATTCACTTTGTTTTTTTAAATCTGAGACATCTGGCAGTGATCACAAGACAACAATAGGCCGTAAATAATTACAATGCAGAATGGGCTGTTTTTTTAATCACAAATTTTAAACACAAAGTAAACAAAACAAATCTATATGCCGAAAGGTAATGCAGGTGTGAATTTGTCTTTGTCGGTCGTAACATTATATATGTGGATAGTATATTTGCCTGTAGGGATTACGAGAGACACGTTAGTGGTTTACTTAAATAATTTCGCCAACATCATCTATGAAAACTACGCTAAGTTTCTGTCCACTACCCACAAAACGACACTATTTACTTAAATTACACTGAGTCACACTTCTACTGTATGTCTTTGAAGTCCACGGGCTATAAAAATGGCCCGGACTTGTGGAGGGCTTGCGTAGGGCCATGGGAAGGCCAACACGTAGAGGCCCCTTGACAAGTTTAATGTAAATGTGGCGTGATACTGACCGGCGATTATCCCTGTCTACACCATATATGCACCCAAAGACAAGCCCCGGCCAGTGTAGGACTGCAGAACAAAAAGTACCGGGCTATTGGGGTGAAATGCTGATAGTCTAGTAATTATTATTATGACTATAAAGAAGTTCCTGGAAGAGACCGCTTTAAGCGATAAAGAGCCTATCGTATTCTCTAGCAAGAAGTATAGCTACGTTTAAACCGTTTTAAGTACGGTAATTTATTTGATTTTTATTTCTCCGACGTTTCAGCCAGTTTTCACTAGCCGACAAAGAACGCACACCTGACTGTCGTAAAACGCAGTTCCTTTCCTGCATTCGGAGCTCTTTTGTTTACTTCGTGTTTAAAATTTAATAACATCATATTGTTATGTATTTTTTTTTTTTATTGCAGGAGGTCAGCAGACAGGCAGACGCCACTCGATGGAGAGCGTTACCATCGCCTATGGACATTTGCAACGCCAAAGATGCTACAAATGCGCTGCTGCCTCTTAAAGAGACTGAACTGGTCACTAATGCCGGAACGCAACACAAGTTGTTATGGCGACATACTCTAGACCAGGGTGGTAGCCATCCAGTCGGCAAATGCCTACACCTGGCTGTGGTTGTTTTGTCGCTCTTACGACAGGCGCCCCGCAGGAAATTGTATTCTTTCTCCGTTCCTGCACGGAGAAATTTATTTTATGGACGTCATTAGTGTCGAACTAATTCATCCTTGTTTTTATTACTTTGCATCGAAGCTTGCCAGATATGCGGATTAACTCAGTGAATGCGGCCCCTTTGTCGGTATTATACAGTTTAGTATAAAACAATGCCCGAACGGAGGGGTGGGGCAGTCAAGCGACGATTACGATACTAGCAAGACGTGTTTAGTACTTTCGATTAGCGGTATAGACGGACTTTGGGCGCGTTATTGAATCGTGCAATTTCTACTGGCTGTGTCCAGTCATATTTGTGGCTGTTTTATACGTGTTTTACAGTTCTAATAAACTCTATAGTAATTCCAACGGCATTGTAATTCGAGTCCTGTAGCTCGTAACAATACTTTATTTCCTTTAAAACTTCTCTTATTTATTATATCTCGTAATATACCTTAAGTCGATTTTTGTGCACCGTTGTTGTGTGACTTATCATAATTTTAGTAGATAGTGTCGAGTATTAACATAAAATTTATTACTCCTCGAAACTAGGTCGCAACTAGATTTTGGCCGACACGAGCTTTCGTCGTACAAGTAAATCTGTTTAAATTTTGACTTTGACAGTTCGTGAAGTATTTAGTGTCGATCAAAGTCGAAGTAGCACGCAATCACAAGAATTTACTGAGGAATATGTCACAAGACTATTTCCATTTCATTGTATTTCTTTGTAAAGAAAAAAAAATTTCATTGTAAAGGTGGTTTGGAAGTATCGCCGACGGCGATAACACCTTCTATTGTATATATGTACATACATACATACATAACTTCACGCCAGGTCCCTTGCGAGGTAGGCACGAACAACAGAGCGCCATACAGGCTTATTCTTACACACCTCACTTGCTTCTTTGACATTCATAGCTCTTGTCATACACGCTCGTCTGTTCTTAAGACTCCTGACATCACCTTCTGCTAATACATCATCAATTTGATCGTGAAAGGTGTGTCGTGGCCTTCTGCGACTTCTGCATCCGTCCATTTTTGCATTGTATATCTGTTTAGTCATACTTTCATCATACATTCTTTCCACATGCCCGAACCACCGGAGCATTCCTTTCCTTACCTTCACCCCGATACTCTCTTTCAGACCAACTCTCTTTCTTACTTCGGTATTACGAACGCGGTCCGCGAGCGTCACTCCGCAGATTTTGCGCAGTGTTCGCATCTCTACCGCGTTTACTCTACTTTCATGCTCTCTATTCCATACCCAACTCTCGCTTCCATACGTGAACGTAGGTACCAGAACCGCGTTGTGTATGGTAAGCTGGGCCTTCTGGCTGAGGTTCTTAGCGCCTAGAAGTTTACCTAACGCTCTATTCACACTATTCCCCAAATTTACTCTTCTTTCTATGTCAGCGGTGTACCTTCCATCCCTGCTAAAAGCACATCCAAGATATACAAACTCATTCACTTGTTCCAGCATAACATCATCGACCATTATCTGCATATATGCATTCGTTCTGGTTTCTTCTCTTTCAAACACCATTACCTTATATATTACATAGATATATATATATACTTAATATACATACTATGCAAATCATATCTACAAAATACTAGCTGTCCCGGCAGACGTCGTCCTGCCCGGTAAAAAATAAGGGTTGATCGTAGAATTGAGGATTGTATGTATTTTTGTATGTTGTATCATAAAAAAATAGAAATTAAAAATTTTGTCTAAAAAATAAAATTTAGGGGTAGACTACCCCTAACATTTAGGGGGATGAAAAATAGATGTTGGCCGATTCTCATAGATACCGGATAAGCACAAAAAATTTCATCAAAATCGGTCAAGCCGTTTCGGAGGAGTATGGCAACGAAAACTGTGACACGAGAATTTTATATATTAGATATAAATGAATTTAAATATCATATTCCAACGACAGGTAGTAGTTTTGGATCATACTTTTAACAATGTAATTTCAATGTTGTATCAATAAGATGCATCATTTATGGAAAAAATACAAACCATTTCGTTTCTCTTTAACAATTGATGGGCTACTGTGAATGTCAATGCCAATACTTCTTGATCAAGTATCTTATCACCGAAATTAACTAAAAGCTTTGTTATCACACGAAATGGCATGGTTGAGGCGTACTGATAAATTATCTCGTTGCAGCTGATAATCCTCTAAATTAATCCAATGTCACGCGATGTTGGTTATGTAATCGAAATTGCAACGCTGTTATTATTCGTGTGAAAGTTAATAATAAATGGAGCTACTAATGCAAAACAGAGCGAATCCACAAACATGCCAAAATTGGGTTAAGAAATCAGAAGGCTTTCAAAATTCACCCTCTATCGACTCAATAAGAATCATAACGATCTGACAATATTTACAGAAAAAAACATTTTTATCAAAAAGTAGCTAACCCACGAAACACTAAAATTATAATAAACTAACAAGATCCATGACCTATGGTAATCCAAAAACCTAAAAGGTTTACTTGAGTATATAGGAGAAAATATAATATACATATTCATCACATTTTTTTCTCCAAAATATATATACACTTTTTGTATGCAAAATTTTAATAAAAACGGCTTTTTCTCAAAAATGTCAGTATGTGGGTTGGTTCCATTTTGCATAAGTAGGTCCAAATATACTTACATTAGGGTGCTTTTTTTTTCAACTATTTTTTTTTCGGTTCCATCGTGAAATTTTGTTGCAAGTACCCAAAAAATAATACCCTGAAAGTTTGGGCCCTTAATATTAATATTAAGACCTCGACCCAGGCGTTTGAAGATTTCCCCTTAAAAAAACACAGAAACTTTGGCTTTTTCATGTTTAAATTTCTATAGCTCAGTGGCATTTCATAGCATCGCTTTGACTATGGACGGGTTTTTTTTAGAATTGAATGCGCTACAAGTGTCCATTGCGGCCAAGTCGTAACTCGAACCGAGTCGAAATCAAAAAAAATATTTTTTATAATTTGACATGATTTTCGATAAAAAATTTAAATTACAAAAACTTTATCATTAAATATCTCCGGAAATGTTGATTTTAGCGACTTGGTGCTTAAGACCTTTTTTGTAGGACAAGTTTGTTGTTTGCATTTTTTTGTATCTCTTGTTATTCACGAGATAACTGCGAAAAAACGCGAATTTCATGGAAAAATCAAGTTTAGAGGCCTGTACTACCTCGCCGGTTCGAGTTACGACTTGGCCGCAATGGACACTTTTGTAGAGCATTAAATTCTAAAAAAAACCCGTCCATAGACAAAGCGATGCTATGAAATGCCACTGAGCTATAGAAATTTAAACATGAAAAAGCCAAAGTTTCTGTGTTTTTTTAAGGGGAAATCTTCAAACGCCTGGGTCGAGGTCTTAATATTAATATTAAGGGCCCAAACTTTCAGGGTATTTTTTTTTGGTACTTGCAACAAAATTTCACGATGGAACCGAAAAAAAACATTTGAAAAAAAGCACCCTAACTTACATATATATAATATATTAGCTTCTGCCCGCGATTTCGTCCGCGTGGAATAGTAAGAAAAAAAAGTAAGATACTCGCAAAGATTATCAAACTGCACTGTGCGAAGAGTGCGTGTAATATTTAAAGTTGTATTTGTTGGTTATTTCTGAAAAATGCCGTCATAGTAAAGACAATTCTTCAAATTGGCAACTTCGCTTGAAATAACGTTCAAATTACCGATAGCTATAAAGTTATTCATACGATATTTAAAAAAAAGTAATGGTAAGTAAATATACCGGTATGACAGTATCTTTTTTATCGAGGAAGACTATAGCCTTCCTCGATAAATGGTCTATCTAATACTGAGAGATTTTTTTAAATCAGACCAGTAGTTCTTGCGATTAGCGCGTTGCAACCAAACAAAGTCTTCAGCTTTATGTATTAGTGTAAGATATATATGTACTTATATTTATTATGAACTTTCATACGATAAGATGATGACATATAAGCATTATATATTATATATGCCTATATCTTATCCCTTTTGTATAATTTACTTCGAGCCGAAAAACGCCCTCCTATTTGATGGAACGCTTTGAGCTCTTTTAAGAAAGTAATAAAAAGCTCTTAAAATCATCAGGAAATCTGCGACTAATGACGTCAATACATTCTAGGCAAATTTGACAGAAATCTTTTACTGTGCAGGCTATAAGGTTGTGGATTGCATTGCCAAAGTATTAGATGTATGTATTACAACTTTAGGCGTGTATTAAAGAAGCTCATATTATTTCTATTCAGAGCAGCACTTTGATCATGTAAGACATCTATCTAACACATTTACTTCTACGCATGAATAAAAGAGTGGATAGAAAGCATTTTTTTTTAAAGAGATTGCTTTCTAATTGAACTGAATACATATATTTTATTAATAATTCACAAAAAGCTGATGAAATTTATAATTAATCGTATACAATAAAAGAAAACTTATTTGTAATTTATTCTCCCCATAGTCCCTCTAGACTATAATACTATAATTAGAATACTGAGCCTAGATCACCGTCTTCTATGGGTAAGGCCCCCAGAAGGCTGGCTATGCTTCCTCGCTGGAGCGCCATACTGATCCGTTGTCAGAGGTAAGCACCAGCCTCCTGATCACCTTAAAAGTCAATGAGTCGTTTCTATAAATTTTCGTAGAGGCTCATGGCCCCAGGACCCCAAGGTCCAAGCGTCAGCGTTAGCTCGACAGCAAACGGCAGCTGTAAGTAAGCATTGATATAATTTAAATTAATTGCAGTTTCACCGCAATCTGAACAATGGACGACCGCACAGTGGATTTAATTTTCACTGGCTCCCTGAAGTCTCTTCCACCGGTGAGCTCCAAAATTGTCAGGATTTTCACCAGCTCCACGTTTACAGGTACTTTTTTGTCACTAACTTAACTAAATCACTTCTCTAAGGCCCCTCGCCCACGGCGACGTTTTGTAGCGATGCCATCGCGTGTCCGCAACGATACAGTCGCGAAGCGGTCGCTAGCTGTGTGCCCTCGCCCACGGGGTCGCGATGATATCGCGATCGCGCTTCTGTCGCGAGCAGCCGCAATAGCCCTCGACATGTCTGTGTTGCACTGATGCTCGGTTCTCCACTCACGCGCCACCCTTCCTCCGTTCTCTCCCGTTTGCGTCGATACAGTCGCAATCGCAATGCAGTTATGCGTTGGCATCGCTACTGTAGCGTGTTGCAACTGCGACCACGCATTAGTAGCGACAGCATCGCTACGAAAAGTCGCCGTGGGTGAGGGGCCTAATATGATTCGGCTGAGTCTCTTACAATGCTATTTTTAGCTCATAAGTCATTTATTTAATACAACATAACATAATAATATTAATCCAGTCATATTAGGGGTTTCACTTCTGAATAGAAAACAGTTGGCTATAAACTTGTATACATAATAAAACTACGTTTTAACGGTTTTAAGCGCGGTTATATATTTGATTTGGTTATTCCGACGTTCGGCCTCTTGTCAGTTGCCGTGATCATGGAAGACAGAGATGGCAATTGTCAACAAGTTAAGGTTTTTATTTAGCCTACTGCCTACTTGTTCATTTTAATTATTTGGTTTCAATTTTGTTTATGGTTATTCGGGTCTTTTAGTATTACGCCAAAAGGAAGGTTTGTACTGAAACTCAGCGTTGTGTCGGATATTGTACCAGCACAGCAATAAGCTGTTAGAAAACCTTGTTTGCGGAAAATTCGACGTAAAAATTGTCAAAATATGTTATTATTTTTAGATACATGTTAGCAATGTCAGTACGTCGCTATTTCTTCAAATTTTTTTTTTTCTTTCTTTCATTCTTTCTGATTATTATTTACCCTATGGGAGCCTAATTTAATTTACCACCACTTCACAACATGTTATGGCTTGAAGAGAAGAAGCGGCGCAAGCAACTCTTCAGCCAACATGCCTAGCTCTTAAATTTTTATATAATATTAAAATGGGTCGAAGGAAAAATAAAAGAAATTATCAATGAAGTTGTTTTGTGAAACTTGTCTCAAAACCTTTAAACCTTATCCCGGATTAATATATGGTTAAATAGTTAACTAGCTGTCCCGGCAGACGTCGTCCTGCCCGGTAAAAATAGGTTGTATGTATTTTGTATGTTGTATCATAAAAAATAGAAATAAAAATTGTCTAAAAAAAAAAAAAAATTAGGTGACTACCAACATTAGGGGATGAAAAATAGATGTGGCGATTCTCATAGATACCGGATAAGCACAATAAATTCATCAAAATCGTCAAGCCGTTCGAGGAGTATGCAACGAAACTGTGACACGAGATTTATATATTAGATTAATATATAGTCATTACTAGTTAATTAGGGTTCCCTCCTACTAAAACTTCAATAATGTAACGAAAGGTGTAAAAAAATAATGTTTGTAAGAGTTCTGGAATGGTAATTCACAATTAGACCCGGTAGTTGGCGCTGGCATCGGGTTCTGGATTTTTATTTTTTCAGGGCAGAACAACTTCTGCCAAGACCGCTAGTATTTTATAAGCTTTTATTTAGCTTGCTATGGATATAAGTTCGGGTGGAATTGCAAATTAAATTTGACCATTTTCCGGGGTTCCAATGAAATTTGCACGAATATATATATATCGCGTGATAATGCGATAATATGGTACCATGGAGCTGATCTGATGATGGAGTCGGAAGGAGGCCATAGGAACTCCTGTACTAAACAAGATAGACCCGTCGTGTTTGGGCTCGTTTTACTTGTCCAGGCTAGCACTCTGCTGCTACATGATACAGGATCTCAAAAGCTTGTATTTAAGAACATATTTAAGAATAATTTTTTTTTTAAATACACCGTAAGGCGACTTATATGGTAAATGTAGGGATGTGCAGTGTCACTATATTGCACAATATTATATAGTAGCATTTTAGTCATCAAATCTGAAAGACCAACATATGTAGTGATCAGGTGGTGGTGATATTTCTTTTTCTATGCTGGTATATTATTAGGACAAAGTAAGAACTTAAACAATTTAAACCAGACTTAAAATGGTGGACAGGTGTGACTAACACGTTCACAGGAAGTAACATAATTTAGTTGCCACTAACTGTTTTACTGTTTTAGTGCATACAGTGTTTTAGTACCTGCTTTGGCGTGGTTTAGTGCACATAACTCACTACCCGAAATAGGTGTGCACTTCTACGGATATGTGCGGAGCGTTAGCAAAAACATTCTTATCTATCACTACCTCTAGGTATAATCTCTATAAATATTATAAACGCGAAAGTTTATAAGAATGATAAAGAAATAAAATAGATAGAGAATAGATAATGAAAAGATGTATAGATGAATGGATGTATGTTTGTTACTCTATCACGCAAAAACTAATGAATGGATTTTGATACACCTAGGCTATAATTTATAATGATGTAGTGTCAATTATCCAAAATATAACGATTTTCCATCACCACTCGGGTGAAACAACGGGTGCAACTAGTAGTGAAATAAATCTGTTAAACGTGTCAAATTTCGTCAATGAATTTTAACAATGAGAAAAACATCAAGAGGACTAATCGAAACTATAGATTCCAAAAATACAACTTTTAGGATTTTTGTACGTCTATCTTATGATATCCCGTCACATTCCCGGGAAGCATCCCTTTCCCGACAATATTTCCTCTTCCATTTTCATTCGGCCGGTTTCAAACCAGAGGGCGCTGCCCACACACGTGTTTCATTGGTCGAGCCGAACCTTCAATAGTTGCCTATCGCATTGTCGCGACGCCATGCTCGCCGGTAAATAGTCTAAAAAACGTCGGGAAACTACTGATTTGTGCCCTAAAATTGTTCCCCGGATATCTGGTGTAGTGTTTGAGCGAAACCAGGACGCGCCAATCCGGCCGAAATCCTGCATCATTTCTTACTCGGTTCCAGTGACTATAAGCGTTGATTCTCTTCTACTTAATTCAGAATGATTTGCGAGGCGGCATCAGGTCTAACAGAGAATCAAGGTTTGCTTCGGCTAAGTAACCATTCATATCTTATCAGTCTGTCTGTAAGATCATTGCAGGGCTCTCCCTATACAGGGTTCTCCGTATACAGGGTTCTCCCTATACAGGGTTCTCCCTATACAGGGCTCCTTCTACACCTTCTATTGGAACCTTGCTAAACGTTCCGTCTCCGTTGACGAATGTGTCTAAGCTGCGAGTTTTCAGAACAAGCGCTGACAATGTCGCGGCCGATTAATAGATTGTAGATTGTTTTTAGCTATTCACAACTCCTTGTATCTGCTCCGATTTGTATATATATATATATAATATTATTAAATTTGTTATTTATTAAATATTAATAATATTAGGTAAATTCATTTTCCAAGTTTCACTATGTATCATAACTTTTATGTATTTTACATGACTGTCAGCGGCGCGAATAACCCCATGAGGATTCTGTGCCACTGTCGAATATAGTTTTATGTATGTGAATGTAAGCATATTGGAAAATTAAAAGAAAAAAGATAATAAAACGGCAAATGTGTACAATTTTTTTCCTCTTTTTTGATTTCCTTGCTATCCGTACTTCTGATCACAAAGGATGATAGAACACCCCCGTAGATACATCAAAGCCCCTGTATTCAAATTAGCCGATAGTTTGGCAATTACTTTAGTTTTCACCGCTTTTGGGGTTCCCTGGGCGAAATTACAAGAAATTCTACGCTTTTAATGAATTCAAAGTTACGTAGTAGGTATGCAAATATTAAGTTAATCGGTTGTGCACCGAAATTTCTAGTATCCTAGCCATTTTATCAAAAAAGGCTTAAAAATTATAAAATACATCTGTTTATGTTTCTTTCGAGATATCTGTAAGAAACTCTGACGCCACCCGCGATCAGAAGGCTGGCTCATATTTCGATCAACATATAAGCTTTGCCATACAGCATGGCAATCTGTAACCTTGGTTCTTTTACAGATATCATCATTTCTGATTTCTATATGAATGAATAAGAAAATTAATTGATGAAATCTTGAATGAAACCATTTTATTAAAACTACGCTCTTTAAAAGTTTATTTCTATATGTATATACTAATATATAAAACTGAAGAGTTTGTTTGCTTGAACGCGCTAATCTCAGGAGCTACTGCTCTGATTTGAAAAATTCTTTCAGTGTTAGATAGCCCATTTATCGAAGAAGGCTATAGGCTGTATATCATCCTCTAAGACCAAAAAGAGCGGAGCACCAATGAAGAATGTTTCTAAATCGGGGGCTATTTTATCCTTTTGAGTGATTCCGCTACGTGCGTTGCGTAAACGGTTAAAGTTTCGCAAAAATCGACGAAGTTACGGGCGGGAGCTGTCATGATATATTAAAAAAAACTATTTGTAAAAAGCCTTGTAATATATTTAAAACACTAGATGTAGTTGAACTTGAAGTATCTTAGCGATCAATTACAGTTTCCCCTATAAAAATCTCATTAAGAAATGATTAACCACCTCTTAAATTAGAATGAAATACTTAAACGAAATGCAGTTTAAAGCGAATAGAGACGGGGGTGAGTTGGGTGGTTGAGGAGGTGGAACGAATAACTTTTAATTAACGTAATCAACAGATAGTGGTTCAATATTTTTTTTTACAGTTTATCTTGCATTTATAATACGGCAATTCTTCTTGGAATAGAGAGCACGAAAGTAGAGTAAACGCGGTCGAGATGCGAGCACTGCGCAAAATCTGCGGAGTGACGCTCGCGGACCGTGTTCGTAATACCGAAGTAAGAAGAGAGTTGGTCTGAAAGAGAGTGTCGGGTGAAGGTAAGGAAAGGAATGCTCCGGTGGTTCGGCATGTGGAAAGAATGTATGATGAAAGAATGACTAAACAGATATACAATGCAAAGTGATGGATGCAGAAGTCGCGGAAGGCCACGACACACCTTCCATGATCAAATTGATCGTGTACTAGCATAAGGTGATGTCAGGAGCCTTAAGAACAGACGAGCGTGCATGACAAGAACTATGAATGTCAAAGAAGCAAGTGAGGTGTGTAAGAATAAGCCTAAATGGCTCTGTTGTTCGTGCTACCCGCATGGACCTGGCGTGAAGTTATGTATGTATGTATGTATAATACGGCTGCGTATGTGACATAGGCTTGCGAACTTTAGCGCATGTACACTCGTGTGGAGTGGCATACGATCATCAGTGAATACAGTTGGTCGCCCTTTCATCCCTGTATTTTTTCATTGCTTTGTACTAATTGGTCACTGTATTTTCTTCACGAGTTTACATGCGCTAAAGTTCGCAGAGCCTATGTTCACATTCGCCAAGGTACGCCAGCCGTATTATACACGCCTTATGTGAATTTTTTATCTGTAAATATTTCACTATCAAAACTTTCAGAGACCTTTTCTCTCCTTATTTTCTGTGAAACAATCAAGAATTGCGGAGGCCTGCATTTTTATATTAATATACATAGCCGTTTAGAGTAGCAATTACCTTAACCGTATGTGTGGTGTGTGTGTGTTGAATACAGTCCAGGGGATTAAGCTGGCAGGCAGGTGCTGCAGCCCAAAAGTGTGAGCAGTACCCCATATGCGGCCTCATCTGAGCTTTATAAAGCACAAGGCGTTGCCGCGATGTGAAGTACTGCTTGGACCGGTTTAGCTTTCCCAGCTTCTTGGAGGCAAGTTTTGCCTTGCCTTCAAGATTATCCCTAAACTGCACATCATTCGTGATGTCAACACCCTTGGAGGTGGTAAGGGGAGGTCCTTGGAACTAAAGCACTTGCTCGAATGGAGTTTTTTATTGGATATTTTTAATGTATGTAATGCTCTTTATGGTTTCATAGTCAAATGATGAAAATTTTAAAGTTTCTCACATCTACGAGAGCCTAAGTTATGCGTGGACTATCAAGCTCTTACCGACTCTTTTTAAATTCTTTTTTCAGATACCACAATGGAGAGGAACACCTTGATGTCGAAATGTTACCCAAGAATCAAGGATTATTGTAGAGAAAAACATGGTTTGGAGTTTCAGGTCAGTATTTATAAGAGAGACAAAGCGAATCTAGAAAGGGAGTAGGGCGTCGTCGATCGTCATCATCGTCGTTGATCTCTACTAAAACTTCAATAATGTAACCCAAAATGTAAAAGAATAGGTACCTATATTCGAGTGCCCTGCGTAAACTATTCATGATAGAATAAAATATTATACTACTAGTTTGCAGAACACATCATTATTAACAAAAAGTGTCACGACAGCATATGTCTAACTATTATAGTTATGCCACAATAAGTTTTCTGTTATTTTAATTGAAATGCCGCCGCTAGATAAGAAAAATTAATTCATATTAAAGACTGTTTCAATACCTTTATATAACTTTTTGAATTATTCAATTCGGATATCCCATTCGAAAGATATCAAGAATTTAAAAATATAAGTATTAGAAAAAAGTTGCGTGGTCGCCGCTCATCCTGATCTGCTAGCTAGGCAGCACCTTATGCGATGTAGTCGTCACTGGGATACAGACAGTACGGGGGGAAAATATTTTGAATTCGCTTAATACGTAATCGTATAGTAATAGCATTTTTCGAATAATGTCTTTTGTAGCCTCTTTTTTAACAAATCTATGTTATCATCCCTAATAGATCTGGGTACTTTATTATTATATATTTTGTTACGCTCCACTAACTATGTTCGGAAGTGTTGTTTATGTATTTAAGTAGAGAAATAAAGAAAAACCGTCTTAATTAAAAACTTGTAATTAGACTTGAGCTTCGATTAATTAAATTACCGAGTACAATTTAGTATGAAAACGACGGATTCAGAATTTCTCAGAAATTCCCTTCCACCACTAATCTTACTTTGACCGATATTGTAATTTTCCAAGTATCAACTATTAATAATTTCAGTATCCGTTGATTTACTCGAAATAGAGACTCCTGCTATAAAATTATATAACTTAGAATTGTTTTCATTTCATGAAAATGGCATGACACTCGGAGACCTAAAGAGATCTATCTTTATGAATGGCACTGAATAATAATCTTATTTGGTTACTATATGTATGGGATAGTGTTATTTTTCAATACAACAAATGTTGAGAAATATACATTTAAAAATTATGTATATTTATATAAGTTTAAGTATAAATTTCCATTAAAATATAATTGTCCTTTATATACAATTTCCGTTCTTTACATATACATATATTAATATACTAAAGTTTACGCTGCTGCGCAGCCGTAAACTTGTAGCGCGCACCTCTTGTTTAAAGAGTAGACGTTAATGTTACATTGTATTAAAATTTTATGTTAATACTATTTACCCCCGGAAGGGTCACTTCATTTTATATCGCAAACTATCCCATCTCCCGGGACACAAAGTATCTATGCCCATTTCAGTATTAAAACTACATATGTACAAAATTACACCATATCAACCAAAATGACCAAAATAACCGAATCAATCAGAATTTTTGTTGTTTTTTTTAGAATTATTAAATAAAAAAATCAATTTTCCCTATGAACTTAAAGTGCTTACTTGCTAAATATTATTAACTACATAGTTACACGCCACCATCTAATGGTCGTCGTCTTCAGTTGTCATATCCTTGGACTTCTCCCAGAATATATATTTACGCACTGCGTAGTTATGTATCTAATTTTGTTATTCTTTTGTATGTTAGAGAACATCAGCATAGGGTTATATAGGGATCTCGCAGAGTGAATGGACTCCCCTTTCCTTTGACGCTGGGTGAGGTTACTTATCTAGTGTCGAGGGTTCTGTTTTGCTGATCCTACTAGCACAGATGTATTATCTGTCACTAATAAATGGATGTAGTATTTGAAATGGATATAAATTAAATTATGACATATTAAAAAAAAATACCGCCAATCTTTTACATGAAGTATACTTTATCGAAAAGTATTTACATTATTTATCGGCCAGTTTGGACTTTTTTTTTTTTTTTTTTTTATTGCAGCAGATCAGCAGACAGGCAGACGGCCCACTTGATGGACAGCGGTTACCATCGCCTATGGACATTTGCAACACCAAAGGTGCTACGAATGCGCTGCTGCTCTCTTTAGGGAGCCTGGAACCTGGTCACTAATGCCGGAACACAACACAAGGTTGTTATGGCGACATACTCTAGACCAGGGGTGGTAGCCATCCAGTCGGGCAAATGCCCTACCACCTGGCTGTGGGTTGTTTTGACTTATACTTCAGAAGCTATAAAAACTGTCAATAAAAAACTGGCGGCTCCTTTTCTATAAATCAATGAAGTCGACGTAACTGGATGCGGTTTGTAAGATCAGATTTTCCTCGAACAGTTCAAAAAGCGGTTATTTTCTTATGATACTATAAAATTTTTACGTCTTCCGTCCGTACCTCATTTTTAAATTATGATTGATATTAAAGAGACGTTAATCATTTTAAATATCTGCTTAATATCCTGGAAGCTTTTGCACAAGTACCCTCATTTGGTTTTTAAATAGATTTTTTTTTGCGTAAAAATAAGAAAATTTTAATAGCTACGTGCTTTGTATAGATAGCATGGTATTTATTGTCTACAACAATAAATTCATGTTTAATTTTGAATTGGTAATTATAATTATTGAAATCAATAAACAACCTGAACACGTGTAGAATTCTCAACAATGGTAGTGATGTTACTTACTTACTTTATCCTTTAAATTAGTTATATTATAATTTTTCAAACTAAAAAATATTTGCATTTGTTATGTTTTTTTTTTAAAGCTATGTATGTACATCCTTTGTATTAGTGCAAGTAGTTGTTGGTAAACCAAATAAATAAAAATAAATATAGTGTAAAACAAAGTCGCTTTCCACTTTTCTGTCTGTGTATCCGTTGACTCCTCCTAAGCAACGCAACGGATTTTTAAGCAATTTTAAATATTTTTTTTACAGAAGGTTTATACATTATTATATTAATTATGTATATTAAAAATCTAAATTTGTAAATATGTCTGTAAGTAACACAGAGCTACTTCCTACGGTTTGACTCGCGGCATAACTGCGGTGAATACTCTGGTCAAGAATAGGTTCGGTTTTTGCAATCCATTCTCGTGCTCATGTCAGAAACTTACGACAGTGGTCACCATCGACGCATACTTCAAGGAATTCATCATTCTTATATATATATCGACGGCCTAAAGCGGTCGCCGTTGGAGAAAGATTTAGTGAAATTGACACGTGTCTAGATAGTATCCGTCTCCTTGACGAATCCGCCAACGGCGAACCTTGTCAAGTCCGGCTGCGCTCGGCAGGTGGCAAGCTAAACCAAATTTGGTTTTAAAAGTTCTACACGGAGCGCAATCTAGATATAATAGTAGTTATAAGACATAGCGTAAATTTCCACCTTATGTTGATACTTATCATGTTCATCATTCCGATCTGCAAAAATGACCTCTTTAGACCCTTTAGCCTCAAAAATGAAACTTCGCAAAACTAAACAGCGATACATGCAGCAGCTGCCAATAACCTAATACAAAAATAAATAATGCTTACTTGTGCACTTCCTCCGCTAGAAATAGCCAGCGACGAGGGTTGGTCGGTTTTTGTAAATGTTTACAACTGCAACGCACTGTTTGCCTAGCTGACTATTTGTGGACGTTATAGGAAACCAGGAGCAAAGACTATTCTCTCAATACGCAGAATGGGAATTCAAAAGTGAATTAAACAGCCTAAAATAATCGAAAGCACCTAAAAACTTTTATCGTATTTTTTTCTTATCCGTAACTATATATTCAGGTGTGATAGATAGTTAAGAAGCTATTTTTTTTTGTTTTTTTTTTTATTGCGGGAGAACAGCAGACAGGCAGACGGCCCACGTAATGGAAAGTAGTTACCATCGCCTATGGATATTTGCAACACCATAGGTGCTACAAATGCGCTGCTGCTCTCTTAAGGGAGACTAGAACCTGGTCACTAATGCCGGAACACAACCCAAGGTTGTTATGGCGACATACTTTAGACCAGGGGTGGTAGCCATCCAGTCGGGCAAATGCCCTACCACCTGGCTGTGGGTTGTTTTGTCGCCTCTTACGACAGGCCGCCCGGCCGCAGGAAATTATATTCTTTCTCCGTTCCTGCACAGATAAAAAGTATAGATAGATATATTTTATATATAAAAAGTATAGATAGATTTATAGATATAAAGCTAAATAGGTTATTTTGGAAATAGAGGTTATTTAATATTCTAGACGACAGGTACTACTTTTGTTGTTGAAACTCCTAATTTCCCAGAAGTTGTAATAGGCTACAATTACAACGATTGCACAACTTATACTTCTAAAATTCTCAACAAATAATTGGATACTTGTCAATAGTGTGCAAAGACGACTAATAATATTTATCAATTTTTTATAGGTAGTGGACATGCGATGGGGTGTCCGTGATGAGGCAACTGATGATCACATGACAACAGAGCTCTGTATGAGAGAGATCAAGAACTGCCAACGATTGTCCATGGGGCCAAATTTTGTGGTTTTTCTTGGCCAAAAATATGGATACAGGTAGCTATTTTATTGTTCTATTGTTTTATATTAGTCTAATTCTGAAAGGAGAATATTGAGTATTACGACCTTCCGATAAAACCCATTCAACTCTGAAAAAGGCTTAATTGAACAATTTTGCCAACCTACCAACCTAGAAGAAATATAACAAATTTTAATTTAACAGTGTTAGATCAGACTTTTTATAGGAAATATAGACTAAAACTGGATATATTAATTTAGAAGGAAATTAATGACAAATATCTAACCACGTTCCTTTCTTTCAGACCTATCCCAACTTACGTGCTCTCATCAGAACTGCAAATGCTAAGAGATGAATTAGTAGCTGGGGGGTGGATGTGATTCTGCTAGATACTTGGTATAAGAAGGACTCGAATGCAGTACCCCCAGTGTCGGTTCTGCAACCCATATCATCTATACTGATCAACTTTAATAACAAAGTGAGTTATTGGCTGATTTATTCTGGGCATTGCAACTGACCTGAAATGTTTCTAGTTTGCCTATGTTGTCACGTTTTGCTTATACAAATAAGACTCCTCAAATCGAGTGAAAGCATGCTGAAACTTTCTAACAAAAATATTTTCCATTATTATTAGTATACAGCAGACTGTTGTCCGTGCAGGAACGGAGAAAGAATAGAATTTCCTGCGGCCGGGCTGCCTGTCGTTAGAGGCGACAAAACAACCCACAGCCTGCTGGTAGGGTATTTGCTCGACTGGATGGCACCCGGCCTAGAGTATGCCACCATAACAACCTTGTGTTCCGACATTAGTGACAAGGTTCTAATCTCCCTTAAGAGAGCAGCAGCGCATTTGTAGCACCTTTGGTATTGCAAATGTCCATGGGCGATGGTAATCGCTTTCCATCAAGTGAGCCGTCTGCCTGGCTGCTGAAATCCAGCGATAAAAAAACACGTAAAAAGACAGCCTGACGACCTACCTCATAGAAAATGGTTACCGTCGCCTATGAACGTTTGCAGTACCAAAGTTGCTACAAATATGCTATCAGATTCGAACGGGGAACAGGACCTAATCTAGCCTAACTACTGATTCCGGACCACAACGGCATATTCTAGACCAGGGCTGGTAGCCATTCAGATGATTAAATGCCTTACCATCTAGCTGTGTTTTGTTGTGTCACTGCTTGTTCGATCCTGCACAGATTATGTGGTTCATACACGAATATAGAACAATTGAAATGTATTTCTTTTATTAAACCAGAGAGTTCCAAAACTCCAAGCTGAAGATCAAGCCGTTTGGTGGGATACTTTGGGCAAGATGCAGAAGCTATTTCGCAAATCATCTTCTCAGTTATACAACGCTGGCAAAATCGATAAAGACACCATGCACAACTATTTCATGTCTGGTAAGTTCTAAAATTTAGGTGCCAAATGCAAACACAACTCTTGGTAGATAAGGATTAGTTAAATGACATGATTTTCTTTTATTGCTGGATTACAGTAAGGAGGCTGACGTCCCACTTGATGGATAATTATTACTGTCGCCTATGGGTGTTTGCAACATCTATAGAAATTCCAACGTTCCGCTGGCCTTGAAAGAGATCGGAAACCTGACCACTAATCCCGAAACACAAATCAAGGTTGCGTAGGCGGCATACCCTAGATCAGGGTGGTAGCCTTCTGGCCAGGCAAATACCCTACCACCTGGTTAAGGATTGTTTTGTCGCGTGTTAGGACAGGCCGAACAGAATTTGCCATAAAGTTTAAAGCTACGTCCGCTTTTGTATCATTCTAGTACATTTGATTGTCTTTAACAGACATGATAGCGCTAATTTGAAAAAAAGTCGTAATCAGTGGCCATCACATCAATATTTAAAAAACTTTTCGCTCTAGCTGTTTCTTTTACCTTTTGTATAATATTGCACTTGTTTTCAATTTACAGTCACAGAAAGAGAAGTAATAAACGGTATCTTAAACGTGAAGAACACAAAGAATCATTGCTTAGCATATGTAAGATACATCAATAACATCAACCTTCAAAATTTGAAGAAGGCTAGTAACTTTGTGGACATACTGAATAGAAGTTTGGATGCTGAAGCCTCAAAGTTGTTGGCAGATCTAAGAGATGTTAGACTACCAAACAAAATTGAGACTACTAACATTCAGAAGTAAGTAGCACATCGTGTTAGTATTATAAAAGAGAACGTTTGTCAGCATAGATATTTTTTACCTTTTCACCTAAAAACTAAACGAATTTTGAAAAAGCTTTAATCCTGAGTAACGTTAAATAAGTACTTAGTTAACTTGTAAAACTGACGAGTTAAGTGCTTATCATAGTTTAGACAGAAATTTTCTACTTAAGTAATAAGTTGCGTATTTAAGATATCTGTCTAAACGATGATAAGAATTATTCGCAAGTTAACTAATTACTAAACTAATACGAATATAAATCAGGATCTTTAGTAATGAAGATAATGGAAGGGCAATATCTTGCCGCTTCTTCTCCTTAAGAGCAAGAACATATTGTGAAGCGTGGAACATAGAATGGGAAGTAAAGTTAAATTTTAACTTATATGTATGACTTCAAAAAGCGTTCTCCGGTGGAACCTAATTTGAATAAAAAAATTGAATTTGATATATAAGCTATGTAAGTAAGTAATATGTTTTCAGATACACAGTAGAATGGATTGGAAGAGATGGTTTGGACACAGAAACACACAATGAATACCTCAACCATTTCATCTCACATTTCTACAAGAATATCATCAAACTAGTTGACAGGTTTGTATAAAATAGATTTTAGCTAAAACTTTACAAATAGTGCACGAGTCAATAACAATGACAACAATTAAAGCCCTGTCACAGCTGCGAATGGAAATGTAATTCGTTAATTTCAGAGCAATGAGAAAGGAAGACAGTAGTGCCCAAGGCCAGATTGTAACTGAAATACTTCAACATCTGCATGCTTGCAACAATTCGGTCAAAGTGTTTCATGGAAGGGAGCCGGAGCTAAGTTATATTGAAGATTATATGAAGAACTCATCAGATAAACCTTTAGTTTTGTACGGAGAAGGTACTATTTCACTTAAAATTAAAACCTTTGTAGCTTAGCTTGTAGAGGAACCTATGTCAATTTTCAATATAAACAATATTGTTTGTTGTATCAGAATTTGACTCTTGTAGTTCTATTTAGATTCAAATCGTCTCATCACTTTGATCAAGGCTTCAAGCTACAATTTGGGATATGTAAGTGTCCATTAACTAAATTTCTTGATAGACTATTCGTCTTTAATGCCGCGAGGAAAGATCAAATAAACAACTTCTGATCATGCTTACTTCTAGCAATGATTTGTTGATATACAGACCATTTACCATTCCACTTGCTTTCGGACGTTACAATCATAAACTCCAGTGGAACGGATTATGGAGCGTTGGTGTCTTAAATAAATGCCATTGGTTGATTTGAAAATCGCGCCTTTTTCAATGTTAAGCGATATAGAGAATTAATTCTCTGTGGTCAATGCCCATCTCGACCCATCTCTTGACATGGGTCGTTGTGAGCGTCGTGCGATCAAAAATATTGACGTCATGAGTTACGTTTTACCCACGACCATAACGACCGTGGTCGCTATGTGGAACGGCTGACGGAGCAATTTGGGTGTTGTGAGCTACGTCAAGCGTCCTATATATCTATGACAGGTATAGATACGTGTACCTGTGACACATATAGATTTGGATCTTTAAAATATTTTCGATTGAATCTCATTTTCGAATTCTGTAGACTGTGTGTTTTTTAATTATAATTACATATATATTTGTAATTTTGTTTCTAATATTAGAATAATTCTTAAATCATACAAATTACCTTAATGTAACCATAAAGTAAGTAATTAAAACTTTAATAAAGTATCTAAAATTTGCTATCGATTAGTGAATAATAAAATTAAAAAACACATGATTACTATAATATAAATTACATACTATTGAATACAATGTAAGAAAACTTAACTTATTTGTATTGTATTCTACCCATAGTCCCTCAAGACTATAAGTAGAATACTGAGCCCAGATCACCGTCTCCTATGGGTAAGGTGCCCAAAAGGCTGGCTACGTTTCCTCGCAGGATCGCCATACTGATCCGTTGGCCGAGGTAGGCACCAGCCCTCTGATCACCTGAAGAGTCGATGAGTCGTTTTGATAAAGTATCTTGGTATGGATATGAATTATAGTCTAATAGAACTAAAGTTGTCACTGTTTTATAGGAGGGTGTGGCAAAACCAGTCTTTTATCAAAAAGCGCTGCGACTGCGCTGGATACTTGGTTTGCTGAAGTGAAACCTACTAATATCGTCAGATTCCTTGGAACCACTCCTGACTCTAGTGCTCTGACTCCAACTTTAATCTCTATATGTCAGCAGGTAATACAAATTAGTATCAATCGTATACTCGTAAAAAGGTTTTCCATTTTAGGAGCAGGTACAACCAATTTATTTGTTTTGCGTATTATCCGTTATATCGATAAGTCAGATTCCTCATACTGTTTTCCTTAACCGTCATTAAATGATATTTGTACTGATATACAGACGACAAAAGTAAACTACTTATTAATGGGTAGGTACATGTTTCCCAGCAATGATTCAAACCCTTGTTATTATAGGTTGTAGGAGCGAGAGGTAGACAGTAGTATTCATTGTCAAGTGCTGATGTAAACTGAAGTGAACTGAGTAATTTTGGAAGCGGTAACCTTAAGCAGAAATATTAACCAGTCGTACTGCTAGTACAATGTATAGCACAGTGTATGAGTGGGACGGATGATGTGCGAGCGAGATAGAGCAACTATTAGCATTGTGCCCCTGCGCTGCGCTAGTCAGTAGTTCATTGTCCGTTGCAATGACGTATGAATGTTCCATAGGGTCTACAACTTCACGTCAGCAGATTAATCGTCATTGCTTATTCCTATAGATATTATGTATCACAGATATTTGTTTCAAAGACTGCCATAATCACTTCATTTCCTTCCAGATATCTTACAACTTTGCTCTACCTTTCGAGAGCATTCCCGACGACCTTGTCCCTCTAACGGCTCACTTCAAGCAGCTCTTGACTATGGCGTCGCAGCAACAGCCGTTACTTCTTTTCTTGGACTCTGTTGATCAGCTCACTGGTATAGGTACCGAGAATAATAAGGTGTCATGGCTCCCTACTAGACTCCCACCACATTGCAAGGTAGGATTTCTAAAACTAGTCATTTTCTAAGAGCTCAGACTCGTCTAATAGACTTCGTAGACTAGCGACAGCTAATCCACATAGGTGACTAAATACAAAGGTAGACGGGTAGATTCTGATTGTGATGGGGCCTGTTTAAGAAATAAGCTGTTTGGTATTTTCTTCAATTTGTTTGCTACTGTGGTTGATTTTATAACAACTGTTCAAGCAAAACGGGAATGCTCGTCTTATGACTTATTTATTTTATCTTCAAGACCAAGGGTTACTATCATTTTTGTCATAACACAAAGTGACTTATTCAGATAATTGTTACCTGCGCTTGTGAAGAAACGAACCCAGAAGTATCCAAAGAATACGATGTTCTTCGCCGTATGATTGATTCTGAAGATAACTTTCTTGAAGTCAAGGCCTTGGGAGAGGATTTGGCTATGCAAGTACTGAAGTACGTATTAATCCTTCATAAATACATTTTGAAAGTTTGTATGTTGATGTAGGTAGTTTTAGAATTTTATGAGGAAAATTAGTGAATCATCAGCATGTTTTAGAAGTGCGAGGACTAAAGATATTTAGTGACCATCAGTTTAAAAGACAATATGAATAATAAAAATACAAATAAAATACCGCGCTTAAAACTGTTAAAACGTAGTTTTATTATGGTATGTCATGTTTGATAAGCTAGCGATAGATTTATGTCATTATAAATTTGTAGATTATGGATGGCTTCTGCAGCTCGTGATTTGAGCAACTACCAATGGCGTTTGGTCTCCAATGCTATTGGCCAATGCTCATTGCCAATATTTGTGAAGCTGGTATTTGCAGAGGTAAGATCATTTGTGGTAAAATCTTGTTGCTTAGGACAATTTTGCTTTCTGGGCATATACTATAACTGAAAAAGAGGTCTGTACAGATTATTTTAGAAATGTTACGACCGAGGTGCCGACAAAGGCAATTGAGAACTGCATACCTATAGACATTTTATTACCTTTTCAGCATTTGATCTTTGTTACTTGTTTAAAAATTGTGATTAGAAAAACAGCCCAGTGTGTATTGTAATATTTTATGGTATTCATTAGCCAGGTATGATTCTAGGAAATTCAGTCCACGAGGCCGAGCAGATATATTGTTTTTGTACAGTATAAAGCAATGCCCCAATGGAGAAATGAGGCAGTCAAACGATAACCAGCCGCGAGGCAAGACTTGTGTATTCGGTGATCTATTTAGTGACGGACTTTGCGCGTGTTATTGAACCGTGCAATACTTTTGGAGTGGTTGTGTTCAGTTATATTTGTACCTGTGTTATACGTGTTTGTATAGTTCTAATTAATTCTATAATAATAAATAAATAACAGAAAGCTATATATACTACTACTTCTTCCAAAACGGTTTTACTTGTCTTTCTCTTATAAATTACCCTTATAATTCGTGATAACCGTGCTTATGTATATATTTAAGTCAGTTATTTTTTCGAATACTACTTAATGTATGGATAATATAAGATAATTGCCGTCGCAGACGATTCCCGGCACGTAAAGAAATTTTTTCAAATTCCTTTGAGACGGATGAGCATTTCATCTCGCTCCTCCAACCAATACAGTACACTCTCTTCAATAGATTAGCAATAGTCAAATAGTCAAATTTACAGGTCTGCAGATGGAGAAGTTATACTAAGCCCCAGGATACTCATCTGGCATCGACCGTCATGGACTCGATCATGATGTTGTTGAAAGAATTGAAAAACAGGTTGAAATCTATTTACATGGGGTCGACTTTCAATCATCACATAAAAATTATTCATAAGATAGAATACTACATGAACAAATTAAACATTATAGTTGCGTAAATAAAACATTGGACTGTTTCACTTTTAAATCGATCAGGTATAATTTATTGCATAGATAATTTTTCTCTGATGATTGAAAAATCGGCACTTACACACACTTTATGAATCATACATACATACATACATACACAACTTCACGCCAGGTCCCTTGCGGGGTAGGCACGAACAACAGAGTGCCATACAGGCTTATTCTTACATACCTCACTTGCTTCTTTGACATTCATAGCTCTTGTCATGCACGCTAGTCTATTCTTAAGGCTCCTGACATCACCTTCTGCTAATGCTCTTTATGAATCATAATTGTTCATAAATAGACCTTTCGTAGAAGAAACACAGGTAAGGAAGGAGATGAATTCAGAGTATGTTTTGCATGAATTTTAAAGTGAAGGCACATATTTACATACAGTAGAACCTCTATAAGTCGAAAATCTCCCAACTTCGAAAAAATGTGTTCGTTCCCTTCAACCCCTAAACCCTCCGTTGGTCGAAATCTGAACCCTCTATAAGTCGAAATAATAAATTACTACTGCATCTCTAACATATTTGATTTTATAATTCGATTATTTGAAAACCGATTTTAAGAATATGCCGATATTGATCTCTACAAGTCGAATGTTTCTTACAAATTCGTTTAAACTGAAATCCTCCATAAATTTAGTAAATGCTACATACTAAGTTCACTTAAATTAGTTATTAGAGCATTTGCCCTTCTAGATGGATTTTTTTTGAGGCGGGGCAAATGCATTTCGCACACTAACGGTCCTTTGTTGGGGATAAGACCAAAGCGATGAGAGGTGAGCCACGAATAGCTACCAGAATCAATCGCTGGCTTGTGTGGAGACTCGACTAATGAATACTCTACTAAAACCAACCTCCTCCCATGTGCCCCTCGCTTATGGTAGAAAAAGCGTGAGACTTGGAACATAGTTACGCTCACGCTGATCCTAGCATATCAATGCTTGAGAGTGCCCCGGGAATCAGGGCAAACTTACTTCGTTGACAGAGGGATGACTCCTCCGCTCCCTAGATGCTGGAGGGCTCTTCTAGATGGATACAACAACTTTGAACTATGTACCGACATTAGTGGCTAGGTTCCAGGCCCCATCAAGGACTGCAGCACATTAACAGCAAATACCTCTGGTGTTGCGAATGTCCATAGGCGACGGTAACTACTGTATATCAGGTGGGCCGTAAATTCATAAAGAAAGTATTTCAAGCCGATGCGGCTGAAATTTCCCAAAAATCATTAAAGAAAGCATTAAAATTGTATAAATTACGTTTTCCAGCACGGCCGTCTTCTGGTCTTCCACGCGTTGGCCTACATCACTGCAGCTCGCAGTGGTCTCTCGGAGACGGAGCTTGAGGATCTGATCTCTTTGGATGATAGAGTGTTAGATGATGTATACCAGTACCATTTACCGCCTGTCAGGAGGATCCACCTCTACTTTGGACTAGGTATGTAATCAAAATTTTAATTTAAAATACTATTCAGTGCAAAACCACAAACACACACACACACACACACACACACACACACACACACACACACACACACACACACACACACACACACACACACATACACACACACACACACACACACACACACACAAACATACATACACACACACACACACACACACACACACACACACACACACACACACACGCACACACATACACATAAACACGAATATACTCGGTTTAGGTATCACTCAAATTGGAAAATGATAAATATCTTAATCTATCTATATTCTTTCTTTTCTTGTTCCTGATGGAAAGTAGTTCTACCGTCTAATGACGACGGTATATGATATATTTGGAATACCACAGGTGGTATCAATGTGCCACCCGCGAAGGAGAAACTAAAACCTAGTCATTGATGCCGCAATATAAATCAAGGTGTTTATGGAAGCATATTCCAGATGGGATATGCTTCCATAAACACCTGCTTCATAGGCCATCAGTTCTGCAACAAACGTGGCTGATCCACAAAACAATACATAAATAATGAATACATGAATACATGTGTACATATTTGTGTTGTTGTAGTTCTAAATAATTGTCTTTTTCTTTCTTTCGTGCACAAATTACATTGAAATATGACAAAATTTCTTCTAAAAGATCTGTACCACCTACATCGCCAGTTAAGATTAAATTATTCGGTGTGACTATTTGTACGGGTACTGGACGAATAAATTATATTTATTCGTACAGACATTCAATTATTTTTTTAAATTAAGAACCAATTGGATGATTAGCTTGTTTTTTAATTAGGTTAGGTTAGGTTTTTTTTAATGACATGTTTTAAAGAATTATTTAAAACATGAAAATAAAAATAAATAAATAAATTCTAAAATGAGGGTGGGGTATAGATACACGGCACATTTATTTATTATGAACAAATCGGAACATTTTTAATATAGGTTAGAATTGGTTATTTTTTTTATAACCACCCAAAAATAATTTTCCGACACATACATGATTAGTCCCTATGTGTACTGGCGCTGTATATTACGGAACAAGATCTGCTTATATGTTACTACAAAGTATACGCGAGTATTTGCGTACTGCTCTTGTATGGATTGGAAGAACTTCGTAAAATACTTATTTTCAATGTTTAATTGGGTTAGTTAGGTTTTTTTTTTGGCCGAGCCTTTTTAAGAACATTTTCAGTACCCGTATTAATAGACTCAGCCATTCGACGTGACTATTTGTACGGGCACTGGACGAATAAATTATATTTATTCGTACGGTACCCGTACGAATAGACTGAGCCTAAATTATTCCTTAAGTTAAGTTGCCTGGAAGAGTTTGCTTTCAGCGATAAGGCCGCATCTTGTTTCTACCATGACAATATTGTAATTGTGTATTTTGAAATTGTATGTTTGGTGAGCCATAAAATGTTCTGTCTGTCTATCTAAGTTTCCTCAAATGAAGGATTGGAAAATTGTAGGTAATCATTTTTTACTGTTGAACCATTTGCGCCTTACAGAATCCGCAATGATCTTCCAAATTACCTGTCAGAACGCGAAGCTGATGGGGTGTCGGTCATGAACTGGTACCACAGGCAATTCCGGGACACAGCAAGAGAGAGATATTTCAAGAATATGAATATGGCGATGTATTTCCATTCTATGATTGCTGATTATTATCTCGGTATAACAGAAATTATTATAAGTGATTAAAGTATTAACTGTACAGTACAATATTTGTCAATATTGACATAATCGGGTTAATCGTTATATTTTTTTTATTGCATGTAGTCAGCAGAAAGGCATACGGCCCACTTGATGGAAAGGTTACCATCGCCTATGGACATTTGCATCACCAAAGGTGCTACAAATGCGCTGTTGCGCTCTTAAGGGAGTCTGGAACCTGTCACAAATTAAGGTTGTTATGGCGGCATTTTTTTTTATTGCAGGAGGTCAGCAGACAGGCAGACGGCCCACTTGATGAAGAGCGGTTACTATCGCCTATGGACATTTGCAACAGCAAAGATGCTACAAATGCGCTGCTGCCCTCTTAAAGGAGACTGGAACCTGGTCCACTAATGCCGGAACGCAACTCAAGGTTGTTATGGCGACATACTTTAGACCAGGGGTGGTAGCCATCCAGTCGGGCAAATGCCCTACCACCTGGTGTGGGTTGTTTTGTCGCCTCCTACCACAGGCCGGCCGCAGAATTGTATTCTTTCCGTTCCTGCACGGGAAATCTCTAGACTAGACGGCATACTCTAGACTAGGATGTAGCATCCAGTCGGCAAATGCCTGCTAGCTGACTGGGGTGTACTCTTACAACAGCCGCCGGCAGAAGTGTATTCGTTCTCCGTTCCTGCACGGATAAAAATCATCGAAATCATCATGATGATGATAAAAATCATAATGATGATGATAGAAATCATCATCGGGACCTACTAGTTTGCTTATTACAATTACATTAGCTTTATTAATGTTTTCTGCTTTAATTTAATAATAGATATTTATCTATAAATAATTATAATAAAATTGTATGGGTCAAATTTCTGTACAATGACAAAAAATGCTAAAACCGAGTCAGGGGGGTGTCAGAAGAGAAATAGAACTAATTTCGTTGTTTTTTTTTCAATTTTTTTGTTTCTCTGTTTGTCTGTCTTTTTATGCCGGCTAATCTCCGAAATGACTGGACCGATTGAAATAAAATTTTGTATGGTGGTAGCTTACATCCAGTCAACATAGGATACATGTGATCCCGAAAAATTAAAGAGTTCCCGTGGGGTAGTTAAAAAATCGCACCACGCGGTTGAAGTCGCGGGCAGAAGCTACTGCTTTATTACATTCTTACAGCGACATTCGTTTTATACTCATACATAATTATATAAGCATATATTTTATAGGTATTTGGGGAGGCGGCGTTCCTAAACCATTCAAATACACTGAAATCCAGCGCCACCGCTTCAATTTAGCTGACAGAGAGGGCGTTGCTGACAGAAAAGTGCCTCTGCAACCCCTCGTCTTCACATCCGCTGATGGACTATCAAAACGATATAATTTGAGAAAGGTAAATTACATTAATTTTGTTTACTTTTAGGCGAACTCATGGGTCCACCTGATGGTAAGTGGTTACCGATTTACAAGTACTCAAAGGGTACTGGATCCTAGCCAATAATACCGGAACTCGATTGTTTCTTTTATTGCTGAAGCATAGCACACAGGCTGACGGCCCAACTGTGATGGAAAGTGGTTACCTTGGCCTATGGACATTAGCAATACCAGAGGTGCTGCCAATGTTTTGCCGACCTTGAAGGAGAAACTGGAACATAGCCACTCGGCATACTCTAGACCAGGGGTGGTAGCCCTCCAGACGGGCAAATGCCCTACCACCTGGCTATGGGTTGTTTTGTCGCCTCTTACGACAGGCCGCTCGGCTGCAGGATTTATTATTCATTTTCCATTCCTGCATGTAGAATAAAATAAATTATATTGTTACAACTCAGGCTCCGACGAAAACAAAATCCACCTGCATATCTCAAACAAAACACATTTTATTACCTGCCGCCATTTAAACTAATTGTATTTTTTTTATTATGATCGTCTTCTTTTGTTTACTTTGTGTTTAAAATTTGTGATTAGAAAACAGCCCATCGTTTTATTGTACTCTTTTGTGGTAACCATTAGCTAGGTGCGGCGGATTAAGTCGCTTAGATACGGGGGACATTGAATTTGTGCAATATAAAACGATGACCTGATGGAAGGGAAGGCAGTCGAGCGAGAACCACGAGTGAAGCGAGACGTGTGTACTACAATCGGGGATGTAAAAAATGACAGACTGCGCGTTTTATTGAATTACGACCTTCTGAACTACGTTTGGACTTGCTGTGTTCGGTTATATTATATATAGTTCTAATAAGCTCTATAGTAATTCTAACGGCATTTTAATTTGAGTCCCACTAAACTCGTTACAATACCATACAAATACATATAATAATTTAGATTATTTATTATTTCAGTTCGGGGAACTCCCTTTCCACCTGGTGCGGTCGAAGCGTTTCACAGATCTGTACGCGGAGGTGCTTTTCAACTATGAATGGCTTCATGCTAAATTGAACTGCTGTCCACTGCAAGCTGTCCTAGCTGATTTTGAGGACTCCAAGCTCCATGTCAATAAGGATGCCGTTAGGTTCGTTGTGTTTGTTTGTAATTTTTCAAGGTTAATTTTATTAACTATCCACAGCTTCATGAATGACGTGAAAACTCCTTTTGGCACTCGGGAACTGCCGTAGTAAAGCTATTGCATATATTTTTTATTTTATGCATTATATTTTTTTTTTTTATTTAGGATGTATTTTTTCTTTGATATTAATTCAATTACGCTTTTTGAGCGTGGTGACCGATAAGAAAACAAATCATCTATGTATACATATATCCTACATGTAACTTACATGGTATACACTGCGGTGAATGTGGCATTATAAAGATATAGATACCTATACACCTATATACTTTCTCACAAACAGCTGCTTACGTATTCGTCCGATTTCGGAGCAGCTCGTCTCGATCCGTGCGAGCTTCGTACAGTCGTACCATATACATACACGTTAAGCGAACGCTCGGCCGAGCTACGTGGTAGGCGGAGTGGGGGTGTTAGGTTTTATTTTCGTTACGGAATTTCTTGATTCGGTCGCCGCGCTCAAAGCCCGCGATAAAAGCTATGCAATAGCTTAAAATGAAATGAAAAGAGGCGACTGTAACGCTGAAACCATAGCTGTTGATTAAATCAAAACTAATAAGGGTAGAAATTGCACAACGAGAGATGTTTAATTAGTTAATTAAATTTGCACCACTACGGCTATGTTCCATTAGGCACTCACAACGACTACGTTCATGACTGCGATTTTCCCCGTTCCACTTGCTTGCCGGCAATACAATCGTAAACCGAAGTGGAATGGTTATTCGACCCACCTCTTGACATGGGTCGTTGTGAGCGTTGTGATCAAAAATGATGACGTCATTAGTGACGTTTCGCCACGACCACAACGACCGCGGTCACCTTGTGGAACGGCTAATGGAGCATTTTGGCCGTTGTGAGCAGTGGAACGCTCTGTATATGTTGGAAGAAAAAATGCAACAAAGTAAATTTTTTTGGTTAACTTTTTTTGTATGTTAAGGGACACGGAAAGTTTTAATAAAAATTCAAAAATATAAATTGCGTGAAACTCCTCCTAAACGGTGGGACCGATTTTAATGAAATTTTATTTTTGTTCAAGTGGATTGGAGAAACGTTTAGATTAAATTTGGTTCTGTTTTTTTAGGGCAGGACAACGTCTGCCAAGTACCGCTAGTTAAGAATAAAAGTACTAAAAGTCCGTAACAATGTTGCATCACAAATATATCGTCATAATGTGCTTATTAGTGCTTAGTTAAAGCTGTGAAGCAAGTGTTGCAGGGGCATAAACAGACAGTTTAAATTTAAAAGTTAAGAAATTTGATCAATTTATGAATCAAATGAAAGTAAGTCAAAAGTATTTTAACTAACCTAAAACAATTTTTTTTAGAGAACTGATGCTCGTAGCAGACGCTTTACGACTCGGTGGTGCTATTCTAGGAGCCTATCCAGACATGTTAGCACCACAACTGGTAGGAAGACTTCTTCCTGAAGCTCATCAAAATCCCGCAGTAGCGTCACTGCTTAAACAATGCCACGATAAAGGGAAGAACCATTGCGCCTTGTTACCATCACACCATTGCTTACATACTCCTGGAGGACCGTTGAAGGTAGAACATTCCATTTAAACGCTATTTACCCTTATGCAAGACGCATGTCCTTTCTGGCCTATATGTTTATATCATATAAGTGATATTGAAAAACAGTTGAAATGGTTTATTTGAATGAAATTTGTTAGAAAGATGCATTCTATCTATATATCTACATATACCGCTACATAATGGTGAAATGCCATCGTTAAAAATTATAAATTACGGGTGACCTGCATATATTTAACTAAGGATTTAAGTCAGATCTCAGAAAATCATATTGATGCTTCTTACTTATTTTATTCTATGGAAGATGAAGACATAATATATACGACTTAGAATGCCAATATCTTCCCATCTATTGACACAAATAAAATGGTCATAAAAAATGAATAAGTTAAAACAATATGATTATTAAGATCTGTCTAATTATATCCCACACGTGTTGGAAAAATATGATAACCTCTTAATGACATGTACCTAGGTTGGCCGAGTCAAATTTTTGTGCTTTTCTTATTTTACTACATTGCATAGCGTCATAGACTATACCATCCTGTAAAATTTCATACATAAATCCAACAACACCTCAGAAAAATGAATGTGTAAAAGACAAACTGCGGATGTGACAAAAAAATATGGATTTAGTTTTTGCCAAAACATCTACGGAGCCCTAAACTACCTAAAAAGTTCATCTTTTATTTCAGTATTCCTTAGAAGGTCATCAATTTGCTGTGTTCGCTTTTCGCCTAAGTTCGGACAAACGCTACGTCGTGTCTATATCTAGCAGAGTGATATCCTGGGACCTCTCTACTTCTGACCTTGCCAGAGATCTTTGCCCTCAATTAGAAGGAATAATGCAAAACCTGGAATTATCACCGGATAATAAATGGGCTGCTGCATCTACAAATAATTCTGTAGTAAGTGATATCTTTTAAAGCTTTGAGTACCTCACAGCTCAAAATAAAAAAGATAATATTTACGTATGCTCTCGTTCTTAATAACTGAACTAAAATGACAGCTGCAATAGAATTTTTTTACGTTGCTAGTATGGAGCATATTTTCATTTAATTTAAAATACTGACGGTGGTGCAATTAATAAATGAACGTTACTATACTGTAAATATAACACACTTAACATATGGTGAAGTGAAGAAACATACTAAGTTATAATATATGTGATTATAGACTATAATATAACAAATCACTGCCAGATGGAAGCTTGCCCAGAAAGTTGTTGCATTTCCACGCTCTATGGCAATGCTAATGGGAATTGTTCACAAAAAAATACCCTCTGATTTTATATTTTTATTACGTAAAATAGTGTATCTTAAGATGCTAATTTGAATATTTTTGTATTTTATGCGTTAGTTTTTTTATAATTCGATTTTAAAATTATTTCTCCGATGACGTCATAAGGGACCAATTTACATTGATTTCTTTGCCTAGAAAACAAAAATAATAAAACTTGTTAATCATAGTAATCTATGCTACTACTATTTAAATGTCACGGTCATTACTCGTGATCATTTTAGTGTTTTTTGTCGCTAGGCTTATAATTTTTCGTGTTCAACCATTATTATTTTCTATAGTTATCGTTAATTTTTTTAAGTGATCTTTAGGGAAAAATCCATGTTACAGAACTTAAATCAAATAATGTACAGCTGAATTTTTTTTACACCTGAAGCAAGCAAACAGGCAGGCGGCCCACCTGATTGGATTTAGTAATGTCAAATAAAGGTCAAACGCATTTCTTACAAAATACAAGAAGATCGTACGGTTTTTGGAATTTTAACTAGACATAAATGATTAGGGACACTATTCCTCGAAATGGTTTTTGAAATAGCTAGATTGAAAAAAAGTGAACAATCCCAATTCTCTGGGCGACATATGCAAAAAAATTAAATTAATTTAGTTTATTTTTAGTAATGAACTTAGTCTTTACTTTAAAGAAGGATTTTTTACATTACTATCTGTCCCGGCAGACGTCGTCCTGCCCGGTAAAAAAATAGGGGTTGGTCGTAGAGGGTTGAAAATTTAGGGTTGTATGTATTTTTTAATGCTGTATCATAAAAAAATAGAAATTAAAAATTTTGTCTAAAAATAAATAAAAAAAATTAGGGGTGGACTACCCCTAACATTTAGGGGGATGAAAAATAGATGTTGGCCGATTCTCATAGATACCGGATAAGCACAAAAAATTTCATCAAAATCGGTCAAGCCGTTTCGGAGGAGTATGGCAACGAAAACTGTGACACGAGAATTTTATATATTAGACTTAACATTCGCTTCAATCATTGTTATAATAAACTTTATTAAAGTTCTTGAATAAATTTCCATTCATACATTCTAAAGTGTTTCTGTGACTAACAGTATCTATCCATGTTTTCTTTCAGTCTATGCTGCTTAATATGTTAACGAGTGAATATGTTACCATCGATAACCCACTGACAGAAGGTAACATTATATTAATACTGTCTTAAGCAATTTCGATTATGGTGACTGCTGTTGTAAATATTGTTACGAGCTACAGGACTCGAATTATAATGCCGTTGGAATTACTATAGGATTTATTAGAACTGTGCAAACACGTATAAAACAGGCACAAATGTGACTGGACACAGCCAGTAGACATGCACGATTCAATTACACGCATAAAGTCCGTCACTATATCGCTAATCCAAAGTACTACACACGTCTTGCTGGTATCCTAATCGTCGCTTGAATGCCCCACCCCTCCGTTCGGGCATTGTTTTATACTAAACTGTATAATACCGACAAAGGGGCCGCGTTCACTGAGTTAATCCGCACATCTGGCAAGCTTCGACACAATGCAATATTAAAGGATTAGTTCGACACTAATGACGGCCATAAAATAAGAACAACAACAATAGGATGTTTTTAAATTTTAAACATGAAGTAAAAAAAGAACTCCGAATGCAGGAAAGGCAATAAACTGCGTTTTACGACACCTAGGTGTGCGTTCTTTATCGGTGTGTAACAATATTAAAGTTCTGTTCTGTTACAACAATACCATCTTGCAAGAAATGATTTTGTATTTGTGACGGAGACCTGTTTTTACTTGTCCATCATCACTGTTTTAGGCGAAACAGTCAGAGGTGTCTACGTTCTGAACCACCATATGATAATCTATGGCCCTCATTCCTGGGTTCAGTATAATATGAGAGGAGAGCACGAACAGACGCTACCAGCACCTGACACGAGTCCATTCGAGGACGTCAATTGGGAAATACTTTGTGAGTAAAAGCAAATTTTTTGAATTTTCCATTACTAACCTTTTCATTGAGAGTAGGTAATCTGCAGGCACATGATTGTATTATAAAATGAACCCTTAGATCTAAGAGTTCATTTTCAGTGATTGGTAAGGCGCGCTTATTTTTTTTATTTTTTTTTATTGCATGAGTTCAGCAGACAGGCAGACGGCCCACTTGATGGAAAGCGGTTACCATCGCCTATGGACATTTGCAACACCAAGGGTGCTACAAATGTGCTGCTGCTCTCTTAAGGGAAACTGGAACCTGGCCACTAATGCCGGAAGACAACACACGGTTGTTATGGCGACATACTCTAGACCAGGGGTGGTAGCCATCCAGTCAGGCAAATGCCCTACCACCTGGCTGTGGGTTGTTTTGTCGCCTCTTACGACAGGCCGCCCGGCCGCAGGAAATTGTATTCTTTCTCCGTTCCTGCACGGATATGCGCTTGTAGGAGACGGGAGTTTTTTGAGTACCTAGAATATTATGGGTCTTCAGTTTTGACTATTATGGCGAAAAAAAGGCACTAAACAGACCTAAATGGATCCTCCACCTGGCATGCTTTCATTTCGATCTATGAAATCTGTATATCGATCAACTGTGTATATATCATACGTATCGATCGAGTTATTATGACGCATAGAGTCTGATTTATTTCTTATTTCTCCCGACCCCTTATTATCAACCAATTATCAACAAGACCCTGGGTGTAAATTATAAAATGTCGCCACAAAGTGATAGTTAGATAGAGGATACAATTTACTGCAAATAAAAACTATTCATTTGCAGCTATGGAGTTTCGAGATCTCGATAACTTTATTCTGGTGATGTGGAGCGGAGATTTAGACGAAGATCGCTTGTTAGTGCAGTTCTGTAAGGACAGTGAATGGATGCAACCGTTGAGGTGCAGAGGCGCTCTGGCATTCAACAATCTTGGAGTAAAATATATACCAGTGATCCAGAAAGAGGCTATCAGGTAATGAAAAGACTATTTACAGAAAACATGTTCTTGGGTGAAGAAAAAACGAAGACATATAAACTTTTAAAAACATATTAATAATCGGCAGACCAACACACACATTGTATATCTCCAAGTTAAGCAAGTTACGCTTGTTTTATAGGTAATAATACAACGGACCACTCTGGAGCCGATCCCAGACAATCGGATCGTAGAAAATAACGAAAAGTTAATTTACAAAGTTTACCATGCCAGGAATCGAACCTGGAGCCTCTGCGAAGTAATATGGTCAGCGATAAAGGCTTAGCCCACTTAACTACAAAGACCAGCTGTTTAATCGGTTGCAACAAACTATCAAATATTGAAATTCTTCAGATTATGTATTACTGTAAATTGCTTAACCTATATACGCAATAAATATAAAGATATTAAGCTTCACCCCTCGCGTCTGCTGCAGCATACTTATCCATATCATAGCGGATAAACTACAAGAAACGGTTAGTTACAGGGGGGAACTAATGTCTAGCCTTGCCATCTGATTCTAGTCGAAGGGGTATGCCAAAAAAATGCTGGCTTGTTTCCAAGGAAGTCGTTTATATAACAAGTTAAATAAATTATGTCGTATTTATGACTTAACCAAAAAAGAGACAAAACATTTAATTTGTAAATTCCTTAAGTCTCAAAATTACTTACAAACTGAGAATCTGATAATAGTTGCTTAATGACAATTAGTTTTACTAACACTCAAATTTTACAAACATTGATTTTCCTACACACAAACACTCTTGTAACCATTATTACACACTCACCCACACACGCACGCATGCACCCGCGTACACACACATCTCTCTATTGTTTTATATCGTTTTTATTTTATTTTTTTCTTTCATTGTAGTTATCTTTGGTGGCGGTTATTATAGAACTAGTGCTTAATTGGAGGCGAGGGCCAGGAGTACCATCATACAGGGTTTTACCTAGTTTGGGCTCCTGTCCTTCCCATTTAATTAAGTTTGTCAAAATTTTGTACTCTATAATTTTGTTTTCTTTTTATGGGAAGTAAATAAATAAATAATTAGTAATAATTATAATTAATTACCCCATAAAGGACAATTAATGATCTCACAATTGGGATGTCGAAACCGCACAAAACGGAGAAAAAAGTAGGAAATCGAACCCCGGTCTTCAAAGCAGACGTTTAACGCTAGGACAATGATGATAATCCGCTCTTAAACTTGAATTTAGGTGGCTTGAATTTTTTGTTTTAGAAATTTAGAGGAAAATACTGAATATACCCACCAAGCTTGTCAGCAACAGTTTACTATGTTTTTCTTTAGAGTCATCGTGTTGTAATTATAAAATAAATAGACTAGAAATATTAGAAAATCAGTCCATGACCTGTATCGGAATTTTTCATTTGAAAACTTTAAAGTTACCGTTTTTAGCAGTTTAGGTTATGTTGGTAAAATACTTGCAGTAGGTACTAACTGTAGAAGGAAATAATATTTTTTTCAGATATCAATTTATGAGTTGGATGAAGAACAAAAATGTTGGGTTAAAATCGAAGAGCTGCATCATAGAGAGACAGACACGGCTGAAGCTATGCTTCAGCTAAAACGTGGAAAGAAAGATAGAATGCTTCTTGGTAAGTCTTGTAATAATTATTTAAGTCCGTTTCGATGTTGACAGACCGTGGCGTACCTATCAAGAAAGACCAAATCGAAAAATTTGAAAGCAAAAACAAATTTTACTCAGGCATACTTTTTTGCCTTTACTTTGGCGTTACCATCGTATGTAGCTTATTATAGTAATTTACTTAATAAATTAGCAAACAGATATAAATTGAAAATATATACTTACGCTTAGTAATTAAATATTTTATTCCGTAAAATAGTTAATTTCCATGGAATACGAGATTTAAGTAGTTAACGCAAACGAATCCATCATTTTGTCATTTAAATAAAAAAAGTATATTATTCATTTCGGATAATCATCTATAAACCAAATTTTCTGATTACAATGTATATTTAATGATTCGTACAGAAACTACCCTATAAAAACTTGCACGAGTTTTGTTTTTACTCTAGCAACAACAACATATAGCTTCGTAGTATGGGATTTTGACAACAGGATTCCAAGAGGTAGTCATATCATCGAAGAATTAAAAAGAAAGGTGACAACAATAAAAAGGAAGAGGAAGAAGTAAGTAGAAATAAAAATGATAAAATATCAGCATTATGCAAAAATATAACAGATAATAGATAAAGCTGATTTAAATTACTCCAATAGCTTATACCAGAAAGAAGAATTTTAGTTAATAAATTATCATTACAGTTTGCTGGTTAATGCATAAAATCCGATTAGAATGACCATGCTGCTATTTCAAAAAGGGTATCAAAAATAAATAAAGGTTTCTTGATGAAATTAATTTGTCAATTTATACTAAATTCACTAATTTTTAATTCGGATTATGTTTATAGGAGGAAAAAGTGATGAGCCAGAGAAAGACCATAGCTTGGACGGTATTGTATTGAAATTACCGCACACCATCAGGAATATATCAACCAAAATGACGCTTCTAATTCCTTCATGATCAGCAATAATAATACGTATGCAGTTGCTGGAGTTAGGTACTATTTGATTTTGCATGCACATATTTGTATGAATCATTACAGCCCAATCCGGACTATTGACTAAGCTAGGCTCTTGCTTTTCAGAAAATATACCACCACCCTTTACCAAAGTGAATTAGCAAGTCCACATGTCATAATATTGGCAGGTTTCCTCGAAACAGTTTCCTTCAACATCAAAAAAAATATTATCTACTTAATGCTGCAAATTTCCTCGAAATGCTTTCTGTTCTCGGGTATTAAATCGATCAACGAAAAAGATATATATTGGTTAACATGATGGTATTAAACGACATTGTATGATTTCCGTTTAGCTGATCCATCCAAATTTAATATCAGATATAATAACTTTGGTATGGGCTTAAAAGATCATGCGTTTTATCACGAATTTAACCCACGTTATTAGAATATGTTTTTTTTTGTTTGTAGAAAGAATCTTTACGTTTGGAGTCTCGAAACTACTAAGTGATAAAATCCTGGATGCTCATTTTGGTAGAATCGTTCAGTTAGAACCTTTGACAGTTGGATCTTGGAATAATGTGATAACGTCATCAATTGACCGTACTGTAAAGATATGGAATATCGATAACATCTTTGAGCAAGTGCATAAAATTGATAGACAGGAGCTACCTATTGATTCGATAAGGTAAAATCATTGATAGAATTAAATTGAATTAGGTTTTTTTTTTAAATTGGTATGAAAATACATTCGAAAATATTTCAGCTTAGCAAGAGATAAACAACTGGCAGTAACAGTGACTAGAAGCTGTTGGGGTTTATGGGATACAAGCACAGGGAAGCTGCTGGCTCAACTTGCTGAAGCACCTCTGGGGGCTATTGTACTCATGCCGTCATTACTCCCACTGGTGACAACGTTGTGACGGCTGAATCTGGGAATGTTGTTATATGGGATACGCCCGAGAAACAGGTAAGAAGTGAAATAAAAAATTGGCTCATTGCATTACAGTCTTTAATAGAAAATTCTTTGCATTACAATGTTTGCATTGATATTTAACCTGAGTGTAATATGGATAATGTGGATGATCTCTGAAGTTCTTAATAACAAATCATTTTTTATTATTTTCCAGGCTCTATTCAAAGAAGAACAGAAAGGGGTCAAACAAGTATTGCTTTTAGAAGATGGTACCAAATTCATCACTATATCAATGCAAGTGAATCCAGATAACGTTGATAATGTTGCAATAGCTATTATTGTAGCGAGAACAATACCGGGTACGAATCAATTCATTATGCAAACGCATCATGATAATACACCGAAGTACATATATATTCTCGAGGTGCAAATCTAATTCTTGTAATTTACAAAAACGAGTGATCTTTACTTGTCGTAAACACGGATCTGTGCCTATGTGAGACCTGAAGCAGCTACGATTTGACGACACGTTCCTGACTGATCTTTCCACCAGAAATGCACTATGCAGAAATTGGTATCTTGTCTATTTCATGAAATTCACAATATTGAAGAAAAGCGAGTCAGGGCTTTCGATATATAACTGATTTAATAAAATAAAAAATATGAGTGGTTAGTTTTATTGACATTTTGTGGTAAAATTAACAAACTGGTATTGCAATTAGGATTCCAGTGTCTACAATTCATGTTTTTACTGGGTCATTCTTGTCATTCATTTTAAGTATCTTAACTTCAGATGGTGATCGAATCTACACAGTTGAGTACGAAGTTCGAGGCACTGGTTACAGAGCTGCTGTGGTATCAGCAGATGAACATCACATTGTTGCACCTGGAGTGGATAAGTCATCAAGAGACTGCGTACATGTCTTCCACGCGAGGACTGGTGCACGATTACATAAGTATTTACATATACACTAAAAGCTAATCTTATTATTAATACTTCTATTATAGCTTTTTGCAGGGTGTTATGTTTTATTATTAACATTGCTACTATAGCTTTCCCCAATATTCTAACACGTTTTTGTTATTAATAATTCAATGTCTAATACTTCTACTAAAGCTTTATTACAAGGTGTTATACTTTTACGGTTTTCTTTATTAATATGAATTCTTATTCATACAGACCTGAGTTAGGGATTTGATGAGTTAGGGAAGAATTTATTTAAATAAATTGGTCTCTTCTTTGAGAACCTTTAAAGAGCCTGTACACTTACTGTTAATATTGATAAATAAGACCGTTACTATTTACACCTCTACTGGAGCTTTTTTTAATATATCTTACTTATATCAGTATTATGTACTTTATTACAATCTTGTCAGCTTTTGTTCTGTATCTCTTTGAATTTCTTGCATTTTATGTAATTAGTTTATGAATAACTCTATTTTTTTTCAGAATTCCAATAAAAAACAGCGGCATAAAAGATATGCAGTCAATAGTCGCTTTGCCACACAAACCATTGTGGGTAGCAGTAGTAGGGAATGACAAAGCTGGCATTTTGGATATTAAATCTAAGAGGCACATAAGGTACGAAATTTCTGTTAAAAATTACGGAGATGATCCAGAGAATGTCGGCCTGAGAAAGCACATTTTTGATTATTGATCTAACAATATATATTTTAAATAATAAAATGTCAAAAGGCGAGAGAGAAAAAAGTTGTGTTGGCTATCTATTGTGTCAAAAGCGCACTTCCGCAGATTCCTATTGCAACTATGACAAGTATCAAAATAACGTGGAAGTTATATGACAAAGAAGTTTTTCGCACCTATAGGGGCGCGGCGTTAGATTCGCTGCGGTTATCTTTACCATATGAAACTTTACTATTTGGCGCCTTACACCTATCAGTACACATATTAAATTCAGGGAGCGATTCTCCAAAGTTTTTATAATAGAATTATTTTCTCCGTGCAGTTTGGGTCATAAATAATCGGAGCGGTGAAGCGAGTATTTCGCTCTCTCTTCTACTCACAGGCCTTATGGGCAGGCATAATGATACGCATTATTGTTGCCGATAAGCGTTATCGTTAGTGTATTTAGTTTTGAAAGAAAAAAATAGATAAAACAACGTACTTATTAAAATAAAAATTATAATGATTGAAAATAAATTATTAATTAAGTATCTATGTATTAAAAAACTACAAGGACAAAAGCTACGAATGTAACAATTTATGTTAAAAATAAATATAAATACTTATATCTACGTTTAATTTTGAACAGCAAAAAAGATAATCTTTCTTTGATAAGAATGAGTTTTTATCGATAATGGCGTTACGCCCGCGCAACATACTCACCGCCCTAGCCGGGCTGAGGTGAGTTTGATTTATGACCCAAACTGCACGGAAAAATAATTCTACTATACTTAGTATTTAATTCTTTTACAGAGATATTTCTTTTTATAAACGTCTATTGTCACTTCTACTTCACCTTTATTGTTATAAAACATCTAATTCTTCATACAGATTTGTACCGCGATGGAATGGAGCGTGTACACGTGATGGGAAATTTGGTCTATGTGCTCCGAGTAGAGGTGGATTGGATGTTATTGAATTGAAACGTGGAGCTCCGTTGCAACAGCTAATTTGTAGGTCGGCAGAAGGTGTCTTCTCTATCATCACCATGTTTAGTTCCACTGACCATTACGTGTTTTACTATCACAGCGGAAGAAAGACTGTAAGGGTTTTCAGGTAGGTTGTATTGTTATTTTATAATATTGTTACGTGCGAGCGGGGGTTCTCACTTATGGATTGGAAGAAAACACTAGTTTTTAATTTAAAAGCTTTTATTGACTTACACAGCCGCACGCAAACTCTGCAGGGTTGCCCCTATACGCACGACCAACGATCCACAGTCCCGACGATAAGTTGTCACACCCTCAATACCGTCGCCGATATTGCGTAGACCACCTCCGATATTATCACGCGTAGCTTGCTTCTAGTTCCTCTCTCGAACTACGCTACACACCTCCTTCATGTATCTGTCCACCAAACTTGTCACTAAATTCACCACTTAATTCGTCTCTGTCTTCTATTAACCTTCTCTTCCAACTCTTTAGTATCGCACTTGTCGCTTCACCGTCATAGATTGAACTCCACTCTAAAAACTGCCCGGTAGGAGCGCCTTACGCTTTTTATATACCTGAAAGAATTTTCTAGGACCCATTTATCTATCTCCCTCTCTTCTTTCCCGAACCTTTTGTTTGGGAACTTATCTATCCCTTTCTAACATCTATCTATCTCTGTCTTTCGTTCATCGTCTATCCCTTTTTAAATATATCCGTCCTTGTCTTTTCCTTCTAAAACTGATTTATGCTGCTGGGCAGTTCTACCGTCGATCGCCACACTATTGTTAAATTCGAGTTGCGAGACTCGAATTAAAATGCGTTGGAATAGACTTCATTAGAACTATACAAACACGTATAACACAGGTACAAATATAACCGAACACAACAAGTCCAAACGTAATGCAGAAGATCATAATTCAATAAAACGCGCAAAGTTCTTCACAATGGTTCCCGATTGTGTTCGTGGTTTTCGCTCGACTGCTCCCCCTCATCGGTTCATCGTTTTATATTGCACAAATGCAATGACCCCGTATTTAAGTTGAATTAATCCGCCGCATCTGGCTAATGATTGCCATAAAAGACTACAATAAAACAATGGACTGTTTTCTAATTACGCACAAAGTTTACATTAAAAGAAATGATTATTAGTTTAAATGCCGGCAGGTAATAAAATGTGTTTTGTTTCAAATATGCATGTGAATTTTGTTTTTTTCGGGGCCTGAGTTGTCACAATATAAACTGCGCCAAAATTTATGAACAATCGATAGCAATGTATCTCACTACACTTTCTAGACTCCTGTTCCACAATCTTATACTAATATACAAAGCTGAAGAGTTTGTTTGTTTGCTTGAACGCGCTAATCTCAGGAACTACTGGTCTGATCTGAAAACTTCTTGCTGTTTTAGATAGCCCATTTATCGAGGACGGCTATAGGTTATATACCATCACGCTAAGACCAATAGGAGCGGAGCAAAAATGAAGAATGTTTCAAAATCGGGAGGTTTTTTAACTTACGTTTTTTAACCATTTCATGCGGACAAAGACACGGGCTAGTTAGTAGATATCCACAATTTATTAATTTTTAATGCTTTTCTGTGCAAGCTTTTAATATTATTTTTTTATTATATTTTTTTTGTTATTTTATAAGGGGGGACTGTAATGTATATAAATTGTGGGTAATTTGTATAATTTTATATACAGACAATAATCCAGTCTTGTTAACACCGCCATATTCTTTCATTAGAGTCACTCCACTTGTATACACGTTTTTCAATCGATTTGTTAAAAAGCTAAAAAGCCTCAAAAATTTAGAGTAAATGTTAAAAAAATTACTATCAACCAAAGGTTACACACTTATCTTAGTATTGAACATTCAAATTGTCTCCTACAATGATGTGGTGTAGTAAGTGTAAACGAACCAAATAAATATACCGCCTTATACTATACCATCGGTGTAGGATAAGTGAGTGATCACAATGAGAAACTAAAAGAGGTATTCTTCTGATGACATGCTTCTTTCTTTATAACTGAAGTAGTATGTAAGTAACATAAATATTTAATTAGGTATCTTGTTTTAGAACTATCGATGGACGCGGTATAGCAGAATACAGAGCACCAGCTGAAGTGACGGGCATTGCTAGCGCCCATGGGGGGAAGGCAGTAGCTATTGCTTCACAAGATGGATGTCTCACAGTCCTTAACATTGTAGATCCATACGAATAACTTTTAATTAGTTTAGTTAATTAAACTTTTTACTTAGTTTTATAGTTCTTGCAATTTACGAAAGCTAGTTTGTGTTAATTAACAATTTCCTGCGGCCCGGCGGCCTGTCGTAAGAGGCGACAAAACAACCCACAGCCAGGTGGTAGGGCATTTGCCCGACTGGATGGCTACCACCCCTGGTCTAGAGTATGTCGCCATAACAACCTTGAGTTGTGTTCCGGCATAAGTGACCAGGTTCCAGGCTCCCTAAAGAGAGCAGCAGCGCATTCGTAGCACCTTTGGTGTTGCAAATGTCCATAGGCGATGGTAACCGCTGTCCATCAAGTGGGCCGTCTGCCTGTCTGCTGATCTCCTGCAATAAAAAAATAAATAAATCTTGTTGACCCCTAAAATCAGTTTTCGTTTATGTCGACAAACCCTGGACAACCGACTACTTTGGGATTCCCTGTTCTAAGCCTTGCAACATATATCAAAATCTAAGATTTGAATTTCCATTTTAACATTAAAATTGTCAAAATCCGTTGATTCGTTTCGGGTCTATTACGTCAAATACGGAAAAAAATGTTCATTTGTAAATTATTTAAAACACTGTGTTTTTTTGTTGAACGTGTTATAAAAGACAATTTAGTATTTAAAAAATATTTAAGTCCACATATTTAGGTATCTCTTAGAAATAAACTCGGGTGCACATAGGAAATCGTAAAACACACACAGTGAAGTATTGGAGTTCCATACAGGTCACAGATCCTATTGGTTGTTTGTTGTTACATATTATTATTAATTGTAGGAGTAGATCTAGTCACGTAGTTTGTTAGTAACTTAACAGGTTATCCTAATGGAAATCTAGTTTAATAAAATAACAATATTTAAAAATTACAGTTATTTTATTGTAAGCTTAACTTCCGCATCGTCACTTAAGTACTATAAAATAATTTATGGTCTATTTTTACAAACACAACAATACTGACTGATTTATATTTTTAAAACTCATACTCGGATACGAAAATAAATAATCTTGCAACAGCTATACCACCGAACTGATCTCCACTGTACAATTCCATAGATAACTCCAACTCTATACTCTGTGGTCCTTCGAGCGGCCGAACTAAAGACATCACTGCTTCGTTGTTGTGTTGTAATAATCTGTGGAAAACAAAGAATATACATTCTATAAATATACTCAATTAACAGGAAAATATTGCCGATGGTATATTAGCCACGAATAGGCAGTTTTACACATATAATGTTTTAGTATAGTTTGGGGCACCTAGCTCGAACTAAAATAGTAGCCGCCGGCGCAGGTCCATCCAGGGAGTGTGCGCAAACGGACAGCAACTTATCTAGCAAGCTGTGAGAGCGATTGAGTGGGAGTTGCTATGGCTATTCTTGCGCATGCCCCTCGCTCCTCATACCCCACTTTCACTTAGACCCAAATACCGGCTACTGTGCATGGGTCAAGTTAGGATTCATTTATTATGGCTCAATAGATAACAAGCCAGACGAAAAGAAAAGAAAAGATAGAGTACGTAAAGAAAAGATCTTCCGGAGATTTACTCCTAGGTAAGGTACTCTGCTAGAAATCAAACTTGAAGAGAAGTTACCACATTTGAAGGAATTCACGGGCTACCCACCAGGCTTACCCAAAGAAAATTGACGGTTTCATAAATCAGAAATACTTATGCAGGTATCTTTACCGATATTTTCCATCCGAATCGAAGGACCAAAGTTTTATTTAACTCACTTCTTGTTGTTATGAAATATTGTTAAAGTAAAACAACAGGATCTAAAGGGTTTATAGACTAACAGTACTTAAAATGTACATACATTTTTATTTGTTCGGTACTTTTGGCATAATATCAGCTTCATCACTTCCTAACGTACAACAAACTATTGTTTTAGACTCAGTAACCCAGTTGGTAACGCCGGCGGTAAAACGTCATCCTACCCCAATCCTTCCTTCCCACCGCTTGTCACACTCGCTGGCATCTACGAGTGTAAATCGATCCCGCTAAAAACGCACGCGTGTGAAGTGATAGTTATTGCAAAACTAAGGGTGATCAGACCGCAGCCGGCCGACCAGGAAGCATACAGCAGCTGTCGAGTCTAGGTAACCTAGATTTCATTTCCCAAAGACGTTTGCTGCCCCATAACAGTCCATTAACCGCCACACCAGCAGTAGTAAACTTAGTAAATATTATAATTACCTCTTTTTGAGGGTAATCCTGATAAAATACCACTATAAAACAACCAAAGTTATTCAGCCTCAAGACGCTTATGGACCACTCGATGGAAAAGTTACCATCGTCTATGAATAATTTGCAACACCAAGCATATCAGTGAGTTGTTAGCTTCGAATAAAGTTTCTGAGATCTTTTATAAAATAAAAATATTTTAGCACTGTGAGAATAATAACTTTGTTGAAAGCTCATTCCAAATCCTTAAAATGCACAAAAGAAATGATCCATACAACATGATCTACATCTCATCAGAAGGTGATGCATATTCTCAACAGTTCCATACAGTAACGTGTACTTATGATGTAACAGATTACTTACAAGAAATAATTAATATCAGCTTTGTCCTTAACACTGGGTGGAGCGTTTACATCAACCAAGCGAAGTTGGAACCTCATTCTCGCATTAGGCCACGCTGGGCCTCGCATCGTAAACAGTTTAACCTGTAATTTTTGAAAGCAACAATAATAAATGAGAACATCATACAGGTTCTTATAATGGCACTAACCACGTGCTTAGTGTCATTATTAGAAACTGTATGAAAGAAGCTGAAACCATAGAAGAAAGTTATTGGCTAGGACAGTTACGGAGTAAACAATTTCACTTATGAAAATGTTTTGAATCTGGCAAATATAAACTAACAACATTTTCAAAAGTACCCACATTACAATCGTATGCTAGAATACAACACGATACACAAAAAATTGAGAACACATGTGTGTGACATTTTATGATAAATTCTAAAATTTGTTTTCACTTAAAAAACGGGCCCTGAAAATACCAAAATAATTAAAGACATGAGTGGATGTAGGTGATAAGTTGTATAATTCCAATTCTGAATAAATCGAGATAAAAAATTAACTTTTACTTTAAACTGAACTCACCTTAACACCTTTTTCAACTCTAATTTTTTAAATATGCCTTATATCTATGGTCTAAGGTCTGTAGTCATTTGGTATCGACTTAAAACCTTCATCTACACAAAAACAAAGCAAAAAACCGTATATGTGACATATCACCTTCATCCACTCACTTCTTCAATTATTAGTACTTAAAAAATGTAAGAAACTCTGTGATGTCACCCGTGATCAGAAGCCTGGCTCATATTTCGTCCAACGAATAAGCATCACTATACGGTAATACAGCCAGCTTTCTGGGCAAGCTACCATCTGGCAGCGATTTGTTACACAGTACTACATGTACACAGTTAGTACATGTTAACTTTTGGTTTTTAAGTTCATTTTAGTTTTTTATTTCTAATTCACTAATACAAGAATTAATTCTGGTTTACAAAATAAAAAGAACAAACATAGTATTTTATTAAAAAAATATCATGACAAAAATAAATTTAATAACTGTTCAAACAATAATTTAACTCGTTTAAGATGTACTACCTTAACTTGCTATTCTCCTACAAAAGCTATGAGACTTCGGAGTTCTGTAAGAGGATCAAAAATATCACAGATTTTACTATTATATATTACCTTAGAGTCGGGAATGTACAGTTTGGAAACAAATGTGATAAAGTTGTGTGATATGGTGGTAGGCTGATGAGCGCACTCCCAGTCATTTGGTTTGCAGACCCGTTCCATCTTCGTGCATCGGCTGGAGACAAAAATAACAGTTTAATATTCGATTTATAGATGACTGGCTTGCTTTAATCCGATAGTATCTAATAACTGATGTCTAACTAAGCTCTCTAGGACAGGCATAGAAGATACACGTCGAAGAAATACTGGCGTTGTACAGAATCACATTCTGGCCAACGGTTAACAATATGCCAAGACGTGAAGTGGAGAAGATAAAATTGAAAAGCAGATCATAAAACTCGAAACAAAGGCTTTAAAAAAAGCCGAGATACTATGCCAGGATGTTGATTAAGTATTTTAAGAGTTTTAGGCTGGTGTGCACCGACATTTAACCGGTGGTTAAAATAAAATAATCGATCAAAATGTAAAAACAAATGCATAAACAGCAATTATTTTATTTTAACCGTCGGTTAAATGTTGGTGCACACCAGCCTTAGTAAAGATTTTCGAAAATAAATAAATAATATTGGTTAAAAGTGTTTATAAAATTAATTTTTTTTAATACTAGCAATACATACTGTTTTCCTTCAAGCAGGTAACCAGGCGGACATCTGATTTGTTGGCAACGGTAGCTCCCTCTAGTATTGAAGCAGATGTGACTACTGCCGCCATACATGCCACCCTTCGCACAGGTTGCTTCACCAGTCTCGCATTCATCAATATCTGAGAGATAAACAAGGATATAAAGTAATGAGTATAGAGAAAGTGGTTCTAATATAGCTTGCAAAATAGTAATTTGTATTTTACGTGATGATATCCCTAGCAACTTATTCATTTAGTTAGTAGAATTCATTAACGCCATTGAAAAGGTGCATTAATTTTTATTGAATTCTCCTATAATTGGATGTATCTATAATATAAATAAATCTGTTGGTGGAGGAAGTTCAAAAATAAGAAAAAATTAGGGGGGCTAATCCAGTAAATAATAAGTAAGATTAAGTAACTTTTAGAAATTTTGTCTGTATGTTGCATCACGTGAAAACTACTAAACGGATTTAAATGAAACTCGATACAGAGGAATCTAGTGTCCCTGGTCAATACTCAGGTTTTAATTCTTCGTACCCTCGTTTTCGTAAAACAAACAGCAATATATATAGCAAAAAAAAATTAAACTGTGCTCGCATTATTGTAATGTCACCATTGCAATTCATTAAAAAACACGTCATCATGGCAACGCGAACGAACGTTTTCTAGCATAGTTAGTAGTATTAATATCTGAATTATATTTTATATAAGAAAATGTATTAAAAAATAAAAGTAGTGTAGAACTACGTGTTAAACTCAAATTTACCTATACAGCTCCTCTTATCTTCAGACAATCTATATCCTGATGGACATGAACACCTATAGCTGCCAGGCTCATTCAGACACCTGCCCACACATGGTAGGTTGGCTTTGAACTCTTGACACTCGTCGATATCGGAACATGTGCTGCGAAAAAATATTGAATTAATACTTTGCCTCCCACAAGGCCGTATTCTAGGGCCGGTATTGTTACTTTTAGTCTGGTCTAACTAATTTATATGGTTTTCTATATATATTAGGCAATAAATTCGGATTTGAAAATATTTCATCTGTGCAAAAACGATTTTACGTCTAATGATTGTCCGTTAAAAATTATTGTAAACGATAAGATTTCCTATTATACTGTTGCTAATAAGATATTTATGCTTCTATAACTTTAAGATGTTCTATTTTATTCTTACCTATTATCAGGATTGAGCCTATAGCCTCTGTGACACGAGCATCTATAGCCTCCCCATATATTGTTGCAACGCTGTTGGCAAAGGCTTCCAGACCTCGACTCCACGCATTCATCGACGTCAACACAAACCTAAAAAATAACGAATAATTGTATCATATTTAAAATATCCATATACTTTTGAAAACGAGTACAAAAGACCTTAATAAGTGTATTGTATAAGGCTGGTATATTGTTATTAATAATATATTTAATTGCCTTTAACTTTAGTATGGTAAGAACGGAAATAAAATTAACTAGAAAATTAGACTGCGTCGAAATAAGAGTGTTCAGATAAATGAATTTCAATAAAGTATTACGAACTTGGATAAAATGTGAAACTAGTACTGAAAATTTGAAGAGAGTCATATTCACATCAGATGTAATTGCCAATGTAGTCAAAGATTAAATTTTTCAAGTGACAAAATTATAAGAATAGTTGCAGACCAAAAAAGCACTGTATATGTAAAAATATAAAGTATTTGTAAAAATTGATTATGTGACTCAAACATATGCTAGATAGTAAAGTATAGAAGGAGATATTGTACCGACTCAAGTGATTGAGAAAAATTGAAAAGGCTTCTAAAAACAGTGAATCATACCTTATCATTAACCGGTGCGGATACGAATCCCTTATGACATTTGCATTGGTATGAACCCATCGTATTGATGCAGTCAGCGTTCTGTGAGCACAAAGGCTAAAACAAAAAAAAATATAGGAGTTTTCATATTCATGTTTTAATATTACTCTGTGAGGTCCTTTTCTGTATCGAAAGAGTTTCTTTTGGCACACCATTAGGACAAAGGTGATCCAAGCCAGGCCGATCTGAAAATATAAGTCCTTTAGCGCTGCTTGAGAATTGACAACTTTAAAATTATGTTTATTTTATTGTATTTACTATATTATCGCCTGGTTTCGAATTTAAAGGAGTTGACACTGTGACATTAAATCCTTTCAAGATACTAGCACAATATTATTGCAATTTTCATGGACTCTTCCATCAGCTGGGCCTGTCTGCTATATTCCACATACACAAAATTGGCCAAAAGCAAATTTATAGAAGAAAACGAATTCTTCAAACGTTTTTGTGCATCATCTAAAATTTTATATTCTTCACTTTTGATACAAGAATAGTGTGTCGAATGTTAGAATATTTATGAACAGTACTAACTACTACTAATGAACCTACCTAATGCACCTAATGAACAGTAACGGCTGTATTCACATTCATAATATTTAACCAACAAAATCACTTACTGATCCCGCGGATAAGTTACACTCGTCGATATCCTCACACATATGGTCCCCAACCAGCCTATGGCCTTGTGGACAGCTGCAAGTGTAGCCTCCGGGCAGGTTGTTGCAGATCTGTATGGGTCCACATTTTGCTTCACCTGTCGCGCATTCATCAATATCTGCAAAAGAAAGAAACTTGACATTTTCTTAAGTTTTAAACTATAATGTATTATATATGTACAACGAACCAACGCGCATGCACATACATACAAAAATAGCAAGTACCTAAAGAAAAGTACAAGTCTCTAAGCAACCAGAGATAAAAAAAGCTCATTACGCTTGTCATAACGAGTATTTTGTAACGTGTGCACAAAATTATTCTACTAATTTAAATCAACACTCTCATGAAGTGCTGTCTGTACTTTCAAAATAACTGCAATCCTTTTTTTTATAATACCTAGAAGGAACCACTTTTGGTATTTATGTCACGTCAGATGATTACATTGAAGAAATGAGAAATTTGATTTTTTAGACGCATCGGCCTCGTGTTGGCGATCAGGCTGATATTTACACTTTCTGCAATTTGTATAAACAATAAAAATGGTGTAAATATGGCGAGTTTCAAAAAAATTTAGAAGATTCTGGAAGAAAAAGACAAGGAGAGATACATTTTAAAAGGAATAGATTATGAACAAAAAATAACGAAATGAAATCGAAAGTCTAGAATAGAAGGTCCGGAAGGAACAGACAGACATAGGTGTTTATAGAGGGATAGACAGTAAATAAAAGAATAACGAAAATAAAATCGAAATTATGCCTTCCAGGAGATTCTTCCGGGTATATAAGCAGCCTAAGGTGCGTCTACTGGTAGTTCAGTGGAAGACAGCGAAGTGAGAAGTACGATACCGGAGAATTGGAATAAGATTTTAGTAGAAGATAATGAGAGTTTAGTGGGCAGTTGAGTGAAGGAAGAGTTTCAAAAGGAGAGTAAGAAGCTAGCTACGCGCGGTAAATTCGGAAGTGAGCACCGCAGCAGCAGGAGGTGGTCTATACAATATCGGCGACCGTATTGTGAGTGAGACATTTTATCGTTGGGACATATATTATATATAATTAAAATACTGGCGCTTCTTTCCAATCCCAATTACGTACGGTAACAATAATACAGAAGCTCACCCTCGCAACTATTGTCATCGACAAGTCTGTATCCCCAACGGCATTTGAACACGGATCCTTGGTTCACCTGGGTCACTTCTGGATTAAGGTACTTCGCGTCGACAGCGCCATGATTGACCACAGCTTTTGTGTCCGGGGGCGGGTTCGCTATGGAGGGTCCAAAATTTGAATAATTCAAAATAAAATATTTTTAAAAATCTATAGACGGGTCGAATTTGCAGTACAATGATTTTTTCAAATGAGAAAGTAAGTCAGGTAAGCTATTTTGTACCAGATGTTTTCGAAAACATAAGTTTTACAAGTTTTTCCGTTGGTTAGATCGTCATGTGAAAACTACTGAACGAATTTTGATAAAACTCGACACATAGCTAAGCTTCTTATATTCTGTCATCCGTCCAGGAACGGAGAAAGAATACAATTTCCTACGGCCGGGCGGCCTGTCGTAAGAGGCGACAAAACAAGCTATAGCCCGGTAGTAGGGCATTTGCCCGACTGGATGGCTATCACCCCTGGTCTAGAGTATGCCGCCATAACAACCTGAGTTGTGTTCCGGATTAGTGACCAGGTTCCAGTCTCCCTTAAAAGAGCAGCAGCGCATTTGTAGCACTGTTGGTGTTGCAAATGTCCATAGGCGATGGTAACTACTTTCCATCAAGTCGTCGTCTACCTGCCTGCTCAACTCCTGCAATAAAAAATCATGTTCACAGTGCACTAACTTACTCGGTTCGTTTCCGTACCCTGGTGGCATTTTCCACTACTCCTGATGGGCACACATCGATGTCTTACGTCATCTAATTTCCAATTCGGTGGACATTCGCACCGATATCCGCCTTCCGTGTTCACGCAGATCTCTACTACAGCACAATTCGCTTGTCCGTTTGTGCATTCATTAATATCTGTAAATATTTATTTAAAAATCATTGTGAGTTCATCCCGATTCAGGCAGTGTTATGTAAGATCTAAGAGTGGTGCGAACCGGGTACGCGGTAATTTGTTAACAATATTAAAAATTCTTAAATATTGCCCTTAGAAACACTCTTGGGGCTTTACTTATAATCGTTTCTTAAATTTAAAGAAACTGCTTAGCTACTGATTAGTAAAAATCTTACCGATAAACTCCTCTTTAGCTGAATATTTTGGGTACAACATATTTAGTCATTCAAATTTCGTTTATATGCTATGCTCCTCTTAGGCTGGTGTGCACCGAAATTTAACCGACGGTTAACAAAAATAATCACTGTTATTCCATACATTTCTGGCGATTATCTTATTTTAACCATCGGTTAAAAGTCGATGCACACCAGCATTAGGTAAACAACCGGTAATATACGTTTATAAGTGAAAAAAAAAGATATTGATGGAAGATGTAAGAGAATGAGAATCAAACCCAGACGTCTGATTCTCATTCTAAAGAGATGCCTAATCGTTTCTTAACCAGATTATTATAAATTTTAAATCATTGCAGGTAAATTCCCGCGGGACTCTCTGGATAAAAAGTAGTGCAGATTTCAAATCTTAAAATGTGCTATCGATCAGCGAAAACCGCATCAAAATCAGGCCCTTAGTTTTCACGTGAATCCCTACCTTACCTTCGCATTTGCGTGTCTTAGAGTTGAGATGGTAACCAGCGTCACACAAGTTTCTTGGTCTGAAGGGTTTCGTGATTGGAGGACGGTAATCCGAATAGCCCCAGAAGAGACTTCTACCTGCAATTAGGTATTTTATAATAATTACTATGCTAAGGTGTATATGATAAAGGAATGTGGAGTCAAAACTTAACTTTTCAATTCACCACAAGAACTCCTCTCACCTCAATTCTTAAACAAATCATCTAAACTTACGTTAAATCTATACATATAAATGAAATTGGAGCGTCTGTTTGTAATATTGAAATAACCGCTTTTTACTACATGCTTATGAATACTTACGGTGACGTACATACGTACGTTACATACATCAAAATAACATTTCTTACAATATTTGTCTGACTGTCTGTTTGTTCCAGCTAATCTCTGAAATGGCTGGACCGATTTTGATGGGACTTTTATTGGCAGGTAGTACTTTTATTTTAGAAACTCTTTTATTTTTGGAATTATGACGATTTTCAATCACCACGCGGGATAGACCGCGGGGCGCAGCTAGTTATATTATAAAAAAATAAGTGATTAAACATCAAATTTTCAAATTAGATAGTCTAAAACATATTTCTTCCATTACATTACAACAGTCTCGAATAGTATTTAATCCATTTAGCAGCTGGGCAGTGTCTAACATGAAATTTGGACTTTGGGTGACTAAGCTGACATATTTACACTGATATATTTGAAGTCATGAATGGATGAAGTAAACCTAGTATTATGATTAGCAGAACTCGAATTAAAATGCCGTTGGAATTATTATAGAGTGTATTAGAACTATACAAACACGTATAACACAGGTACAAATATAACCGAACACAACAAATCCAAACGTAATGCAGAAGATCGAAAATCAATAAAACGCGCAAAGTCTACCGCTATTAGATTTCCGAATGTCCACACGTTACGCCTGTATCGTAGTCGAAACTCATCTGCCCCCCTCTCTTTATCAGGCTGTCGTTTTACACTTCACAAATGCAAAACAAATCCGCAACACCTGCCTAATGCTGTTAATGAGCAAGTACAATAAGCTATTCTCCACAATAATTAGAAACGTATGCCAATAAATAAGAGAACAAAAGTAGACGAACATAAAATATTACAATTTGTTCAAATGCCCACAGGTAATAAAAAGTTTTTATTATGATCAATTTGCCTGCGGCCATAACTCCTTCATTACTTGCTACTTCTAAATCATGCTCAATTTAAGATGTAATTTTGTTTATATAAATCATCATTCGACGTACATGATTTTATAGGTCTTGAAATTATCAATTATGAAATAATTTGAAATATTAATTACCTCTTTGACTGGTAGTTGGCGGTATCGTTGTGGTACTAGTAGTTGTGCTTGTGGTGGTGCTAGAGGATGTAGTAACGAAATCGCAAGCACCAGTGACGAGGTCTCTCCTAAAGCCAGGAGCACAATCGCAGAGATAGCCCCCGATTGTATTTCTACAGACTTCTGTGAGCCAGAGCAGCTATGACGATTCGTAGAGCATTCGTCGATATCTAAATTAAATATATTTTTTGGTGAATTTCAGTCTTATAAATAGCATGACACACAGCGAGCCTGTATTCAGCAGAAGATCATTACTGGTCGTAACTGACCAGGATTATGATAAGACTGTCCGTTTTAGAATTTTCTTTCTGCTTTTAAATTTGTTTGTGCTTAATTTTAAAATAATATCCTAATTAAATCAAATTTCTGTTTTCTTTATAATCTTAGTGGCTGAAACGACTAAGTCAACCGAAGGTCATTCTAATGTGGTAGATTCAAGTCCTGACAAGAAGAAAGCACCGCTCAAGTCGCTTTCTGCACTACGCGATAGTAAAAAAAATTAAAACATATTTATATTTAATGACATTGATGATGAACCGATTATTATTCAACTTACTATATCTGTATTTTCAATAACGAGGATGAATTTAGATAGGTTACATGGAAATCCGATTACAAATTTATCTGGGAAACAGCATTTAAATTCAAAACTTACCAAAGCAAGCTCCATATTCATCTACTTCGAAACCATGTGGACAAGCTCTTGGCTTAATATTGAATTTGTCCCTTTACTAGGCACATCTTTAATTCCTATTGAATCGTCATCAATTCTTTGGGGTGGCACAGTTAATGTATTACCAACATTAACTATTACTCCGTGATATGATGGACTTGTTTTTTCTGAAACCGTACTGTATGTTGTCTCTGGTAAAGTATCTATGGAATTAGAAATATCAGGTTCTTGATACGATGGTTTTTGAACTGAATCTCTATCTATTACTAGAGGTTTTTCTGGTCCAATTTGATTAGATTCTATTGATTTGTAAGTATTATAATTTACTTCTGGTGGTACAGTTGTGACATCTGGTTCAGGTATTCGTCTTTCAGGTTCTTCAGGTTTATTTATATAGGTGATTTCTGGTTGTTTAGGCTCTATAAACGTTATTTTAGGAGTTGTTTCTTGAATAATATCGGGTAACGTTATAGAGTCATCGGGTATAGTGAAGTAAGTATCTGAAGAATCACTATCTAATTTTGGTTCACTGTAACTTATATCAGTTGAAAATTTAGGTATCGAAGGATCTGGTTCAGATTTTCTTTCTGTATCTATAATAGGAGTATAGTCTATCCGGTTAAAGTCATAATCGGGTTTAGGTTGAGATAGAGAAGTGGTAGATGTACTAGTAGTTTCAGTAGGTCTTGTTTCAATTAATACTTTTGGTGCTGGCTCAGTTTCTGGTTCTGGTTTCAGTGTGCTTGTCGTGGTTGAAGTTGTTGATGAGCTAGTTTCTAGAGGTTTACTTACTGTTGAAGCTGTCTTATTTGCATCTGTTTCCTCTCTGTAAAAAATGTTATATAAATTTCATCAAAGTACTAGGTTTTCTGTTTGCATTACTTGATTTTAAAGAGATTGAAAAGGTATATTCAATGAAGATACATTTCGAAAATAAACGATATATGTGAATTAAGTTGTGCACCTAGTGAGTAGTAAAAGCAGTGAAAAAAATAAACCGGAATTACGGTTTTCAGAAATTTTGTTTTGTTTAAATTACAGTAGTATATACATATTTTTCATAGCTTTATTAATATTTTAATGTCTGGTTTTCCAGCAAAAGGCATTGGTTTCATTACTAAGGAATGGCAGTGAAGCTTTCCTAACGCAAAAGAAACACAGGAGTTTGTGTTAAACAAAACATAAGATTATTTAATTATATAAGGAGCGATGTGAAAGTGTTATGTATTGAAAGAAAGTGTATTAACACGGGTAGACAAATCAATGCTAAATTGATTGAGGCTTGAAGAAAAAACGAATGAAAAAGTCTGGAATATTTTTTTATGTATGGCAATATTATGGGTAGTAAAATTCATCCCGAGACCGTGAGGTACCGACTAATATCAAATTGCAGATATTTTAAAGATAGGTCAGATAAAACACTTCATATAAACGTGATTATTGAAGAAATGAATAAAAGTAGATGAAACTGGAAGCAATGCTAAGATCGTAGCAAGTGGAGTTCCAGTCCCTACAAATTTTGTTCGAGACATGGTATGTAATATGATAACTCACTCTGAATCATAATAAACGTAGTCATACTCCGGCTCGGGAGTTGTTGACGTCGAGGTAACCCGTCTTCTGACGCATCTGAAGGAGCCAGGAATGTTGATGCACTGGTATTCAGGACCGGCGCGTGCACAGTTGTGTGTGCCAAGAGCACATTCATCAACATCTGGAAACAATAATCTGAACTGAATTCGAAATTAGAATATGTGGCAGGAACTTCAAGGGTGATCTTTAGCTGTGAAATTCTATTTTCAAAAATAACAATGAAAATGTCGTTTTTTTGCCTAAAACTTGTTTGGAAAAATGTGACTTTTCCAACTGTCACAAAAACTTTGTTTGGCTTTAGTTTAAAAGTTATGTGTAATGTTAACAAATTAAGTAATAGCTATACATAAAAAAGTCGTGGTAGCGTAATGGTTAGCGCACGCGCGCCTAAGTCGAAGGGCGCGGGTTCGATCCTGACCGGACCGCATTCACCTCTTAGTCAGTTTTCTGATCTAATGTGCATATTGTTACAATTACCACGTGCTAACAACGGTGAAGGAAAACATCGTGATGTAACCTGCACATCGAGATAACCGATGTGTCAAACCTGTCAAGCCGCGTTGGAAAAGCGTGGCGGGTATACCGTCCGTTCCCCCCTATAATGGGAGTCCCGAGCCCAGCAGTGGGACATTTATGGGCTGATATTATATATTATATAAAACTAGATTTGGCTTAAATGAATTTGACGAACCAAAAAATCTGACACTGAAAATCATTAAGTCTTTCCAGAACCTATTGGAGACGAATGATGATGATGAAAATTTATTGAATGAATTTGCTATATAGTTAACGAATAAATAAGTCAGTATTCGCGATTTTTTTGCTTTGTTATAAAATTAGACACGGACACGTTAATTGTATTTATTGGTATACTTAGATCTTAAAAACCTGTGATATCATTATTAATGGCCTTACTTATAATCGTTTGTTAAATTTTAAGAAACTACTCACCAACTAATTAACAAAAATCTTACCCGTAAACTCATCTTAAGGATAAGAGGTGGTGGTAAAGTAACTCATAAATAACTGTCAAAAATAACCAAGATCGAGAGGTAGTTTAAGTGACTGCTAAGAGCCAAGATGGCAAGATTTATTTGAAACAGCCATTGATTGGGGGCTTAAAAGTCTCTTATTTAAGAGATGGCTAATCCTTTCTTAACGAGATTATTATAAGTAACGTCCTAAGTCATTAAATAATTTAGTCGGATTCTAATTGTATAGAGTAGTCTGGAGGAGATCGCCTTTGGCGAAAAGACCGTTCATTGTACTGTGATTTTATGTGCAATAAAGTTATTCATTCATTCATTCATTAAATTTCAACATGATAGACTAACCTTCACATTTTCCTGTAGAATGGTGTAAGATGTATCCAGTGCCACATGAAGTGATCCTGATACATAAGTATGAGCCAACAGTGTTGTCACAGCGTTGGGAGCCGCTGATGCATTCATGCTGACCGGTCGCGCATTCATTCATATCTGAAATTCATGTAACATAAATAATTCCAAAAATAGTCGTGAACGAAATTTAGGTGTTACGAGCATGTAATGGGAAACAAGATGGATGGTAAACTGGATGGTAAGGACTCCACATATCGATGCGATGCGTCGAGCCGGTGAGATCAATATCACTGACGCCCTTATATCCCAAGTCTAGATTATGCCCCTTTAACAACCTTGAGTTGTTACTAGCATCAATGACCAGGATATGGTCTTCCCCGCTCTTTGAGGCCAAAAGAACATTGCTAATAGCTCTGATGTTACCAATGTCCATAGGCAATGGTAACCACTTACCATCAGGTGGGCCGTTAGCCTGTCTACTGTTCACTGGCTAGATACATCTTGCAAAGCTATATTTTATAACTGTAAAAGGTATTGGCACAGTTTAGTTATGAGAACAGATAGATCTCAACTTTAATTACCGTTATGGTTAATATCTAAAACAGTATTTTCTATGCTCTGGACAGTTCCAGTAACACCTAGAGTTACTGGAACTGTCCTCAGGGTTAAAATTATATGTTACCAATAGCACAAGATGTCTGGTACATAGAAAAAGGACTTACCAACACAAGCTCCTGTAGCGATATCAAGTTCGTAACCAGATTTGCAGTGACATTCGTAACTTCCATTCGTGTTCAAGCATTGTTGGTACAAATCACAGAGATGTGTACCCTCAACACATTCGTCGATATCTGAAAAAATATTCCACCATTATTCATTTGAAAATATGTAATTTTCTGACATGTTATCGAGTAACATATTAGTATAGAAGGAGTTATGAGCTCAATGCTATTGAGCTTAGAGCCACCCGGCACCGACCTGCACTGAACGTCTTACTTGCAAACTGTCCACTCAATGAAAATCCGCTACTCAAGGTGAGATGTATAGCTTAGTATTGCTACGAGTTTCGGAACTCGAATTAAAATGCCGTTGGTATTACTATAGAGTTTATTAAAACTATACAAACACGTATAACACAGGAACAAATGTAACCGAACACAAGTCCAAGCGTAATACAAAAGGTCGTAATTCAATAAAATGCACAAAGTCCGCCACTTATTAGATTCCTGATTGTAGTACACATGTCTCGCTTCGTTCTCGATCGACTACCCCCTTTTTTTTTTTTTTTGGCCAAGGGAAATCCGCTTGAGGACTAAGCCGCGACAGGCACAGAAGCCTGGGGGATGCTCGCGACCTTGGTGAGACAGTGTGGGATTCGCCAGATCGGGGGTGGCACTAGCGCGCCCGGTCAGAACCGGTGCCACGCTATTGCCACTCCCCAGTTAGGGATACCCACTAAAACCCTGGGTGTTCCGTCCTGCGCCTTTTGCCAGGGCTACGTGTATGCGGTTTTCCCAACTCCGCTGCCCTGGCAGGCGTGGGCCCCGCTCACTGGGCCTATTCCAATGCCGGGGGAGCTATTCCCCCGGCGACGACTGGGTCTTTTCGGCGTGGGGCGGTTTGTAACGCGCCCCACGGGAAGAAAGATGAGCGCGCGCGGAACACTCGCGCTCGCATCTTGACGGCATGTACGGGTGAGTGAGAACCTCTATACCCCTAGAGGCCCCACCCGCGCCGCCCGCTTACGGCGGCCGAAGGTCTAAATCAGACCTCCGGCGCCGACGCGTCCTCCTTTGTCGGGAGCGGAGCAGGGAATTACGCTCACGCTCCCGTTCCGCCTCCTCCTTCGCAAACATGACTTGCTCGCAGAAGGAGGAGACGGCGTCCCATCCGGTGGAGCTCCCGACCATGGTTCGTACCACGGCTGGAAGCGAGGTGTCAAATCGGGTATAGGCGACGCGCTCTCGGCGCTGCTCTGTCCACGCTGGACACTCCTGGAGTGTGTGCAGCGCCGTGTCCTCGTCGCCCGTGTCACAGTGATGGCACCCTGACGTTGCCTCGCGGCCGAGGTGACACAGGTACCTTCCAAAGCAACCATGCCCCGTCAGGACCTGTGTCAGCCTGAAGGTCAGGGTGCCGTGACTACGTCCAAGCTAGTCTTGCAGGACGGGCCGCACCGCCTCAATGGTGGCGGGGCCCGCGCTGGGGCGTCGTAGGCGATCTTCCCAGACCCCCACGGCTACCTGGCGGAGCTCCGACCGGCACGCCTCGATCTCGCGAGGCGCGGGTCTGGTGCCCCTGGCCAGGGCTTCTTTGCGCCATACGTACAATGACGCCAGGACCCTGGCTTCCAGGTCCCATGGGGGGGATCCGGCGAGTAGCGAGGCCACTTCGAAGGACACCGTACGGTATCCTCTTATTGCCCTGACGGCCAATATGCGTTGCGCTTGACGCATCAGCGCCGCGTTTTTGGCCGTCAGGTGGTTATCGACTGCCCCCTCCCTCAACCGGGCCATTGCTTTATACTGCCCAATACAATATGTCCGCCCGGCAGCGTGGACCAGATTTCCTAGGATCAACTTGTAATTTAAATCCGTATCACCTGGCTAGTGATTATAATACAACAATAGGCCATATGCTAATAAGTAAACAAAAGAACCCGACCATAAAAGAATTTCAATGTTATTAGTTCAAATGCCGGTAATAAATGTGCTTTGTTTCAGATATGCAAGTGGGTTTTGTGTTTGTCGGGACCTAAGTTTTAACAGTATTAATCTCTGATAGACTACAGGGCATTGTATGGATCACTTGACTTTAATTTGTTGATCACGCGAGGTTCATTGGATAGCGACACGGTATCCATCCGTAGATGGCGATGCTTGCAGGTGCAATTTGACCCTAATGATCTATGACCCTTAAAATGGGCCTAACGTTTGAAAATTGTGTAATTATTACCTTGACAAGTCGCACTTTCAGCCTTTAACCGCATTCCATCTGGACAGCTGTAAATTAAATTAAAAATATGTGAAAATATCTACAGTAACAATTATAGAATTGCATAAGTGTTTTGTTATTAAGATTTCTTGACCGTTTGTCCGGAATGCAAGTAGAAACTACTGGAACGTTACTCTTACATAATTATGTCTTTTGCGGTATCTTAAATATCTTATTAGCATCTATGCTAATATTATTCAATTAGATAATATAAGACAATGTTAACAAACAAACTAAGAAAGTAAAGAAAACAGTCACACACCTGACTTTCGGCCTGCAGTCATATTGCCCCAACTGATTTATGCAAATCTCATCTCCGTGACAGACTTCTTCGTCTTCGCATTCGTTGATATCTAAAGAAATAATAACAACATATTATACATCTGAATCCCATTGTGAACCATTCGAAACATTTCAAATATTTCTTCATCTGATTTGAGAATCTCACCTTGACATTTATTCGAAGCTGAATCGATCTTGAAGCCCGGTGGGCAGTGTTTAGAAGCTTTGTCTTGGCAATAGAAAGAGCTGTGAGTATTGATGCAGAATTGAGAAATTTTATTGCAGTCGTCTTTCTGGAGAGTACACTCATCCACATCTGGAAATAATCACTCGATGCGTTATAATTTTATAACTTGCTAAGAGTATAGTCTAAATTTTTATCCGTGCAGGAACGGAGAAAGAATACAATTTCCTGCGGCCCGGCGGCCTGTCGTAAGAGGCGACAAAACAACCTACAGCCAGGTGGTAGGGCATTTGCCCGACTGGATGGCTACCACCCCTGGTCTAGAGTATGTCTCCATAACAACCTTGTGTTGTGTTCCGGCATTAGTGACCAGGTTCCAGGCTCCCTAAAGAGAGCAGCAGCGCATTCGTAACACCCTTGGTGTTGCAAATGTCCATAGGCGATGGTAACCGCTGTCCATCAAGTGGGTCGTCTGCCTGTCTGCTGATCTCCTGCAATAAAAAAGAAAAAAAAAAAAATCGAGGATTAAATCAGAAATCCAAATGGCAAAAGCGGAACCTTCATAAATTATTGGTTTGTGTGACACACAAACAAACGTCTACCTTTCCATGTATGTCCCGCTCAAACATTGTGCTATATACTGTACTAGCTGTACGACTTCTTAATATTTGTATTTAAGGTGACAGTTTCCAAAATAAATTAGTTCACTTTAGTTCTCATCAGCCCTCGACAGTGATTATGACTCTCTGCTAGCTGAAGTATCATTTGACTTCTACCTCTCGCTACTACAGTTCAAAAGCATACAAATTCTTACATTTTCTACACCTAACAATTACAATATCTCGATAAATATACAAATAACCATTACAAAGTACTCAGTGACCGTCATTAAATTACTTTTTAGGAGGAAATCGGAACCAGACACTGGACAATACCAAAGTCCATACAACTGTAACCCTAGCAATAAAGCACTAAGCATGACTTCGTAATGTAAATTGTCATCAAATAACTATACCTTCACATTCTTCATCAGCTCCCAATTGGAATCCTGGTGGACATTTATCTTCAACGGGAATTTTAGGGATATCTCCTAAATTGGAAGGATCTCCGGATACACCACCACATTTGTACCCTCCCATTGTATTCTCACAGAGATATGATGGGCACGGTGGAGAGGGAAGAAGACACTCGTTAACATCTGAAATATAAAATTGATATGGTTTCAAGTTCAGAATTTTTGGGCGTATGGCCCATTTAAGTTAATTTCTTGTTCTGCCTTTTGCGTTATGGTCGACGTCAAATGAAACAAATTCCAATATCTTTCTTTTCACATGCTTTAAATTATTTGTGAGTGGACCATTATATTCTTTTACTTCTTTATTTAAGATACATTCTCTCACTATTAAAATCACCTTTACGTTAAATCCCAGTTGCATTCTTTTTCTTTTTTACATCGCGCGAATTTCAGCAGCTTGTTTTGAGACCATTTGTACTCATGCCATCCTTCACAAAGTCAATCCAAAATTACTTGAGCTTTCCCTTTTGTACAAGGACCTGACGGAACTGGAAGCTTTTTTTCTAATTATGCCCATGTTAGCTAACCAGCTAGTCTCCGTAAAACATAGCCGTACAGAAGCGACTCTCTTGCAATTTGTCTGTTATGTCAGAGACAGGACGGTTGTCACGGTTGCGAGAGTTACCTACTGATGAGATTATTCCACGTGACTCCACTGCTGCATATTCAGTTCCATGACATGCAGCTTTTGCTTGTGTCAGTCAAATATGCCACGCTTTATTCTGGGCGCGTCCTGTCACACCAAAAATGTTCAAGTCATTCTTCACGCAATCCATCATATCATATCACATGATTTTCACACACTCTCATTACAAACCCATATCAACTTAATCATCTCTCGTGTTTTCAGTCAGGGGTGCAATTTTCAAAGATCCGAATGTATGTTTCTCGTTAATATTATGTTACATACTTACCATCACAAACATTACGATTAACATTTCTTGTATATCCCGGTGGGCATTTTTCTTTTTCGGACTTAGCTTCCTTTTTAATCGCCAGACATCTGTAGGTACCCTGTACATTGTGACATTGGGTGTTTGGAAGACATACCGGAATGTCAAGTTGGCATTCGTCAATATCTGAAATAGGTAAAATTGCCGTCGTAACAACATTGAGGTGTGTTAGTGGTCAATTTCTAATCGCCCGTTCGAGGCCAGTATTAGCACATTGGTGGCACCTTTGCTGTTGCAAACGACTATAGGCGATGATAACCGCATGCCATCAGATGAGTCATCTGTCCGTCTGCTCTTCTCATGCAATAAAAGAAAGAAGACAAAGTTGAGTGTAACTAGAATATAGTTGTTGATATTACTTTGACACGATTTAGCATGAAAATTAAGAGGTGCATATCTTACATTTAGTATTGGGCCTAATTTGTCAAATCTATCGGACACCATAGGTTGATCTTACCTTGACATGACTTCCCATCGGGCATCAGCTCATACCCTCGTCTACAGGAGCACATAACTGCGATGCCATTGTCATTGCATTTGTGCTGACAATGATTTCTTAGCTTGCATCTATTTTTCACTACCTGAAACGATAAATTCAAATAAGTCACGAAAATGAACAAGCTGTTCCGTTGGTGCCCAGAAGATGGCTACAGAATTTAGAATATATTTGCTAGACAACATTATAACTCACCTCCCTACAATTTCTTCCATCAGGCATCAGCATAAAGCCAGGATTGCACTCGCATCTATAAGAACCGGGCACTGGTATACAATGATGAGCACACAACTCATTCGGTGCATAATCTTCGCAAACTGATGCTAGTGCTGAAAAAAAATACTTTGATAATCGTTTTATATATGAATTCCACGCTCAACTATGCGACCGTTCCCTAGAAGAATATTTATTTTACATACAATAAGAACTTAGTAGTAAATTCTTATCGAAGTTTTCTCTCTCAATTACGATATACTAAGAAGGGTATCACAAAATGGGACACTGCTGGAAATCTACACTGTGTTGGGACACGCAACGGATGTTGGTCACCAATAAAACCACACCGGTGCTCCTGCTATTTCCATAAGGCTATGTCCATCGACAATAGCTTACCAAGCACCACAATCATTGTAAGGACGAGCCTACAGATAGGTCCTTTTCTTATTAACTGGAGGAGGAATCAGTTCCTACATTAAGATGTTTTTTTATTGCGAAGGCGGGAAACAGGCAGACGGGGCCCAGCCCATGGAAAGTGGTTACCGTCGCATATTAAATGTCTGCAATACCAATGACGAAGCTAACGCGTTGACAGCTTTAAGGATGGGATAAAGAGGATAAGATTGGATCAAATAGGAGGAATGGAATAGAGATGGAATATGGGATTGGAATAAGGAGATGGGACAGGGAAGAGTGTATAGAGGGAGGGATACGAAGCAAGCCATCGGACTGTGGGTGGGATATAGATATACAGCGTGTTTCAGACCTTACGACAATAAATTAGATCACGTTTTCTTTATGACGTACTCTGCGCAAATGCAAAAATGAATCAAGGTAGCTTCTTTGGTTTAGCCACAGGACCTCATTTTTCATTTCAGAATTTTAGAACATGTATCAGTTATTGTGACTAAATCGGTAGGTTAGTGACCAAATGTATCATGTTGCCAGCTCGTCTCTTCATCATTAAACGCGTAAGTTGTTCATTCTTACCAAGGTCAGTGAACCAATATTTACAAGATGTTCTGTTTTTATTCCTTTTTTATCGTAATTAATTAGTTCGGAAATTGTTTTTTTTTTTAATTTTGACTTTACGGTTGATTTAATAGTACCAAAAACTTTGTATGGTGTCAGACTGCTAAGATTATGATTTATTGTCATTTGAAATGAAACACGTTGTATATCATTTTAACTCTACCAACCGCTGCTACAGCTTCATCTTGGACATATCGAATATAATTCTGTTACTTACGGTCTGAATTTTGGCTGAACGTATATGCTGTTTTTGGTGAAGAATTCTTATCTTTCTCCCTTTTTTCTCTCACAGCTTTCTGAAACCAAACACGCAAACAAACAATTTTAGATGATTATGTGTATATTTTAATAAAAACCGACTGCAATTTTCGGTTTTCTATTTCTACGTACAATCACTTGGTAAATTAGGGAACTACCTTCAAATTTTAGTTTTTACGTAAATTTTATGTATATTTTCGGTAAGGTAGGCAGAAAGAGAGATACAGAGAGTTCGAAGGTGTCAAAGCCAAGGGGTTTCAAATAACACGCTCGCAAGTCACAAGTAGTCGCAACAACGCAGACTACTTATTGATAGTAACGACTATAATCATACCTACACAGCCAAACATACCGCGATATAATTCGCCTGTGGTGCCATCTCGTTATATGAAAACAAAACTGGTACTTGTGTTGTCATTGACACAATAATACACTTGTCGGTAAAAACAAATGTAAATAGAAACTGGACACAGAGAGAGATATAACACTGTATTGCACACAAAAATATCTAAAAAAATATTGACATATTGACAATATTTTCTAGGCAATACACGGCTTTATCGTTCAAAGCGATCTCTTCCAGGCAAAGTAAATCAAAGAAATTTGATAGGTATTACTTTTTTTTTTACATAGATTTAGGTATTTAAAGTTGCTGAGTGTGAATAGTTTAAAGAATGTTTGCCGGTAGCACGTTAATAGTACATCTAATGTTGCCATTATCTATAAACGACAACAACCATTTTCTGGCAGATAGGCTGACAACTTGTTTGCTTTGCACGAACTATAAATAATCTCTCATATTTTGTGACTTAAAAGTACTTTATATTCACTTCGGATAAGTATTGGTATATTTTTTCCTTAAAAATCGGACAAATGTCTTCAAACATCCAACTAAACAATCTTATTATAGTTATATCTTAAAACTAGCGGCCCTGGCAGACGTTGTCCTGCTCTGAAAAATGTAAATCTAGGACCCGATTCCAGCGCCACCTATCGGTTCTAATTGTGAATCTAAACCATCCCGGGACCCACTCAAAACACACACAAAATTTCATCAAAATCGGATGTATAGTTTACGATCCTATAATGGATACACTCAAACATTCATTTTTATATATCAAGATAGAATAGATTGTTGTTTCATACTCTCCACCGTTCGGGGTGATAATATGACTTTTTTCACAATTTTCAACATTCCTAAATGCATTTCGGATTTATTTTACCTTGCAACACTGCACATAAGCGTCATTTGGCAGTTGTTCTTCATTTCTTGTGATCTTCGATTTACATGCCTCTGCGCCTTTTGCAAGTCCTGCTTCCGTCCCGCTCATACATTGGTCGCAGCATACCTGTGAACGTGAGATAAAATCTCTTGACTTTTCCTATTGAACAGAAAAGTTATTCCTCGGAATAATGAACAATTAATTATTGATGTGATGTTAAGGATGATTTACATATATCCAGCTACTGACTGAGTTGAAGTCAGTCAGACTTGTTAGCACTATACTAACTTCAAATCAATGTACACCATGTCAGTATGAAGTCTTGTTTGGAATTTGAATTCAGTAGGTGAACAGCTTTCATTCTCTTGGTCGGTTCCTATACATTATTACTAGGACTAGTGGTCGAAATTCGACCATGATTAATTTAAATTATAAGATTGAACATTTTTAAGGGTCTGTTGTCAAAGACTATACTTCTATAATCACAGATCTCGCCAAGGCTACACTGTTAACTTGACTTGAACAATAAACAAAAGAGTATATATGCGTGTGTGTGTCAAATATATGGAAGTGTGTATAATTTTTCTTTATTGATTTCATGTATTTGTTATGCATATTTTTTTAAGCATTACCATTCTGCGCTCCTTCTCTATACAAACTATGAATGTGCGAAATTTTATACTCCTCCATCCGCGCAATTTTCGTTAAAAGGGTTACAAAGTTTTTGATTCACGTATTAGTATGATGATAAATATACGCGCGACTTCATCCAAGCTTGACTTGAGATTCCCGGGACATATAGAACCGCAGCATTTAAAAAAGAATGTAAGATATCGTTTTAGTGAAAACTGTCGGAATAAGCTAATGTTTAAGTACTCTAACATCTTTAAATTGCTCCCGGGAAAACTCCCGCGGGGTTCCCGGGCTAAAAAGTAGCCCAGATTTTAAGTATAAGAATTTTCTGTCGATCAAAGAAAACTGCACCAGAATCGGTCCAGTAGTTTTTATGATTGAGTTTCATCTGAGATAATCTTACAGATATACGCCGTTTCATGCAGATGTGGGATTTGTTTTTTGGATTATTTCTGATGCGATATTGTTTTTTATAAACTAAAATACGATATTTTTTTTTAATGAATGCTCCGGTGGTTCGGGCATGTGGAAAGAATGTATGATGAAAGAATGACTAAATAGATATACAATGCAAAAGTGGATGGATGCAGAAGTCGCTGAAGGCCACGACACACCTTCCATGATCAAATTGATCATGTATTAGCAGAAGGTGATGTTAGGAGCCCTAAGAACAGACGAGCGTGCATGACAAGAGCTATGAATGTCAAAGAAGCAAGTGAGGTGTGTAAGAATAAGCCTGAATGGCGCTCTGTTGTTCGTTCCTACCCCGCAAGGGACCTGGCGTGAAGTTATGAATGTATGTATGTATATTTTTTTAAAATAAATAAATGGTTATTTTATAGAAATAGTAATACAGGGTTTACCTAGTTTGGGCTCCTGTCTTTCCCATTTTATTAAGTCTCTCAAATGTTTGTATTCTATAAATTTTGTTATTCTTTATATGGGAAGTATATAAATTATTATTATTATTTCAAAAAAAGTTGATATTCAATAACGGCATTATTTTAACGCTTGAAATAAGACGCATTTGGCCACAGGAAATATCCTTAACATTATCGGATGTGTGGTAGATACAGTACAATAAAATTAAGTTTTGGTTTTTGAAACTAAATACAGTGTTTATTTAATGTGAGGATAACTTGGCAAATTATTTATAACCGGACTGTCCCGTGTGAATAAGTTATGTGGTTACATTATTAATGCATCAAGCGGCAAAACATGAAGAAAGTCAAGCCATGTACGTTCTGTCTTTATCTCAATATGTAAATATTTCTTATCTGTGAAATGTTATCATTGCATGTAAGCTGCTGATAAAATGATCCTAATTACCTAGTTACAAGACTGATATTGCTTCCTGGTTATATATTAAAATCTTAATTCAACTGCGTGTAGCACGAATATTGTTACACGCCGACAAAGTGAATGCACACCTGGTTTATTACCTTTCCTGCATTTGGACTTCATTTGTTTACTTTATGTTTAAAATTTGTAATTAAGAAAAACATCCTATTGTTATTGTACTCGTGTATGGCCGCAGGTGTGCAGATTACGTCTTCTTGGAAAATTCAGTCCACGCGGTCGATTGTTTATTGTACAGTTTAGAATAGAACAATGTGCGAACGGAGGGTTGGGGCAGTCAAGCGACGATTACGATACGAGCAAGACGTGTGTAGTACATTTGATAAGCTATATAGTGACGGACTTTGCGCGTGTTATTGAATCGTGCAGTTTGTACTGGTTGTGTCCAGTTATATTTGTACCTGTGTTATACGTGTTTGTGTAGTTCTAATAAATGTTATAGTAATTCCAACGGCATTTTAATTCGAGTCCCGCACTCGCAACAATATGGTGAGGTTTAGAATTACCGTACCAATGCGGTCTACCATATTTTTTATTGCAGGAGTTCAGCAGACATCCAGACGGCCCACTTGATGGAAAGAGGTTAGCATCGCCTATGGACATTTGCAACACCAAAGGTGCAACAAATGCACTGCTGCTCATTTAAGGGAGACTGGAACCTGGTCTCTAATGGCGGAACACGACTCAAGGTTGCTATGGCGAGATACTTTAGACCAGGGATGCTAGCCATCCAGTCGGGCAAATGCCCTATCACCTGGCTGTGGGTTGTTTTGATGTAGATATAGCACTGAGACGTAGTCAAGGGGACATCTTCAGTTTGTGAACATGAAGCTCAGCGGGTCATAGAGCGAGACATCTAAATCGTTCATAATAAAAATTAGTGTTGTGCCGGATATTATGTTGACACAGCAATAAGCTGTGAAGCACCTTGTTTGCTGAAAATGCGGGATATAAATTCTGCAAATTCTCAATCGACTTTGTCTTTGTGATTATATTAAAACTGGTGGTTACAGTTTTAGATAAATAATGTATCACTTACTTTGCTCAAATTCTTAGTGAGGTCACAATGTTGGGAGCTTGTCGCAATATCGATACCAGTGTCGCAGGAGCGTTTCTTTCTGAAAATAAAGAAAAATAATTACTTTGAGATTTTGGAACATGTGGAAACCTTATAAAATCAAAGTAGCGATTTTCGTCGATGATTTAGGCTCTGAATCTTGGTATATATTGTTACGAGTGCGGGACTCGAATTAAAATGCCATTGAATTACTATAGAGTTTATTAGAACTATGCAAACACGTATAACACAGGTACAAATATAACTAGACGCAACCAGTACAAACTGCACGATTCAATAACACGCGCAAAATCCCTCACTATATCGCTTATATGTCTTGCTCGTATCGTAATCCTCGCTTGACTGATTCACCCCTCCGTTCGGACATTCCTTTTATCCTCTACAAATACAATATCTCTCAACGCAAAACAATCATTTCCAAGAATTAGTTCGATACACCTGTCTAATGACTGCCGTAAAACAAGTACCATAACAATAGAATGTTTTTCTTAATTATAAATTTTAATCACAAAGTAAACAAAAGAAGTCCAAATACGGGAAAGGTAAACTATGTGTATTATTATTGACACATTGACTTTTTAAATTAAATTTCGTTAGGTTTTTTTTCTCTTTTATTGCATGAGTTCAGCAGATAGGCAGACAGCCCACTTGATGGAAAGAACTTACCGTCGCCTATAGAAATTTGGAACACCAAAGCTGTTACAAATGCGCTGCTGTTCTCTTAAGGGAGACTGGAACTTGGTCCCTAATGCCGGATCACAAATCAAGGTTGTTATGGCGACATATTCTAGCCCAGGGGTGGTAGTCATCCAGTTACACAAATACCCTACCACCTGGCAAGGTTAACTTAGAAAGGTTAAATAGGTTAAGTACTTCGGTATATTCGACCACAACATGTTTTGTCAATTAAATGAAATTAAGTTATTCCTGGAGATAAGGGTAACATGCTATATCAATATTTAGATATACGATGCGCTCAACTCTTCACCCACATCAGTGTGCCTTGACCTTTACCGATTTACATTTATTACGTTACATAGAATATATTAAAATTCTTTAAATTTATCAATATGTGACAAACAATTCTAAATAAATATGTTTACATGTAATGTTATCAAATATAGTATGGTTTCTCCAAGAATTTTAGTAAACAACAAGGAAATTCCGTCTTAAAATATATTTATAATTACACTGGTACAACCTAGGCGCCGACAAATACAAGTTTCACGTACAGATTTTAGAAGCACATTTATTACCCTTCGACATTTGAACTAATAATATTGAAACTATTGTTATTATTTTATGATCGTTTCTTTTGATTGCTTATTCATTAGCATACGTTCTAGTAAAAAAACAGCCCATTTTTTTATTGTAGTCTTTTATGGGCGGTTGTGACTGAGTCGTTAGTCAGGTATGGCAGCTTAATTCGACTACGATACGGGCACATTGCATTTGTTTGTATAATACGATGAGCTGATTGAGGGAGGGGCAGTCGAGCGAGAACCACGATCAAAGAGAGGCCGTACATTCAGTAATCTATTAGTGAGGGACTTTGCGCGTATTATTGAATTACGACCTTCTGCATTACGTTTGGATTTGTGGTGTTCGGTCATATTTGTACCTGTGTTATACATGTTTGTATAGTTCTAATAAACTCTATAAAACGGCATTTTAATTCTCGAGTCTCGCAACTCGTTACAATACAATGGAATTACATTACTATTAATGACAATCTCGGCGGTAAAAAAGACTGGAAAGTTCCTAACACCTCACAAAATGACGCCACATCTATACCAACATAATATACAATACCATTAACAAAGAAAGAGACGAAAAGCATGAAAGTGAAATCGATAGGAGAGCAATAAGGTGAAAGAAGTGTTAAACTTTTTTATGAACAGCTGGAATGTGACTGTAACGTCTGGCTGTCCATCAGGGGGTATTGGTGTCTACCTTAATATATGCTAGTGAAATTAGGTACAGCAGAAGAAGCATTTAAGTAAGATAAAAACAGTTAAATGAGATATTTGAGGTCAAGTTGAATGATATGAAATAAAAAACAGTTTGATACGGGAATGGGATTTTTTTTATCGCAGGAGTTCAGCAGACAGGCAGACGGCCCACTTGATGGTAAGCGGTTACCATCACCTATAGACATTTGCAACACCAAAGGTGCTACAAATGTGCTGCTGCTCTCTTAGGAGACTGGAACCTGGTCACTAATGCCGGAACACAACACCAGGTTGTTATGGAAGCACACTCTAGACTAGGGGTAGTAGCCATCCAGTCGAATAAATACTCTACCACCTGGCTGTGGGTTGTTTTGTCGCCTCTTACAACAGGCCGCCCGGCCGCAGGAAATTGTATTATTTCTCCGTTCCTGCACGGATAATAAAATAAAATTGTGGGTTGAAAGATGTACCTAATAATAATAAGAGTTGAAAAATTAATGTTGAGATGGCTTAGACATAGGGTTGCCACCTTTTTTTGAAGAAAATATTGTATTTCGGTTTTATAACCGAAAAAATATTGTAAGTAATTTTGGGGTTAGGAGAAAAAATAGGACACATTTATTGTTCATTAATTATTTTATATTTAATTTGATGCAATTTTTCGCGTGTATCTATTATTGCTTTTTGCTTTGGCCAACAGAGATCCATTATTTTTAAAATAATCACGAGAATCTTTGCTAAACGCGCGACAGTTGAATGGGATTTTCACAAAAAATTACCCTCTAATTTTATATTTTTATTACGTAAAATAGGGTATTTAAGGATACTATTTTGAATATTTTTCTATTTTAAGCGTTAGTTTTTTTATAATTCGAGTTGAAAATTATTTCTCCGATGACGTCATAAGGTACAAGTTTACATTGGTTTCTTTGCCTAGAAAACAAAAATAATAAAAGTAAGTTTTATCTATATATAATCATAGTAATCTGTGCTACTATTTAAATGTCACTATCTCACACTCTCATTACGTGTCGTGATCATTTTAGTGTTTCTTGTCGCTAGGCTTATAATTTTTCGTGTGCAACCATTATTATTTTCTATAGTTATCGTTAAATTTTTTAAAGTGGTCTTTAGGGAAAATCCATGTTACAGAACTTAAATCAAATAATGTACAGCTAGAATGTTTTTACACCTGAAGCAGGCAAACAGGCAGAAGGCCCACCTCATTGGATTTAGTAAGGTCAAATAAAGGTCAAACGCATTTCGTACAAAATACAAGAAGATCGTACGTTTTTTGGAATTTAACTAGACAGAAATGATTAGGGACACTATTCTTCGAAATGGTTTTTCAAATAGCAAAATTGAAAAAAAGTGAACAATCCCAATTAGTGATGAAAATCTATTTCGTACAATTTTTATCTTCGTATTATTATTAATATATAATATATTAATTATAGAACAATTGGTTAAAATATAGTACGATACTACATATTACACACGTCTAAGAATCCTATTTAGAACTATTTAACGACGTCAAGACAGGTAGATATTTAGCCATGCCGTCTCCGGTAGGTCCGCTCGAAGGAGTAGGGCCAAAACTGTTGGCTTGACGTTGTGAAGGACGACAAGCCTATCAATGGACACACAATTAGAGATGAAGAAGACCACGCAAAGTGGAGAAGCAAAAGTAGGAAACCACACAGAATCAGGATAAATAGCGTTGGCACGGTAGGATGATGTTCATGAAATCAAGGCATATGATAGCGAAAAAGAGAAGAAGATCCAGAACTTACTGATAATACTCCTTGCAGCATTGAGCTTTAGCTATAATGCACAAGCTGCCAAACGTCTGCGGCACCTCCGAGGGTACCGTATGTGAAGATGAGCATTCCTGGCCTGTGTTGTTCCTCGCGAATCCCGTGCCTTCGTTGCAGCACAGCTGGATGATCTCGGTCATGTCATCCGCAACGTATCCTGGAAATCATTTTTATTAAAGATACATTTACTTCATAGAAATAAGAAAAATCCTCTGCAACACTACGAAGAATATTGATAAATACAAAGAAATGCGCACCTGGTTTATTACCCTCCCGCATTCGGAATTCTTTTGTTTATTTCGTGTTTAAAATTTGCAATTAACAATAGCCTATTATTTTGTTTTCGACTTTGTTGGTCGTTCGCAGGAATAATTAACCAGGTGTGCAGATTACGGTGTCTCGGAAACCCCAGTCTACGCGGTCGATTTTTGTATTGTATAGTTAGTATAAAACAATACCCAAACGGAGGGGTAAAGCAGTCGAGCGACGATTACGTTATATAGTGACGGACTTTGCGCGTGCTATTGAATCGTGCAGTTTGTACTAGTAGTGTCTAGTTATATTAGTACCTATGCTATACGTGTCTATATAGTTCTAATAAATACTATAGTAATTCCAATTACATTTTAGTTCGAGTCCTGCGTAACTCGTGACAATATAATGTGAATAAAAAAATCTAGCACAAATGAAACGGACTTGAAGAGAGGCAGCGGAAACACCTGGATCACTCAAGCGGCGCAAATTGGCAACCCTCAGTGAGAGTTATAAGTTTGTGCCGTTTGCTATCGAGACTTTTGCACCGTGGGGTCCTGAAGCCATGAGCCTCTACCAAAATTTATCGAAACGACTCTTTGACTCTTCAGGTGATCAGAGGGATGGTGCTTATCTCGGCCAACGGATCAGTATCCAACGAGGAAACGTAGCCAGCCTTATTACCCATAGAAGACGGTGATATGGGCTTAGTATATTACTTATAGTCTTAAGAGATTATGAGTAGAATGCAGTATATATAAATTAAGTTTTATCGCATTGTATTCAATTTAATAACAACGTTCGTTTATAATTAAATGTGTTATAAGAAATATATATAAAAAGAGTAAGTAAAAAGCAGAAAACAATTTTAGGAGGTTTAACTACAAAAATTGCGACACAAGAATTTTATATATTGATTCATATACCCAATCAAAATACAGATCTGAAATTTCATATCCATAACATATCTTAGAAATTCTCTACAATATTTTTCTATATTTTGTTGTTGTAGCAAGGTATATAGTAATTTTTATGTTTTACTTGGCAACTATGGGACCATTTTGGGCTCCACTTGGCACGCACTTGGAAGATTTTTTCCCATTTTGCTATATTTTCCATGCTCAGTTCACGCGTTGCTGCATTTAGCGGTACATGCGCTCTACAAATTCTAACTTATGCGCAACGTTTCTTGTATAAATAAATATAAATAGTATATAATGTTACAACTTAGGCCCCGACAAAGACAAATTCTACGTACCGGTCTGTAAAAGCACTTTTTATTACCTATCGGCATTTGAACTAATTGTAATCCTTTTATGATCGCCTTCTTTTGTTCACTATTTATTGGCATACGTTTCTATTTGTTGTGGAACATCCCTATTGTACTTACTCGCTCAGGAGCATCATTAGCCATGTGTTGCAGATTACGAGTAGAAGCTTCGCCGACGGTACAGAAGTAAATATACAAGCAAGTAGTTTTGAGTGTTTGACAAAATATTACATACATACATATTGTCACGCCTGTTTCCCATTGGGGTAGGCAGAGACAATGGATCTCCACTTGTTACGATCTGACAAACACTTTTCACTTCATCAACTTTCATTAATCTTCTCATACACACACGCTTATTTAAACTACTTTTTATCTGACCTTTCTTCAAAATATCTTCAATTTGATCATGGTGAGTACGTCTTGGTCTACCGGCACTGACTCTTCCAGTCACATTGCTATCATATACTTGTTTTGTGATTCTGCTATCATTCATTCTCTCTACATGGCCAAACCACCTTAACATTCCCGTTTCAACTCCTGTCACTACATCTTCTTTCAATTCACAACGCTCCCTTATCACACTATTACACTGTTTCTTATCATATCACTTACATTAACCTTACATATACTTCTCAAAGCTCTCATTTCAACTGCATTTATCCTACTTTCATGCTTCTTCTGCCACACCCAACTCTCACTGCCGTACATTAGCGTTGGTACTAATACCCCTTGATGTGCAGCCAGACGTGCCTTTACAGACACTTTCTGGCTGTTTATAAAAGAGTTCAGCGCTCCATTCACCTTATTACCTGCCATTACTCTCCTTTCAATATCACTTTCATGCTTTCCGTCTCTGGTAAACATGCACCTTAGGTAAACAAATTCTTTAACTTGCTTTAGTCTTTCATTTCCTATCTGTACGTTACACATTGTCATACTTTCATCTCTTTCAAACACCATAACTTTCGTCTTCTCTACATTAATTTTCATACCCTTAGTCTTAAAAGATTCGTCCATAATCGTTACCATCTCCTGTAACTCTTTTTCCGACAATGCAAGTATAACCTGATCATCGGCGTAGAGTAGACATTTGATGAGTATCCCAAAATAAACAAAATATTAAGAAAGTCTTTGTAAGGCATGGAAAGAGTACTTTGAATTGGCTTCAAGAGAAAAGGGCATATGGTATAAAACATTGCAAAGCGAGCCTCCTAGTATTCCCTGATTTACTAATACTAGCTATGATAGGCTTTGTGTCCTAGCTCATAGATTGCGCTCCGGTCACATTCCACTAAATAATTTTTATCATCTTGTGGGAAAGAGCAACACTCCAAATTGTCTACAATGCCATATAGTGGAAGACTTCAGCATTTGTTAGTGGAATGTGTTCGGACCAGAGACGGCAGGAAGGAGCTGGTGGATGCTCTGGGATTAATCTGTTGGACGTGGGTGTTTTCCAGAGCATTTAGTCGCGGCTACAGTCTGCTGTGGCTCTTTTAATTTATAAAATAGTTAAACCATTTATATGATTTGTGGAGAATGTATGATGAAAGAATGACTAAACAGATATACAATGCAAAAGTGGATGGATGCAGAAGTCGCGGAAGGCCACGACACACCTTCCATGATCAAATTGATCGAGCAGACGAGCGTGCATGACAAGAACTATGAATGTCAAAGAAGCAAGTGAGGTATGTAAGAATAAGCCTAAATGGCGCTCTGTTGTTCGTGCCTACCCCGCAAGGGACCTGGCGTGAAGTTATGTATGTATATATGTATGATTTGTGGAATTGTATAATTAGGGTAAGATGGGGCTGACATGGTGACATTATCACTAAAAACCCCCAAATAAATTAAATAATAAAACAAGTAGAAGCTAATTCTAGGAAATTATATAGTATAGAACACGTTTTTAAATTACTTACAGAAGTTAATGTTGTATGTTACATACTTATATTTTGGTTAGTGTAGGTACGTGGAAGTTACGCTTCAAATAATGCTGTAGGTCATTTCTTTGTTCTGTTAAGAGACTTTAACGTTAAACTATATTGATTTTGTAATTATAATCTCAAGAATAACGACTGATGTCTGATCGGGAGTTTACCTAACGATTTTTTTTCATAATTTGAATAAATAAGATATTTTTAGTTCTTTTATTACCACTATAAATTGTGTTTTAATCAACAAAGACAGATCCTCATTCATTTAACTAAATTCTGATATATGCATCAAAATGTTTAAAAATAAAATTAAAAACGTCATTCCAGTAATTTTTTAGTTACGTCGGTTTTCTCCCAACCCAGCGATATGTGTATAACTTAAGACCTCTATTTTTATGTACCATGTCATACGCAAAAAAATTATTTCATTTCAATAACACTTAACATCTTTGTCTTTCCAATTGTGCAAAATGAAACAGAACATCCCAACATATTTTCGTCGTAAACTGGGCATGTTTTTTTTAATACTAAGAAGGCTCAGATGCTTAGATCAATGTTTTATTTTCGTACCATAGCCTTCGCGGAATCGAAATTTATTATTCTTTTATGTAAAGCATTTGATTTAGATGAAGATGATAACCACCCATAAGCTACGTCATATGTTAAGGGGGGACGAAGTGTGTCATTGTGTGACAAGGAATGGGACAGGCCTTGTTTTGTCACGTCACACATTCCTGTGCAGGAACAAAGAGACTTACATTTTCCTGCGGCCGGGCGACCTGTCCTAAGAAGCGACAAAACAACCCACAGCAGTGCAAATCAAATCTTTTCTATTAAAAATTTATTATGAGAACACTGAAAAACTGATAATACTTATTCGACAATTATCTTCACAGTTCAAGTGGTGGGATACCAATAACAATCATACGCGCACACAAACACACATACATACCCATATGCACCCACACCACTATCACGCACTCATATAATACATATATTATAAAACTTAATCTACTCGCATATTTTTTTTTTTTTTTTTTTTTTTTTTTTTGTAATAGATTTATTTATTACATAAGTATATCATGTTATTAAATATTCCTAAAAATAAACTAAATTATAAACAGATTAATTAATATAAAGAATGTAGCAAATCGCTGCCAGAGGGAAGCGTGCCCAGAAGGCTGGCTGCATTGCCACGCTGTATGGCAATGCTGATTCGTTGCGCGAAAAACGAACCAGCCTTCTGATCATGGGTGGTATCAAAGAGTTTCTTACAAATTTCTTTGAAGAAACCCTTTGCCGATGGACCCCACGGACCTAAAGTTTCAACTCCAAACGGCACAAATATGTAACCTCTTCCTAGGGTTCCATATTTGCGTCGTTTGAGGTCTTCAGCTGTTGAAGCAGCGTTGCCAGCCCCTAACTTAGTCACTGGAAGATGAGATGCCGCCAGAGTGTCAACGCATGTCGCGTCCCACACAAGCGGCCTTCCCATCTTCCAAGGAATAAGTGACATCCCATCCGGTCTCTTGCCATCGTCGCGCACCAAGCCATTCGGTTCTAGAATGGCTGGTACGCCAACGCTGACAAGAGCTCGGCGGATGATGTCATTGAGGCTGGCATGGCGAGATCTTCGGCCAACACTATGTAGACATGATAGTCCGTGGTGTCCATATGAATCCACCATAGTTCCGCACTGGCAGCGGTGTGGTACACAACATGGAGCCCCCAAGCGAAGGCTCGCAGCTAACCGGAAAGCAGAGTTGTCCAACACTGTACCTGTATTAAATGAGGGGTGTGCCTGCAACCACTGTCCAGACTCCCAACTAGCGACGGCTAAAAGCCGAGCGCGCTCTGTCGAACTGGAACACGTTTGAAGGAGATTTTCCCGTGCCAGTTCGCAGATCGGCTCGTCCCAAGCCCGCTGTGAAGTCAGCGCAGTGGGCTGGTCAGAATTAGGGCAAGCCATTGACCAGGCTTTTTTGGCATCTGTCAAATATGAAATTTCAACATTCTGAGTTTTTTCTAGAATTTTTAATACTAAATCGCTTGTACTGTGAACAGATGACAAAAAAGCCGGCAAAGCGATACTGGAAATTTTGCGGACGCCGAGGCCTCCAAGTCTCACTGGAAGCGAGCCTTGTAGCCATGTTCGGTCATCCATATCCAAATTTAAAATGGATGTGAGCGTATCCTTCACGATGCTATCCAACATCTTCAGAAGAGAGGTTTCTTTAAAGAGTGGGCTGCATCGGAGGGCATACGTAAATTTAGGTACGAAAAGACAGTATCGGATGATAGTGAAAGCCATGTGGGTATTAATTTTGAGCAAGCGATCCGAACTATTACGAAAATTTTGAATATTCTCTTCGACGAAATCGGGTATCGACTCTTCGAAGATCGGGGCACCTAGGAGGCGAAGTGAAGACTTATTGATTATTCTGATTTCTGGGGTTAATAATTTTATTTGTGATAGTATTTCAGTTTTATGATCTGCATTATTTATAAATATTTCACATTTATTAAAATTTATGTCTAAACCTATGGTTTTGAGTTCTGTTTTTAAATTAATTAAGTCTTCCAAAACCGTGTTTACTTCGCCTCCTAAAGTGCCATCATCCAGATACCAGACGTTAAATTTGGATTTTAGACGTGTAATGATCGGATGAATTGCCAAACTAAAAATGGCCGGCCCTAAGGGGTCACCTTGCTGACATCCTGTTTGTGAGTATAATAGACTATCCTGAAATATCAATTTTGAATTTTGATTGTAACATTGCCAGAGGAAGTGGTAACAATCTGGAATTTGGTCTTTAATTTGTGCCAACAAGGCGGACCGATCAATTGAGTTAAAGGCGTTCTTGACATCCACCTTCAGCACCAAGTCTCCGCCGTTGTGATGGAGGAAAGACCGAAGAGCGTGAACAGTGGCTTCGCAGCCCCCCCGCGAACCAAATCCGAGTTGATTAGGCTGGAAGTATGTTTTTAAAGTTTCAGCTTTCTTTCTGCAACAGCATTTGGCAGCGAGGCGGCGGTAAACCGTGCCCACAGCTATGGGCCTTATTCCCCCATCTTTCTTTTTCAAGGCACACAGATTGGCACCATAAAGAATACCAATGATCTCGTTCGGTACCTTACCGGCAAGCATAAAGTTAATTAATGCCGTCAAGTCCCTCAAGAGCGACTCGCCAGCTTCACCACAGCCTCCAGCCGTTAAATCTTTGAGATGTTGGGGCGTCAGACTATCGAGGCCCCCGGCAGAGCCTCTATAGAAAGACCCGACGGCATTCCTGACATCTTCCATGGTGACAGTCAATGTGCTCTCGAAATTCGGTGGATCTGGTAGTACGGTGTCTGGTGGGGAAGGTGGATGTTTGTCACGCAACGCAGTGATGGTATCGTCACAGTTTGGCGCAACTGCATCACTAGAAAATAGAAGACGTGCTGCTCCCCTAATATCCCCGTCACTAAGTTTTTTTTCCACTATATGATAGTTGGCAGAATTTTTTCGGGGACCATTTGATGGAGAGCAGCATTGAAGGTTGGATCGACAGGTTGTTTCCAGGTTTTGGTCTAGCATTAAGCAGTTATTTTTTATTTCTTGTGTTAACGATGTGTTTTCATTTTGGTTTCTGTTCATATGTAGTATTAAATATGGAAAAATTAAAAGTTGCTCCCAGCTAGTAACCGAATTATGAGCCAAAACTGATTTAATTAATTTTGAAAGAGTATAACATGTCGAAATACGTGCACCACGGGGAATTCTTTTTAAAATAGGATTATGTTTTTTTAATTTGGATAGTAGTTGCCAAAAATGTCCTTCAATAGCTGGTGGGTTTAAAGAAATGTTTGAATTTGGAGTGGGTATTGTGCTGTTGTTGTTAATTTTATGCTTCTTTCCAACGTGAATTTTGAGGCCATGATGTCCTTTAAAAAATCGGGGCTGGGAGCAATGCGGGCATTGTATGATATCTTGTGATGCAGTAGGCTCTTTACTAGTCGATGGTGTAACTATCGAAGCTGCCTGAGGGCTCCAGTCCATTACTTGAAATAATCAGCATATAAACTTATAAAATATACATTATAACCGAAACTTAAAATTAAAAGTAAGAAAAATTAATAATAGATAATGTACACTATCTAAAAGTTTTAAGAATTCAAAAAAACAACTCCTCCTTATAGGTAATTCACTCCTTTCTGTTTTATATACGCTGCTTATACTTCTAATTTCACGTCCTCTATGTGTATGCCATAATATTATGTATTCCCTTTTTTTTACCCGTATATTTTCTTGTGCAGACAACTCGCTCAGAACTTCACTTATCAACGTTTGTAATCCGATCCATGTTTTGTTATTTAATGGTATGCGTATGTAGATTTGTAGAATTTAGGCTTTCTTGTAAATATTTTCTTCTTTCACGAATTAAATGACAAACAATTTTGCTTTGAACACTTCAGGTTATTGTTTAATGTTATTAATGGGGGGAACATATGGGTCACAGAAATTAAATTGCATGGTACGCTGGTCGATAATATTGATCTTGTTTAAATTTTTGACTTGGAAACTGCACTTTATATATTTTTATTTGAATAAAATATGATAGTGAAAATCACTTTGAAGCTATTTGTTTGACGGTTGCTAAGGAAGTTTTTCGCATATTTTACATACATTAGTATCTAAGTACTATATATTTTTGACTTGGAGGTGAGGGGTCAGGAATGCCATAATGACAGGGCTATCTTCCTAGTTTGGGCTCCCGACTTTTCCACATACACTTAAGATTTTTTTCTGTTTTAAAAGAACTGGTGTTTCCTTTCTAATCCTAAGTGCGTAACCCCGCTTGCACGTAACAAGAACCCCGCTCGCACGTAACAATATTTATAAATTAGTATGAAGTAAAGTAATTATTTGAAACAAATTTAAGCCACTTCACCGCCTGGTCATCAACACCTCGTAATAAAACACACATGGCCAACACTTCATAAATTTTAAGTTCACCATTAATCACAAGTCATATGTGAATTAATAAATTGTTTTTGACCCAGTTCAACAGAGGTGATGTTTTTGGGTTATTAGGTCAATTTTGTAGTATACGAGTATCTGGAGGAAAATATAAATAGATATATCCGGTAATTTTCCTGTGGATTGTTGACGTTCTTCTTCGTGCGATTGTTGGCTTATGTAATTAAATACTCAGTGCTATAATATTTTGTCAATTCCGTAATTATGTAATGATGATGTAGTTAAATGAATTTGAATTTATTTTACATAATTTACTTACATACATACATAATATCACGTCTGTTTCCCACGGGGGTAGGCAGAGACTATGGATCTCCACTTGCGACGATCCTGACAAACAACTTTCGCTTCACCTACTTTCATTTACCTTTTCATACATACATGTTAATTTGAAATGCTTTTTACCTGACCTCTCTTTAATGATACTGATATTTGGTCATGGTGTGTTCGTCTCGGTCTACCGGCAACAACTTCACCATTCACAATACTGTCATACACCTGTTTTGTGATTCTACTTTTATCCATTCTCTCTATATGTCCAAACCATCTTAACATAATACATACATACATACATAACTCCACGCCAGGTCCCTTGCGGGGTAGGCACGAGCAACAGAGCGCCATTTAGGCTGATTCTTACACACCTCACTTGCTTCTTTGACATTCATAGCTCTTGTCATGCACGCTCGTCTGTTCTTAAGGCTCCTGACATCACCTTCTGCAATCAATTTGATCATGGAAGGTGTGTCGTGGCCTTCCGCGACTTCTGCATCCATCCACTTTTGCATTGTATATCTGTTTAGTCATTCTTTCATCATACACTCTTTCCACATGATAAACTAGACTATCTATATATATATATATATATATATATATATATATATATATATATATATACAGCCTAATGTACAGAAGATAAAAACTACAAATAGTAAATAGGTCCCAAATTACCGTCAGCTAAGAACGTTCCCAAAACCCTGACCGCATTACCACGTTGTATGGCAACTTATGGCTTATGCGTTGCACAAAATACAGACCAGCGTTTTGGTTTCGTGAAACATCTATCAACCGTTTTGATAGGTCTCGATAAAGGCGATAGGCTTCTGGACCCCATGGCCCGAGAGTTTCGACACCAAAAGCCACAAATATTTTTTTTTAATTGCAGGAGTTCAGCAAACAGGCAGACGGCCCACTTGATGGAAAGCGGTTACCATCACCTATGGAAATTTGCAGCACCAAAGGTGCTACAAATGCGCTGCTGCTTTCTTAAGGGAGACTGGAACCTGGTCACTAATGCCGGAACACAAGTCGAGGTTGCTATGACGGCATACTCTAGACCAGCGGTGGCAGTCGGGCAAATGCCCTACCACCTGGCTGTGGGTTGTTTAGTCGCCTCTTATGACAGGCCGCTGGAAATTGTATTCTTTCTCCGTTCTTGCAACCTGTTATACCTACTACCGACGAATGCATATTGGCAGCGTCTTAGGTCCTCTTGTCGAGAGGCAGCTGCACAAGCTACCACAGCCGTATCGGGAAGATGGGACGCTGCCAAAGTTACCAACGCACGTTGCGTCCCAAACTAATGGTGTGAATTAAAATTATATAACCTGGATTCATATTGGGTTTTTATCCGATTACGAAAAAACCAAAAGTAATAGTTATGTTTTTGATACTTATTGTTGTCATTATATATTTAGACGGCTTCTGTGATAGAGCGAGCTAAGTCCGAACAACCTCACTGCAACAGATTTCCGATTTCGATTCCTGGGCATGTTAAATTTCATAAACGAATTTTTCGTAATTTACTAGGATGGTCTCAGTGTCTGGAATCGGTCCCAGTGTGATCCAGTGTACATACATACATTACATATAATACAAGCGTAACTTGCTTAGTTTCGAGTTATATATGTGCGATTCAAAGAGGCATTTCGGCTCGGTAGCCAGGCGACATAGTATTTTTTTCTAAATTATGTTTCGTTATGTCACTGTCAAAAGATAGCCAGAAAATGATGTTAGACGTACCAATTTCTAGTTATGTGAACCATTGTTTAGGGTTTTGTATCTGCCGGCTATATTTGCATCTATTTTAACACCTGTTTCTTTTACTATGACATTGGCAAAATCAAGGCCAAAGGCGTTGGAGCCAGCAATAATAAATGAACAAATGAATAGGGTTTTGTACCATATACCAACTTAGAATTGTGTTGGCACGCTAAAATAACAACTTTTAGGGTATAAATAGTGTATAATTTTTTTTTAATTCTATAAATTTCATAAGTTCTTGATATACTTATATACAACATTGATTAATGACATAGTTTATTAACGGTAACGATATTGATCTTTCAACAATTAAGTAAGTTATTTCAGACAAACTTTTTTTTTCTAAATTATGTGCCCAATGTTTTTATGCAATACATGCTGTGTTCGAACCAAGAAGGCCAGTCAGCAACCATATTTTCAGTGTTCTAGTTTTGTTTAGAAGTAAGCTGAGTTGGCAAGTTTGTGAACCAAACTAAAAATAAATAAATAAGTCAGAATACAGTTTATTTCACTTAGAATAAGAATAAGTAAGTAAACAAACAAACGATGTTATCTCAGTTACAGAGGTCTGTGCAAATAAAATCCACTCGCTGTCTCAGTTATAGTTAACTATGATGATAAATCGAAAGAACGAATCCCAGATATAGAGGTTTGCTTCGTCAATCCAGTACCAAATTTTTGGGTCCTCAGCATGAGTTCCAGTTATGGAGGTTTCTCACTTATCCAGGTACCACTTAACCAAGTTTCATAAAATGTATTGTACTGTACTGTATTCATAAAATAATCCAATTATATTAATATTAACTTTCTTGTTCACTATAATAGGAAAATGTAATGCGACATATGTGGATGATTACATCTTTATTTGTCAACAATGACGTCATATTTAAAATAATGTTCACAACACACGAAGCGGCCTAACCTCCTTCTCTGTATGTCGGTGAATAAGCCGGTAGCTCAGAACAATGTTTTTAGGTCAAGTTTTTATCGCAAAAGCATGTAGCTGACCATATTGTGTGGTATATTCAGTAAAGCAATGCAATAATAGTACAACAGGGCTTTTTAAATGACCATTTTGACGACTATTAAATAAAAATATATGATACTAGCTTCTGCCAGCGACTTTGTCCGCGTGGAATAATTAAAATAAAGTAAGTAAAGAAAACCCCCGATTTTGAAACATTCTTCATTGGTGCTCCGCTCCTATTAGTCTGAGCGTGATGATATATAGCCTATAGCCTTCCTCGATAAATGGGCTATCTAACACTGAAAGAATTTTTTAAATCAGACCAGTAGTTCCTGAGATTAGAGCGTTCAAGCAAACAAACTTCAGATTTATAGCAGTTGGGCGGGCTTAGCAGAAAATCGTTTTAGTATATCACATATATACGATTATTACAATCAATTTAAATGATATTTAAATGTATTCGTTATATAAAGAAACATCTTGACTTAAATATCAAATAAGAAAATATTTTAATTTCAATGATTAATTAAATTAAATTAATTACCACAATACTAAAAATAAACAATCACTGCAAAAATTATCATCATTTCATATTTATTATTACAAACAAATAAATCTGTTAACTTATTCATTCCTTAAATTATTCCTTATTAAGCTCTGAGTTCGGACGTGTGTAAAAGTATATATACATAAATTAGTAAATATATTTTGTAGATATAAAACTTTACAGATAAGTATAACTTCGAAATTAAACTTTAATCATCTTTATACTCTCTGAGTACGAACCTAGGAACACAAAAGTAACCAGTATTTAATTTTGAGTATGACTCACAGACCAGAAATTAACTTGTAAATACAAAACTTTAGAGGTAAGGACACCTCCGAAGTTAAACGTTAATCGTCCTTAAACTCTCTGAGTACAAACCTAGTTTTAAAGGAGTACAAAATTAAACAGCACTTAATTATGAGTAATAGACTTTCAAGTGCTTCCGCTCCTCAGCACCCCGCTATCGCAATGTAAACAAATAAATAACTGTTCGATAAGCACTTATCAAACTCTGCATTCCCAACGCGCAACGTCTGAATGCACTATAACTATCATAAATGGTCGACTAGCCGTCAGTCAACTGCTGTCTCCAGATACACGTAGGTCACATGAACTATCATCGCTGTGCAGCGTAATCCACCAGATGCTGCACAGCTAGTCAAATTGGCAAAAGATGGCTTCCTTAAATGACCCCAGAAAGAGGCCGCCTAAAGAGAAGGATTAGCAGTAAAAGACCTTCAGTTTGTAAACTAATCCCGCTGTTAGTGTCGACGTCTAAGCACGAGATACGCCATGACGCGTAAAACACTCTGCTTGGAGTCTCTCGTCTTCAAACATTGCGGAATAGATGACGCGAAGACAAGATGCTACAGAGCTTTCCTATTACCGCCCAACCTAACTAGATTCTTAATTGACTAACCTCTCTAAATTATGCTTAACCACTTGGATTGTAGCTATAATAAGTATGAAAATAGAAAGAAGACTCAGTTCTTACTTTACTCTACCATATTTTTACTTCATTTATCCGTAAATAGGTTTTAGTAATAATAGAATATTTTGTTATTGTTAAAAGTCCATATACCGTTAGCCTATTTGATAGCTTGTCTTTGGCACAGGCTTCCTCAAAAATGTCCATCTTCTCTCTCTCCATCTTCTCCTATCTTTGGGTTTCCGAGTCCATGATGTATGACAATTACTCGTCTCCTTATGTCACCTTCCAAACTTTGGGCTTGACGAACCCTGCCTCGTTTTCCATCCCTTGGGGACCATTCCAGCACGTTTTGGCACTTGGCACTTGCCTTATTATTAAATTTTACAAATCAGCCGGTTCGGCAGCGGAACCAGCTGAACTACTCAAGCGAAGCAAATACGTAGCTCTCAGTGAGAGTCATTTGTTTGTGCCGTTTGCTGCTGAGATGCTTGGACCGTATGATCTTGAGGCTATGCGCCTCTACAGAGAGCAATCGACTCTTGAGGTGATCAGACGGCTAACACTTGCCTCAGAATACGAATCGGTATAGAGACTCAGCGATGTAAGATAGCCAGCGTTCTGGGAACTTTACCCCACTGACTTCGATGATCTGGGCTCAGTATTCTGCTTATATTCTCAAGGAATTATAGGCAGAATATAATATAACTAATAAGCATAATTCAATTGGGTCAAGTATTCATTATTCTAGTGTAAGCAGTGTAGATTAAACTTAACTTAATAAAATACAATTAAATACTAAAAATAAATTAACGTAAGTAAGTTATTATTACAGTAAGGGCCGCTAGCATAACGATCGCCTTTAAATAAAATTAGTTAATCATATTCAACTGCCTAAATACGTTTTACACAAAACATATTGACAGTTCTTTGAACATATTTAGCGGAAAAATTTGCGTTGTACAAGACGCTAATTTTATTTAAGGGTGTTAAATGCGTTTTGTGTTTCTTAAATAAGATTAATCAACCTAATGCAAGCGGCCCATAACACTTTTGATTTTTGACGGCCGCTGTAGTTGAGTAAATCAACTCTTTGCCGACATGTCACTACAGTCCAGAGGCGTCGGGTTTGATTCTTAGCATGATAAATTTTGTAAATTAACATTACGTTATTTAATATAGTCTAATTGTCTGTTGATCTCAGAGAGGTCTGTTAATAACATAAAGGTAACGTGCTTAGCTTGGGGATATAAAGTTTATTTGTCGATTAATAAAAGTATTATTATTAAGTCCAAAAAAATGTGTATATATAATATAATAATGTGTATATTAAAACTGCTTAAAATCAATATTTCGTAAACTATTGATGAAACTCGAAAAATTACTTCGATTATAGAGTCACGACTAAAGTAGAAAATATAATAAAGCGTAGTTTCATTCAATTCAGCTCCAAAAGCTCTTCTAAGACACAAAAGACTTACCCGATGCAGCTTGCAAGGTCAATAAAGTACACAGCACATACCAAAACATAGTCACTTATTTCCGAAAACAATTCAAAATAACAAAAAAGTATTTTACACACAATCCATTTGCACATGTAAATGCCGCTTATATCGTGTTTTAAATTAAGAATGATCCTTAATTTAAAATGCGCGCTGCGCAGGAGTGCGGCCGATACGCGTGCGCGATGCGGTCTATTTCGGACACGACGCTGCATCGATCTCTGTCTTGGCATAGAGTAGTTTGCGGCGTAGATAGGTCATACCCTATCGATATAAAGAATGTTCTCGTCCCAAATTGGACCAACTTATGCAAAATGGAATCAACCGACATACTGACACTTTTGAGAAAAAGGCCGTTTTGATTTAAAAAAATCATACCGAAAAGTGTCTATATTTTGGAATAAAAATAGTTAAATATTGTTTATTATATTTTGTCCCATATATTCAAGTTAAGGTTTTTGGATTACCATGGGTCATGGATCTTGTTAGTTTGTTATACTCTTGGTGTTTTGTGGATTAGCTACTTTGTGATAAAAATGTTTTTTTCTGTAAATGTTGTCAGATCGTTATGATTCTTACCGAGTTGATAGGAGGTGCATTTTGAAAGCCTCCTGCATCTTTAACCCAATTTTGGCATGTTTGTAGATTGGTTCTGTTTTGCATAAGTAAGTCCAATTGAATTTTCTGATCTACTTTATGTATCAAAATGTATGACCATTAATTTATGTACATACATTGAAAAATACAAGTCATACATCCTAGGCGCCAAGGCTCAGTGCTGTCGCCCACGCTGTTCATTCTATATATTAATGACATATTGGAAACACAATGCGCCACAGTTATAGGGTACACCTCTCAAGATCTCCGATACTATCGAGATCTTAGGCGTCAATATTTCGAGCGAGGTGCAATTTTGGAGTAATTTTGAAGGCAAACGGAAAATCTCTTCAAAAACGCTTGGAGTGCTAAACAAAACTAAGTGTTACACACAGGGATATAGGCTTTTATTATATATATAAAACTCAAGTCTGTCCCCGTATTCCTGTTTTTGGGCTGAGGCAATTCAGTACCAGCTACTAGTATACTTGACTCCTTGTACCGCCGAGCAACCCGGATTGCCGATAATCCCGACCTTACAGATAGACGGTTTAGAGTTTAGACTTTCTAGACCTTAAAATGAATGACTTCACCGTTTATGACATGTTCTACGATTCAAACAACTGAGAGTTTTCTAATAAGTTATTTGATTTGGTGCCTACGTCGCCATTTTACCATTGGACCACTCACCAGCAATCGAGATTGCATCCACATTTCCTCGAAACTTGGAGCTCATGCACTGCATGTGGTGCATGCTTCTTCATGCCATATGAGAGTAAATTATGGAATGACCTTCCTCCTGTGTTTTACCAGAACAGTACAATACGCAGGTTCTCCAAAAAGAGCAAAAACAAATACTTCAGTTTCAACAAGGTAGGCAATACTTCGGATCCCTAGGTGTTACAGATTCCATAAGCGATGACAACCACTTGCCAATTTGCTAACAAGCAAACATTTAAATATTATAAAATATATAAATAAGTATTTTGAATAGTCCATTTTGGCCCTGTTTACGCGATTACCACAAAGATTACGGGTTATTAAGCAATAAATGAGTTGGCCTTTTTGGATTACACCCGGCGTCATCATCAGCACCTAGGTTATATCAGATGTTGGTCAACATACAACGTTGAGGAATCCACACATGCAATACCTGAAAAACTATGCAACATATCGTTTTGAAATTTTCTTATACTGAGATGTTCATCCCTCTCCAACATGTATGGAGAGCGACTTCTAATTTTAATTTAATCTCGATTACACTTTATCTTTACTATTTCGAAGTTTCAGCCATATTCAGCTATTTGTTTTAAAAGTTAAGTAAAAATAGCTGTGGCCTTACATAGACCAATGCACTCTTTTACTTCACTGTTGCCGTTGGTAGATAAATTGTGCTGTGTTTATGCCATATTTTAATAAATACTAGCTTCTGCCCGCGACGTTAAGTAAATTTAAATTACTTACGAATGTATTAAGGTAGGCATTCTTATTATAAAATTACACGTGATAAGCAAAATTATAGTCAAAATTTCGTAGTCATGGAAGTTTCATAAAAACGCTGCAGACGAAAGATTAGTACTTTGTTGTAACACTAGCTGATGCACGCGACTTCTTCTGCGTGAAAAGTTTTTTAACTATCCCACGGGAACTCTTTAATTTTTCGAGATCAAAAGTATTTTATATATTGACCAGGGATATAAGATACCACCACACAAAATTTCATTTAAATCGGTCCAGTCATTTAGATAAGAGAGCAGAGAAACAAAACAATTGAATAATATCGAAATTAGTTCCATTTCACTTCTTACATCCCCGAACTCGGTTTTTAGCAAAAAAGAGCTCATTGTACAGAAATTCGACCTCTACAGTTTTATTAAATTAAATTAAATATTATTAAGTGGTGTTCTAAATTCAGCTGTCATAGTAAGAAGACTAATAGGATGAATCGCATCATCACTCGCACGAATAAACTCGGCATATAATGGTTTTATTTTTACGTTTGGCCTATGGTACCCTAAATATTTTTCTCTCAAAATTTTCGCTAAATGAAAACCACTTCCTATCCTTGGCTTCATCAGTGAGATTAAGTTTTCTTCCATACTTATAAAATTACTGATGCTGGAATACAAGTCAAGATTGTTATAGCGGTATACTTTAGACCAGGGATGGTAGTCATCTGCCACCTGGATGTGGGTTGTTTTGTCGCTTCTGTCTTCTCCGTTCCTGCGCGGATAAAAACTTACATTTATGCAATGTCCTATGTTTCATTTCGATATTATCTTGGATCTACGCGTTATGAATATAAAATCCTAGTCACACGAAAACAAAGTTGCGAGTAGTTAGTTTTATTTATACATATAATAAAACTGTAGAGGTCAAATTTCTGTACAATGAAAAAATGCTAAAAACCGACTGAGAGGATGTAAGAAGTGAAATAGAACTAATTTATATATTATTTTTGTTTCTCTGTTTGTATGGGCTACTCTCCGAAACGACTGGACCGATTTAAATGATATTTTGTATGATGGTAGCTTATATCCCTGGTCAATATATAGAATACTTTTGATCCCAAAAAATTAAAAAGTTCCCGTGGGATAGTTAAAAAACCGCACCACGCGGAAGAAATCGCGAGCATCAGCTAGTATTATAATGAAGTACTAATATCTCGTCTGCAGCGTTTTAATTAATCTTCTTTGACGACGAAATTTTAACTATAATTTTGCTTATCACGTGTAATTTAATAATAAGAATGCCTACCTTAATACATACGCAAGTAATTTAAATTTACTAAACGATATTTGATTAATAGGCACAATTGTTTAAAATTATTTTTTGTTCATTTGAATTGTAACCTTTGCACGGCTAGATGTACATTCGACTAGAGTGTTCCACATTGCTTTTCTCGTATGAATTCAAATTCTAAAAGTTTATTTAAACTACGTTTGGTATGTATTAAAAATACATCAAAACCCTTACAAATATAAACTAAACATGATTATTTCACCTCAAAACTTACTAGGGAACGCACCCAAACTATTAAAAAAACAAAAAAAACCATTAAAAAAAATGTATGCGTGTACTTTGTACACACGTAAGAAGTCAAACTTCTTTAAATTGGTTAAATAAATAAAACCCCTACCAAGAAAAAAAGGCATGAAAATGATGGCGCGTTACGAAAAATGTGACACGTAACCGAAAAATGTCAGGGTAAATTTTTTTCCAACGCCGATAAAGTTTCACTTCAAAAATTAATACCGATTAACTCAGTGTTATGACTATTTCCCATAAACGTAAAGGAGATAACGAATCTCCACCCACTTCGAATACACACTAAGAAATATACTATGTTCAATACCTATTACCTAAAGTACAATATACTATATTTCATAGTCTCTTTACTTGCAAGATCTTAAAAAAAAGTTAACAAACATAAAAATTTCCAAAAAATATAATTATCTCTTTGTAATATTTCTATCTATATACTTATATAAAAATCAATTGCTGTTCGTTAGTCTCGCTAAAACTCGAGAACGGCTCGACTGATTTGGCTAATTTTGGTTTTGAATTATTTGTGTACGTCCAGGGAAGGTTTAGAAGGTGAGTAAATATGGAAAAAATGCTTGGGATATAATAAAAACAAAAATTACGTTTTCCCTTAAAAAGTATTCTTAACTGTCAAACATTTGATGTACTTCCCCGACGTTTAGAATTTTTGTTTTTTTGTATAATTCGCCACAAAGGCAGGCAAAGGAATCTTAGTCCATACAGCCAAGTCTGATGTCTAAATATTCGTATAGTAGCGCAGTTATATTGTAGGCTACAACCCACGCCATTCAACGGAGTTCTTGTGAAAACTCGAAAGGCCACATTTGACTATTACAGTTCACATTTCTCATATAAATACATAATTATTACTCAAAAACTATCAATATCCTAAAACTGTTGTTCATTTTAGAGTATTTTTACACATTTTTAGAAAATAAAACTCCACAGCACAACGTCCCGTTTCAGTTCCCGCCAAAAACTCCAGAAATCAATTAAATTTGAAAGTAAGGTTTTTTTGTTTTTGGTTTTGAATGTCAAACGTTTGATGTTCGTCCCGTCGTTCAGAAATCAAATTAAATTTAAAAGAATACTTTTGGGTTTTTTTTCATTTGTTTTGACATTTGACTACCAACAATTTCTGATCGCAACTATAATATTTTACGGACTTTGGCGGGAATCTGGGCGGGTATCTTGTCTTAATTACGAATTATTTTTATTTTGGTTAAGTTTTGACCACATTTTTTACTAAAGTTAAACTAAAGTTTTTATTTATTGATTCTGTGGCGGTAAGAAGTTTGCCGGGTCTGCTAGAAGAAAGCTAAATATAGAATAATTGTTGTGCATCTTCTGTAGTTTGACTTTTGACTAAATTTTTAATAACTTTCTGTGTTTCATTCTTGCTAGTACAAAAACATCAAATTTCATCTAAACCAAAGAAAACTAAAAAAATCAACGTTTACTTACGTAAGACACTTGCGACAGAAGTGGTCGTCATTGCATATAACGTCTTATACATAAAACCCTCAAGGCTTTTGACTGCATCTCCCACTTGCTTGCTTTTTGAATTACATCCATTTTCAAAATGGTTATCAAAGTGAAATCTATCTAATATATAAAATTCTCGTGTCACAGTTTTCGTTGCCATACTCCTCCGAAACGGCTTGATCGATTTTGATGAAATTTTTTGTGCTTATCCGGTATCTATGAGAATCGGCCAACATCTATTTTTCATCCGCCTAAATGTTAGGGGTAGTCCACCCCTAAATTTAATTTTTAATTTTTTAGACAAAATTTTTAATTTCTATTTTTTTATGATACAACGTACAAAAATACATACAACCCTAGATTTTCTACCCTCTACGATCAACCCCTATTTTTTACCGGGCAGGACGACGTCTGCCGGGACAGCTAGTCTATACTATAATAAACTTGTAAATGGTTCGAGGTTGTAACATTATATTAGCATCAACTGGGGCCTACGAAACTGGACCAATATAATTTAAAAACCCAACTTATCAAGAACTCGCCGACATCTTCAATGTATTTACCAATACATTTGAACGATGATGGTTTTTCAGTTTCATCAATAACGAAAAAAGCTTGAACTGAATATATGGTCTAAATAAATTGAAATTGTTTCCTCGGTCACGAATATTGTAATATTTTTAAAACAAATTTGTGTAAATTGTATTTAAATTTCATCTGACATGAACAATAATAACTTGTTTTTTAAAAAGGTTTTTAAATAAAAGCTTTTGAGATCCTGGATATCATGTAACAGCAGAGTGCTAGGCAAGACAAGTAAAACGAGCCCAAACACGACAGTCCATCTTGTTTAGTATAGGAGTTCCTATGGCCACCTTCCGACTCCATCATCAGATCAGCTCCATGGTGCCATGTTATTGCATTGTCAAGCGATATACATATGTGTGCAAAATTCCAGCTCAATCGGAAACCGGGAAGTTGGTTAAAAACGTGCCAAATTCCACCCGAACTCACATACATGGGTACATCCATTGCAAGTGGGATAAAAGCTTGCAAAAAATCGATTTTATCATACAAAAAGATTATTGTTATTGCAACAATGACATACACAAGTAGACACTGTAAGTCATCTGTATATTATAATGTTTTTTTTTGTTATATAAAGATACATTTATTCATTCACTAGTATATTGTGTAGATTCGTTTCTTTATCCATTGACCCATCTGCGTGGTTTATTCTTTGTAAATCACTCCCGCTGGACGCTCGTTTTGCCGCAGGACATATCGGCATATCCTATCTAATATGCATTCTGTACTGCCATACATTTTGATGTTTACATGTAATATTATTTACAAACCTGGTTTATCGCACTTCCTGAAATATAACCCTGGTCTGCTTTTTTGACACGAATGTCGTGTATTCGAGATGTTTTGAAAAATTGAGTATATATATATGTCGCAGAAGGGCCTCGTTCTCACGACATCTCCTTTAGTTATTGCAGGTTTAGTGGGCGTCATCAGGATAAAATGCGAGCATAAAACACAAGGCCAACGGTTTATACACTTTTAATTTAGATTTAAAAGACATTTTAACATAGTTTAGACCGAGCAACGGGTTCAGGGCACCGCTCATACTTCCAACTTCAATACTTTCTTTAAAATACTCTATGGTCCAAGTCGACCTGTTGCCATCAACCAAATGTGTCACAAAAACTCCTCAGTCTACCCAAGTAGATACTACTCAAAGTATAGAGGGCGTCTGACCTCGCTTTGAGCCATATGCTCTGCTCTGATTGGTCGTTTATTAAATTACAATATTCATAACTTTTATTAGGTTAGAACGATCTTTTAAGTTATAGAAACATTTAAGACATCAAATTAAATTAAATTAACAATTTTAGAAGTAATTAAATGTAACAAATAATTGTGCGTTATACATCCAAAAAAATCCATCCATTATAGATTCCTCCGACATATATATATATATATATATAAATATATAAAATTCTCGTGTCACAGTTTCGTGCCATACTCCTCCGAAACGGCTTGACCGATTTTGATGAAATTTTTGTGCTTATCCGGTATCTATGAGAATCGGCAAACATCTATTTTCATCCCCTAAATGTTAGGGTAGTCCACCCTAATTGTTTTTTTTTAGATTTTTTTTATTATTTTTGTTATGATACAGCATTAAAAGATACATACAACCCTAAATTTTCAACCCTCTACGATCAACCCTATTTTTACCGGCAGGACGACGTCTGCCGGGACAGCTAGTATTTATATGTATTTCAACAAAATTTTTGTGTGCATGTGCATTTCAAGTGCGGTAGAAGTGAAACCTCAAAGAATATACGCACAGATAACTCTTCTGTAACTTTTATAATTATAATATAAATCATTTAGCCTACATCCGTAAACATATTATAATTCAAAGTATCAATTTTAATTTTCACAGTTTTTGTCAAAAAACTATTATTGTCATTTTTCGGTCCAAATTGGACCTATGTTTAATTATTGGTCTTATTGACTGTAATCTGTCCTGTGTTTATCTCTTTTAGTGTCGCTTTTTGTTTCATCGAGTTTCAAATCACAACGATTCTAATGAAATCTCAATTCAATATCTTTTTATAAAAAGAAAACTGAAAAAGAACTCACTTTTCAGGGAAATTCTTCGTTATACTTCACGTAGGTACTTCATATAATGTACTTGTCCAATTTGAAAACCTGCCATTATACATTAGGATTTTTTATTCAAATATATTGTATATATTATATATATATACATTCGATGTCTTTTATAAAAGAATACTGTCTACATGTGTTTTCATGTTTTTTATTATCAAATAATTAAGTAATAAGTGTAATGTACATTTATTTAGAAGCACTTATTCGGCCGCATTCGGGCGCTGTCGCCGTCCAAGGCTGTCAGTAAAGGAACGTCAGTCCTAACGGGGACCCAAGCGCACCATACTTCATGGTTCAGCAGCCAAATGACGAAAACAGGAAGTCTTTGTCACCTCTACTAGGCACCTTGGCAGTTTGTATAGAAAAGGGCTTTGTAGACTATACCCTTGTATACAGCTTGCCGATCACCCAATTTATTTTTCTGGATGCTTGTCTTACTTTATATAGTTACACGCCGACAAAGTCAATGCACACCTGGTTTATTACCTTTCCCGCACTCAGTCTTCTTTTGTTTACTTTTTGTTTAAAAATTGTAATTAGCCGCAGGTGTGCCGATTAATTTTTCTTAGTAATTCAGTCCACGCGGTCGATTGTTGTATGGTATAGGTTAGTATAAAACAATGCCTGAACGGAGGGGTGAGGCAAGCGACAATTACGATACGAGCAAGACGTGTGTAGTACATTCGATAAGCGTATAGTTACTTTGCGCGGGTTTAGACCGTACAGTTTGTACTGGTTGGGTCCAGTTATATTTGTACCTGTGTTATACGTGTTTGTATAGTTCTAGTAAATT